>OY741969.1:3750000-5000000 GCA_963555595.1 Tethea ocularis | reverse complement strand
GAGTAACGCCGGTCGCGTGACACTCCGAAGTCTATGGCGTATATAAATTAAAACATAATTGTGTTATCGTGACCCCCATGCTTTAATGCATTCTACTCGCGAAGGAACGACTTTGGTGTAAGCGTTTTATTTAACATTTTTTTTTATATTTAAATACATTACCACTGATCCACCATGTTTTTCTTCAGTTTATGTACAAATATATTTTCAAACTCTAAACTCATTATTCAGTGTAGGTCCTGAAAAGAAGGATTATCTCCGCGAGCATCTCCGTTCCTTACTAGGTAAGCTGACGGGGACAAGCGTGACAGGCGAGGCCCGCTTTTAGTAAAAAAAGTCGGTTTTATGTAAAAAACAAAGCCTTTTTTTTAAATAAGTTTATGTATAAGTAAAGTTGACTCTACCACTGGTGCGGAATGTCAATAAATGAACGATAGTACCTATATTATAATGAAGTTCTAACTGATCACTGAATGAGACATCAACGTACAGCATCGCTTCCTTCTAAAATCCACTCCTAAGATGGGAATGACAAAATACTACTTAATTTATTTTCATTTTAAATAATAACCTACTTTCTCATTCCTTGTTGAAAATTCATAAAGTTTACTAAAAGTTCACATACTTAGCTCACCAAGAACATTTTAAATTCTTAGCACTTTGTAAACCAACTAAGTGTGCACATAGACAATAAACCGGCGGAGAAGTTAAGACAGTAAACTTCAATAGCATGCAAAGCCCACAAATTTACCGGCAACTACATAGTTTAAACCGGTTAAAGTTAGCCAAAGTTGTTACTTACTGCTCCTGTAGGCCGCGGGCGCACAATAGCTAACGTCGACGATCGCTACCCATTTACATATTGATTTTGTACGTGAAATATGGTACAAAGGTCCATGTATTTGATCCTATAAACATCGTTAAATGCCGATTCAAGCTCTTTACAACTCGATACAATCTAAATAGTAAAGGGTCAATAAATTCACAATGCCTATTTGTACGATATTATATAACATTTATGTGCCCTCGTAAATTTATTGGAATTTACCTGTTTGCTGGACGTATTGTAAATTGTTTGACTATTATTTGTAAATTATTGGTAGTAATAGCAGAATAACACTGAAATATTTATATCTAATCGTTAAGGAAGAAGAAATCTAAGTTCAGATAGAGTGAAGTGGCCAATTTAAATAAGAAAGATAGCAGATTGTGCTTGAATTGATCTGATAAATTATTCATGTAAAATAGTTACTGTTGGAGAATCATGACAAGATTTTTACAAAAAAAAATAAGTTACAGTTGATCCACAGTGCCTTAAGAATAACTAATATTGTTTGAATAACGTAATTAAAATATTATATACTAAGTAAATAATTATACGACGGGTAACGAGACCAAAAACTGCTTTCGAGTGTAGGTTATAAACAATATTTCTTGTAATTGCTGGTAAAGTAGGTAATCTGAAATAGTTATGTTGATTGATACCCCTGGTGTCGCAAGCGTCTTTATGCTACGGTACCTACCCGCTTACCATCAGGTGGCCCGTATGATTTTTTTACGAATAAATATATGGATCTCGCCACTCTATTAATAAAGCTAAAATTCAATGTGTGCAACTAAGGATATCAAGCATATCTAAGGATGAAATAAAACTTTATTATTATTATTATATCGAGTTCATTTATTAGAAATGCATAACATTTTCTAGTATACTGTATCAAAAAAGTGTCATTAACTACAAAAACAGGGGTTGGTTTTTATAGCAAAAACATTCTTCCCCTATTCATGTTTTGTCTATTTTTGTGCAATAGATACATCCCAAAAATATTAAAAACGACTTACAGTACGGATGTCTCCATTAACGCAGTTCTCCTCTGGTGTTACTATTGATTGTTTTTGATTGCTCACATGTGAAACATGACGTATATTTGGTGGAGAAAATATTTATACATTTTTTTAGCATGAGTTATATTAACGCAATATTTTTTTTTTACGATACAGGAAAACAATTTAACCATATCAATTATTTATAGTACTGAAGTGTTAATTGATAATTGAATAGATACTGATAGAAGTTCTCATCAAAGAACATTAAAAAGAGTATAACGATTATCTATTTCAAGAACTTCCCGTCAACACATCGTTCAAACTGTTGCTTTTATGTTGCGGAAAATTAAAAATAATTTATATTCTGTTCTACTTATTTTAATAAGAAAATTGATTTGGTTTTCATAATTACGAAGTAATTATTATTACAGACTCTTTAGTTTGCTGAGCAAATGTATTGCTATTCACAGCTTCAATGAGAAAGCACCGATCGTTTTACATATTATTATTTTATATATTTGTAGTTTTAGCTTTGAAATAACAAGTAATTTTGAAGGATACATGAATTGAAGTTAACTGCAACTAACACTCGGTCTGAAAGAAAATTAGCATAGATTTTTAGTTTTGCCACCATAATCATATTGATGCAATCGAAGATATAGGTATAAAGGTTGCTTAGTTTCTATGCCATATTTTAGAAAGGCATAATGCCTTGTCTCATAAAGGCGGACAGACAAAATAATTTGTGGAAGTTTTTAGTTTACAAATCCAATATAACTTCGTCTATCATAGTCTCCTACCACTTTGAACACCATTCTCTATTATTATGAAATCGCAAGCTACCCTGTAACTTTAACTTACATTCACAAGTTGTCACATAACTCTCACGGTGGTAGCGCGTTGACGCAGCCAAAAATAGAAGCCCTAAACTTTTTAATAGGTGTAGTGGCGCTTTGAGCACGGGTACCGACGGCGTCGGCGCCTTGACTGTCGTCGGCCGAGACGAATTTTATTACTTTCAGCACAAATTGCTCCTTCATTTCATTTGAATATTACTTCCAAATATGTTGTAGATCGTTTTTTTATTGCTTCATGAGATGAGTGATGCCGATGATTTATGACAGTTTTTAATCGAACAGAATTTTAATTTTGTAATGCATGTGTACCGTCAATCAATTTTAGACCTTCCGTTTTGTAAAACTAAATCAGTTGTGTGCAACTAAGCAAACTTAGGTAGGTATGTTGCGCTTTTCAGGTTAATAAAGATAAGGTTTCATTACGAATTTTGAAGTGGTAATCAAATATAAGTGCCTACTCTATTGTGAGTTCAAAATAATATTAGTATATTTTTTGTTTATTTACATAATTATTCCTTCGAAGTTATTAGAATACACGTAAAAATAAGACAATCAAATTACATTTCACATTGACAAAATATCTTATAACTGAATATCGACTTTACATCCACTATCGGATGCGGTTGTCTAAGTAATAATATAACATTAAACTTGAACCACAAGCTAGCTCCGCTAACTTAGCCCGGTATCGGGTGCTAAGTCAGCCGAACTTCTGAACCAACCGTTTTGTAGGACTAGAACTTTAGCTTCAAGTTAATCCGACTCGGTTATTCGCCCGCAAGATGTCTGCCATCTGAAATACTCTTGTTAAAGTTGCCTCCTTGTTATTCCAGGTTGAGGAAATAAGTCTGTCTAGGATGAGAATGGAGAAGATGGATTCCTTTTGACATAATTTATGGAAATCTTTTAAGACTCAAGACTCATGTTAGATTCAGGCGGGTTCCTTGCATGTTTTATTGCATAAATAAAAATAAAATGTACCTACTACCAGCAGATTTAGACATTAGATTAATTTTAATATAAAAAAAATACTTACAAATCAAACTGTTTTTTAATTAAACGAAACAGATTATTTCAATTTAAATAAATAAATGATGACATAAAATCTGTTTGGACAACATAAACCTCGAAACATGAAAACAGATTATGTCAATGTATCACCGATTTACCGATTCAATGCCTAATTCCGTAAATGCGATTCGGAACTAATGTCCATGAGCTTACATGATTGTAATCCCCTTTAATGGCTGTGCCTGCAGAGGCAGGTAATGTGTGCTCATTTTAGTGAGCAAGCAGTACCTAACAGAGAGCTATTTGAATAAACAGTAGTTAAGTACCTACTTAATTACTAAAAGCAGCTTATCTGCATCTAAAATATTAATGGAATAATGAGGAATCAAAATATATACACACATTCAGTAGACTTTAACAGCTTTTACTATAGAACTAAACTTTAAATGTTACTTATTTTACTCCAGCAGTGGACGTCTTTCGGCTGATAGGATGATTATTTTAGGAGGACGCTCCGCAATTACTCCGTCCCTTTCTAAACTGAAACAACAAGTGAGACAGACAAAGGGTACCTACTCTTAGTAAAACGATTATATTTTAGAACAAAATTTGTCACGACTTTTTTCTGACGTTACTAATGAAAAATTCAAAAGTTAAAGTTAATCATATTGATAAGTCATTCTCACCCCAAAGGCAAATTGTAAATTACCCTACCTATATTTGAATTATTGAATGCTTACCTATATTGTTTAGGTTTAAAACAATGGCGATACTAAAGTAAAACAATCAAAGTAATTTTACCTAAAAATCAAAATCAAAACTCATTTATTCTGTTTAGGCCCTGATAAGGCATTTATATGAACGTCGATACTTACAATAACTACAATAGACTCTATTACCGGTTTGGAATACAGTTGAATTGAGAAAAAAACCTATTTTTGCAACGCATATCCTAAAGCTGGATGTCATTATAATGGATATTGATGGACTGATAAAGCCTTTCACCTCACCTCACCTTTCACTCACTCATCTTGCATTAGTTTAAAAGGGATTATAATAGGGGTCGTAGTGGTTAAATGAACTTGGACTTTTCGATTTATTGATCTGGCAAGATTAATGGATTTGGGAAATGTAAATTATAAATAATTCATGTATTTGTACTCTGACGTCTGGTTTTTTTTTCCAGATTTATACACATGGATCTTTTCAAATCGTAAATATCTGTTTTCAAGAGTTACCTACATACCTATAGGTACTTGCCTTAACGCAAAACACCGCTTTTTAAACCCAATAAAAAATAGACGTGAACCGTTTTTTGTTTGAAAAGTATCGTAACCGAGAATGTTCTTAGCTATGTTTAAAAAAAAACCGCTCAGCCGTTTGAACACTGCAGCAGATTGCAGACGGTACAAAGACATCTTTTGTGGAAATAAATGAGGACACTATAAGCAAAATAACATATATTATTCATGAACTTCAACAAAATATACATAAGGCTACAGGAATTCATTCAAACAAAAACTAAAACATATTCAACTTATACATAACTCTCCTATCTCACACGACAAGAGCAACTTGTAAAACTCAAATTCAACTTGTCTCATATGTGGAAATGAGAACATTATGTGCTCCTTGTTCGTTGGAACTCCTGGTATTGTCACATGTATTCTATACACGGAGTAAATATAATTTAGCCCTCGTTAACATTTACCTCTCCCTCTTACCCTACCTTTCTCTTTCTGACAGAAGATATTAGAGGGAACGTATAGCTCCGCTTAGTTTTAATTACACCCCGCTACGAAAATTACTCTGTAAAGGCGTTGTTCCTACTTTCGCTAGGTAGGTATGCTGTATAGCTTTTACAATTACGGCTTATTTTGGCTCAGACAATAAGTAGCCAAAAAGGAATAGTTTACTCATTATTATGAACAAATTCTACTATGAATCATGAAATCGAAAAAAAAAATACTTTTCCTACATTTTAACTGATGTTTTGTATGGCACGTTGTGATGCAGTCCAAACGCAGTCGAGCCGACTGCAAAAAGACTACAACGGAGGTTTGCTGCATCTTCTCAGATTCTGCGGTCCTATTGTAGTCGGCCCAACTTCGTTAGAACTGCAACATAACGTGCCAAATTGCCAATATAGCAATGTAAGTAGTTATAACTTGACAGAATGCGCAGTCGGTGGATAGATTTAATGCAGTAACGTCAACTGTATAATAACCGTATTTACGCTGCAACTGAACAGATTTTATATTTATGTAGAAACCAACAATAAAATTCATCGGTGTAAATTATTTACTACCGTAAAATCATTTATATATTTTAGTTCAAATTATCTCATCATCATCATCATATAAGCCGAAAGACGTCCTCTGATGTACAAAGTCCCCCCGAAGGATCTCCACGATGACCAGTCTTGCGCTACTCGCACCCAGCGGTTTCCTGCGACCCTCACTAGATCTCCACCTTGTGGGGGGCCTGCCCACGCTGCGTTTTCCGGTTTGTAGTCGCCACTCGAGAACCATTCTGCCCCAGCGGCCGTCGGTTCTACGAGCGATGTGCCCCGCTCACTGCCAATTCAGTTTAAATTGTCTGCAAATAGTATTTTCTCTGCATTATTTTCTTGCTTTATAACTTAGCACTATAGCTGAAGCCGGATTCCATACTTAACTATCAACGACATTGTCTAATATAAGCGTCTGTACATTCAATAATGAAACCGAATTAATTCGTTTTAATGAGATCTCTTCCTACACCAACAGTAGTTTAGTTTAATAGGTGTATAACAGTGCTTAAGCGCTTACTGCCTTGTTCTTAATGTCTTGGAACTAGTTTACTTCTTCTGAGAAATTCTTTAAAAAACTTTGACACATTGGCTTCATGAATCGCCATTAGGAAATATGCATAAATTCTAGATACATTTATTTCCGTATTAATTAAATCAATGAAGTTAAAATAACCATAAATTTGCTGAGAATAATCAAATCAAATAATTAAACTAAGGAAAATAAGTGTTTTTGACTTGTATTTAGGAATAAAATAGTGACGATTTATGCTACCATACCTAGTAAAAGATCTTATATAAAATTAAGTTATTTTTGAATATTAATTCTCCAATAATGACTTAAATGAATTAATCCTATTTAATTGATCTAAAAGCAAAATATTACTAGACTTAATGTGTCATTAACGCAAAGCTTACATACCTACAGGTTACAGATTTTTTATAGTATGTGACAGGGTATATTCATGGATGAAACCCCAGGGCGGAATGCTAGTCGTCGTATATCTCCACAGGTGGAATAGAATGTAACCTATTCAAAATCCAGATCAGTACCACAGCAATCGATCTTGATAGCAGTCCAGTTGTTCGACCTAATATTGTCACTATAATCACAATCCGAACGCAATAAATACTGCATTGATATCTTGATGAATGTATTCATATCTCAGATTAGATATGCAATAAGAAATGCAGAAAATCATGATCTTTCTGACGTAATCAGCCCACGCTGCAGCAGGACCTGTTAGGGTTAGTCTTTTTACTTATTTTTATTTATAATTATAATAGAATCACTAACAATCATACACGACAAAAGACTACGACAAAATGGGTAGACAAAATTACGTAAGGGTTAGTAGCCTTTTTATGAATTTCAGTTGTGGTAGAAACGTTTATGATAAAGAGAAAATATAAAGTATTTATTACCTTTATTAGGTAAATTATCTTAATATTTTTTATTTAATGCGTTATTCTTCAATGTTAAGGTAACACTAAAATGGTGATGCTTACTCAAACATAATATGATCGTAATGGGTTTGAATAACAAGTACTTACCTAACACTGTCAATCTACTCATTTCGATATAATCCAGTCAATTATCAACCAAATTTAATAAAGCAAACGGTAGTACAAATTAATTAAAAAACCAATAATTACCTACTAACGAAAGAGTTACGAAGTTCTTTATATTTCATCGAATTCATAATGTTGCAGGATAACCGTTATGTTTGGGTAGTGACGGAACGTTGTTCCACCTACTTACACCGACGAGACTTTGCAAATCAGGTGCGTGGGTTCGATTCCCGGCTCAGACACTTGTATAGTGAAGATTGTGTCGACGACTTGCGAAATATATTAATGGTGCTATGCAAATATGACAAATTGCTCAACGTGGTTTATGGTGGCAAGTATATAAATGATTCATGTGTGATGTTTTCTACAAAACCACCATATAGGTAGGGCTATTAAAACCGCGCCTGTGTCACATATGTTAGTTCTATCGACTTCTACAATAGGTAACTACCAAATACTACAACACTACTACTAATACTGCATTCAATCACAATGAATACGTAAATGTACGTTTTAGGTACCAAAAACTATAAACAAAGAATACTAACTAAGTAAAGAAGACGCACGACACGCTCCCGCGAAAATTATAGTAAAAATATACCACAAATTTGTATTCGTTTTGTGACTATAATGTTTATGTATTATTTCCTCAACAAACTTTCAGGTAATAAAACACCGCAGGAAGATATAACATAGCCTTTTAATTTAGTTGACAATATAACAAAACTTGGTTCATTATCGTTAGACATGTGTCTCTACAAACGACTAATATTGTCTAAAGTTAAATACTTGGTCAATGAACTGAGCCCCGAGAGCCAAACTTAGTTACCCAAACAAACAACCCCGGTCCCTCTAGTCAACAATGGTGACTTAGTTGAATCATTATTGCTGTCAACGTATTAGACGCTGGTAAAAATACAAATAGCACATTAACATTACTTTGAATGCTATAACTATAGGTATATATATTATGATGCTTAGCGATTGTTTAATTTGCATCTGAATACAATTTTGCTGAACAAACAATTCAGTGAGGATGAACTATATGTGTGGCGACTTCATGGCGTATATTTTCAGTCGGCAAACCGGTGAAATTAATTTAGCGTCACTGTACCCATAGCATTTTAGGTTTCACTTTAAAAGTTCACAACAAACTATTAGGTACATTCAAAAAAACTGAAAATTGGATTTCAAATACCAATATTTCACGACTTTTCTGCGAAAACACTTAAAAGTCGATTGGATGCTTTGGCGTGACATTAACGTGAGAGCTTCGCTCTGAGCTAACACGAGGCTGGCGGGAGCGGTGCCCCATCAAATTTTATCATCTATATTGACAAGCTTTTGGCGAGAGATGTCAGTTTCCTGCAACAAGACGAGGAAAAAACAAAGTTTAAAGTGCTTAAGTTTAATGCAATGACAGTAATGAAATATTCTGTCTTGCTTGACAAAGAAAGAACTAAAAACTTACCGGTTAATGTTTCTTATAATAAAACAGCTGTTTAAAATAAAGTAATTTTTAAAAAATCTTTCATTTGATTCTGGAGATTAAAATTAGTAGAAAAATAATAAAAACTTACAACAAAAAAAAAGCTCTAAAAAAATTGAAATAAATTCTTCTAAGAATATAAACAGTAGCACAGTTTTTAGTAGTGGAAACAGATCAGAATTCTTAATAAATTCTGATCTGTTTTCGAAAAATAACATTCAGCAACGAGCCATACCCAATTCAAACTAAAAGAAAAGTTAACGCACAGAATAAAAAGAACCGACCTAACATTTCATATGAAATTAATTAGGTAACTTTGATCTCCCGTCGTGAAAGAAGGGCAAGAAAAGAAATAAAGTCCAATAACGTAATTCAGAACATTCCTTACCTTAGCCACGTAATAAACTAAGTTTACAGGAAACCCATACGGTAATCCTGTGTGAGTAACGGCCCTGGGGCTCTGCTTGGCACTCATTAATTTGCCCCGCGCCACCTCTTGGCTGCGGATTTGCGGAATTACTATTGTTTGCTAGTGTTTATTTTGATTATAATAGTTGTATATCAAACAGGGTGTAATAAAATCCTCACCGGAGCTAGAGAAGATATTAATATTTACTACATTATAATATACCTATCTAGGTATAGAGGGTTACTTTTCAATGAGTAGCCAAATTTTCTGGGATTATTGTACTCATAATTGTAAATAACCTGAAAGTAACCGTGTATATTTTCGCTTCATTCAGTCGGATAATGTATGATTTTACCACAATAGTAATTATACTACAGTAATGATTAGAAATTATTAAACAATTAAAAAAAATAGTATACTAAACATATTTTAAATCATTTATAAAAGAATCAATTCATTATCTAATGAGCCTCCTCCTCCTACCAGGATATAAAGTCCATAGAGACATGGAGAAGTCTATATAATTTAAGAGAATTCACTTCTCAGCCAAATATGCTAATACATTTAAATAATTATTTATTCACAAACAGAGTCACATCTAAAACGTGGGTACTTTGATATGGGAGCTTGTAACATATTCATATTGTTAACCATTCCTTAGCATACCATGTACTAGAGCAAGTCTCCAGGCTTAGAATTCCTTAATAAACCTTGCGTTGCTCGTTGTAAACCTAATTTAGTTAAATTGTGCTTTCAGTTTGAGTAAGCTTCACTCACACTCTAATAAACACCTGATGTTAAGGTCTCATTAATAGGTATCTAATATTTATAGTAATGATCCTTAGTTATTAAACTAATAAACACATTGGCGATATTACATGAAATAGAGATAATTTGCGACGCTTTGTAATGAAGTATCTCCTCTTAATCTGGCACTCTTGTCAGTGTGGTTGTATTTAACTAATTAGTAGGTGAAATAATAATATAGGTTATTAAAACAGACGAATGAAGCGTTTGTACATAGAATGAACCTTTAATCAATGAAGTAATAAAAACGGATTCGTAAAAAATGATTTTTTTTATCGTTTCAATTCCAGTGAAAAACATTTTGGCTATGTGAAACATCAGCAATCTAAGTAATGGAATTGTATGTTCAGCCAGCGGTCGACGCCGACACGGCATTTGATAAAACGACAATGTATGCAAAACACTATTTGTTTTTACAGACATATATTATATCTACCTATTTGTTTGAAAAATAACTCAGCAGCGCAAAAAAGAGGTTTGTGTTTTTATTTATTTTGCTCTACAAATTTTTTCAGGTTTTAAAATGAAAAAGATGATAAGTAGATTTTAATTTTAATTCAGTTATGTTTTGAAATGGTTATATTATCAATACAAGTAACAATATTTACAAAATACATACGTTTATACAATATTATAATATTAATAAGCTACCTAATGATTAAATACATGAAATACACATAATATTTAATTTACATTTATTTAAAAATAAGCCGATAACTTCATGTCAAAGTAAAATTAATCCACATCCACTTATAGAATATTTTTCATACACCAGAAATAAAATATTTTCTGAAATCAATTTATTTTCCTGTTTTTTCAACATACACTTGACCCTATAACATAGATCATAGAAAAACAATAAAATTGCTCCACTAGGCGGGGTGCCTTCATCACTATACCACGCCTACACATAATAATATGAACATTATGGCTTGAATGATAAATTGCTAACAGGATCTGCCCTATTTCAGTCAAAATAGCTTTTACGTTTTATTTTTTGTAAAAGCAGTTCGTGTATTACTATAACTCGGTATTCGATTTAAATAAGACAATGAATGAGCCTAGTGAACATGTGATTGTCGATACCTAAGTTTAAAATATCGATATAAACTTGGATTAATTATATATCTCAAGTGTAATTCTCGTTATATTTATTTATCGATGATCCGTGCTTGCAGGGCAGCTTAGGCATTCAACGTGGCAATAATACCCCTTCTAGGTACGTCTGCACAGGGCAGCGGTCAGGGGCAACTTTAAAATTTAAATATGTTAAATTAGATAAATGTATTTTTATCGCTGCCTATATCGAATCCAAACAAATCCAGTTCACAGTCAATAAGATATTCCATATTTAAATTAAAACCTACCATCCAAAAACATGGCATCCAATTCGATTTACATTACCAAGTCTGCTGCGGGTTTGTCCAAATTGTAACTATAAAATTGCAGTGCAACGTAAATTGGGTCCAATAAAACAGAGTATGAACTTGCATCTGCCGCATTGACCGTTCAAAACTTTATTAAACATCAAAACATTTTTCCAAACAAAATTTTCGAACCGAAATATTTTTACTAACAATCGCAGTATTAAAATTTTCAACACTGCTTTCAAGTCAAAATGGTTATTTTACGTCAATTAAAATTATTTTAATAGTTTCCGCAATTAATTTAACTTTGATTGAATCACACTAGGCACTCAGTTTCGCCAATTAACGCCACTTTATTATCGTGTTAATTTGCCGTTTCCTTTACGTTTTATTAAATTATTTTCTAATTGTGTTTGGTTCAAAGCTTTAAAAAATCGTTAGATTTTTTAATTATAAGATTTGATTATTTTCTATACATGATCTTATTGAGTAGCAAATCTTATTAATCTGAACCCAGCATAGCAAATTATTATTATTATGTTTTATTTATTTTTAATGGCGATAAGATAATAAATTTAAAGTTTTTCATAGCAGAAAAGAAAATATACAAAAATATTTATGTTAGCCAATTATTTAACATTTCGATTTTAGCAAGATTAGCTATATCGTTGAGGCGTAAGGAATTATACAAACTAACTCAGTGTCGTATTTATAATATTAGATAGGTTGACTGACCGCAATCAAATTTGAATGGTATTCAAATTGTAGATTCGAACAAAAGCTACTTTTCGAACCATGCATTACTAGAGTCTTGAGTGCCAGTGAAGGTATATTTGAATAAAAAAAACCATTTTATTTCAAACGTAGGCATCATTTTCTTTCATAGGAAATAATATAGTTTTTGTGTTTTGAGATTATACAAGTAAGGCCGGAAAAAATAGTTAAATTAGGTAGATATCATTAGGTATATTCATATGAGATACACAACCGTCAAAAGAAATTGGGCCAAGCTTATCATCCTTGAATGCCGTGTGTCTCCAATATTAGCTAGTGTGACAACATTTGAGGCGGGTCCACGTCGATACTCGGCATCTCCAGGGAAATTATCACTTCCTTACCGCGACGAGGGCGCTGCCGTGCCGTTTTGTGCCGTTGTGTGCCGTAACTAGGTTTGCGATGCAGCCTCGCTGAAACAGCATTTGCTTTGTTACGCGTGTGTTGGTGGTATATTGTGGTCTGTGGAAGATTTTACGACGTTACTGCTTGAACAACATTAATAGGTGTATTTCGTGTGACAGTGTGTGTTTCAGATAAATTTGCAGTTTGATTAATTTTAAGTCTTATTCACATGACATTTATTATGAGTTTTCATTAATTTATCTGTTAATGAAAAGAATAAGAATATGAACTAAGTACTTACCTACTTTATGCATGAATATATATTTAAATAGGGAAAATCTTAATTTTAATATAAAATTAACATATTTCCATACAAACTTCAGCAATAAGCGGAAGGCTGAGTACACAAATGCAATCCGAAAAAATAACTTAGGTATAGTATCTGTCGGGCACATTGATTGATCCTGTCAGCGTATAAAAATATAAAGTTATATTTTATTACCAACGGGTTTATTTTCAACATTCATCGAGTTGGCACTCTCTAGTCGATACGAGACGCGCGTTGTAAAAAATGCAGCCAGTCGCAATCCCGGTTTATCCGAACGCAAATAAATCTGTCAATTTCACTCAGCCTCCCGTTGCCTATTCACTATCAATACTAGGTTCGTATTCTTAAACTCGCTCGATATAATTTTATGATATAAAAGTCATGAGTACCTTACAGATAGAGATATTAAGCAATAGCTATTATTTAAAAAAAATGTATGTATTAGGTATCTATTGTCAAGGTTGGATATTCGTAGGTATTACGTTTATATCTCATATAAAATATTTTATAAGTTTCGTAACGTATTCTTAAAAGTCATGTCAATTATATAATAAAGTAATTTTTTTTCATGGATAATACATATTTTTTTTATATAATTTTATATATATTATCTACATTTATTATATTTTACTTTTACAATGTTTGCTAATTGACATGAATGTAATTTTTAAACGTAAACAACAACATATCAGCACTTTGTAATACACCGAGCATTTACATAATAACTCCCCAATTCCCCCTATTGGCGAACGAGATCGAGTTCATTCATTCGTATCGAGAGTCGGCATTCGTAGTCTGTTCCGAAATGAACTAGTCAAATATACCTAATATATTGTTTATTCGCTTCACTTGCATAATACATTACGTCTACGATAAATCGTATTGGTATTACTAATGGTTGGATAAATCGATTAATTGAAAATGAGGATTATGAAAAGCTTTCGAAAAAAATGGTATAGAATAGGTAGTTTTTCATCAAGTGATCGAGATTATCGTTCCTCAATTTAGTGAGATGATCAATTTTGGAAATTGATATTAGAATGTTATCTACCAAATTTTCGATTTCAGTATAGTAAGAATTAAAGAATAACTGGGCTGAAATCAAAACATTCTATTCAACATGTACTGTAAATTTCGGAATAAATTAAAGAAAGTATTAAAATTAGGATATACCTAAATTTAAGCACAGTTTGAAATCAGCATGAAATCAAACTTACTACCTAACCAAAACCGCTGCCCTATTTAGGCAAGCATCCCCAAACTTTATGTTCGTCATTATAATAACGGCATCGAATGTGGATACCAATCGGGATTCCCAAATTCATACGAGTTTTCGTATGATTGCCGGGTATTCCTGATGCTTCAGATTGCTTCCTATTTCCTGTATCGATATTTTATTAGATACCATATATCCGGAAGATGAGTCCGTGGGCGCCCATTGGATTTCATATCGGTTCTTGCATCGAAGGCTGCTATTGGTTTATGAGTGGTATTACCATCTTTTGTACTTTTTTATTGTTGTAACTTTAGTAGTAATATTATTATTGATATACCACTTGGCGTGGTTGGCTTATCCATGACACATTGGTCTGTTTTTCTTGAGTATGTACCTATTTACAAAAAAAAATGTACAATTGTATGTAATAGGTAGGTATATCAGTTATCTGCTTTTCATAGTGTGTGAAGACTATCCCAGAATGTTATTACCATATACTTACCTATTATCATTTTTTTCTTTATCACATTAATACAGTTGCTAAGTTAATAGAAACACTTTTCCCATATAAAGTACGTTACAAATGATTACCATCACCCCTTTTTGTATGAGTTAACAATACAATGCAAACTTTTCATATAGCCAAAAAAGTTAACGTTGCCCGTGTACAATTTATTGGCAATAAAGGATGACGTTTGTACCACGGAAACCATAAAAAAGAAGCTGCGAGGGTCAACTCTCATGGCAACTTTATAGAGTGTAGTCCTGCGTCACGTAACTTAGATTACATCAGAGAATATAGTTTTATTTGCTATATAAGACAAAGTTTTCTTTTTATTACATTATTATGAACTCTATTCAGTCGTGAAAATAGAATGAAGGTACAAGTCTGTAATATTAAATAACTACAATCTACATGAATTCGTTAAAGATTTTTACTGACTTAATACTACAGCTCTATACCATAAATTTAATAGTTATCAATAGGGGAGTTCTATGAGTAGTAATTGCAGTTAGTAATTTTTTTTGATATAAAAAAAAATTTCGGAAAATCTGCCAATTTAGAAGATTAGTATTTTGTTAGCATAAAGTATTTCGATACCGTCAAGCTACTGGTATGTTTCGATAGACACACTAGACAGCCAATTCCCTTCTTGCATACTTATCACCTTCGGAAACATCGTCACGCATCACAGGCCAATACCCAATACAAAGTAAAAGAAAAGTTTACTTTGTTTTTAAAATACAAAGATGAGCGTACTAAATAGAGACTGGAGTTTTTAATTCCGTGAGCATTAGGGTTAAATCTACCACCAGTTGCGAGCCGCAGAACCGTTGGCTAGAATCCAAATTATTTTAAAAGAAACCCGGTACCATTCTCATTTCACTGGATCACTGTACATTACTGCTCTTCTTTTTATTTTATGTTTACACAGTCCTGTAATTATGAAGTGTTTGTTCCACGAATGCAGCGTTGTTGCTTATGATTTTGTTAACGTTATTCATATTTCCAATAACTTTACCCAATATTGTAAGAAACCTTGTCTTATTTACGTTTGTATTTTGAATATAATTTAAGATAATTAAATTAACTTTCTCAAATGTTTATCTCTTAATGTAAGCAAAGTAGACAGATTTATAACAAGAAACATTGAAACTGCGCAGCGTGAATTCCACAATGTTTAAAACATTACAATTTAGCTTTTGTCCATCCAATTACCATAACAATTTACGCTGGACTGAAACGGATTTAGGTTGAAGATTTGCAGTGGTTTCGAAACAATCCCGGACTGGGAACAGTTATAAACAAGGCCCAGTTCACGTCCTACGATTATTCATGTCGAGAAGAAATAACAACGACCCACTTTATCTCACTCATTATGGTAAACACAGCCTGAGCGATATAATTACACAGTAATTTATTGTTGCCATATCACAAAACACGCCGTCCGGTACAATTAAGATATTTTTTATTTTCATTTTCCACGCAAACAAGGGTTGCCTGAAACATTGAAATTTTTTACGTGTTTAGCTTTCAGGTTGTATTGTTATATTGCTCGTTTAATAAAGTCGTACAAAAGAATAACAAAGCGAAGACCACAAAACGTACCTTCCTGTATGATAATAAGTTTTCACAAATACACGGAGAAGAAGGGAAAGGAAACATAAAGCGAACGAACATTTTCATCTGAATATTTTTGACAAATTTGACTAAGCAAGTGAAATAAAATACGTATGTTTACTTTTTTAAGAATTTTCATTTAAACTTTTTCTTAAAATATAATTTATAAATGCATTACTAATATTACAAACTAGCAGTTCCCCGGGTTTCCACTCGCGTTCCCGGGATAAAAATGGCCTATAACCTTCGGGGATAATGTAGCTTCTTATTAGTGAATGAATGAGATTAGCGCGTTCAAACAAACAAACTCTTCACCTTTGGCTGTGCCTTGGGCCGTGATTTTAGGCATAGAGATAGCTAGGTTATCGGTCGGAGAGTAAAATACTTACTAACTCGCAATAATACTACAATTTAAATGGGAAGCGGAAGATAATTTGAAATGTTGCAAAATTACATTAATACCGTTATTATCCAAAATTAAAACTCGTCTATAATTCGTGTCAAACTGCTTACAGTTTAGGTTCAATATACTTATAAATAATAAACCTAATTACAGTTGTAGGGAGTGCTACATGGTTTTTGCTATATTCGCTGGATTAGTGGCTTTACCAAAATGTTAACCAAGTGAGCCGGGTAAACGGCTGAGTTTGCGGATGTCACAGAATGATTGACGGGGGTAAAGCGTATATGATTAATGTGGTACCATACACATACTTACCTTCAGCGTTTATGTGTTTAACACGGGAAATCATGTCACGTCTATATTTTAGGGGAAATAGAAAATATTGTTTATTTGAATTTGTTTAACGAATTCAGTAAAATACCGAAGGAAGTTTACGATACCATAAAAACAAAATCAACAACCAAACAAACCCTTACAAAATGAAGGAGTTTGAAGAATTTTTTACATAAAAAGTTGAGACGCGTATTTACGTTCACGACCATACCTAAGTTACCTACTTGCGCCTTGATAAAGTTATGCCTCCATAAAACACAAGCAGGTCCCTTCAAAATATCCGTGGATTCCTAACAGGTAAAGGTTCTGAAGAGGTCGATTATTATTCATATTTTACGGCATTCCGTGCCCTCACGCAGTCTGCTCACGGCTTGAACTTTTTCAATAAAACACCCTCCGAGATAGTAAGCGTTAGGCAGTGCAGTCACGCAGGCGAAAAGCGATTTTATAACTTTATCACGGTTAAAGAACGCCAATACCTGAGTTAGTGGGGTTGAGATCAAGAACGTTTTAGATTGAAACTTTTCACATTAAATGATGTCTTTGTTATTTCCACCTTCTGTTTATATTATCCACTAGCTCCTCCCTGCGGTTTCACTCGCGTTTCCGGGATAAAAAGTACCTTCGGGGATAATGTAGTTTCCTATTAGTGAAAGAATTTTTCTAATCGGCTCAGTAGTTTCGGAGCCTATTCAATGCAAACAAACAAATAATCAAATCTTTCCTTTTTATAATATTAGTAAAGAAACAGTTATATCCATACTTGGTCTTGTAAATATCCCGCACAACGACATATGAGTAGATAGGTATCCAGTCCAGAACTGTATTAGTACCTATTCATAAAATATGCAAACAGAGAATGAAAATAAAAACACCTATCTTATGAGTCGCTTACTCATACATTTTACGTAAAAACATCGATGGTACTATAGAATCAAATTGAAACTAACATCTCATATACTTTGTAGCAGAAGTACTTTGTTATGTTTTCAAAGAAACCGAATAATGGTAATTCCTTAGCGTTCTATACACGTTGACTTACCATATGTCTAATGAAAGCGTTCGTATGGATGAGCAATACAAAATGCTCATTAAAGCAGAATTATGCTATTCATCACATTATAGTGATGTACGTCGAGTCAGGTTTAAAGATTTTATGATATAAGTTTTATTATTGGTACTCGAGTAGAGTATTTTAAATATTAATTGCTAATTTTATTTCGGAGAGCACGGAAACGCATTTTTTGTCGATGAGTTGCTTTATTTGTAACTAGCGACCCTCCCCGGCTTCGCCCGGTTTTTCTCAGCTTTTCTCTACTGTATTATGCATGTAGGTATTATACATATAAACCTTCCTCTTGAATGACTCCATCTACTAAAAAAGAACACATCAAAATCCGTTGTGTAGTTTTAAAGATCTAAGCATACATTGGGACAGACAGACGGGAAATGACTTTGTTTTATACTATACTACTAGTGATTCAGTTTTCTCAGTTAATTCAGTTAGCTGCATAGGTGTAGGTAATATAATTAGCTAAGTATGTGAATCTTTGTTTATATAAATTAGATATACCTACTCGTACCTTCGTATTATTATAGGTATATAATTTATTTACGAGTAGGTATGTGTGATTTCGAAAAGCCGTATTTTTACTTGGTTGTAATTCTGTATTAGATGTTTATTTAATATATTAATTTCTGTATTCAAATTATATCTTGAGTCAATACTTACACAAATTAAAATTCGTAGGTAAGTACTTAGGTAGGTACCTATATGTATAATGATATCTTGCTTGTGTTTGACCACAATCTCACCGTGATCAGTGATGGGGGTAAGCACACAAAGCCTAGAAGATCTTGGCTTCTGTCAAGATATTAAAACTACTGATCTAAGATTTACATTATTCAGACCTTTACAAACCACTAAACACTACCTCTTCATAGCTTCATTAGTAATGTATAGGTATGTTTCAATAATAATTAATCAAAATGTACTCGAGTTCAAAGATACTTGACCAGAACAACACTATAAGCTATAAGTAACATTCCTGCAAGGCAATACGAGCTGTCAACGCCTTGACAAGAAAATCATCTCTAAATACTGTTTTGCCCCTCCCATCCGATCTAGCCGCCACGAGATTAGCCGTAAATATTTATAAGTGTAATAACGCCTTAATACCTATTCATAAGTGAAAATTATTATGCAAATAGTGGCTATAGGGCGGGCAATAAATCTAAGCGAGTCTGCCAGCACCTTAATTGCCAGTCCGACTGTGATGTACGGCGGATGGTGCGCGAATATTTGACGCTGATTTGTGTTGAATCATACAAGTATTTACATAACTAGACGCTGTCATTCAAATACTTAAAGCTCATCGCCTACTGTATAAGCTCATAACATGACAGCAACCATACCGATGTCGTTTGCCAAAAGATGATTTAGCCTTTACTCCTTTGTGGTATGACATACAGACAAATTATACCATTTCGCGGCCCAGACAGGTATGTCACTCAAGGTACAGTACGGCAGTGTGCAGGAAGCTTAAATGGCAATCAAAATATGAAAATATAATTTCACATTAAAGCTTTCATATGTCATCGACAGGACACGGAAATTAAATATTCATTTTGATAAACAACGGAACGGGACAGAACGTAAAAGGTAAATGCCGTGTGAAATACGCCTGTCGTCGGACGTTTCAATGATTTGTTACGCTCGTTGGTTACCTTTATTAACTTATTTTCCCTTTTCACTCCTAATGGAATAAGAACATTACCATGGGAATGCTGCATCCAACGTAGGTTTGCGTTTATACATGTATAGGTAGGTAACTTTTATAACGCCTATACCAAGACCAAGACTAAATTTCGTAGAAATATTATATTGTTCTACTATCAATTCAACGCATTTATTACCGTCGATGACTTTATCTACATCACCAAAATAGGTCTAAAATATTGCTGTAAATTTTACTTTTGTAATAAATATTAATTTTTAAAACCACACAATAAATACCAAATACAGGAAACCGAATTAAAAGTAGCAAATCCCTATTTTCTGACTAATTATTATAAATGCGAATGTTTGTTTGTTGATTTGTCCTTATATGAAACAATTAAATAAAGGATCGACGTAATATTGAATGTTTATGGATCGGTGAGTAACTTTGGCTACTTTTTATCCCGAGAATGCAGGAAAAACTACTTCCAGAAATCAATAATGGCATTATAGATTTTACTTTAATATCCGCATTGCAACATTAAATGAATTATGATCGAACAACTAACAAATTAAAACAATTCTTGTAATCGAATACTAAAGTAGGCTGGACCACGGATAATACTGGCATTTTAATGTTGCAAAGTAACAGTTTAATTCGCTAGTAAATTACAAAATGCGAATGTCAAACTAGTAAACGTTGAAAACATTGCTTGACTTAATAATTATTGAAATTTGCAACTACAACATTACTAATCACTACAAAACTAGTACTAAGATACTTATTGGTAACTTGGTTGTATCTGAGAACTTGGCGCCAACGCCCACGGCTGAGTCTCGACTCAACCCGCGCAAAATCAAGGCATATTACCGTACCTACCTATGTAGGTACTTGTACCTGTTCTGTTGTACCTGTGTACCATTTTACGCCTGGGAACCCTCAACCTGTACCAGCGTGGGACGACACTTAACAGCCTTTTAATTTAACACACGGGCCTATCAACACGCATAAGTGTAATATGATCCGCGGGTACAAAGGGTAATTGCTTCTGAAATTACGTTTTATTATGTTAACCTGACTATTTTCTCACAATATTTGCGAGATATAAAGCCCACGTGGGTGTCATGTTTTTATCAAGTACCTACCTACATGATACTGGACGTTAGCATTGAGGGGCTTTACTGCTTATGGAATCCTATAGTGTTTATTACTCTTAGGACCCTAATCCATTTAGCAGTAGCATCATGTTCAAGTGAAAATATGAGTAGGTACTAAAATTACCGTTTCTAGAATTGAATATAACTTTATGGTCAATATACAACAAATTATAAGTACCCAGAGTGTCTACCTAAGCTAGAGACATATAGGTGATAGGAGGAGATGCCTACTGATTTTTAAAATGGTTATATTATATACCTTTTAGTTCTAATTAATTATGTAAATCTCCCACCTCGAGGTCTTACCAGCGTTCTCATGTAATCTTATTTGGGATTAAAAGAATCTATATTTTATGATCCATTTCTGTGCCAAATTCCATCCAAATCTGTTCAACGGTATAGGCACATAGGTATGACAAACAACCAAACCTTTATAGTAATATAAAAATGACTGATAATCCAGAACTAAACAGTAATTACTGAATAGGTAACTAAACTGATATTGATATTTATAATCACAAGTTGTAATTGTATGTCTGCTAAATTTGTACGTAGCTGCAAAGATACGGAATCCCTGTCTGATCCATGGATTATGGTACCTATCATTACATAATATAATGGAATTCCTTTAAAAACACAATAACTAATTATTCTCTCATCATCTCATGCCTGGTTTTACTGCGGGCATATAATGAGTTATTACCTCGACGATTGGACATTTGAACGCTTAGTGGATCGTCTAAATATACACAGGGATCGTATTCTATCTAAATAGTTCACATTAAATATCGGTTGCTCTGCTAAATCACGTTGACGTGAGTGATTAATCTTCGGAGTAGAATGCTTGTCGTTAGTTGGGCAATAAAGAGATAACAAAATAAATCAAACGGCTATAAATATCGTCGGGATGAGCGATCAGTCCCAGAACTGTCCGATACGATAGTTTACGGAACTTTTTATGACACTTGCATAGAACTAAACATTGTATAAATATAAAAACAGCGCGCCGTTGTAAATTTTGTTTATTGTCTTCAAGCCAACCAGGTTTCGTGAACCTTACACTCGACTTGAGAAATTAAAAAGACTTTTCTACTTGGTTAACGAACTCCATTATTAGCTTAAACATATAAATTGTAAAGGTTAATTCGGGTGAGACATAAATCTATCAATTGCTTTACTGCTTAAACGTACAACAAAGTGATAGAAAGTTGGTGAATGAATTAGCAAAATTGCGTGCGTTCTCATAACCTCAAAGGTAAGTTTTGATCGTTAAAACTTTCCAAGCTTTGTGGGCGCCTGTCCTATGCTCACATCTTCGGTTATTATAAGTCATAATTCAGGAGAACGCTGCAAAAGTGCAATATCCGAGTGGGGCTATAACTGTCAACAGTGGAATGAATCAGTAGGGTATAAATCGTCGGTAGGACAGCGCCGTGCTCCGAAATGCAATCGCCGCCTGATTTTATTTTATTACAATCACTGTGGGAGAAACGTTATTGTCGATTTGCTTTGTTAAATTATATTGTGATAAATATATATTTCTGTTTATAGACAGGTGAAAGATCCTGATGCAATTTATACTGAAATATTACTCACAGTAACACATGATTACGTATTCCGTATGCTGAGACTAATTTGACGAAATAGAAAATTACCTTGTGTTGTTTACGACCATTGGCAATGTAGGCGAAAAGTACAGTGGATATGATGCAATCTTTTGTTCTCTTTCAGGCTATTTATAAGAGAATTAACTCCTCCCTCAGATTGCCTGGAAGGCTGGAAGATGTTATAGTTAGGAGAAATAAAAATGCTTTTGGACAAGTACGATAGACGACTGACCATTTTTGTTTTATTATTCGAATCCTAATTTAAATAATCATACAAAGGCGATTGCCTTATAAAGAGTTTTTACTCTTAACACTTCCCCTCAATCACCTTTATTTATTTACAATAGATCTTTAACAAAAACTAAACCTAGCTTCTCAAAACAATACATATGTTTGAAAGTATTCAAAGGCTTTGTCAGTACATCAGCCACCATTTCCTGAGTAGGCAAATAATTCAATGTTATTACATTATTATCCAGAGCCTCCCTAACATAGTGATACCTGATGTCTATATGTTTAGATTTTCTGTGAAACACTGGATTAACTGCAAGTTTTTGAGCTGACTGATTGTCATTAAATAAACTAATTATTAACCTGGAACCACAGTCCATAGTCAACTCAGATACAAGATTTTTTAAATAATTTGCTTCTTTAGCTGCCTCACTGAGAGCAACGTACTCAGCTTCAGTACTAGACAAACTTACGCATGTTTGTTTTCGACACTCCCACGAAATTAACTTTCCCGCATATTTAAAAACAAATCCTGAAAATGATTTCCGGTCTTTTATGTCACCGCCCCAGTCCGCGTCTACAAACCCCTCCACCTTCGTACTAGCTGACCTACTAAACACTAGGCTAACATTTTTAGTGCCTTGCAGATACCGCAATAAACGTTTCGCAGCCTTCCAGTGTTCCATAGTATAACACGTATTAAATTGACTTAGATATGAAACTGCATATGTTATATCCGGCCGTGTAAACACACTCAAATACATTAGAGAACCTATCAATTGTCTATATGGGACTGCATCAATATCCAATACTTTCGTGTCAGTAATTTTAACGTTAGGTTCCAAAGGAGTCTTGACTGGTTTGCATTCCGACATATTAAACCTACTAAGCAAGTGTTCAATATAACGCGCTTGACAAAGCTCTAGAGTTTTGTTTGTTCTGTTACGTTTTACTGCAACTCCAAGAACATGCCGTACCGCACCTAAATCTTTAATTTTAAACGGTTTCTCCAGACTTTTTTTCAGCTCTTCAGCCAAACGCATATCGTTAAAACAAATTATAAAATCATCTACGTACAAAGCAATATATATTACCGATTTACCTTCTCGTTTGTAGAAAATACATTGTTCTAGTTTACATTGAACAAAACCAGTTGACACTAGCAAGTCTTTGACTCTTTGATACCAAGCACGCGACGCTTGTTTCAAACCATAGACCGCCTTTTTCAATCTGTAAACCTTATTTTCATTACCTGATGAAACAAAACCCTCTGGTTGACACATGTATATCTCTTCATTTAGACTTCCATTAAGAAACGCTGTCTGCACGTCTAGATGTTCTATGTCCAGGTCCATCTCTACAGCAATTGCTAACAAAAGCCTCATAGAGCTGTATCGTACCACTGGGGAAAAAGTCTCATTATAGTCTTCACCATACTTTTGTGTATAACCCTTTGCGACTAGCCTTGCTTTATATCGAGCTATCTTCCCCTCGGCGTCACACTTTATTTTGAAGATCCACTTATTCTTGACTACATTTTTATCTAACGGCCTATTCACCAACTCCCAAGCATCATGTTGAATAAACGAGTCGATTTCGTCCTGCATTGCTTGCATCCACAAATCACTCTGTTCCGAATTTAAAGCTTCTGTCACAGTTAGTGGTTCTGGTGGCATCGTATAAAATGCAGACATACCTTTAGGCTGTCTAGACCTTAGATTGTACCTTGGTTCAGGTTCCGGTATATCTTCCAAAGTGTCTTCATAAAGTGAAGTGTTGTCGCCGTCACCACCACAACCAGCGCTCGATGCAACCACCTCTCCAGTCAAGGTTGGCTCTTCTGCACCCGCCTGTCGTTCAGCAGTATCACCCACAACTTCAATATTAGCATGTTGTTCAGCAGTGTCACCCAGAACTGCATTTTTATGAGTCTCACCCTCTTCCCCTGAAAGAAATATTCTTACAGTAGAGTGCTTCTGTACAGTTCCCATCTCTTTTGCCGGGAACACAGTTTCATCGAATATGACATCACGACTTCGCGTTATATTATGACTTACTGCATCATATAACCTGTACACTTTACCGCCTTCATATCCAACTAGAATATAGCGTTTACTTTTTGGTTCAAGTTTATGACGCTTGAAATTATTTACATGTGCATATGCTGCACAACCAAAAATCCTCAAGTGGTCATATTTAACCTCATTCCCCGACCAAATTTCCTCGGGAGTCTTCCCACCTAATCTACTAGACGGAGACCGATTAATAAGGTACGCAGCAGTATTTGCTGCCTCAGCCCATAGTTTTTGATCCAAACCCGCGTGAAATAACATACAACGTACACGTTCTAAAAGAGTTCTATTTAATCGTTCAGCCGCCCCGTTCATCTGAGGAGAATATGGAACGGTTACTTGATGCACGATCCCTTTCTTCGTAAAGAATGAACTTAACTCTCTATTTACGTACTCAGTGCCGTTATCACTTCGTATCGACTTTACTTTGGATTCACATTGAGTTTCTACGAACTTAACAAAGTTTTTAGTGACCTCTGTGACTTCATTCTTATTTTTCAAGAAATAAACAAACACCTTCCTGGAGTGATCATCTAAAAATGTTAAAATATACCGCTTACCCGAGTGAGATGCGACTGGAATCAAACACAAGTCAGTATGCACCAAATCCAACCGCTTAGCTGCCACGTCATTCCTAGATTTCTTAAAAGGAAATCGTATTTGTTTTCCGAGATTACAAATATCACATTTATTATTTACAATATTGGTATTTTCATTTTCAAATTTAATGACATTCGACAATGACTTTAAACTGTCATAATTCAAGTGGCCTAGTCTATGATGCCAAGACTCCTTTGAAACCTCATTATTAAAACTACTCAATGCTACCACGTTAGTATGTAGTTTGTATACACCCCCAATACTTTGAACGCTAGCAAATACACAATTATTTTTAATTATATTACAAGTAGAGTTAATAAATTCCACTCTAAAACCTTTCTTGGCTATACAACCTACAGAAAGTAAATTAACACTCAGTCCCGGAACATACATTACTTCTTTAAGAGTTACATCACAATCACCGAACTTTAAACATACGTCACCGATACCGACGCACTTTAAAGTCTGTCCGCTCGCCACATTGATTTCCATACTGTATATAGAATAATTTTTCAGCATATCTCGCCGTCCTGTCATATGACTTGACGCACCAGAATCAATGTACCAAGTGTCAGCCAAGATCTGAGAAGCCATCATAGCTGCCCCTTTCTGGGTACACTCTCTTTTCACGTGACCAAACTTTCCACAATTCCAGCACTTTGGTTTCTTCACTTGACGTTTCTCGACTGTCTTCACAGGCTTTTTAGTGATCAAGCATTCACCGCTTTTATCCGACCACTTAGTCTCCTGAAGTAACTTCGCCTTTACGAAATCACTAGTCAAGTCACTAACACTGGTTTCCATGGCCATAATCATTGGATCATACTTGGATGGTAGTCCTTGAAGAATCACCGCGGCTAAGAATTCATCATCAATCGGTTTGTTAACTGCTGCTAGCTGTTGTGACAATGATATACATTGGCTGACATATTGCTCCATGTCTCCACCAAAATCATCCAGCTTTACCGCACACAGATCCCGTAAAAGCTTCAATCTTCTACCTATGCCCTTGTCTTCATAAGCCTTTTCAAGGCTCATCCAGGCCTCCTTGCTCGTTTTAGCAGTCATTACATGCGAAACGCAAGTCGCATCAACCAACAGACATATTTTTGCCAATGCCTTCTCGTCCTTTCGTCGTTTGTTTTCCACGCTAGACTTATCATCTGCTGGATATCCAACAATAGAACACCACAGGTCATCATGAATCAGTAGATTCTTCACATTAAATTTCCAGATCATGAAATTTTCACGCCCTTTCAATTTCTCAATGTGAAGCCCACTCCCTGTCGAGTTTGACGCTTCGGCCACAAATTTATCGCTCCTACTCATTTTTCGGTAACGAAATTTTCAGTTTTACAACGCAACTGGGCCCATAACCCTGTTATAGTTAGGAGAAATAAAAATGCTTTTGGACAAGTACGATAGACGACTGACCATTTTTGTTTTATTATTCGAATCCTAATTTAAATAATCATACAAAGGCGATTGCCTTATAAAGAGTTTTTACTCTTAACAGAAGAGAACTGGGCTCTCAACTCTACTTGATTATGCCATATCAATAACTTTTAAATGTATTTAAGTTTAAAAATATATTAGGTACCTGTCAAATACGCAATTGTTACTCATCACTTTCCGAATGTTTATTTTTTAGAAATCGTAAGTCCCTTTCATTTTCAACCCATCAGTAACAATATTTATTTAAGAAATAGCTGATCGAAGATATCTCGTCAGGAATGACTTGCATCAATTGGCGTTCCTATCTAAACGTTATTTTTGTCTGGACAAACATTTCGGAAATTAGACAAACATAGCGTATTCGATGACAGGAAACTCATCTCAAACACGCAAGTCGTTGTCACTGCGTTTGCGCATAGGAACGAAGACAGACAAATAAATGGACGTAAAATTACACTTGATGATTAGTCTGACATAGTATACATCTATTAGTGACATTCTCATGTTATTCTTACTAATAGATACGTTTCCTTTCCATTAGAGTTACCAGTGAAACTATTATATACTTTCTATTAAATCAGATAAGCGTCTGAGAAACTTATTTAGGAAAAATATTTTTTAAATCGATAATATTTCAATGATTAGGTATATTTAAAAAAGCAGTCAATTAAAACTCTGTACTGATTTTCAATCGCTAGATAAATGATCCTATTTCTCTGTTACATAAACATTGTTCCAATTTCAATTTTGAATCAGTCGTTAGTTAAGTATTACTAATACTCCATTTAGTTCAATGTCACTTCACTTATATTCCCTTCAAAGAAACTTATAATTAACACGAATAACAAATTGGGCCAATGGATTAAAGGCGACAGTTCACTGTACTTCATCCGGCGTAAAGCGTGAGGAGATGCGCTTATTACGGCCGTTTTAGGCGTTTACTTGTCTATTCCGGGTACCGGACCACCCACGGAATCACCCGGCGACTGTTATTTTAGGTGCGCGCATAATTGAGCCGTTGCAACCGCGTCGAACGACGACCTGACTTGTGACTACAACAGCTTAATGCAGTGTTTTACATTAATGCATACATGCCTCTACTTGATACCTTATCTGTGATGATTAACTGACAAAATGATGCAACCTTGAGAGAAATAAGTCAAAAGAACTTGTTGAAGTAGATGTCAAGTCAATTCGAGTAATGTTATAAAACAGACCTGTACCTACTGACATTTGAAGAATTTTATGATATTAATAATAATATAATTGTTGTCAAAGTTATAAATATAGCATAGCACACCAAAAAAAATTGTTATGGAAAAGCCTTGGGTAGAAGTTAGCTCAATTTAGCTTGCCAGATCTAACAAATAAATATCCCGGGATCCGATACCAAATTAAGCTAACTCAGAACAAATAGGCATACAATATTTGCCCGGGAATCGAAGCCACGAATAATCGCGAGGCAGTCAGAGTCAATCAGATTACATCTACTGCCACTACAACCGGCACTTCCTTCATAATTAACTAGCTAGAGCAACTCACACAAATAAAAATAGATAAAAGTAATGACAACAATAAATATCGGATTATTCATGATATTCATGATTCTGAACATAAATTGGATATCGTATACATTAGCATAATAATATGACGTAAATAAAATTTGAGATATCGCATCCGTTTCGCATCAACATTACCAAAACGCCATAAAATCAAACATTTCGCCGGGATAATAGCTCAAGCCTTGCTTTTGTGCTGCGCCCTCAACTGACATGCATTGTGCAAACATGATTAATAGTTTTCAAATGATACGTGAGTTTTTATCATGTGACATTCTTTTGACAAAATTAGGTCGAATGCAAAAATGTCGAGGAAATGTTTTCGGGTTAAAATACACTTTGCACCCCATAACGCACGTACTCGATTCGACTGCGTTCGATTTTGAATACAAATGGGTCACTTTTTGCTTGCTGCGTTTTGGCATTCACACAAATGCGCCACACTTGTTTATTAAACAAAGACAGGAAAACATATATGAATGTATGCCAGAGGAATAAAAAGAAAATTATTTCCTTTTGTTAGCTCATAACAGTAAAGTTGCGAAAAAAACAAATAACAAGGTAAGGAAAAAAGGGAATTGTTGTCAGTGAGAGTACCCATGGGGATTTTCTGGATTCGTTTCAGATGTATATGTAACCTTTGATAAACAGGGATACAATAAACGATAATGCTATCTCTTACTTTGCTTTCCTGTTCTATCTTCCTCGACATCATTGGTTGCTTTTTTATTTTATTTGTTTGTTCATAAAAATGTATGTGTAACGTAAACCAGGAAAACGTATAGGAAAAAGATTTTTTACTGATATTTTCATGTGAAAATATGAACCCTTTATTCTTTATGCTAGAGATGCATACGAGCAATATTATACTGTCAAAATAAAATAAGTATACAGCGTTTTTTCTTTAGATTTTAATTCACTTGTAGTGGATGTTACTCAAAAATATGAATAACTTTTAGTATGGGATCAATTATGAAATCACTTCAAATCCTTCCTAGGAAATGTTAAGTTGTTTACTTTTATTATTTATTTATTTATTTTATTTTATACTTACGTACTTAATATTGTTATTGTATGTTTGTATAAAGTTTTTAATTTTTTATTAATTTAATTTTTATAATATACAATATTTACAACAAATATACAAACTATATATAAAAAATTTCCTCGAGGCGGCCGCTGCTGCCAATCAACGGCAAGGTTCCCAGAAGGCTGGCAGCGTTCCCTCTTTGTATGGCCAAGCTAACGCGTTGGCGGAAAAAGCTCATTATATCTGTTATGAACGTATGCTGTGATCTTCTGTAACTGAGGATGCACAGATTCTTTATACTATTTGTAACATTATTAAATTAGGCTCATTTTTGTATCACTCTGGCTACTGTCTGACACAGGACTCATGCTATATTTTTCAGACTTTAGTTATGTAGGTTTTTTTTTTGTATTCGCCGCCTCCAGTTCTTTGAAAGACTGTTGACTTGCAAGTGTTCACTTGTGGATATACCGTGTATACAGAGACAGTTGAAGTGAGTGGTACCAAATTTCTATTGAGCAATGTTCTTGAGAATAATTTTTTCGTGTGTTAAAATTGCAATTAAAAAACCTAAGGTCCTTCAAAACATACAAATAAAATTATATTAAAGTCTTTAAGCAATTAAAACAAACAAAACAGGTGAATTACATTTAACAATATAATGGTCTAAAACAAAACGTTTAATAATGGAACCATCTCGTGCATATATCTTACTGTTACAATTAATTGAACGCCAGCTGCACAAATTTCATTACTTGCAACCATAATGTGTGATACAATAAGTAAATATTGCACTGTTAAATACAAATATTTAGGTATTTATTATCTTTGTAGTAGAAAACAGTTCATAATCTATTTCTGAAATGTAACGGCTGCACATATTTTTTAACTATTTTTGTTGTGTTTGTAATTGTCGAGACAATGTTTTAAAAGAAATATTATTTTGGAAAATTCACTGGGAGAGTCAGAAATTTTGATGGCTTTTTTTGAACATCTGAATAAAAATCACCCAGATGACGCACGATACGAACAGCTAGTTGTTTTATAATTATAGTTGTGTACTAAATGCATAGAAACAGTTTAGTCTAGACAGTTAGATTGCAGATTCACCATTAGGCAGGTACTCAACTCACCATGAAATCGTTGCTACTTTACGCTGTCTACTCCACAGTGTGATATTTGAGGTTTCGCTCGAGCCAAATGGTTATAAAGCTATTATACTGTCTTTATTGCCTTCGTTAATCAGCTGTTTGAATCTAGTGCAGGTGGTGTTTACAATGATATTTAAAGCGTTTATTAAATGCTTGCTGGTAAATTAATCCTAATGGAATGTCTAGAATGTTAGGAAAAGTGCTTACATTTTTTTATGAATTGATAGGCCTGTGTTTGACCAAGTGAAGGTGGTGAGCACACAAAGCCTAAAAGCGAACTTGTTGGAACACAACGGTATGTGCTTTTCAGATTAGCAGATTAGATAGATTTAGCAGATTTTCGTCTTGAAACAAGTATAGCCATGGGGAATTACAAAGTATGTACTTCCCCCTTGATTTTCACACGATGTTTTGAAGCGTGGCTAAGGCACTAGACTATTAATGAATTATTGTCGCTTTAAAATGGTTTCCTCTCTTAGCTAGGAGGAGTTCATGTCCCCGCTATTAAGGATTTACCTATATCAACTGACTAAGTTACCTAAATAAATACCACTGCATTTCACTCCTTAATTTTTTATCATTGGTAAATGTTTAAAGAATATATAAATTATATTATTCATTTCAAATTCAATATCACATTACACACTTGGCAAAATAAATATTACACTGAAAGCCAAGTGTTAGCTTTTACCGATGAAACAAACTACGTTGTTAAGATGCTCGTTCGATTTTCATTGGCTCTTTACTCCAGACTGAAAACTCCTCCAGTCCTTTATTCCTTATCGCTATTTCTTTTATTTCTTTGAGAATGAAAAGAGAAAGAGTACGTACGATATCTAGTGTTAGTTTTACTGAAGTAAGATTGCAAGGCTTCTGTGCTTTAGTTTGTTTTATAGAACTCTATAATAGTGGGACAGAGTTAAGTTATTAAGTAATATATACCTAATTTCAATTCGCTAAGAATTGTTTTAAATTAATATAACAATATTTCTGATTTGCGGTTACGTGGGCTATCTAAAGCATTTTTTTAAATTTGTTCCTAAGATTTAAACTTAAATAGATAAAGCAACTATTAATAGATTTTTAATTTTCTTTAAACATATTCGGCATTATTAATAGATTTGAATTCTAGCGAATCTTTGAATCATTAGATACCATCCAATTCTACATGTCATATTTAATTGCTTAAATAAATTGACGTAGTAAAGATGACAAAAAGCGAAAATAAAAAAACATAAAAGAGCAAACTCGTGCTTACAATCTAGAGCAAGATATTTCCGTCAACTTAATTGAACTGACATGAGACGCTGTTATTGATATTAAAATTTATTTATGAATACCGCGGCAAGTGATAAAACGTCATTTCACCGGCCGGTGTGTATGTTTGTCGACAGATTTCTGCGAATGACTGCAATTAATTATGACCGATGTCGGTCGGCTGCGGGCGACGCGGACGCGCTCTCGATGTCTTTTGTTTTTACCCACCATTTGTAGAACAATGCAGCGCGTGCGACTTTTATCTTGGATGTCCTACAAATAAACGACAACTCGTGTCAACTTTTTGTTACTCTTGCTCTTGTGTCGCCTTATTCTCCGATCAGATGAAATTTTATCAAGCCAATCCCAAAATGTTACTAAACTTAAAGTTAAACGCATTCTGGCGAACGAAATATTCCAATCGTTTGCAAAATGCCAAAGCAACAAAGTCGGCAGACTATCAAAGTTAACTCGAAGTTACGACATTCGACGTTTGGTTCTTATTGAGTTTTTGTTTTATAACTTTTTTTTAAACGTGGCAAAAATCGGGATCAGTTTTTATTTCATAATATGTTAAATCTTTTTAATATACATTGTTTCATGTATCACGCCATTTACAAGTGTGCGATTGACTCATTACTTTGTACTTTTTTTATTAGGTCTTTATTTATAGTTATGCCCTAATGGAAAGATCAAACGCTCTCGGCAGTTAATTTTAATGTCTCGGTGTAAACGGCACAAGCCCGTTAGATATAATTAGAGGCATCGGTAAAGCCTCGCTTTGCATTGCGCGCTCGCCGCCCGGCAGTATTTTGATCTCGCTGACATTTATTATGTCACCGACATCGGTACTTCGGATACTCGTTATGAATAGGTATGAGTACCGTTTGGGCTTATCCGTCGCGCTTACCTACGTCCGCGTTCACAGCCCACATTTTGCGCTGAAAATGTTAAAGTTAAGCATTGACTGAAATATTTGCATAGATCGAAGGCCATTAAATGTCGCAATCAAGATAAGTTTGCTGTAAAGGAATATCGCGAGTGGTGACAGTGACTGTGGTTTCGAAAGCGAACTTGTTTTATGTAGCAGGAAGGAAGGCGCCTTGTCAACGGCGCCTCGCGAGGCAGGCAGCGAGGCGGGGCGAGGGCGCGAGCTCTCATCAACTTTAACGAGCCATTACCTACGCCCGCGCCACAACAGGGGGATTCGTGTAATTTTCCGAACTCGGGTAACGTGTAATTATTTCTGAGGGCGCGTCAATAACGTAACCACAACGCATTTGTATTCGTCCAGACTGAGTTTTTGTTAAGAAATAAGTTTAAATACTTTTTGGATAGATTGATGAACTAAAATTTAGAATTTCAATGGGATTTTTCGAATATAGGCAAACAATTAAAGAATGAACCATGTGTGAACAACTGCACAATCCAACAAATATTTCAAGGCACAAAAGAGGTGACAGAAAATGCTTACTGAAATGGAACGTAACAGTCTCACTGAAATAATTCACAGTCGATTCGACACGGACATTCGCAGTTGCAACGCCGTGGGCGAGTACAGGCTTGTCTTGGAGACGTCGTCAGTCGGTTGTTGCGACTACCGCGGTTATTTCTAACCCGTATCACGTCGCGCCCGTCGACCGAATCGCCTCGACGCTTTGATGTCGCATTCTCTTTTTGCAAACCGCATTTCAGCCGAGATAGCGAATCGAATACTTTCGGGAAAGAGTTCTAACGACTAGTCTTTGCATTCTTTATTTGGATGCATTGTTTTCAGAACGATACAATTACGAGCTCCGTGATGCCGCGCAGTCAGCTTTAACGTACAAATTAAGTGCTCATTTGAAAAACTGCAATGTGTCGATAAAGCGGCGAGCTTGGTGTTGTTGATGCAGTTTATTTTCAGCCAATGTGGTAACAGATAATAGAATGCCGTAAAACTCGGTCCCGTGTGGGCGTCGCGTAGATAACCGCCAGTCGGGACGGTATCTCTTAAAGCGGTAATTTGTTAGCGTACTTGTCCCGACTTACTTCTGATAAGAGAAATAAAAACCCTCGAGTCTCGTTCTAGTGAAAAGTTCAAGGTAACTGAGTGCTTTAATGTTGCCAGCGCACAGCATATCATGTTTTGGAAATGATAAGTGTTTCACTTTCATGCAGCGAAACTCAGTTTTGAGTCAATTAACCATGTGTGAAGAATGTCCCAGGATATTTATTTATTACCTATACTAGTTTTCGCGCCGCGGTTTCACCCGCGTTTCCTAGGAATCTTATGTTTTCCCGGAATAAAGAGTACAATTTTTACTTCATCTGGATATAGCTAGTGTATCCCCAGAGTGAAAAATCAGTCAACACCATGTGACTGACCATGTCAAGTCACTGACCATGTGATTATAAAAGTAAAAGCCCATAATGAAAAAAAAACTCAATAAACGACAAGAAGAAGATATTATATTTATATCAACGTCTCTTGAAAATGCCAACTGTGCTCATTACCAGTTTTCTCAAATTAAATTTCCATTCCTATAGTAGGAATGGAAATTTAACCCACCTCTTCAGTTTTTGTCTTTGTCCATTTAATCAACCTCTTTAATTCGTTTGAAGTAATTGTTCAGATTTATCGAGAATAGATCTAGGCCTGTCTCATTTCAATCATTCAACAGAACGGGTACGCACTCCCAAAACAATATTATACATATCCAAACGAGCATACCATACAGATGACTTGATTGGAAGCCAAATTAAAACAAGCAAAGGGACTTTAAAAAATAAAAACACATGCGTAACGACACATCAAGCGATGCGAGCGGCTACCACTGACAGCTATGCGCTCAGCATCACGGCCTATGTTTTATGACAACAGGGACAAAATTGAAATAAAAGGGGACGAAATTCTGTCACGACGTTAAAATGTACAGTCAGGAACGTCTTCAGCCAAATTAAAATGCAATGATTTATTGAAGCACCCGCTCTACGACATATTTATTCGAGCGTATTAAAAACGCTCCTTCATGTTGTCAGAATTTAATAAAATGTTTCCGTTAAAAGTGTAATTTTGTACTATTATAATAACCGTAACAGATTGTGTGTAATCCACATAATAACAGCTTAGATACAAAATACTATCGTAGCGTTTATTAAAAGGCAATTTTGTATTTAATCAGAACTTTATTTATTTAAATTACAGTCTTTTGATTCTAGAATGCATATTTCAAAATGACTTAATTATTTATTTTCATGTAGGTAAATTATTATTTAAATGCATCTTTAGAAAAACGGTATTCCACTAAATAAACGAAACCGAACCATTATTGGATTATTATGAATAGATTGTAATCGTTGTTGCCCTTGCCAACCGAAACATCATTCGTTCATCGTTGTCAGATTTATTAGTGGAATACGAAAACGTGCAAAAGTCGTCATTCAGCTGCGATCCAATTGTAATCTAATCAACATTTATTAGTGGAATTGGCCCCCAGATTCATCAATATTTTAATTACAGATCCATGACTCATAAAAATTTATAATAAAACTTATATTAAATAGAAATAGGGTTGCCACCCGTACTTTATAATAAAGTATTGTACGTTATTTCAGGTAATTGTACTCTATACTTTATGAGAACAATAAAGTACACGAAAATACTTTATTTCGCATGATTTGATTTATTTGGGATTTTGAAAAGTTTAATTGTAAGTGGGTACAATTGTTTAATAGAGGTACTATTTTGATACAAACTGCATGCAATCAAAAATATGTTTTTAAACATAATAATAAAGAAAAATAAATAGTTCTTTATTTTGATACGATGTACATTTTTTTTTCTTACCTATAAATAACCAATGTACTTTATCTGCAAAAAAAAAGGTGGCAACCCTAAATAGAAACCCAGCTTTATTAGAGAGGTAACAAACTCTACACTGTACAAACAATTGTCTATGAAGAAAACACTTGAACCCTCTCTACTCGATAGAGCTTAACCTTTGTTACATCTACACTAGGAGCTCTCGTAACAATTTAGTTTGATGATAATACTTATATCGAGTTACGAGCAACCCTAGCATTGGTTAAGCTTGGTGCAAGTTAAGGAAGCGAAAGTGTTTATTCAATAAATAATAAGTCGTTATTACTATAGATATTTGTTTCTCATTCATGTTATTTATATGGAATAGGTAAGTTCGCTGAGTTAAACTTAAATTGATAACCTAAAGGTAAGAAGAACGAAGGCTTCGTTTATCATATAGATATGGATAAGCAAGACCTCATCTATAAATCTCACGAAAGTAACTTTGTCTGTCTGTTCGTTACCTTTTCACGCCTAAACTATGGGTCCGATGAAATTTGACATACTGATAACCTATGACATAAAAAGGGCATAGCTAGAATGTAATAAATATTGAATCCGTACATAATATATTTCAATATTGATATTAGGTAATGTTAAACTATTTTTATTTATAACTCTACCGCTTGCTCGCTATATTATCCGCTATCCTCACAACTCTATGCCCTCACCCTTAGTAGACAGGAATCCCGTTAAAGACTAGGGGAGGTGAAGCCTCGCCGTTACCGTGAGTTTTGTAATTAAACGCTTCGTCTAATTGTGACCTTCGACTACGACTTGCTTCACAGTCCGTTTCACACTGAACCCTCTGTAACCAAATACCATAAACAGCTAAAAGCCAGCCAGCTTCCAGGTTTAGAAGCTAAGCTTTGTGTAATATAATACGTATGTACTTAACTATAGGTTACTTTAGGAGATACTCGTGCTCACCCCATAGTCTGCCTCCAGTAACATTAACATTTACTCACCAGGATAAATTCGTTATCATATTGTATCATGCAAAAGGAAGGAGTGCTAGATGCCGGAGCAAGCTAAAAATCTGGTGGTAAACACCACTGTTATGACATCACTACATACCATGATGAAATAATCTCGCAAATCTTTCCTTAGTGAGAGAATATTCTGACTGTTGCCTAAAAGTGTGAGTAGTAGGTACTTATTTAGTTGCAACGATAGAGTGGTGCGACCACTTGGAACAATTTAGCACATCCAACTTTTACGTTGCTAGTTTGTCTTTTCTCTCCAAACTAACTTTGAATTGCACATCACTATAGCTACACAGTAGCGTAAGTATGAATAACTAAAATATAATCCTTACAAGTAGCCTCAGTAGTACTACTAACTAATACTCATAACAGGTCTGTAGGACAAGTGATAAATGCTTAGCTACCTATGTCAGCACGACATTATAAACTTGAACGTTTAGCCTCCGCCCTTAACTTTCCTCATTTACATTCACGACTACACTTTGCCTACATTATTTTAGCTGGTACCTTATAATTATATACATAATTATTCACAGCAGATTCACTAGGAGATATTAAAGTATATAAATAGACATAACTGGTGAAGGTATAGAGGAACGGTGGCATTTATGTAAATCGCTTCCGCTTGGATTTAGCCGAGATTTATGTTTTAACGTCAAGAACAATTAAATTTAGACTACGATTCTTGGTTCTGAATAAATTAACTCACTTAAGCCACGATAAAGCTGACAACGGACTTCCCGAATTTTATTTCAAATTCTTTGCTGAAAATGTTGAAAATCACCTGCTATTAAAGTGGTTATATTCAGAATCCAATAAAACAGGCCGCTGAAATGCTTTACAGGATTACGTAATGGATTTCTACACTTAAATCCTCAACAACCTCAAAGCAAAAAAAAATATTAATGATTTTATATATTTAACATTTTGCTACCAACCTTATTTAACCATACTTAGGCAGTTGTCCCACCGCAAGCGAGGAAGTGAGTAACTATCGGCTCTATCAAGAAACGTACAATAAGATTCAGTGTAAACAAAAGAAATGCACGCCGAGAGACCAACCAGCGGTAATTTCTCCCTAGAGTGCGGATCTGTACCGCTCCGAGCGAGTGGTGCGAGTAATCGCCCACGCACACTCGCTAATAGCCAAGCGACAAAACTATCTTAACTACACACTCGCTTCTCGCTGCTCGCCAACGCGGTTCTAGTTTCAAGTTCTACTCGCTTCTCTCTCATTGTTGGCGGTGGGACAACTGCCTTACTGACTCAATAGGTATTTTGCTTATAAAATATTAATCAACTAGGTTTCATCCCGCGGTTTTACTCGCGTTTCAAGGATAAAAAGTTACTCTCCGACCTTAGAACCTACCTCTATGTCGAAAATCACATCAACCAAAGCACTTTCACATTTTATAATATTTGTAAGGAAGTTTGCTCGAACATTGTCATTGTATCTATGTAATACTTTATTTGCCAGTAAATACGACTGAAAATGGCAAAACATATAATCAAAGATCGAGGCAGTCTTTAAAGCACCCTAGGGCATGGAGAGTATACATAATACCTGTCCAACTGTTTTATTGGCATTTATATTAACTTTTCATGTACGACTAATGGATTAGTACAGTTTGTAGGGGAATATGATAGTAGGTACTGGGGTTTATATTTAGAGCATATTCTCGGGTCTTTTACTGCAGTTGTTAACTGTTGATTGATAGCAGCATAAACGCGTATCGTACAATACTATTTATATCGGTGCGTTTATAATTGTTAAAAAAAAGAAAATTTTGTTTTTAAGTTGGTTTTCTTGGCTCTTTAGTTCTTTGACCAAAAATGTTTTGGTCAGTACCTAACTTTTAAAAATATCAGGCCAGGAGTCGATATCCCTATCATGCTGTAGGTCGTGGATTCGCTTCCCGCCCAGGACAAATAATTGTGTGCATGATTACTGAGTCTGAGTGTAATTATTTATTTGCAAAAGTGAATAGTGTCCTGGAAAATCATTATAAAAAAAAAACTTCAACTAAATCGACTTTTTTATTAATCTGGTAAAGCCGCAAGTTGAAAGTTAACTATTGTAATAATTTATGTACCTCCGTCCCTTACTAAACTGGCGGTGACAAGCGAGACAGGAGAAACGTACTTTTGGTAAAAAATATGGTTATTTATTTATAAAATGCACAATGTACACACAATGTTACACATACAGTGAACTAATATGAGTACAAGGACCCTGTTAGGGTATGGCAAGAAGGAGTAGAGAGAGCTTATTATATATTTGGTATTTACATTGACAATTGTATTTTTATATTATCTATGTATCTACTATGTCATATACAGTAAAAAACAAACAAAACCATTATTAAAAAAAAAATACATTAGGTATGAGTGGACCATTTATCCTCCATAAATTCTTTTATACTATAGTAACATTTATGTATTAAAAATATCTTAAGTTTGTTCTTAAATATACTATCCTTGCTTATATCTTTTAAGGTATCTGGTAATTTATTGTAAACTTGAACGCATCGGTACTGGGGACTGTTTCTAAACATCTCCAATCTGGGTGTCGAAAGGACCAATTTATTTTTTCGGCGTTCGGTTTTATGTTATTTAAAAAGAAACTTAGCCGTTTTTGAAAAAAGTAACAAAACTATTCCCTTTCTAATGGATTTCAGAATGCATGTTAATATTTTTCAAGTTATTTGGCATTTTTATGCTTTCTTAGTTTTAAGAACCCCTTCTTACGATCCATATTTACGATTTTTTCCTGACGTTACTAATGAAAAATATGACAGGGAATACCCGTCATATTTTCTGTACGTTCACATATATTTTTTCCAAATCTCTTGGAACAAAGAGTACAGAGAAAAATGCATTTTAGAATCATTATTTCACGTATAGCATCGTCTTAACTAAATATTATTGTTACACAATGTCGGGTAAAATCCAAATACGGCATAATTTCGATCACCAACATGCGATAAATGGGTTTCCATAGAAGTGGTCCAGCAGCTCGTGGATATTTATCTATTAACATAAATTATACTTACAGATTAATTTCAGCTTTTAACTACCATCGAAAATTTACATCTATGATTTAATATTAGAAATAATGAGTTTGTTACGGTGATTCAATTTACGGCTCATTTGAATTAATTTTGCGAACCTTTCACTGTAGTAAGTAGGTACAATACATAGGCTGTATGTGTGTAGCTCAGCGAATAATTTCAATAAATTATAATTATAATAAACCAATGTTTATTTATACTATGTTTGAAGTCATTATTATAATATTGCTCATATGACCACTATTTGACTACAAATAAATATAATTGATATAATATTCGAACAGTAGATTCGATTAGGTACTACAATATTATTAATGCGGCATTTTTTTTAAGTATTTGACCTAACTAATGGTAGAGTCAATTTGAATTAGGTATAACATAAATTAATCTTACCATCGGGAAAATATTATTTTCTCAGGTGAAACTGCAGACGCTCGTAAATTAATAGCATCCTACCACCATCCACACTCTATACGTTTATACGTTCTACTCTATACGTTTATGAAAATATTATGTTTGTTCGTAAAAATTTAAATCTATTTGACACAAACAGTAGCCGCCATAACCTAAATACAAGAAACAAAGACAAAATTGTTACTCCTAGAATCAGGCTAGCGAAAGACAATAAGTCTTTTCTCGGGAATTGCATTCGCTTTTATAATAAAATCCCATATGAAGTAACTAAGATGTCTTATAATAAAATCAAAGAGTATGTTAAACATAAGTTGATCGACAAGGCCAATTATAAGGTGGCTCATTACATAGAAGACAAGAATACATGGTTGTAGTAGCTTCCCTCTGCACTTGCAGCCCCCTGGCCAGGTGATAATTGTATGAAGTCTATGTATATTTCTGTAATTACATAAATTAAAAAAAAAGATCCACCAAAAAAAGAAGCCTTGCTGAGTTTCTTGCCGGAGTCTTCTCAGTTCAAGTGTATTCCGAACCGGTAGTAGAGTCTATTGTAAAACTGTAACTTTTGACATTCATAAGTGCCTTATTAGGGCCTAAACTGAATAAATGAGTTTTGATTTTGATTTGATATATCTAAAAACCAAGTAGATTCGTTGCTCTGTGACGGTGAGATAGACCGTCAAACAGGCTCTCTTGTTTTAATATTAATTTTATCCTACATAATACATACCTACCATAGTATGATTCAACCGGCACTTTTTGCTTCTTCAAACTTCAAAGGATTCAATAAAAATTACGACCATTTTATTATGTCCGGACTAACAAGCGGACTCGGTCATAAACTATTAGCGAGACCATGCCTCACTTGTAGAGATATTCGATACTTATAAAATTACCAATCGATTTTAAAATAACATGGTTCAATGTTTAAAAAAATGTTACAACAAAGGAATCAGCAGTATTTAATAATTTTACAGTGGAACCAACCACAAAATAAAATGTTACATACAAAAGAAAAACTTTACTTCAAAGAATTCAGTTCAGAAATCACTCGAAAGAATTCAGTGATAAGATTTATTATTTTAGTCAAATGCATTAACATGAATACGAGTAACTGCTATTATTTAGTTAAAATTTTTTTGGTAGGCACTAGCACTGTTTGGACATGGACGCATAGTTAATTCTATTTTTATGCTGCTTATTTAGTTCCTTGTGGGTTTACGACCATAAAATTTTTATTTACCGCATAAAAGTATGACGACTATTATGCTGTAAAACCACTAGAATATTAAAGTGTTGTAGCCCGACGAGATTAATGAAAATGGCATTGTGCCAAAAATATGGATTATTTTTTCATTAACTGGCATTTAACGCCACTTAAATATGTGTATTAAACATTTAAATATAACAAAATTGTACTACTTTTATATGCAAAAGAGTATTAATAGTAGTGCAATTGGGTTAGTTTGTCTTTTCCGAAGTGACACTGGCTATAATTAGTTTACTTCTTGTAAAAAGCGTTTGTTTTTGTTGCTGCTTTTTTTTTAAATTTTATTGTATTAGTTGTGACTTGTTTTTCATAGTAACGGAGCGACAGACTGTTTTTTTGCAAAGATGTAGCTCATAAGTTGGAGAGTGATATACACGAGAGCTAATCTGCGGGTAAAGCTTTTAATGGGTCAAAGAGATATTTGCCATCTCAGAAATTCCATGTAAATTTTATCTCAAACAATTCTACAATTTCTGAACAACTGTCAAATAACAAAGCTAAACAATTAGAATCTTACCGATTTGGATTCCGTATTCCCAGCAATCCTATGAACGTTGCGGTGTAGGTAATTTGAATTCAATGCTCTTTTGTTTCGTATCTAAAACCCGCTGATAAAGGAAAGCCCATTCTGTACCGAAAAGGTGGCTATAAATGTGGCCGATACGAACCAAGACAGGAATAAATTGGGCTCTCAGATTTATTGCCAAATGCTCTTAACCCGTAGCCTTCCGCGAAGAAAATATGTCAGAGATTTTCAATTTAAAGACCAATTGATCACTGCTATTAAAACTGTAAGAGAAGTTAATAGAATAATAAAAATATCCAGATACTTACTGTTTTGTATCTGAATCTTTTACTATGAAAAGAAAAATGAAAACTACGTTTAATATTGAAAGTAAGATATTATGAAGGAAATGATTTTTTTAAAGGCTCACATAACAAGTTCACATGGAAAAAGGAAGCACTTCTAAAAATTTACTAGACAACTAACTATAAAACGTAGTTTATGAATTGTTTGGTATAAGCATACCTACATCGAAAATGATGATATATTGTAAAAGTAAATAAATCTATGTAATGTCATTGGTTTACAACAGCTTTTCTAGTTTATTGCTGTAAGAAGACTTGTATTACTTGAGCTGGAGGTAACGACGTGCTTTATTACTAAGTTGTTGTATTATTTATGTCACCCTTTACCTTGATTTTATACCTGATACCAACTTTAAACTTTGTAGGTAGGTACTACACGAAACTAATAAAACTGAAGTAGAAGAATAAATATAATACTTTTTATGAGGGCGTTGAATCAGATTATATGGCTCGGCTGGAATTTATAATTCAGTTATTTAGTCATACAAAGGGAAATAAAACAATGTAATTCTTATAAAGTTGCTATATTCCGGAATTTTAATTTCAATACAACTCAATGGGTTCAGAAAATATTTCGATTACAGAAAATCGTTGCTTATAATACGGGTCTTGAAATAGGTGTAATATGCGATGGGTTAAAACATTTGAAAATATGGGATTACAATTAATTTAATTACACTAGGGTTACATTTACTTCTAATACACAAATTTAATATAAATATCACAGTCAAAGATTATATAACTAATATTCTAATAATTCTAAGGATATATGGCAGTGAAATGCAGGGCTTTTAATCTAGCTTTTACAGTCGAAATGCTTACAACCTTCAGTTCTTGCAAAGATATACGTACAATAAAATCGTTAAGAAGAAAATTCATTTACAGGGATTTCTAATAAAGTGTTTACCGAAGGTAAAACTAGTCCTATAAACTGTGACTAGAATATAGATTAGGAATAAATTACGAGTTACAATAATCAAATGTTGGATATCTACACATTACAAGCACTACAATTGCTTTCAACTACAAATGCTATGGTTTCGTTTGACAATTTATAGTTTTACATTAACCTACATCTATGACGTAACTTTCTTCAGCATTTAAAATAAAGACTTCACTAAAACTGTTAAACAATTATCACTTATAATTAAAAAGATAATGTTCATTATTGCTTTGCGTTGTTTTTTTTTTTCATTTCTAAAGACTAAGCCTTATCTGAACCAAAATTGTTTTTGTTCTCTGGACTCTGCAAAAAATAAACGCATGAATACAGAGACCGCCTGCATGTGCAATGGACACATTATGGTGAATAGCACTGATAAATTTGGGTATAAAATTGTAAACAAGTTCAATTTACCTCATACGGTGGTGGCGGTAGTATATCACACAGATTTATTTGACAGCCCTGCTCCGACCTCGCTACATTCGAATGTCTACTCGTCTGTATGGGAATTTTGAAACTGTTCTCCCGTCCTAGCCAATGCCACTGCGGATAGTCGTACTCTAAATCATTTGTTGGACACACTTTGCTTTTGTCTTGTCTACTCCTAGATCCTGATCTATTCGTGTGGCAAGATCCACAATCGTCCTCTAAAACATTAATTTCGTTGTGCGTATCGTGGCGCGGTTCTCTGTAGTCTTTAGTAGATCTACTCGATGTACTATGGCAACAAGTTGAACATTCTCCATTGGAATACTGTATACTCCCATTGCACGATCGAACAATGCTATTGTTATGGGATCGCCTTTCTGGGCAATTTCTCAGGTCTCCAATTTCGTTATTGTCCTGGGTAGAAATTGATATGTATGTATTTTTGTGATGTGATGATTTTTATGCAACCACATATTTGATATACGATAGTAGGGTGAAGTTATGCAAATTTAAGTACTCTTATCTAAAGTCAACAATGGAATTCCTATAAAGCTTATCGTTGCTTACCTTGAAATTGAGTTCTGTGTAAATGGCACTAGACGCGTATGGGTCGGGTGGTCCTCGCCTCATTCTGTCTACACTCGACGCGTCCAAACCTTGAATTGAGTTTTGTGGTAGACTATATTCAGGTTCAACGCTTAAGATACTGGTTGATTGGCCTCCTACAACAAATTACTTTTATTAAATTATGATGAATAAATAATTGTAGTGAACTATCACTACCTAATTTAATGAAAACTTTTATGAAATGACTCTCTTAACGATCTTCTGACTCAATCATGTAATAAATAAACATATATTTCACATTTTTTTGCCAGAAATCATACCGATAATACATTTACCGTGAGAAATATGTTACAAAACCTAAATGATTACTCGTATCTCTACAGATAAGTAAAGTTACACATGTACTGATAACTCACTCACCATGTAAAAGACTTTGATGACAGCTGCTCACATCTAAACTAGGGTCATTTGGAGGCGCGAAGACGGGTCGCTCGCGCAGCCATATCGTGTCCTTATTCAATAAACATTGCTGCGCTGTGACAATTGACTGACCTACAATTTCAACCAATGTTTCAATTTTATCTCAGGATGATCATGAAAATAAGGCCTTAATTCTAATTAAGTATAACTCATTGGAGATTGAAGTGAACGCTCAGTTATTTAAATATGCTTACCAGTAGACTTTTTTCTTTGAATGTTATTTCTTCGTTTGATGTAATAAATACTGAATACTAATATTGCGATGATCGAAAAAAGGGTTAAACATAAAGCAAGAAGCCAAGTCTCTTGCAATATGTGTGGAATATTTGAGTCTTTTGGTGGTTCCGTCCTAAAACAAGAAATGCATTTATTAAAGATCTTACCGGCAAAAAAGAAACTAACTCATTCTACATTCGTCTTTGAAATAAATCTATCAATAACACATAACATAGAATACTAACTGTACATAATGTCTCTGTGATTGCGTTGGCAGCATATGAATAAGAGCTGGTGCACTAAAGGGTCCGTGGCCACGTCTAGTAACGGCTGCAGCTCGAGCGGTGTAGCGTCCACCAGCACGTAAGGAGCTAACCACTGCAGCCCGGGTGCGAGCACCAAGTGACATTTGTCCTACGACTCGACCCCCAGTGCTACCACTTACTCTTATTTCAATCTGTGCGGATAAAGATATTTATTTTATTCTGAATTCATTATAACAGATTAAAAGAGTAATTTGTAATAATCAAGTAAAAAAACTAAGGAAAATGTTTTTATTATTCATATTCATCAACAGCCCTCAATAACACCATATTATTGTAATTTCATCGGCCTTACATAATGTGTACCAAATTTCAGATAAATTGAACACCGGGAAGTGATTCACGGCAAGTTAAATAAAAGTTTGTAAAAATAAACATAATGTTTTCAAAACAAAAAAGTTTACGAAGACCCCACGTTATAGAAGTAATTAGAAAACAGTTTGGAAACATGACTTACCAAATAGCCAGTGAGCTCCCCATTCCACGTATTCACAGGTGGCTGTTCCCATCGAATCCACGCTGAAGTTGCGTTTATTACCCCAGCTGTCACACTTTGTGGAGGTGCTGTCGGTACTAAAATAATAATTAAACATGAACAATACAACACGACCCCTTTTTACTCCCAATACTAATTAAAGGACACTTACTGTCTTCATGAGTGAAACCCGTCATTAAATTCGAAGGTTTCCCTAATAGCATCTTATAAAATGGCATCAAGAAGATATCGTATTGTGTGTAAGCCATCAGCCCAGTGAGAATATAACTTGAGGATCCGCTATTGTCAACATTTGTGAGAGATCCATTTGAACATAATATGGCATCTGAATGAGACGAATTTAGAATTGTAATCTCGTCGTCTGTTATATTGCGCCAATTCAATGTTGTGCCGTTGTACCAAATTTTAACACCTTCCAAATATTCATTGTAGTCTGTTAATACCTAAAAATAAAAAATATACAGACCATAAATGATTAACTTTTACTTTGTGTGTATTCACAAGATTAATTATCATGTAGGTATAGATACTTACATCCCAAACAACTTTTAGCGAAGTTGGTGACAAAGCTTCCACCCTTCTTAGTACTAAAACATTCTGTTGCAAATACTTTCGTGCTTGAACAAGTTCGTATTCCGTCATGTGAGTCTCTCGCTCGTTATCTATACTGAACTCTTGTTGAACCCTAAACTCATTATTTCCCTTCTTTAGTACATTAAGATAAGCCTCTTGCATAATACTACCTGCCGCGTTAACAGCTGTACAAATAACTCTACCGCTTTGTTCAGCTCTCGCACCATCTAAATACAACAAGCTTGAATTGCTTTTCATACATTCCGGAAAGAGCAGCGAATCTTGAGTTCCTTCTAATATCCAAAAAGTTGTCGGTGTGGGCAACCCTTTAGCTTCACATGGAATGGACACCACATCACCCTCCCATGCAGTTAGATTGGACGGGATCTGTGTGAAGTGCGGTAACGCTGAAACAGATGGCCGTATTAAAATAGAACGAACAGTTGTCAGAATTATTGATGCAATAAAATGATCTAAATAGATGTGCTTACAGTAAACCGTGAGTGTAGCACTGGTGATGCTTGTGCCCACGTAGCTATCTGCACGACAGGAATAGATGCCTGCATCATTTGCAGATACATGTTCCAATCGTAATAGTCCTCGAATTATTGTCGCGTGCGAAGGTAACATTCCATCTTCTTTTACCCAAGTTATTTTGACATTCGTATCATAGCTCTGGAACAGTCATCTTAATTGAAAAAAATTTCTTTTTATTAAAATTATGACGAAGTATATTATAAGATAAATAATTACCTGACAATTAAATTCTACGGTTTGTCCAACTAAAGCTGTCATATTACTAGGTTTCACAACAAAATGTGGTCGCCTTAAAACAATGAGAGCTGCGCCTCTAGATTGTCTTTCTCCGGCTATGTTTGACGCAACACATCTGAATAGTCCGCTGTCTGTAGGTAATGTTTCTAATATTTTTAAATTTCCTGTATCTGTTACCGTTATCCTAAAAGATTAAAACCTTAATTGGATCATGTTTTAAAGAAATATTTTTTTTTACGGATGAATTCGTTGTTGGCTGTTTACCTTCCATTGATTTCTACATCATACATCTGGTCATCTTTGAGCCAATGTACAGATGGTTCGGGAATACCTCTCGGTGGTGAACATTCCAAAAGCGCAGGCTCACCTGCTGCTACTTGTACATCTTTAGGTTCAATTCTGAAGTCATCGCGTAGGACTGAAAAAATACTTTAATTTATTCTCAGTATTATTTTTGAGAAAATTATGTCAATGTTCTTTGTCCCACTAAACCTCATTTTCTTTGCAAGAAAAAATACAAAGGCACAATGAAAAAGACTTTTATAATACAATTTAAACGAGAAAAGCAAAGAAAAATGCCTTGAAAGCAACCTAAAGTCCTTTATAGTTTACATAAAAAGGTCTTGCCCCATTAAGGAACTCACCAGCGACATTAAGCGAGGCGTTCTGACTGACGGCCTCGCCCGCAAGGTTGCGTGCCACGCACCAATATATCCCCTCATCGCTCTCTTTTTTACCCCGATTCACCCTGTGAAAACAAATCTTGGCTTTTTATCTGTCTTGGGTAAGATTTATTTTTTGACAATTCTGGGTTCACTCCTTCTTATTACGTGAGAAGGTTGAAAAGCAACTTTATTAAAACCAAGGTAAAAACCAGGTTTCAAATTATTTATATCCATCACTTAATAAAGTCATATAACAGAGTGAGCCGGGGCTCTACCTAAGTTCTATAACTATTTCAAGTATAAGACAGACTATAGGCCACATAGCCTAATTATTAGGTTTTACGAACAAATAAAGTTCTATTTAGGTACTGACTTTTTATTAAATTATATTTACATCAACACAATACTTATTTTATTGGGCTTCCTATTTTTTTTTTACTAATATAAGATTAAAATTATAAGTAACTCATCTATATATTTACAATTGTTAACGTACGATATATACACTATACGTACGGTCGGTCGGCCAAGAAAGTGGTGTGCCAGTTTGGATTTAGTTTCCTAGTCATCAAAAATTACAACAATTTTCAAACTAAAAAGATATCACTAAAAGTTCAAACTATCACGCTACAAACAATAATCATCGTTATCAATAATCAGATAAAGATGGCAATATAAGTTTTCAGATTGATCTGCAAGCGACATTAAACCTTAGGGTGGTACACCACTTTTTTGGCCGACCGTACAACATAATATATAAAAAACTTGTATATATTATACTTTTTTTCAATGCTTTTAGTTCATCGCTCCAGTTTCCGTATCTGCCGGAACTTTATATCTAAACAATGGATATCCTATATTTAAGTTGCATGGTAAGTCTATCAAATCCCGTCCGTAACTTACTGTTGATTGAAATAACACACTCACATACATCCTCAGATGTTAATAAGCATTAAGGAACAGTAAATAAATAAACTTAGGAAACCAAACTCATTTAGTCATTAAAATATATTTTGTTACAATCTACAATTCGGATAAAGTAATTTAGATTGCAATATTAATTATTTATATAGTATTTGAACCTTACAGTAAGGTCAATAGATAAAAATCATCGTAGTGGTGATGTAGCTATATATCTGAAAACACGCGGAAACATCAAATATGTTGTACATTTAATGCTTTCTATGATTTTTAATTACCAGTAGAACCACTAAGAGTAGATCATTTGATGCTGTGAAACTATGACGTCATAGCTTAGTATTTCATACAATATTCCATGTAACCGATCGTTTTGACATTTATTAAAAAGTTGCTGATTTGATATACCCTATTATGCTGACCTTAAAAACAAAAGACCGTCTTCCAACAAGACTCTGTGGCCATCCTCAGCGAGAGGGAGAGGTGATCCATCCTTGAACCATTGCACGAAGGGCTTCGGCCGACCTTCGACCACGCATCTCAAGGTCGCAGGCTCACTGCGCCCAGACACTGTATTCGATGGGTGTTCTTTGATTCTTGGAGCCCGGTTTTGTGCTGTGGAAAATAAAGGAGTTGGATATTCTGATTTGCTAGAGAGAAATCTCATGGGACAGATATAACTTCTTTTTAGTAAGTATCAAATATAGCTAATAAATAAAAAATCTCCACTAGAAATGCGTGGTAAAGATCTTTTCCTAAGTTTATATCATCTCTATCTCTCTCACAACATATAAGCTTCTTTAGAATAGGATTGGGCTAATTAAATAACTAATAGGAATATTTTTACGGTTCCGTAAATTTGGTACCTTTGTACATCCGTTGAAAAAAGGAACTCTTATAGGATCATTCTCCTGTCCGCTTGCCTATTTGCCGGAACGTTATCTCATTTTTTGTGACAGACTGTATAATTCTTTGAACATAAATCTCAAGGATTTAGTGATACTTTTTTATCGAAGAAATCGATAATTTTTTTCATCGTTACGAAAATAGTAAAATTAATACAAAAAATTAAGAATTTAAATCAAGTAATGCAAGTGGAACCACGTGTTTAAATAATAATTAAGGTCAATGTAGCTTCCTCATGTACTCCAACATAATATTAAACTTGGAAACTCAAAGATCTGCCGCCAGTGTAAATGTAATAAAATCAGCGGTCCCATGTAAACATAATTACGATTTACGACATCGGCTGTTTACTATAACCCCGATACATGCAAATGAATGACACCAACGCATAAATTACACTTCATTACTGTACTTCCATAGTAATTTGTGATTTATTATTGCTTATGTGTAAATTATTTAGTTGTGTAAGTTTTGTAAAGTTACGTGTTCTACATGCACAAAATAGAAAGTGTTAGCAAATAAAATAAATGAACGACATAGCTAAATATCAATTGGAGCCTTAAACAAACAAAAATCTTGCTATAATTATGCACAGGAATAGTAAAGTCACATCGCTGACAGTTTTTTGGCTTCGCTGTAAAAGGCGTATAATATTATGCCTACATTACTATTAAATTAGGTCAACTCACATGTAGGTAATTTGATCGTTGTAATATACCTACTTATATTATAAATTTGAATGTATGTTTTTTTTTTTTATTTCTCCTTTCACGCAGCAACGTCGACGTGAATTTTTGCATAGAGATAGTTTATAAGCTGAATAGGATACTTTTTATTTGAGGAACGGCTAAGGCGCGTGACAGCAGCTGGTAAGAATATAATTGACATGGAATTTTTTGAAGCGAATGTTTGACCTTAATCTTTGAGATGATTAAATAAGTTATTGAAGGAAGAAGCATTGTTGAGTTTCTTGCCTGAATCTTCTCAGTTTAAGTTTATTACGAACTGGTGGTATAGTCAATTGTAACATTCAACATTCATAAGTGCTTTATTGGCCTAAACTGAATAAATGTGTTTTAAGTTTGAGTTTAAAGAGGTATGAATCTGACTCTGAATGTCACCGAAAAACATCACTAGGTGCTTAGTGATTAGGTTAAAAAATCTGTTAGGGATAAAATACTCTGCCACTTACTACATATAAGTTTTGTTTAGCTAGAAACTGATTAAATGAAACAATTTTTTAAACAAATGATCTTTTGCAAATTATTCATACAATAAATTACTCGATACTACTTGATTAGTAGTTTAGATGGTTGCCATTGCTGAGAGATCTGCTTTTAGTATCGACCTACATAGCCTCTCGTTAATAAATATCCACTTCTTTATAGTGCGTTAGGTTATAAATAAAAACCTTTGAAGTTTTAGACATCATAGTAAAGTTCAAACACCGATACGAGTATACCCACGAATATGATAGCTTTATAGCTGTATAACAGATTTTTTAAACATATCGAAAATGTTTGATATTTTTAGCACATAGATACTTACACACAGCTACTTTACGTTTTTTTTTCTTTTTTTGATGACATTTATATGCCTACATTTTGTCCATCGTATTATTACAGGAATTATTGTATGAAAACGTAAAATTACCACCCTACATGAAATCAAGCTAGCATAAAAACTCTAAACTGTATTTAATTGCAAGCTAGTGGTATATTTTTAAATTCAAATAAAATAGACAATGATTGAAACCCCGGGTTTAAAAGTGAATGTCTAAGATTTTTTTTATCCGTCTAGTATATCCAAATATGTTTTTTTTATTTGTCTAGTATATCCAAATATGTTTTTAGTTTTGTCAAAAGCTGCAAAAAGGTCATCCATATATATATATATATATAGGTATATATATATTTTCATAAAAAATAAGTATATATATGGGAGATTTAGGATGATTTAAATAATCTCTTTTTAAGAGACTTCATGAGATGACAACATCTTAACATTTTGCTTTTTTTTTACTAAGTAGAGGCCTTTGTTTGACCACAATCTCACCGTAGCCAGTGATGATGTGGCCAATGGTGGTAAACACACAAAGCCTAGAAGGGACGACATCCCATTTCTATGAATGTAAGAACTATGTGCAAAAAGTATTATTAATACTTTGAATGTCTTAGAAACTACAAGCTACAATATAAATTCTTATCATTGTTCAAATCTATTTTCTAGAGTACCTACTTTTAGAATTTATATAACTACATTTAAAACTTTCGTTTTAAATAATGCTTGAAACCAAAGCAAAGAGTCACAAAAGAAATAAACGTATCTCGAAATGACCGGAGATTGCATGGAAATGGGCTTTTTCCAATCGCAGTCTGCAGTTACAGATACAAGAGAGAAACGAAGTTACCTGACTTATGCCATTAAAGAAACCATTCATTGAAAGAATTATTAACCATTGGTATTCATAATTAATTTAAAATTCTGAATTAAAATCTCAAAAATACATTTTACTAATTAACATCTAATTACTTCCCATTAGTCGGGTAATGTACGGAATATTAAGTGCTTCTTATACTAATGATATTTCACATTAAATAAAATCTCAACATGTCTTTGATAAACCAAAAAAGCACCCACGTATTTCATAAGATGTTTATAATTCGTAGATGAGGCACTTTTTATACATACATGTTGATAAAATGGATGGACACAGTATAGTTATAAACAAAAACAGTAACAAGCAGACTGTGATAAATCTGCACTTTTTTCTAGGTAACTCTAGATTTTGACTTGATATACATAGTAGCTTCGAAACTATTTAGGTATCTAATAAAAATATTTTGCAAGAATGGAAAAGCCCAAACCACTAAGGTTTAGAACTTGAAATTTTGCAACCAGGCTATTTTTATATGATGCCTACATCCATTATGACAACATTTTTGGAAATTAGGGGATCACGGGTGAAACCGTAGGGTGGAAAGCTAATATCTAATAATATCACATTAGCCTGTCTGTGAGATTTTTTTAACAGTTAAATGATCCGAGAAAACTATATGTTCATCTACTGCTTAATGAACAAATATACTGTGGTAAAGATCTCTCAATAAGTCCATGTCCGTTCCACTGCATTTAGATAAACATAAAGATAAAACTACACTCGGGGTATTGTAATAATTGTGATTTATTTTTTTTACTTTGTCCGATCACGAAGCGACCAAGCGCGCGGTAGTTGTCCTTTATTAATACTTGTCACTGTCATTGATAACGAAATACAATATAGTTATCTTGACATGTTTGTCTTTGTCTTGCTTAGCGTGTGGGTGCGTCGGCGCAACTTTAGTAAATACATTTTTTATTATTATATTATTTTTAATCTTATCCTCGTTTGGACATATTTTGTGATATGTAATAAATTAATATATTTCTACAGTAAGCCCTTGTATCATTTATTATTGATAAAAACTTGGAGTATAATTTATTGAGACAAAACTAATTATGTAGAAGAATTTTATCTAAAGAGAAAGCCGCCTGCTCACCCAAACTATCAATTTCTATACAAATAATAGGTAATTGTAGGTAGTCAGTTGGTATGCTGTAGCCACAAAAAGATTTTCAAGAAAAGGTATAACTTTCAGAAAAACAGACGTTAGTAATAGAGTCAAAAACTTTCAAAACAATATAAATATCTAGAAGTAGAAAAAAAAATCTGAAGGTGAATAATTATTTTCGTTAAGTACATCAAGGTAGAGTCAACCTTGCATATTAAGTATGTATATTCTGAAATATTATGCTTTACCGTTGAAAATTAAGATTTTACGGCACCTACAAGAAGGTACTTTGTACTAGGTATTTCATTATCGACCTCCGTATATTTACTAGACAGGTGACTACCACAGCCACACCCATATTCAAATGTAACTAAAATCCAGCATTGTAGCTATTTCAGTAGGATAAGTTAGTTAGGATTTTTGTCGTACGCACTTCCATACAACTGAACTGATTTAATTACCTACGCTGCGATCGATATTCGCGGCAATACTATTAAGAGTACTCTTAATCATTACGGGCGATACATTCGCGGCAGGGAGTGAGTAAATAGTTAGTATAATTTGGTAAAACTATGGTGAACCACCAAAGTATTCACATTATATTATCTCTTTCAGTTATATGAACATGTTAGGCATCGACATGACGGCCCTGAGATTAAAAATAATGTCTAACTAACATGTGTGTCTCGTTACGTGTAATGATTATATTCTACAAAGTAATTAATTTTACGAAATTAGACACTGTTATGTGTAAATTATAGGATCAGTAAAACTAACACGTTTTTTTCATCCTTATGTTTGTATGTTAATGTCTTTTTAATGTCAAGCCTTATTTGATTCACACATTTCCATAATTATAATAGAAAATACCTACCTACATAAAACTTATTTACCAACGCCACCTATCACATCTATCCGCAAGTACCTAATCTAATCAAAATTGTTTTTTTTTTCGAGAAATTTTAAGCAATATTCTGTAGCTATCATGTAGGTAACGTCAATTTACGAAGACTTTTACGAATTTTGCACGACAGGTACCTGCCCAGATGGCTACCACCCTCAAGATTTTAATCTATCGCCAAGCACCAACCACCTTCTAAGATTCGTGTGCTCACTTCACGGTAAAAAAAAAGTCCATGTGAAAGTCAAAGCCTTTTATTCAATTCAAGATTGGTTATATTTTAGTTGCCATTTCTAGTATCTACACTCAAACTTGACTTATTATTTACACAGTTCCATGTTTGTGTTATTTTACATGATTTTACTACTGAAAACTAAAATTACCTACTGTTTTATTTGTTCATGTCTAAACTGATATTCTTAACTGAATGTCCTGATACTACGTATTCATTCCTATAATACCTACTCACATAAAAAATATCAAGATACCGATTTGAATATTTTAATAAATTTACTAATGGAACTTAATGGAATTCAAAGACAAAATACTATACTACTGCTACGGTCTACGATCTATGGTCTACGATGCCTACCAAGTGCTACTGTTTCTATCAAGCTTAGTATACCTACTTTAATAAAATACTACGATACTATTACAAATGGTCAAATACCAATCTATAAAGTACAGTTACTTACAATAATTTAACGCTACCAGTTAACGTTAATTAAAAAGTCGAAAAAAATATAAAAGTTCCATTGTTTTGTTAACGAAACGGCTACCTATCGACGGAACTACATTTTGTTAATTGGCTCCATAGTACTTTAATTACTCGTCGTGGTAACGATCTGATAAAATAGTGAGGCACCCATCGTTATGTGATGTAAAAATTTCGCTTTATGACTGACCAATTTACGTCAATCAAGGGAAGGTAAAGTTACATAAAAAAAAATGACGTATAGTAACTGGCCTTAAAATACCTCGTATAATAGAAATATACTAAAATGTATTTAAAAATCATATATTATTATAATCTTAAATAATTAAGTGGCAGAGTCAATTGTGACTTCTGAAGTTCATATTATGTGCTAACCAGATTAAATAAATTTGAGACAAATAAAATTAAAAAAAATATTTTTAATTTGCCGAAAAATTAACAAAGCACATTAAAAAAACTTAAAAAGAAAGTATTTACCATTAGTTCCATTCAGTCCAATAAGTAACAAATGCACAAGAACAAGAAACACGAATTGGTTCCTTCCATGTACGGTGTTATCGCACTCATTAACACCAACATCCACCATACTGCCACCGAATTAGGCTCAATTTTTACACCATCGATAATTTACATTATTTGCAATTTCACTTTATTGTATACACTGTTTATTTTTTCCACTAGCATACTGTGATCATTTGCTCCTATGTTCAAATTGTCATTCTAGAATTCGAAATTTAAATAAAAGTTCAGTAAACAAACGCGGCATCGCGTTCGTAAGTTCCAACAACTGTCGCTCGCACGACTTGCCGAGTTCGTGGCTCGCTTCATACTATCGCCTCCCTCCCTCATCTGTGTTTACTCTGGCCTTAATGGGGGGATATTGAGGCGCCTTTACAAAGTGATCTACCTATTATGGAACATGGGCTCGTTTTGACATATTTGGGATGTCAAACATTTGGTGTCAAAAGCATTGTAATCTGCAAAGTTTAACTTGCGTAAGCATTATCTTTTAGGTCTGGCCGTAAAATAAAGATACAGTCTAGACGCAAATATGTTGGTATGTACTCACATAATATTTTGTTTCATTTTATACTTTAAGCTCATTAAGAAAGTGGTTTTGGCATAGTGATGTTAGATAAGTATCTACTACGTTAAGCTGGAGGCATAAAGCTGTTGTGATGGTACACTGTTATATTCTCTTTATAGATTCCTGTAAATCATGTTCATTTAAATCACAAAAAATACCGTTTTTTTATGTCAGTAGGTTGACTAGCAGGCGGTTCACTGATAGTAAGTGTTTACCGTCGCTTATCGTCATTTGCAATACCAAAGGTAATTGCCGATGTGTTGCCGACCTGTTACAATCCCGCGAAAGCAACTGGCTTTCAAGTGCAATTGCCAGAAATCACCGGTAGGTGCTTGGCGACAGATTTTCAACTTAATTTTGGTAGCCAGCCAGACGGGTACTACATAGTGTACCACCAGATGTTTTCCTTCTCCGAAAGCTCAAGCTCATTGTAGGAATCGAACGCAAAGTCCGTAGAAGTCGGTCATTATGCGCACACGCACGAACATCAACTTTAAATAGTAATGAAATCCAATGTGTACTTTGTTTTAGCATCTGAAATAATCTGAATCCCAAATCATATCGATTAGCACTCATCTCAAGATTCGAATAATCATGACGCCCACCGTGCAGCAGACGTAGGTAGGTATCCATTTTCTACGCTGCGCATATACATATTCAAACAAACCTTCCTACAAAAAAATATACCTTTACCCAAAAAATCTTACAAACTTTTTATTCAAACAACCCTCGATAATCAAAAAATCTCAAAAGCTCCATTCAATACAGTATGGAAATAAAATACGGCTTATTTCATTTTGACGCATTTGTCGAGTTAGCGCATGCGCACCGGGCGGGCGCCGACAAAGGCACTGGGTTCAAATAAAAAACGTTCTAATTTCAAACCGGTCTCCCCTCTGCCGCACGCGCTCCTGCGCATCCCTAGCCCCATTATTATGCTGAAGAGGTCATTCACAGTTCGCACAATACCGCCCATACATGGGTGAGCTGCTAATAGGCGAGGCTGGCCGCTTTTGAAATCCTTTTTTATGTTTTTAAATTTAAATTATGGTTTGAATGTTAAAATTGCGGCCAGTAACAACCCTTTAGTTATACCATTAATCTTCAAGGGTACTTACAGAATATTACAAATACCTACCTATATAAATCGTTACCTAAGTCACCCTACTTCGACTTCTTACATAGTTGTAGGAACTATCCTATTTCCTACTCCGACCAATTTTCATGAAATTTGGTATGGAGGTAGCTGACACCCTGGATCACCCTGAACACATAGGCCACTTTTTATCCCTCGGGAATGCGGGTGAAACCACGGGGAGGAAGCAAGTAGAATATAAGATTAGAATTAATATTTAATAGATTATAAATTATAAACATAAATTGAAATTTCTGAGCAGAATATTTTTTTTTTGCCTTATAGGCTTTACAGATAATGTGTATACCTACACCTACTATAATTATCAGCGCCCATTAAAATATTATTCGTGATCTATAAAAGATAAATGATAATATCTTCATGTCTTATGATATGTCTTAACAATATAAAATGTGAAGCAAAACAGAGATGTGATGAAATTATTCAATCGTAAAATTTACATATTGAAAAGATCAGAGTACGAGAAGGTCTATTAAACTTTAATTTCATCGTAATATACATTGAATAGTAGTACTGTCCACTTTCGTTCATCAGGTGATTAGGTAATAGGTAGGGTACCTAATATCGTTTGATGTCATAAAATTAAATAATTTGAAAGTTTTATAAATTATAGTTAACAGTTATAATATAACTATTATATTATATACTAATTTAACAAATTAATATAATTACTTCAAATATTTGTTCAGAATCTAGATAATTGATATTACTGTTAAAGGATTTAACGATTTCTCTTTAATTGAAACTCAGTTCAGTTCAAATTAAACTGGTTCGATCAATCTGCATTTTAACGTTAATACGAACATTAATATGGAATTTTCTGAGACCCTTACCATAATGGAGCCTTAACCATCGGTATCTAGGACCCTGTTCCCGATGCCGGTTGGATTCTGTTTTTTATATTTTTAAATGTATTTTTTTATAGATTATATTTAAAAATGTAATTTATAAGATATAATTTAATAAATGAGATAATAATATGTTGAATATATAGCATTGCGATAAATCGGATGTATGCCGTTTTAATTATTTCATATGTATTGTAACGGTCGAAAATTCTGACGTCAATGTAATGACGGACTCAAAAATTAATTTACTTGCGCAAATAAAAACAAAAAAGATGATACGAGAACAGAGACCAATTTTACAAAGTCTAAATACATCCAATACAAAGTATTTCATGTCCTCCCCATTTATTCACTATATATTTCAACATTGAAGCAAAAACGTAAATAATTCCCTGAATTTGTAATCAGTGAGGAAAAACAGGAGCGACACGGATGTCGCCTACAAGGTACGTGTCTTAACTGCCAACGGAGAGAACCATCCACTTAATGTTGGACTCCCAAAACCAAATAAAACTTAAATAATTCCACTATTCAAAACAATAGCGTTAGGTGCCCCAAGATCTATTTAAACTGGCTGCTATCATTTTATTGTCCGCCACCACAAGTCAATAAAATATACTAACTCTGAATAAGAAAATAGTATTTTAGTCAAATAGAACTAGTTTCCTAATCCTTTAATCTTGATGAACGAGTATTTGAATATAAATCACTAGTGATTTTGCTCTATCTATTTCAAAACAGAGGCGTTTGTCTGTAGAATACAAAAGAGTTGAGTTGAATAACATAAAGGAAGTTGCAACTGCAACTATACCCACTTATAACAAAAATGAATTGTCAAATAATATAAATACGAGTCAGCAAACAACAGAAATGTCATTATTCGTCTATCATTATAATGTCAGGATATACGAAAATTCTAAGAATATTGTTTCTGAAAACATTCTGAAGGCACTGGCATCACTTTAGTTGTAAATCGAGCATAGTGTAGACAGTCATTTTACTGTTCCTAACACGAAGTCCCGTCACCCCGTGTCACCCAACTTTAACGCTGATACCGAGAAAGATTTATGAGATTTACGCAGAATTTTATTTTAGACAAAATTACAAGAAGAGAAAAGCTACTTTATTTTTTTCCCATAAACAACATTATACCTACATGGAAACTTATTTACGAATATTTTGATATGAGTGACATTCCTTTTATTTGCTGTGATCCTGACTTGTTAACATTAGAAAATGGATTATAAACACTTGGCCACATTCTACATCAATTTAAGCTTGGAACAAATAAGGCAAGTTAATGCAGGCGCTTCTCGTTTTCTTCTTGACACGAGATAAACTTGCGGTTGCTACGCTGCGTTGATATATTGAACGAGAGTAATAATTGTTGACAATTTAAATAGTATTGGGTGAATTGAAACAAATACCTACCTTAATTTTACCCGAATTGTAGCTCACGTCACGTCATTGCATGATTTGAACAAAGATACCTTGAAGAATTCTCAAAAAAGGAATCTTTTGTCGCACACCAATTTTTTTTTTTTTTTAACAATAAAAACCAAAAAAGCTACACTCAAAAAATATGGCTCTACCTACTTTTAAGTTGTATTCTTTACATAATAAGTTAACCATAACTACCCCAACAATTACTTTCACTTTTTCAACCAAACCGCAGCGTCTCGACCGCAACTCTACAGGACCTCAAGCTTTTTCCAAACGACACCCATTGATTGATGAGCGGACAACCGCCATGTTTTGCATTCAGCTATTTACGGGTATTTCCTCCGCTTAACCCGTCTGCCATCTCGTGATTAATGGAACCCACCGCTGTCTATTACGCACAGTCGCCGCGGTGGCTGGATGTGCGCTTCACTTGATCTGTAAGAAAACAAAGCAAAATACGAAATTCTTTACAAATAGCTCTTAATAGCGATACATTTTGCGTCTGTTAAAATTTTATCTAACTTTGGACAAACTTCCACTACCTACATAGGTAATTCCTATTCGAAATTATTACATTCACAAATTTTCTCACTTTTGAAATAAAGAAACATAAAATGATCCCTAAATAAAATTATTACTATAAATTTTCACTGTCATTATCAACAGTCATCAATTTCATGAGTAATTATTGAGCATAAGCAATTATAATTTATACCCTGCTCTACGCTAGTGCCCAGCGCAGGTATTGGCGCCTGCGCCCACGCACCTCACTTTGCAACGCCGTGCCGACCACGGCCGAGTATAATTTGCAACCTGCTAATAGCTATAGTGAAACTGCACGCTCTCGAACTGATATCACAAGACAGGAGCATACGAGTTTTATGTTCCAGAACGTTATTAATGTAGATTTAGATACTTTCAAACTTAAAGAGCATTTTTAGTATCTATTAAAAAAGGATCCTTGTGTTATTCCAGGGTACGATCATCAAATCCGTTCAATTGTAAAAGCGTGATTGAGTCCCACATATACAAACATCCAAAGTTTTACAATTCGAATTTTAGTTACTACTGACTTATTCAATAGGTATCTTCTACTTACCTGAGGCAATATAAAGCAATAAATGTAGTACAACTTTTTCAAAATGACTTAAAAATAAATTTGAAACTTTCTTTTCTCGCATTATTAATTACAACTGTTATGTCTCCATAACTCGCATTCTCTTGTGCCTTCTACCAAAATGAGCGTGGGTTGTTCCAAAGCTCAATACAGGCTCTTCGTATCTTAACTCCAAGTGATTGTACTTTAATTTTCGTTACTTTAGCGCCAGCGTCGGTGCTTTTAAAGGCAATTGATCATTATGGTTGTTTATGATCCACTAAGTATCGAGATAAATTAAATTTTCATGATTTGTTACTTATAGCGATTCGTAACCAACTTATTTATTTAGCTATATTTTTTTAACATGATAAATATATAATCCACTTATATAAAGTATTGTATGCTTTTATGTCTTCAAGGCCAGAGTAAAATAGGTTTTTCTGGACAAGCGTGCCCTCTTTAGCCTCGCCAAAACTCCTACTTGAGGTCAGTCGACAGCCAAACGTAAGCCCGTTTAACATTACATAAAAGTATATACGAAAAATCTACTGTACAGAAAAATATAAAAAGACCCCAAAAATCCAAACAACGCATACTAAACAGCTAACTAACTTTATTTTAAAGTTTAATGAAAAGAAAACAAAGGTGTTTTAAGATTCTCCTCTCCAACTCTACTTTTTCCCAATTCCGTTAAAATAAAAATGTCTGGAAATACGTTGAGTTGTCGGGAGTACTTTTTATGAGGCTCAAGTGCTACGAGACGCAGTAAAACTTGTTCGCAAGTTTAAAGCTTTATTTTAATTTTCCTAGCACACGCCGTCGCGCCGTAGTTTCCCCGAGAAAAAATACTCAAGTACTGCGCACGTGCACGAAATAAAATGTTCTACTTTATGAACAATTTTGTAATGGAAAGTCTTGAAGATGTAATTATTTAGTCTACTGAAATATTATGGCGGGACAATGTAGAGTTATTATGTCCTAAGTTTTATATGGCGCCGGCATTTTTTTTTAAATATATCAAACATTCGTGTAATTGATTAAAGTTTATTTTAGTATGGCAAACTCAAACTCCAAACTCATTAAAATATTCAGTTTAAACTTTGATAAGGTAATCAAAGTAAAAAAATAGCATGATTTTTAAAACATGTGTTAACTATGCATTTAATATAACCATATGCCAGTTTATCCTAACTCTTATAAAACTAAACTGCAGTCTAAATAGCTATACATGCATATCACCCATTGTATACCGTAGTTAGAAAACAATGGAGTGCCACAAGGACCAGTAGACGGTCCAAGCGGGCATTTATTAGGCCTCAATAAGGCCCGGTGTATATAGAAGCGACTTGGCTCCTCATACCAGAAATTGCAACAGTGCATTCTGTTTTAGATAATGCGTAATAGCTTGAGTAACGACTACTAGGATAAAGATTTATTACTTTTTTGTTCTTAGATATTTCCTGTATTTGAGATAAATGGACACTAAGTGAATAAAACATATAAACGTACATGGAAACATCGAATGTATATCAAAGTTTACATTTCGAAACATAAGGGGTACCTAGAACATTTTGATATTGTGTATTGTTTGTTGAGTAAAATTATGACGTTACACCATACATACACTATCTTATTGACATCAATCATGTCAATACCTACAGGTTTTATTTAAAATTGAAAATTATAACTATGAATATTTATTTATTTATAATTTAAAAGCGTGTAAAAAAACTTGTAACAGATTATATTGTATTTTTTTTCTTTCTATTACATCTATAAAAAAACCTGATTATTTCATAACAATTCAATTTTGTATTTTCATTTGTCCTTGATCACAATTTCGTCGCAAAATCATTGAAAAAGGATTGTGTCGAGTTTGAAACTTCCAGTAGGAGCAAAGCCCCTGTAACATGAAAAACGGTTTTTATAAGGGAAAGTTCCCTAGTCCGCAATATCCCGGCCAAGCTAAGCCGGATTTGCAACTCACTCCGGGCTTCTTCCGTCTTTTCTTTTTAATTAAAAGTCTTTTATGGGCCCCGGAGAGACTTTAAAAATGAACCTAATTGAATTGATACGTGCTGCGTGCTTTTTAAAATAATTTCCATTGTATTATAATCAGTGAGATTTATATAAAATAAAGATTATTAATCATTTTGAACGGGATGGTCGTAATAACAATTGTAAGAAGCATAGCAGCACATTTTTCAATTATGCAACGTACCTACTTGTTTACTGTTTTAAAAAAAAGTTAGGTATGATGTTTATTTCAACCAAATCGGCTCTATATGATTTTCCCATCTGACGCAAATTAATGAAAAAGCTACATTATTGGCTTTAGCTTGCAAGAACAAAGGCTCTAGGATAAAATAGAAGTCTACGCGCCGCCGGTATAACAAAATAGTTACATTTCTGCCACATACCTTCGCTGGTTCATTTCTCAGTTTCTAGAAGATGAAGTAAAATGTATAAGAACAGAGAACAACTATAACTTTTAGTTTTCCTACAAGAGTTTTGTCGGGAATAAATTGCTGTATACGCCATGTTATTTCAAACAAACTTTTTGAAAAATGCGCTTAACTTTTATTTCATGCAACTTAAGTAAACTATGATACTTACATAATTAACTGTAGCAAAGCACACAGCTGAATACTGAATACTTATGTATCAATTTCTTTTAAATATATTTTATGTATAGGTTTCTTTTGCTACTCACGATTATTTTGGTCTCGATAAGTCCCTACCTATATACGGAAGACTAAAGTACCTACCTTCATTTCTATTTGTACCTCGAAGGGTAGGATTGCTCAGATCTTTATCACTCGGGATTATACCGGAGTTTTTGTGATCGTACGGAAAAACGGATAAAATATCGTTTTAAGGACGAAAAGGGTTCTCCGCTGAAGGTTTTTGCAGTAAAAGTTTGCTGCATCAATTAATCATAGAGCGTTAAACCTATCCCATCGTTAATTTGCTTTAACACCAGTAATGCTGTAGATTTGCCTAGTTGTTACTGATCTTCATTTTAGATTTATGATGGGCTGTTGTATTTTAAATTCAAATTCACTGAAAAAATCATATTTTGGTATACAGGGAAATGTTTTGGTGTGTTAGGCCGAAAGGGCATACTAAAATATTTCCATAGAAATTACAAAAATATATCAACGAATTTAATTTAATATTGAAATACGATTCAACGTAAGTTTAACTAAGTACCTATTTGGGTACTCGAGTACTGAAATAAATAGATAAATATAACAACCCATCTGCACCACTACGTTTTTGAGTGCGATTACCTAAAGACTTCTTCTAAACTTTTGTGTTTTATTGGTGACCACCGCGAGATTGTCATCAAACATAAACCTTATCACGGTAAAAAGACGTGACAATTTCACACTTCCACAATCTCTTCCTACGCCATAATGTCCTAGAGGGCTTAAGATTTAATCGTGTGGTATCTTCTATTCGAGAGCCAGTATATTATGGTTGATGGCCTTGCGACCGATATGGCCAGCTTACTGCCACTTTAGTTCGCTTGCCTTCTTAGCTTTGAAATGAAAACTGATTTGGTATCCTTACATTTCCTCTATTTAGCTTGTTTGTTGTATTCCTTAATCAGTTAGCTTTTGAAACCAAACAAAGCACTATTGAAATAAATACTCTTTGAATATATAAAAAAAATATAAAATTACTTATTCCCCTTTATACCGACAATCACCGAAACCATATCACGTACACTCGAATGTTTGATTATTTTGACAAAAATCAATTTATACCCAACAAAAGATGGTCGTTACGACAAAATTCAATGGGCATTGTTATTCCAATAGCAACGATTCGTGTTTTATATGTTTGTTGGGTATTCTTATCACATAACTGCTATAATAGCTGCGGTGGGTAGATGGGACAATGGGACGGTCGGTAAACTGTCCGGGGTGAAATTCGGACAAGATATCCCGGACACGATGAGCGTCCACTCATTGGTCGTAACCATAATGTGTAACGAGAATTACTTTGTTCTAGTTCTGGGGATGTTAGGATGGCCGGCAGCTAAGTAACTATGTGTCCTTAAGACTTACTTAACAGACTTTTTTCGGGCAAATTACGGACATACTCTATGCAACTTTTATATTATAGGTATAAAGAATTAAAGCTAAGAATATAAATCAATTATAAATTTACAATATTATGATAAAATAAATAGCATAGTCTATACTAGCCATCTATATTAATATAATAAAGCTGAAGAGTGTGTTTATTTGAACACGCTAATCTCAAGAACTAACAATAGGATTTGAATAAAAAAAAATGATATAACAACTTCGAAAAGATCATGCGTCAAATTTATTATTTGGTACTTTCCAATACAAGAAAGAACTATAGTAAAAAAAAATCACTTTTGTAGGTACACAGCTTTACTTACAATTTTATATGCATATTTATGCATTCAAATAACATCAACTTTTATAGGCTTTGTTGCTTATTATGAAAGAAAACAATGATTAATAATAATTATATTATGCTCAAAAAACTAATTATTTGAATTAAAATAAAATATTATACTTTATGTACATCCTTTTACTTTATTACAAATAGAATAAATCCCATATAAATCTTAGTAAATAAATAAAGAACCATAATCTCGCACTGAAATAAAACAAAAAGCTCCTCAACTCAGTATCTGCACTCTAAATCTGACTTCTCGTAGTTTATTATGTAAGAAAATAAGAATTTCTCCCACGCCGGGCACAGTTAGGACAAGTAACAAATGAGACTGGGAAAAATCGACGAAATATGTAAGCGCTGTTGATTTTCCCCAAGAGCCTTTCTTTGCTACTCTTTGGCGGCTAACACATGTATCCTACATAGGATTAATGATTCACGATAAATCCTTTTCTTTGAGACATGACGTGGAATGTTATTGTGAAAACTATCTTCTTAGTCGTAGGTATTACTTTTATTTTACTGTCTACATTTTTTTTTGTAGGTTTTTAGTTAACATAAAATTATATTATATGCAATCTTTACAGATTTGATTTATTTTCTTTTAGAAATATTTACAGCGAAATAGATATCAATGATAAATCTAAATACTTAAGTAGGAAATTTTAAAACTAGTTTCCGTCCTGCGATTTCATCCACGTTCCCGAGGAATATGTTAAACATAAGCTTGAAAAAAAAACACATTTATAATACTACTCTCTTAATCTCACATTTAGATGAAATTTTACTAAAAATATCATAAATCTATGAATGAGATGGTGAAATACTTTTTTACAAACATCTACTGATTACTTATTCATTCATAAATTTTATAACATCCAGATTTTCATAAGTCTATAAATGTTAGGTACCTGCCGATGAATAATAAGTGGACAAAAGAGACTATACATACCAATATGTAATTGATAGATCTAGCTTATATTTAAAATACCCCAGGGCGATATCAATTTACCGGTGACTGCAGAAGGAGCGGAACCGCAGTCATCCCTCGGGCCTCAAACCGTATTTATGGGACCCTGGCGGCTCTAATTCCAGTAGTATTTCCTAATCGAAATATATCGTTTAACATTACTGTATGTTATGTCTATGTTAATTATGTTTTACTAAAAGTTTATTTACGTATGAGGATGCTCTACGCGAATGACTCCATCCCGTACTAATTTGACGGGAACAAGCGAGACAAGCGAGGCACTCTTAGTAAAAAAAGACTTTTATATTTTATTAAAAAAACTATTTTTTTTTAAGAAAATTATTCCCTTTTTATTAGATCTCAGTATACAATCCATCCGGTAATTTCCGAATCTATAAATTCGATTCTGAAAATTATTAAAAGAAAGGAAGGGACAGCTACATTATCTTACAGTGCCATAAGCTACTTTTTGCTGGTGAAACCACAGGGGGCAGTTACTCATAAATATAACTATGAATTATTTTTTCAGGTAACGTTAGATATATGAGTCTTAGTACCTACCTCATACGTACGTATTTTGGTGTAGCTTTAGATACCTATAAAATACACATAAAATAAACATACAGACAAAATAAACATGAAATAGTACTTGGGAGTCAGGGAGTTGTCTACAATAATAACAGAAGATATAAATACCATAATTTTATTCGAATAAACATTTCATAATAAGCCATTTATGTCACTACCAAAATGGTATTATTATCGTCGTAAATATGAATGAATATTTTGAACTATTCTCAACTTACCTTAAAGAGAAAACAGCTATAATATTTAGTGGTTACTAAATGGACCTATTTGCTTACCTATAAGAATCACAATCCAAATTCATATTAGTCAAAGTAAGTACTTGATAATTTACATAGTGGTTTGCCACTATATTATTACAGTAGGTACACCATTCTAGTATAATATAACTGCACATTTTCAAAGAATATTAACAGACATTAACTTTTTATTTGATAATTAGAATTTTGTTAAATTTCATAATTTTTGCATGCCAAATCTTGCCAGGCTCCTAACGATTGTTTTTTTTTTTGAAAGGATTAAGTTGGTAGCCTCTGATAGCTGCAGCAACCTTACCGGACAAAAATTTAACATCCATCCGTACACATTATGGCAAATAAATGATCATTATTATTAACAAATTTACTAGCTTTTTGTAACTCGTTTTTATTGAACACTAAAAAAACATATTAAATATAATAAATGGAAAAACCGCTTTTAGAAGGAAAAAAAAAGTTCCCAAAATGCCGGCGGAAATAAACAAAAATATATTTTTAATATTCTCACAAGTGTAGATGTTGTAATATGTCTATTGAACATATAAAATTAGCTCAGTTACATAAAATACGGAATTTCCAAATTTTATGACAGCAAATCAACATACAAGGCGCGGAATTGCGGGTATGACGAGCGAGAAACTTTTAATATATTTTTATGAAAGGTATTTCAGCCGTTTTCAGCGCGAAACGTGCATGATTAATGACCGACCCTCCTCGAGATCCGCTCCCGAGCTAATTCTGAAAAGTTTTTACAAGATTATTTTTTTCATTAATTAAACCGACTGCGTCTCATAAAAATCTGGAAGATTGCAGTAATATTATCAAATTATACCAATTAGAACTCGAGAAATTTAATATCAGCACAATTTTCTCACAAAAATAAAACTAAGCTTAAAAAATAGTAGGTACCTACTAGGTACATTCTTATGGAAATTAATTTCTTTGAAAACTATGAAAAAAGTGTGTTTAAGATAAAAATATTGGTAAATAATCTCAGAATAAAAAAGTAAATATTTTATTAGTATTAGTAAATGATTAAATGGTAGTTTAATCATTAGATAATGAAACTAAAAGCTAAGTAAAAACTTTTCTATTCGATTTTTTTGTAGTAACGTTAATTAAACTATATAATATCCACTACATTTTAGGTAAAGACTTTAAAATCAGCCATTTACACTGCTATCACTTGTAAATGTTATACAAAACAGTAACATAAATCTTACCTAAACGCAACGCAATGTAACAAATGGGATATCCGATTTATTCCCACTGAAATCGAATCTAACACAAATTGGATTTTGAATTACGATTTGTACACACGAAGTAGTAATTTAGTTATCGTATTGTTTACATTTCAAATGGATATTCGAATTTCTATAAGAGTAATTTACATGACTGATTTATTTTAAATTTCGTTCACTTCTTCAGTGATAATGGATTAATCAATTCATATTCAGAGTTCACTTGTTGGGATAAAAAGTAGCCTATGTCCATTTCAATATCATAGGCTATCTTATCATGGAAAATATTAATTACAGCGGTTTAGGCGTGAAAAGGTAAAAGACAGACAGAGTTACTTTCGCATTTATATTAGTAATAAGGATTGTTAACAATTTGAATAAAAATAAAGAAATGAATATAATGTAGAAGGGATATCTAATTTTTAAACAAGTAAGGTAAACATATTTCAAATTATGTAGGTAGATATATTTGCGTTATGAGATCTCATATCATGGGCAAGAAATCTGATGATGACAAAAATGTTTATCTTTAATTTATTGCCAATATGATGAAAAGAACTTAAATGCTAATTTATTGAAACATATTATTACCCTCCAACAATGCCTTTAGCGAACTGATAAAACCAACTGTTTATCAAACATCTTTCGAAGTAATCATTTTACAGATCTGCTTGTAACGACCCGAAGGACGGCAGCTGCTGTTTTACGGTGAAATCATCTAAATTGGACCCTAAGGGTACAAATCTCATCTTGCATTTCGAGATCTTTTCAATTTCAATAAGGATAAAACGTGTTTAATAGGCCTACCTGGACCGACACATTAATTGAATGTTATTCTTGATCTGAACACGTCGTTCAATTGAGATAAACTTTATTACCGTAAAAGCAACTTTAATGCTGCTGTGGCAAATGTCAATTCAAGGATAGTCTTGTTAGCTTTGAATTACTTCTCCAAACTATAGTCAAGTTGTGATTATATAATAATTTTTAAGTACTTTTTATTTCCTATTGCGTCAACCGTAGAACTTATATAGGTAAATGCTGTGTGTTATAATCCTATTACTATACTATCTCTTTTATTTCATATGCCTGAAACTATCAGCACATCCAGAAATAAATAATAGTAGATAGTTATGATAATAGTAGTACGGAAGCGCGAGATTGCCCCGGGAAATAGACGCCATTCTTCAGGCGTCGGGCGGCGGCGCGCGCCCTGATTGGCGCCTCGAGTTTCCGCTAAACTTATTTATCTACGAAAAATGTGTGTTCGTGAATTTGTTCTATTATTTTTAAGTAATGTTTTATTATCAACCTAAGTATATGTAGAGATAGGTAATTATGAAAAACTTCACTATTATAGATACCAAAAGGCTTACTGAGAAAAATATTGGTTTAAAGTATCTGAAAATATAACTCAGTATTGCACATGACATGTCATAATTCTATGCTACATAAGTACCTACTTATACCGGGCACGAGTTTAAAGAGACTCGTAAAAAAAATCAGCAATAAAACAGGTGTCGGAAACACCCTCCATACGAAGCACGTCACACCAACTAAAAACGAAAATATGACATCTTAATATTAAAACGTTAAAAGTCTAGACGGGAAAAAACACACTAACACGTCTACGATCGATAACAAACCGAGTAATAGTCGATTTGCTTCTAAAAAAAGGCACTAGAGAAAACGAAGTAAAAAAGAGCAGGGGAAGTCGATAAGACCACTGTGAGCCCTCGTTATCTGGAGTCATAAATTACCCTGGCACCCTCCGGGGTGCAGGTAGCCTCCCGACCAGGGTACTTCGAAACGCTATGAGCATTCCGGGAAATGAAGTGACTACGTGATCCAATTGCGATTTAAGGTGCATTCGATTTATGTAAGTTTCTAGAAGTCACGCGATATTTCGTCCTCAAGCATTCGATTGACAATTCGATTTTATGATTCGATCTTGATTTCATTACATATTGAGCCACAATATTGAGTCAATATCAATAATGTAACGTTCAGTACCACCTTCGTACTACAACTTTTTTTTCAATTATATTTCATTCACAATTTCATCAATTAGCGTAATTTTTAACCAGATTGTATTATTCAAGCATTACCTTCTATTATGTATTTGACACATTCAATAACTATTAACTATTTTGTAGGTTTTGAGGCGTTGACTAGACATCATTATATTAAACAACATTAATTCAGATAAAGCTTTTCATGTACCTAATAAGATCAAATGACTGCACGCAAAAAGAAAATCGAGAAAACCTTACGTTCTTAATCCCTCAATGAATTACAACTATAAATTCATAGTTTCAGAACAATACGGAAGTGGACTTACCAGTAAGTTAGGCAATAAATCTAATCAGTTCTGACGTCTGTGCGCGACCAAATTTTGACAGGTTAATACATATTGATACAATACTGGTAGAACGACTAACACTTTCATTTTCAACATGTCGAGTACTACATGTATGAGTTTATTTTAATAGAGATAAAGTTCGAATTCAAATGGCAATAGGTTCGTTCAATTGCAGTTGGAACTTTGTTTAGTGTGAGTTTTGACAAATATCTGCAGGTGACGGGGACGCGGTTTCCCTAGCGGATGCTTTTGACATATTGCTGCGATAGCAATTTCTGTGTATGCGTGGGTAATAAATCATAAGCATAACTGTGAGATATCATCTACTGCCACAGAACACTTTCATTGTCTTTTTGACAACCATAATTAGCTCACATCATGTGCAATCTCATGTTAAAAATTGAAAAAATAATACACAAAAGCTTAACGCAATAAAGTAAGTGAATAGTATTATTATAATTATGGTAACTTTTTACCATTTTTTTAAATTAATCATAATAAAAATGTTGGCAACCAAACCAACCAACCGACAAAGTTTTAAAGAATTTTTGCTTGATATTTTTTTCCGATATGATTTCAGACTCAGAAAATACGCTTATTAAGAATAATAAGCCAATTAAGAAATTGAGTAAGGAGAAGAATTTTCCTGTTATTCCGTTCGTATCCGACGCTTTTCGTTAGTAGTACCATTTATTTTTATTCGTCTAATGAGAGCTGACAATCGCTTCAAAGGCACGTCTCGTATTGATCCGCTTTTGCAATTAAACTCGAAGGATTTCTTCCTTTTAGCTATATATTTATAGTTATAAAACTCGAACGAGGAAATGCTCTCCACGTCAGTGAATTTTAGATCCTACTAATCCTACTAAATGTGAAAGTTTGTGAGGATGTATGTTTTTAACTATAACTCTTTCACGTAAAAACTACAGAATTGATTTGGATGAAACTTGGCACATAGATTGATCATACCGTGGAATAAAATATAGGTGTCTTTCTATCTCTGGAAAATATAAGATCCTTCGGAAACGCGGGTGAAACCGCGGGGCGGAAGCTAGTGTTACAAAATTATGTACTGATTCAAAATGTTTCATCATCGTTACCTAATTATTCTACGTAAGATAAAGAAAGGAAGGAAACTAAGGAAAATAATTTTTGCTGAGCATTCCTAACTAAATATAAAACGCTGTTACCCAGAGCGGAAATAATTGGATCATGTTCTGATCAAATTAGGAATTCCTCTTATATTTTCCGCTTCGTAGCACACATTGCGAAAATCCAATCTCGGATGACATAAGCGAAAGCATAATGAAATAGAAAAATGTTATAATATCCGATGCTAAATGTGTTATTGTTGAAAAGAAAACGCGAACGCGAAGAATATCCTACCATCTGCGTTTTTCTTGAAGCTTACGAATTTCGTATCGCGACACGATTTAGTCCATGACAAATAGAACAAAGAGTGTAGCAGACAAAAATAATTGATGAATTATAAGGATTTACTATTTATCAAGGTATGTTATTTCTGGAAACGAAATATCTATTTCATAAATGGAAAAATTATATCGGTAGATAGTTGTATAAGGATAATAATAATTGTAACTCGTTGAAGTTCAAGTTAGATTAGGAACATTGTTATTGTTATTATGTAAAATTATTATTCTAAGAAATAACATTTCATCACCCCAAAAAGCGTTTTAAAATGATTCACTTTCGAAACAACCATTTGACGCGGCACCCAAGAATTAGAATTGCCGTAAAACAGAACATAAAACTAATTGCAAGTAAAATAGTTGAAGCAAGTCCTATCAACAGTTAACAGAGCTATTATAAATGCAAGGTAGCCATAACGTTTATAGAAGTCCAGTTACGTGCCAGTTACCTGTAATTAACTTCCTAATAATAAAGGTATGGATCGTAAAACCGTACTTATCATTGCACACATGAGCCAAACTTCATTCATAAAACTGGTGATTGCTCGTAATCGATAGTACGGCTATCGACGATTTTTGTAATGACAAGTCTTGCAGTCAGAACACATTGTCACAAAACTGTACATTACTTACTCCAATATCCCAAATAAGTAAGGATATCAATCAAGAAGGATAATTTGTTGAATTTGTTTTAATAAATTGGATATCAATCATCACAAGTATAAGCGCAATTTACGCTATGGGTACTATTTTAAATCACATACTTTCCAAAGTAATTAATAATTAAAAACAGAACCATACGTATCCGATATTAAAAGTAGAGTAGGTATAATAGTTACGTCTTATCCGGTACGGTTGATGCAGCCATCAGACGGTTAACCAACTTTAGACCTTTCCAAAAAAAAATTGTTATAATTTCTTCCAATTTTCAATTACGTATTTAGAAAATACAATAAAACTTACATATAACGGCTATAATATATCTTATGTAAAAACCCTTAGGCCAAAGAAAGTAAAACAATAAAACCATATTATAAAGACTTTCTCCGACTAATTTATGGTGCGGTCCGTAAAGCTCCACCCTAACTAATCCATACTTATTAAGGATAATGGTGAACCAATGAACAAGTTTTCGTCCTTTATCTCCGGTCGTAAATATCGGCTATCACCGGGTCCGGTAGCTAGAGGTGTCGAAAGAGCGATCAAATGGTGCCTTTATAACATTTCGTTTAATAATTTTAGTTAGGATAGTGAGGCGACCGTAAACCCCTTTTTCAACACTTAGGTGTGACAGTCACAGTGTTACAGTGACATCTATGTAATTATATGTTGCGGCAAAAAAGTGAAGTACTGTTACACCTAGTTCTAATCGGTTACACCTAGGTACGGCCGGTAGCAGTTGGTTAAACTTAGGTATTATAATCGAGGTACGGTTCTAGCCGACTAATTTCACCATACCGTTCAAAAACGACACGACACATTTTTTTTTCTCAAAACAGTTTTGCATGAACCATAATACCTAGGGAGGATGCGCCAAAGTTGCCTCTCACGTAATTAATCGACGCCCCCTTTCATTTTGACCGCAGATAAGAAAGTAAGTAGGTATCGCATTACACGCAAAGCCAACAAGAATACTCTCAAGTAGGTAATAAAGTATCACTGTCCCATCACTAACTGTAAGTAAGAAGTAAAATAAATGTTAGAGTACCGCTGAGGCTTAGGGCTTGTTCAATTTTATCACAAAGTTATTCCGCTCATTGTGTAAACGCCTTCCTTGCTTAGCATTTGTTATCTATGAATGCGTTAAAACGAGCATAAATTCGTATTTATTGCTCTACTAATAGCATTTGGTATCTAAGTTAAGATTTCTTCAATTATCGTTAATGCTGATGTTGTTATTTGTAAGCCAATATTTATTACTGTAATTTTCAGAAGGTTTTCAGAATAGCCTATAACACATTTAACAAACTGAAGATATAAAATAAAGACAAAAAAAATGGGTATATAGGTAAAATTATTATTTGCACGTGAAAAAATATGCGAGCACTCGTACTCGTTCTCAATGAATCGCCACTTAGCCTCACATTTTAGAATGAGTTACAATTATTATTGGTATGATACATCAGCTGGAGACTGTATCGGGTTTATTCGCATTAAGATTTTTATAAAAATATTTGAACTGACATCGGAATGTCGATCAAGTTGCATTAATTGAGAAAGTGGAATGAAATTTTGCTACAGATTGAAACGAGGTAGGTAGAAACATCCGCTGAGAGATTTCGTTTCTGACACCAGTAAATAATGGGCTAACCACGGAAACGGCTAATCTGATTTCGAGAAGACTTTAACTGCACTGAACCTTTTCATGGAAGATGTCAAAACGTATACTCGCATTAATATGAATCGTCTGCAGTTTTATTTTTTTATTTCGTAAAAACTGTACAATGATTCTTTTCTGACAAAATAAAATCTCCGTTATTTATTATCATGGAACCAATGCGGCTTATCATTATCTGTTTTTATTCAGTAGATAAATTTATTTTCATACTAATTATAACTTCAGTTTATGTACCTACACTAGTAGGTATTTAAAGTCAACGTGCAGTATGTTTTGCCAATTTGATGTTAGGTTCCAAAAGCCTATCAGACAGTATCAGACGTATTGCCCCCTGTCTCCCTCAGGGAGACTTGTCTGCCACTAATAGCGAAATAGTGTTGCCAGAGAGCTTGTCACTTATCATTTATATCCGTAATGGAATATTTATGACAAACGTACTGCGACATCATTGTTTGTCTTCTATGTAATAAAATAAATTGCTTTTATTTATAATCTGTACCAAGTGTACATTTTGGAAATGGTAAAAGCAAGCTTTTGCAAGGCAAAGAAACAAGAATGAATTTTATATATATTACCTTAGCAATAAATAAAGTCAAATTTAAAGTTACATACTATACTTAAATATGCATTTAGATAGATACAAAGACCATGAGCCGATCTTGAGGTGGTCATGAAAAACTTCTAGGCTTTGTGTGCTCGTCACCTACACTTACCATGAAGATATTGATGGCGATCAAACATAAGTCTATCAACAGAAAATAATTAAGTTATGTTTATGAAGTGATCAAGAGCTTAGTGGAATGACAATTATAACTGATCATGTTTTTTTCGTTCCCCACTAAACAGGATATGATCGCAGCCCAAAAATTTTGCGGTTCTTTGTGGCACATAACATTTTATTTGATGCGAACAAGGGTTTATATTTATTATTGTTTACGTTGCGCGATGGCCTCAGGGTACCATTCAGTTGAGTTATGACCTGGTCACCCTCGCATGGCCGGGATGGCGCAGGTGGACTGGCCGCAGAAGGTCTCAATTTATTGCTAATTTTATTTGTATAGCGGTAGCTGTAAATTTTATTACTTTTGTTTCAAAATTTTTGCTTTCCAACTCGGACCGGCCAGCCGTTACTTGTGAAGATGGGACTCGTAAAAACACTTACCTTAAGCACTTGTATATAATATTCGCTTTTATTACACGTTTGAGCCCTCATCGGTCGAGGGTTATTTTTATTTTTCGCTGATATTAAGTCACTACCCGTGAAATTTTAATGTTCTAGCTATTATGGCAGGTGAAACAGAGTATAATATTCCCATTTTCAGAACAGAACAGAGGTCAGATGGGCAGATGATATCAAACCTATCGGAGGAAAGATCAGCACAGGGCAGAAGCGTTCTCTTCACTTCTATCCTGTGCTGATGATTTTTTAAGGGAGGGTTACTTTGACACAGCAGTGGGCTTCAATGAGCTGAGAAAACTTGTTGATGTTATTAACAAACTGACAAGAAAACAAATTACTTTTTGTAATAGATATCTTCTAATAACACAAATAGTCTAATGTAGGTAACATATCTTCACTAATAAACTACATTGTCCCAAGTCATTTGCAAAACAACAGCGCTTTCACCTTCCATTCTCCTCTAGTTCTGTTCGTCGCTTCGACATGAGTAAGAAGTTTCCTAGAACTTTTGACATTTTGACAGTAATTCGATGGCTAAAGAATCATGGAAGGATTTGTACGAAAGAATTTGCTTGTAGCGTTTACAATAGGTAGGATGTTTGATAATCTATGGAAATTATTATGCGACTAATGAAATGAACTGGAAATCTGCTATTTTTAGTATCGAATTCTTATTTTAATTGTAGTTAATTTAATCTATACTTTGAATAATATTTTAACCTTCTAATATTTGTTTGTTCAAACATTCTATGATATTTTGATTAATAACAAACAACCTTTGTGGATCGAGGCCTAAATATGCGTAAAACTATAGTTACTAGCATTTGCATCTCTTTGAGGGATCTTGCAGTGTAAATCTGAAGACATCATGAAAATCATCAATAAAAGATTATATAATAACGTTCTAGATATTTTTCAATTATTAAGATGAAACTTCACAGCAGTCTTAAATATTACATCCCTTTGAATTAAGTATCCTACTTTGCTAAAGCTTGCATAAAGCTTGTCAACACCTTGAAGATTCATTAAACAAGATAGAGCAACTTAGAAATACGACAGTTCGTAAATGTAACCTCTACTTTGTATCAAACTGAGTCTCGTCACCAAATCTTATTGTTACTGTCCAGGTAGCAATATCAGGTAATGTGGCCAGTGCATTGGGTAATGAAAGTAAATCTACACTGTTTGTCGAACTGGGCGAGAGAGAACTTTATTGATATTCCATGAAAGAGGAGCTTTACGTTTTCGCTGAGAATGGAAAAGTGGAGCCCTTTTAGTTTCAAAAGTTCGGATAATACGGTTTGATTGGTGTCGAGTTGTCGATGGTTGCAGAGCTTAAACATAATTTTAATTGACCTTTTTAGCTTATTTTTGTATAGAATCATTATGCTTATATAGTTTCAATACTAAACTTGACTTTTTAATTATACCTACTTATTTACAATTATTATTGGCTTGCAAAATAGAAGAGATAAGAAAAACACAGTTTGGTAGAACTATACAAACTATTATTTTAAAGAAACTGCAGCCGATTGTAGTCGGTTGATAAAGCTACCTGCATCAAGGAAGTTTTGACACTGTTTTTTGTTACATATTTCTCACCTTTTGATAAAACATTATGACATTTTTTGTCGCCTTGCCACCACACTTTCGAACATTCCTATAAATAACTCCGGTGCGCTTCATCTTCCTTTTTTAAGTATATATTTTTAAATATAAAATACTTTCAAGTCCTTATAAATTAATTTCCTATCACTTCTCTTAGTTTTTATCAGTAAATATTGTAATTGTTGTTTAAAACAAACCTTTTCCAATAAAAACTGGTGAGTTTTAATATTAATTTAAAGTATTTTCAGTGACAAAATACAACGAAAGTCACTGTTAGCAGAGAACATTATTAGCTCGCCATGGTTGCGAAGATATTTGCGGGGATTATTACAAGTCTAGCAATAAAGGGGGGACTATATAACGACACCTGCTAAATATTAGAAAGGGGAGCGAATATAAGAGAAGAATAAACTGTAATGTCCCTCACTAAACGTGACCGGGACGTTATGAAACTGTGCATTTACTTACGTGCTTGTTAGTTTTACGTCTGGTTCATCGTAGAAGTTAGTTTCCTTTGTGTTTTTAATAGTTACATTAATACATAATATCAAGAATCTAGAATTATATAATATTGAAAGGGAATCAATAAATGGCGCCAAATTCAAAATTAGAAAATTAATGATTACTTAGCCACTATGAATTCAACTGGATAGGATTTTATTTATTTTATTTAGATATCATACCAGTATTCAATACGTACTTAATAAAACTTAATTCATCAAAGCAGTTTCATTTGATATTAAGTTCTTCAGTATCCAGAATATGGACCAAAGAAAAACCACTTAGAGAAAATAGGAACCTATTCAATCTTAGGAATCGTTTCGGCTTCGCATTTCCGTAGAAATTGACTGAATTACTTACTTCGTGAAGTAAACGAGACTATTACTTCACTCACACCAACCCCAAAAGTTACCGCAGGATTAAATTGAAATTGAATGGTGGTCTTGAAATGGAAATGAGAAACGCTAAGAAAATATTTCCTCGTGAAATATTCTTTAGAATTTTCTTTCTGAAATATAGGAGATGTTAAATAAAGTCTATAAAGAATATGACTTCAGATATACCTCCTTAAATCAAATAATCTGGATATTGAAGAACTTTATAATAACTTGGCACTGTAAATAAACTTTAAGGAAACTTTGATTCGAATCCAAAATAGTTTGTAAATCTGAATCAGAAAATTTGAATCGCTGAATCTTAATCAAAATACGAAGTTTTATTATTTATCGTAAATCGAAAGGGGGTTGCTATAAAACTTACTAAGGCTGTGAAAATATAATCTTATTATCCAATGAAAAGTAAATTTCCTCCAAAATGTAGCGCAAATTAGAAAAAAAATGGCGTAACGATAAGAGCCACATTATTTATGATAGCATCAGTGGGTGTAAGTGTGTAGGCTGTTTTTATTTTATAAAGAATGTAGATAAAAGGGTAATTTTTAAACTACAGCCGAGTACAGTCGTTACCATCATCAAATACGTTGAACTCTGCATTGTATATTAATTTATATGCAAAGCGTGAATACGCCATAACCATTCAATCGAAAATCGAGTAACTTCTAAGTCTGCTCTAAAAAAATCCATTCGAGTAGTTTATAAAGTTTTGTGAAACTTATTTGATTATAAAATAACATTTATTCATAACCAAATCATTTATTCCTCATAATTCGTGTTATTTACCCGCGGATTCTCCCACGTTCTTAGGATAAAAAGTAAATAGCATTGCACTCGGGGATAATTAACTTCCTATTAGTGAAATATTTTATTTAATCGGTCCAGTAACTCCATATATACCCACCCACCTACTTCATCTGAACTTACACAATTTACCTGTTTATAATATTAGTAAAGATAATGATTATTACCATACCAAACATAATGTTGGGAGGAGTTAAGTGCACATTTTAATGAAGCATTTTACACACCTGTTATGTCCCGTATTAAAATATTATCTCCTGGGGCAAGACGCTGCTGTATCTCATAACACCAGACGAATAAAGAAAAATTTAATCTGTATTCTTTTGGTAACCATGATTTTTTTAATTTTGTTTAACGATTTACAGTTTATCAAAGGTAAAACTAAATTCTTATTGCACCATAACATATCTTTTATGATAAGTTAAGCATATGCTATGGTCTATATCTGCTATATCTAGCTTGGAGATCAGCTCGACTGGGGAACTTCCATCTTACGCGATATCAGACACGCTAATTAGGTAGGTATATTGTTGAATTCATGCGTGTGAGTAAGGTCACCACACTCAACAGGGAGTAGGGAAGGGTGTTACAAGCGACTATAGGCAACCGTGACAGCTCTACAAAAAACACAAATAAATACTGTCAACCTTAATTTTTTCATCAAAACACTATATACAAAAAATAAATTCTAAAATCATGGGCACATCAGCTTCCTAATACACGCGTGTTCTCCATAGCACGTCATAAAGGGGAAATTGCCTTCCTAGTTGAATTCATCCCGGGACCAGCGAGACTCGAGCGCCACCTACCCTAATAACATGGCAGTTTCCTGGAAAATTTTAGTGTAGTCAGGACCAACGATGCGGAATAAAGGCAGCGCTTTCCGCGTCGGGAGGTTATAGAACCGATCCTGAATTCTGTGGTTAGACGAGAATTTGGTGAAGAGAGATAGTAAAATGTGTTTTAAAACTTGATGGTAGGTAGGTATAGGTACTTATCTACTTTGTTGAGCGTGAGATTATAAAAATCCTAGACACTTATTAAAACGTAAGTATGTACCTAAGGTTACTTATGAACAGCGTAGAAATTCAAGATTTTATTGGAACTTTACTACTCTAATTACTTTATAATATTAATATAGATATTGATAAAAATAATTCATTTTATAACTATCATTAACGATAATTAAATTAACCTGAATGACGGATCCTGCTGCAAAATGTATTAATTTAATGATGAAACTTTGGTGTTTTGGTTGCGCTCTCTACGGGGCGCCACTGGCCAACGTAAGATACAGTCATACGAAGATCCCCTGCTGTCAGTCAAATTAACGGCATTTTACTAACAAATTAATTATAGTAAGAGAGGTAACTGGACTTATTCTCCACTTTCGTTTTATAGTTTTGAGACAAAGATGGTATAAATACATTGAGTTTTTTATTTTTTCGAATAGCTAAACAAGGACTGGGAACCACGCAGGCAGATGATGTTGATGATGAATAAAAGTTTTCTTTATTTATTTTATTTTTATTTATTATGGCAACAAACCAAAATAAATAAAATACTTAGGTATGTTAATAAATAGGTAGGTACAAATTCTTTACCTTGAGTCAAATCAATTAGCATTTCTTCATGTATTTTTATTGTATTTTTTCTTCTTAGAAAGTATTTCAACGCATAATTATAGGTATTCTCTGAGTTCTAAGGAGAAAAACCTTAATTAATATTCAGGTTAATTGAAAACATATTGGACGATGTTATATAATGTTATGTAATGTTATACAATGAAGGAAGTTAGTAGACAAGGCATTCAGAAACCACAAAGAGTCCAACATTTTTAAATATTAACTAAAATAATCATTTATATTCGTCCAAACTGTTACGCTATCAAGTTTCCGAGCAGTAAAACATCGTCCAGCGTACAAAAACAACTCAAATTTTGGAATGTGAAATTCATAAATTTCGTGTAGGTACTATTTTAACACAATCAGCCGGACAATAACACAAATAGAAGTGTTCAGACGCTACAACCGTCCGGTTTCATCCGCATCCCATCACATGGGGTGCCCGCACACTAACAAACAGATTGAATTGGAACCAGGAAATGTATAAAATGTATCGTGTAAACTCCCGTGGTGCCGTACAAAAACGTAAAAAGAATTAATGCTGACGTTCAGATGCATTGGGCAGGTTCAGCTAGCATCCGCTCATATGTTTTGTTATACTTTTTCGTGCTTTTATTATGATTGGTAAGTTATACTTTTATGTTTGAAATCAATTTCATGGTAATATTAATTTATAGGTACTAATAAATTTGATTTTAGTACTACCAGAGAAGTCACAACATAAAAGTGATCTTGAATTCATGTTAAAGTAGCATCATCTTTTATTAACGTCGATAATAATCGTTATCTTCAAACTTAATTAAACAACATTTCAAAGTCACAAATAAAATTGTATAAAGTTACAGGATAAATTTGTTATTGCATAACATTTACCTACTTACATTCAACACAACGATTCTACGATCAAGTTGAATTAAAATTCTAATAGAACGAGAAGATCGATAAAACTCGACCATTAAAATAGAACAGCCTCGGACATATCTTCAACGTGTACAGCGTATAAAGTCACTTTGTTGTACATTTTACGACATCAGACACAACCGACGCGTCCGACCAAAACTTCAATAGCAAGCCGCAGATATAAGTAGATATAAATCCAAACAACTCCGACACTGTATACTTCTTGTGCAGCTTGCAAAACAGCTCAGCAAATGGCTGTTTCATGTTTCGTTTTCACTATGCGGAGGCTTTACGACGGGAATCGGTGAATTTCCCTCGAGTACTGTAAAAACCTCTCCGTCAAACTACGCTCCATCGGCAGTTCGATCCAAGGTTGATGCCTCTCGGACGACGATTCACGTCAAACATTGCAAATCCGAGACACAAAACTTCTGTTGTTTATTCCGATGACGGAATTCAAGAACGCGACAGGACTGCATAAAGTAAAAACGCTCGTTCTAATAGCAATATCAGGATTATTCCCTCCGGCTTTTCCCTTTTCCACCGTAAAAGGATGCTCAGGGAAATGGTCTCATTCCGAAATATTCTCATTACTTGGGCGGAATCTTTTTTACTTTACGGCAGAGCGCGCCCCTTTTCTTGTTCAGTCAAGTATTGCGAAGTTTTCCTCTTCTCTCATCGACTGCGAAAGAAAATGACTAATAAGAAACGCCAATGATAGCAATCTACCCGAACCCGGCCATGTTTCGCGTATTTTAATTAAACTGGAGATGGAAACTTGCACTGAACGAACCTTGGTTGTTAATGGCTATAGTCCCATCCCAACCAATATATTTGTCGCAGTGGGATTGTAACGCACCTTGCTGACAGGCTTACAAGCGTTTCTCTCAGCATGACCATTACATGTTAGAAAAAAGCAACAAAAATGGAATACGATGAGTTTAATAGAACTTAAAAAAACGTATAAAACTAGCCACACTTTCGTTTTTTTTATCTTTGGAAGCAATAAATACGTCCGTATAAGTTGGCCGCCCTCGCAGACGGTTCTTCAGTTAGATTCCTTCCAAAAACAGGCAATAAATTGTAAAGATTAATGATAGACTCCAAATTTATTTACTTAAGTACATCTACCATGAAACATTATCTGTCGTAACAACTATTAATACCAGAAAACACATTATTGTTATCTATGAAACTAAATGGTTCAACCGAGAAACATGTAAGATTGAATTAAAGATCTAACACATTTAGTTAACTTATTTATGAACCATCTTATTTTTATCAAAGATTTCATCATAAGCTAATGACTTAACACTACCAAATAAAGTACTGTGCTAAGTATACTTACATATCAGAAGTTAAATTACCAACGTTTTCGGATTAAATAAGAGTTTAGTAATAAAAAGACGAGCTTGATTATCAGGAATAAAATTATAGCCAGAAATAGATATAATCACTTTTTTTATTATATTAACTAGATAGGTTTCAAATAATGAAGAACATATCATTTATGGAGTAATACCTGCAACTCATCACCAAGAAGTCAGAAGTCGCAAAAATAAATTCAAACTTTTCATTCAAAACATCAACATTGTATGATAAAAACGTATGTAATAAAATATTTGGTATATTATTTTGAAACCAAAGCAGATAAAATCTCATTATTTTTTAACATGCATCACTTATTGGTTTAACAAGCGGTCCATATGTAAGTGAAACTACCAACCCTCAAAGCAAAGAAACACCATTAGAAACCACGTGGGACAACATACCCCATAGGCTAACCCCATGGGGCTAGGTAACGCGTGGTTCCGCTGCTGCACATTTTTACTTTTACCACTAATTGGTGCATTTCGGGGGAAAACTACACCCGAGTTGGTCTCTAGGGAAAATACAAACACGGCTTTTCAATGTCACTTTATACGGTCCAAATGAATACGTTAGTCAACTAAATCAAGATTTATTTGAATGATATGGAGCTGAGTGCGTTTTGGATGATAGAGAAAAATAAAATAAAGCTGTTTTGATTTTACAGTTTAAAAAAATAGGATGGGATCTAAGCCCAAAAAAATAAACATTAATTTTATTAGTTAAATTATAAACAGTTCAAGGTTCATTATTAATATTTTAATTTTCTAGAAATTTGTAGATATCATAGAAGCTCTATAGTATCATATTGGGAAGTCATATTTCCAGATATTGAAAATGCTCAGTGCCAATATTAAAATTAGGTAGGTAAGTACCTCCAATATGTACGAAATCTGAAGCTAAATCGAAATTTATTAAAAACCGACCCGGACCCAACAAAACCTTGTCGAGTTTGAGCTCCTTACAATGAACCTTATTATCCCATGATCCCCGTCCATTGCGTGCACGTATCTGCAAAATTTCACGCACCCTTTGCAATAATATGTGTGTGGGTGGAGGCTCTTATCTACCCTCGTTGCGATCAGCCCAACACTAGACTCGAAAGCACCGATAAAGGGCCTCACTATATCATATTGGCAGTTTCGACAGCTGATCTTGAGCAATATTTCGTACTTCTTAAAGGATCGCCGGAAGTATCGGCCGGTTTTTGAAAGCAAACTGTAGAAATTGATAAGTGAAAATCACGATCTCCTAGCAGGGGTTAAAAAGCTTAAAATGGTATATTATACCATTGTAATAAAATAGTATTGATAAAAAGAACGTTGCCAGTAACGTAGCCAAAGAATACATACATACTGTATAAATTTTATTAATATTTATTTCTTCTACGATATTTATTCTGTCAAAAAAAATATTTATTATTCTTTTAGCAAGAGGTATTTAGTAAAAAATCAATTATTCCATAAATCGGCTTTTGACTCTTAACATGGCTTGATACGCTCATTATGAATCCGTGCAATCAGCGACGCAAAGTGCTGACGTGTAAATGTAAACAAAACAATGAGTCGCTAATTCTGACGCGCCCCCGCCCTGAGGTCACTAGGTGCGGTCCGTTCCTGTATCTCGCCTAATGAAGCCAATGGAGGTTCTGGCCACATTTATGATGGGCAATCTTGTCTGATTTAAAATTGATGGTGGGTGGTGGATTTTATTTGAGGCTGCATAAAAAACAGAATTTAAAATAAGGTAAGGTTTTAATTCAATCTGAGATATTGTACATGCATTTTTAACAATTTTCAGAAAGCTGCAGTCTAAATAACAGCCTCAAAAAAAGTTATGCCTAATTTTAATTGTCCCTTCCTTTCGAATATTGTCACCATCTGCCTACGCACTAGCAAAGTTTTCTTGACACGCCATATTTTTAGGAATTATGAGTAAAACTTCATCAAAAAGTTGCCTTTTCTTGAAACTGGTTCACTTTTTATTAGAATATTAAGGGGTCATTTAATAGGGAAGAACCTCTCCTACATCCCCATAACGGGATCGTGACGTATAACCAGTAACCCTGTAGGTATATATGAAATTAATGTTGTTAAACAACTAGAAAGAAATTAGGCAGGTAAGGTATAAAAAAATAATTAGGTGGGTAGCTACATTAGTAAAAACAAACAAAGTTATTTATTTAACCACAAAAAATGACATTTAAATATTTCAATAGCCTCCAGTAGAGTGAAATATAATTTTCATAGATCGCGTGTCTCTACAGCCGACAGCCACGCAATTTCACGTCGTGTTTGAGGCATTATACCAATACTTCGCGTGTTGTTCTATTGTAATACGATTTTAACAAAGCCTCGGTAATGCTTATACAATAGCCATTTTAGGTGAACGTTAACTGTAATGTTACAGGATTATGAGATTTTCATGACAAAATCTCATACAAGGTATTGTCTGAGCCTTGTTTTGTAAAATCAAATATTATATAGGTACATAAGCTTTTTAAACCAACGGTGACCACTTACTAGTGATGCAACAGACGTCTGCTTCTGTTTCTTTTTCTTTTTCCGCACTGCGGAAATTCTGCACGATTTTTGGCGGTAGGGCAAGCGCGGGAGGTGATCCAGCCAATGAGATGGCCGGTTTCAGCACTTGTTAATATAAATAAATGTATTTTTTTATAAAATACTCTTTTCATTTTTATTCATAATATTTATATTTACGCTTCCACATCCGCATTCGTTTCCGTTTCTGCAAAAATTGACTTAATTATTAGATGATCCATCTGCCTTTATTCCCACTTACATATATATTTTAAATTTGTTTTTCCGTATTCAGCACACTGAATAATAAAAAAATGTGACTAAATCTTTTACCGAGCTAAATTCAAAGCTATTTACACTATAGTCCACCACGTGCGCCATAACAGTTTAGCTGATATGTAACACATGCACATTAAAATTTGCCCTTTTTTCTGTTTTCCAATGGTTTCTATCGGAGCTTGCATTCAACGTAGGTACATGATAATTGCCTGTGATTGTATCGGACTCGTAACTATACAAGATTTTTTTTCTGGTAACTGTTAACTTCTTTACTTTTGCCGTACCGTATTAAAAGTTAATTGTAATTTTTGAGTTTTTCATAAAGAAAACATTGGTGCATACGGTCATTGGGTCCCGGTTCAAATCATTGGCCCATAACTTCTGACTTTTAAATCATTTATGGATTGATCACAAGTTTTTCTGTAAATAACCTCGATAGTTAAAGTCCGCAAATCGTCGTAACAGAGCTTGCAAAGTGGACTGTTTCCACAAGAAATCATCAAGTTTCGTAACAACCGAACTTTATCGCGCTGGTTAAAATAAAACACAAGTCTGGCGATATAATTATGGTATAATTTACAACGAACTCATATCGCGAACACGTTGCTTTACGAAAAATAAAATAATTTTCACGCCACGCGATGTAATAAATACAAATCTTTATTGTGCCCATTATAAGCTTAATGCTACTGCTTAATTATATTACAATAGTATTAAAAGAGCACGCTACCGTAAAGTTACACCTTCGACTCCTTTGGCAATGATTGATCACCTGTCAACTTGATGACCCGTCTGTTTTACGATGTCAAGATTGACGATTATTATTCTATGCATACGTTACAGTTGTAGGTTCAATAAATTTGAGAAATGTTGCCCAATTTCATTTTAACAATACTATAATCATTTATTTATGACAGTCGAAAGTTTATTGGATTTTTATCAGATCGGTATAAAATTTGATTTAGTTTCTTTAGTATTAACTTCCGTTTTCTAATCATAGGTACTTTTTATTCTTATACTTTGCCTTTTAGCTATCAATAGTTCAATGTGTAAAAATGGCTTACCGTCGCTTATTCTGTAGGTACCTTCACTATAATATCACTACTCTTATAATATGAGCATAATTGAGTTGACCGTCCATTCTGTTAAACTAAACGTATCAACCGAACCCCTCATGTAGATCCGAATTGATATTTCCTCTTTCCAACGAATACATAGTTAATTGCGTTTCCGGACGTCACTCATTGTTTGAGAGGCAATCGGGGAATGGTAATGCATCATTACTGTCTATAGTCGTTATACTGTGTGTATAGGCGGTCTGAATATAGTGATGCCTTTTAAATGTTTATGTTGACGGGAAATGGACTTTTTGATGGTATTGAGATTGGCATAAATCGTTTTGATCTATCCATAATGTGAAATTAAGTTTCCGTGCTTTGAAATAATAAGGATATGAATGCTTGTGTTGTGCTTCTTTTAGTAATTTACCTTCAAGCTTAAATCTATTGTGTATACCTACTCAATTAATTTTGGATTGACTAAGAATAGCTAAGATAAAACCAAAATGAGACCATTTTGATTCCAGTTTCTACCCCTATGTATATTTTAACAAAACGTCGACTTTAGGTACGGAAATGAGAAGAAAATCCCTGTTGAAATTTTGCAATAGGTACGGTTGTCTTGGTGTCGATTGACAGATATCGATGAGTGAAAACATTTTGCGATGTCAATTTATCATGAAGCAATGAATAATGTTTTATATTTTCTATAATTCTATCTGTAGAAAGCTATCTAGTTGGTGAATGATGGAAAACACTACTTTATTGGACACCACAAAATAGAACAAAACAAAAAAAAACAAACAAGATATACCTACATAGTGACAACGGCACAGGTCAATAATTGTTTTTTTTTTACTATCTCAGACATAACTAAATATTTTATAAATACATCACTAGCTTAATCCATCCGACGAAGCTTTGAATTGATTAATTTTGAATTCACATTATTTCAGAATATCTAGTACAAGATTTAAATCAATAATCTAGCGCGTTAGTGTTTTGAAAGAACTGTAAACGTGATAAAAACATAGTGTCACGTTGCTCCGACGCAGGACAAACACATACTTAGTGACAACTCACAGTATTAAAGAACTGTGATCGTCGATACTTATTCTTCCAACTCTATGCAACCCTAAATCAAAATGCCCGTCTACTCTATGTTAGATATACCCAATTTATCGGAGATCTCGTCTCGAACGAGCATCGCTCTATTGTGCGCCGGCTCAATCACGCCAAATGGAACCCCCGACGTATATATGCATTTTACTCGATTTTACATTCCAATCCTGGTTCGATTGAGATATGGAGTTCGGAAATAGCGACAGTCGGCAACCGCCTAACTATATACCGACGTAAATTTACTGGCGATTCGTTGGATAAATTATTGTATTGTGTAAATAAAGCTCTATATTTTCGGTTAGTGTTTTTAGTAGTAAAATTTTGCAGCGAATTAAGTTAACTGTTGGTAAGTGTTGGGTGGGAACTGTCTTCTGACACACAGCTCACGCTAGTTTGGAAGACAGGGCTGCAATATGTTTATGTAATTTGATTGTTCAATAAATGATTTTATTTTATTATTATTATTAACTGGATTAACTTTTTCTATATAAATAAACTGTCAAACCAACAATTCTGCACATTGAATATACATATAACTTCCTACGTCACATATGAAGGAAGAGTAACAAAAAGCCTGTCTGTTTAAACTCATAAGTAAAGTAAGCTTAGCTTGAGGCAACCCAAGCTACTGGAAAAGAAATATAAAAAATTCATGAAGTCTGCGCGATCGTAGTCGTGGACAAAATGCTAGTCATAAATATAGCCGTACAATATTTACCAAGTATATTTTAAATGTAAAAGAATATACCGATAACAGAAATACTTTACTATCTGTTGAAATCTAAATAGTTTGCTCAATATTTCTATTTGTTCTGAAAGAAACGTAAATGGCTTATTGAAGAACAAGTAAATCGAGTAATCGTTATAATTCAAACAAAAGGAGTAGGAATTCTAGTGTGAAATATTTGTTTAAGAGGAGGCTATCTGCATAATGTCTCTTTCCCTTACTAAATTGACGGGGACAAGCGAGATTAATAGTAGTAATTTAAGTAAAAAAGATGGTTTTATGTTATTTAAAAAGAAACTAAGCCTTTTTTTTTTAAAGTAAGAAAACTATTCCCTTTCTAATGGATTTCAGAATGTATGTTAATATTTTTATGATTTCAGAATGTATACCTAATAATAGTTATTTGGATGGCCCAAATAAGAGAAGAATGCATTCTTAGTTTTAAAAAGGGGCATATTTACGATTTTTTCTGACGTTACTAATGAATAATCCCAATTATTAATAAAATAATTCCCCGTCACTTTTTCTTTAGTTTAACATATATTTTTTCCAAATCTCTTACCACACCACTAACCAAAGAATACAGAAAAAAACGTATTTTAGAATCATCATTTCACGTAGCATAATATAACAAAATATAGATTGTTTCACCTACCTCTTTGTTCATGATATTTTCACTAGTCTGAGAGGCTAACATTGGTCCTCCTCTTTTCAAGAACATTGTTTATCTTTTTTCTTTTTTTTTTTAAAGGATTAAAGTTCTAGAGAAGATAAAAATCTGATGGCTGCATCAACCTTACTGGACAAAAGATGTGATAATATTAAAGTTAATCCAGTCTTAAGAGCTCACTGGGATTGACTTGAACTATAAACCGATTTCCAAACGAAGCTTATGCGAGTAGTTATTCGCCCACAGTAGTCGAGGGCGGATAACCATTTGGTTTTGGCTAATCCTCAAATTCCGCAAACTGGTGTTGTGCAACGATTATTGCACCTAGACTCTGCGACTAATGTTAGGGTCAATAAGTACTTACCGATAACATGAACCTTGTCGGTACCGTCCACTTCATAGACAATGTTAGCTCTAGAGCTTTGGACGGCTTAAGTATCTAGCTTAAAATATTTTATTATCAGTAGGTATTCTAGGTATGTAGGTACAATTTCTACTGAATGTTTTTTATTTATGTGAGAACACATCCAGTCATACAAAATAGAATTGGCACAAAAAAAAGTAGGTAAAGAAGGACTTGGAGGTTAATAAATGACATTATTAAATAATTTCACATACTTTAACAGAAACATATTTAGATACTGCCTAATACAGCACTATTCAGATCAGCGTTGGTTCAACGACCAGCATTATGCTGAGTTGGGTCCGTTTTGTGGCAAACTTATTGTTATTTGTGTGTTTAGTTTTATTTTTTATATTCTCTCTTTTTAATATTTAAATCTGATGTACATAAATATCAATATGTGTCACAAATAAATACAATTTCTTTGTTTCTTTCTTTTCTATTCCATACTATATGCAAAGTACTTGATCGAAACCAATAATTGAAATGCAAATTTCCAAGATCTTCCACAAACAAACCGAGAAACCGGCGGATGATCTCACTAATGAAGAGAACGCATTTAAAACGCAAAAACATGTTGTATATATATACACTTGATAAAATCAAAAAAAGTCTCGCGTTCCTGTTTGAGTTATTTGTCGTCACAATAAACAAGTACTTGGCAAAAAGTCGAGGCAAGATCAAAGCGATGACGTGGCTGTGTAAGTTCTGAAATAACATCCAGCCAGTACACTTGTCAGCGAGTGCACGAAGCCGCGCGTCGATACCGAGATTTACGCCGCACCATTTATTTAATGTACAATGCTCCCCGTCTTTTGATCATAACTCATCGACTAAAGCATGCTCTACATTGTACTTTAACGTCATTATTAAAACATTTCCGATGCTGTGGTAGAGCACACGTGTAAAGCTTTCGCGATCCTCAGACGCATTGTAAGTAATGGCCGTCATAGAGTTAGCATAAATATGGAGACAATGCAGTAGTTAAACAGCATTTACTCGTGTGTCGTGAAAGTGCCGAGTCATTTCGCATTCCTTTGTAGGGCATTCGTTGGTGTTATTATTTATTTCTTTGCTCATAATTAAAGGTCTGGCGCGACAGCTCGTTAAAATTAATCATTAATCAAGAAATAAAGATGTAGTAGTGAAGTATGTGGACTTTTTATTGCTAATCGTGTCACCATCACATACCTATTCACTTCACACTGTAAGTGTGATGAATTGTATAAATATTTTTTGTAGTCATAAAGAAACGTATGAGTTCTTCATTTACGCAGTAGTATAACTATGTACTAGATATATTTATACGGAAGAAACTAAACTATATTACAGGTTTTTTGGTCTATAAATAAAAAAAGACACTCAAACTCAATCATTTATTCAGTTTAGGCCCTGATAAGGCACTTGTGAATGTCGATAGTTACAATTATTACAATAGACTCTACCACTGTACACTGAAATAACATACTACAACGATATAAAACACCCGTAAACATACAAAACAAACATCCAACAGCTTTAAACATACTAGACATAATGATCCATGACCATACAGGATCTTCATGCAATGCTTAGATCCAGCTTGATACAGGTAGTTTATCACAAACACCCATAAAGTAGCAACGATACTCATCTGCCGATCCTAAGTGAGGTAGCCCTCAGTAGCGTGCACCGCTTGCGCACATTATTAATGTATGGTGTCCGACGTCTAGACCACACTGTCCTATAGATACACTACGCTTTGTAATTATTTTAAACCTGCCGTGCGGAAATTGTCGTGTACGCAGTAAATCTCGTTGTCTCGTGTGAACGTAACTTATACGTTTTTGTTTATAAAGACAATGGAGTACGCACTATATGAATACAATGTTTCAAACCAATGGCGCTCCCAGTTATTTGCCAAATTTTTACTAGATGACTGCATCAAAATTATCGTAATTGCGTAATAATAAAGTTCCACCTCGCGGTTTTAGCCGCGTTCACTGGATAAAAAATAGCCTATGTTACTTTCCCATTCATAACCTATATCTGTACGTCGATCTATTGCTACATGAAAGAACGACAAACCATCATACATATTTCGCATTTATTATATTAATAGGGATAATATAATGATACCTATATATGTCCGCTTGATGTATTTTAACAATCTAAAATACGTAAAGATACTCTCTCATAAAATAATAATATTATAGTACGTATATTAACTTCAGATTGATAAAGTTATGCAAGCCACTAGCTCTATGGCGATCGAGGTTAAAACGTGTGAAGCATCATTCATTTATTTTCCTCACAATGACTCAGTAACACTCGGTAATCTTGTGAGCTCACACATAACCTATAAAAAAATGTTTTCAAAATGAAGTGTGCAATAATTTTAGTATGTTTATTAGTGTTTTATGTGTGCTTAAATGAGGCCAAAGACTTTGTTGTTGGTACAAGAGCCAATAACTTGTTAATATCAACAGAGAAAGTTGTTTTTCGGAACATTCCACTTATAAAAAGGGATAAGGATTACACTTATGTAGATCCAAAGCAAACAGTTATCACGGTACGTAAAAAAATAGTATTATATTTGCATCTCTAGAATATTAGAAGTATTGACATCATTCCCATTCTCACGCTGTTTTGTCATATCATTATTAAACTTTAGACTGTTTTGTTTTTCTAGCTTTTTTAGTTGCTCAATTTTATCAGAAACCCAACATCCATATTAATAGTAACTTCTTTATTCATACCTACAAAGATCTACTACTTTCTACTTATATAAAATACGGCTTTTAAAATAACATTTAAATATATATTTCCAGGGTATCGTCGCGAGAGACTTATCTCGCACTGAGGCAGAAGTATCGGTGACGTCAGGCGGTGTCGGCGCTACCAATGTCACGCTACATCTCAAGAGTGAGAGAGGCTTAGGACTGAACTATTTAATACTCATATTTGGTAGTAATCGTTGAAATATAATGTGAATAACGAATAAATTTCGTTTTTTTTGTTTCTCAATAAACAAATCTAATTAGACCTTCTACTTTGCTGTTAAAAGTTAGATGATTTGAATTTGTTGTGTGAGGTATAACATGTATTTGTTAGCTCAAAGAGCAGCTCGACTGAGGAAGTATGTAGGTACAGAAATTTGCACCTAAATAATGCGTTATATTTCAATGCTAAATAATATAGCGTTCCTGCGTGTAAGGTCGCCAGGACTCATTGGCATAAGGAAGAGTCGGAGACGCCTAAGCACAGATCCGCCACTATGGGCTACAGTAATCGATTACCAACACGCTAGTCATATATTTGTTTGCCAACATCGTTGCATAAAATACTTAAGCCTCAATTATTTATCAATGTTAAGGAGTAATTTTGACAAACGTGTTAAAACAATGTTCACACAAGCGAAACAATAATATGCAGTACAATGTTGAACAACACCATCCAACAATATTGTAATATAAACTTCCTTATCTATACTAAAACATATTCAAATCTCAAGTCAAAACAACCAGACGAACTCATAACAAAGTAGGAACGAGGGAAATGGGAAAGCGCTTTAAACAATTCAAATAAGATAAGGCCTGACAAAGAAACAACACTTTGTTGGAATGCAAACGTTACGAAAGCTCGACTTTGAAATCGAATTGAAGGAGAAAATGTTATGTAGGTAAAATAGTTACAATTTAGATGAAAAACATCATCAAATTAAACACGATTCAGAAATAAGCATTGCCTGTTATTATGAGTCATAATACTATGAATTTAAAAAAAAAAAATTCGTGACATATTAAAAACTTTATAAAAGCTTTTACCTCAACTTCAAAGCATAGTGGGGACACCAAAGCTGACTATGATGCTAAGAGCAGGGGACAAAGTTAAAATTGGCTGCCGCCACAAGAGTCAGCGCGTTGGTTAGTAGGTACTATTACTGTTAAAAACGGGATATTCAATAAAGGATTTGATCCTTTCGTGAAATAATAAAAACAACTGACCTAACCTATTAAATCAAATATTCCAATACACGTACGAATATAATGAGAAACGCTAAGTCTCGACTGAAGATAAATCTCTTACCAATCCCTCTCTCTACCATTTTTAAAGTACAACAATAAACCTGTTTCCAGATTCAAAATTTTCACTAGTGCATGGAATTTTCCCCTTGCAACAGACTAACGAACATCAAACGAACACAAATCAATTTTGGCGAATTGTCACAGTATACATGGGGTGTTTAAACTAAGGGTGGACTGGCTAATGGAGACACACGTATTAAACCATGCCGCGTGCAGTGACAACATTGACACAGACCAGGGGGGCCTAATTAGTTTAAGCCTGCGGCCAGGCGCCCCGGAGATGATAAATCTTGGATATAAATACCAACTGGAATGAACATTATTTAGAACAAAAATGCAAAATACATTTTACATATCTACTGAAAACCAAATTCCTCGAAGCGGCCGCTGCTGCTAATCAATAGCAAGGTTCGGCAGAAGGCTGGCGGCGATTCCTCTTTGGATGGCCAAGCTAATGCTAACAAATTGATAATAAATATAATATATACTACATAATTAGATACCTACCTATTTGTACCCAAATCAGGAAAAGTACCTAGACATACGCACAAATGTTTGTGCGTGTTTTTTACAGGAACATAATTTAGGTCCACATAGTCAGTACCGGCGTTAGGGTAGGACGCGGTAGGGCGATCGCCCAGGGCGCCAGATGTAAAGGGGCGCCAGGCCCACCTTTATTTCCCGTCGCTCATGAGCGAGTCCTGCTATCTCGAGTCTAAATAAATAAATAAATTCTCAAATCTAAAGATAAAATGGCTATAATGGCTTAAAATCCCATTTTTGGCGGGAGAAGGGGGGGGGGGGGATATCACATCTTGCCTAGGGTGCTGGTAGAGCTAAAACCGGCACTGCACGTAGTACTACAAATAGGTTTACTTTTCATTTGTATAAAGGTCGGTTGTCGCTTCTAGTCATGCTTTACATCGTAAGCCGTGTCCAGTGGGGCGCTGCTCGACTTTTAGATTTTATCCGGGATCAAAAAGCACGCGGTTATTACATTTTCATCGAATTACCTCAATACATAAATAATTCAGTTTCGTGCCTGTTGGTGGTTTGCATCAAAGTTTCAATTTATTAAGTCCATATTAATTAGTAGGTACTTACTTAAACGAGTTTTGCTATCAATAAATTAAATGAATTGAGGTATTTTAATAATAAAGCTGGACCCTTGATTGGTAATTCGTATCGCAAATAAGTACATTGACATTCATTTTATAGATCAAGAACATGTTGATTAAAATTTGAATTGCGATATTTTAGTCTCACTTCGAGTTTTGTAATAGTTCAATAAACATTGGAAACTCTCAGCTCTCACTTTAGATGCAAATAGGTTTATATTTTCAAAGCGCTACAAATTGTGTTTCTCCACCTTTAAATCACTAAAGCTTATATGCTGACAATATTTTGTTTGCAATTCGTATAACACTTCTTCTAACTTCGCTATCTGGCGCCATCACTATGTTTCTGAGTGCGATTTTGGGCTTTTAGTAGAGGTTGTATGTACGCTAAACATTTAACTATTGTGTTTTCATTATAGTCCTGATATTTTGTTGGATTCTTAATAATAATGTACACAGGTGTAAATAGGTACACTACCCGCAATATTCAGCTTAATAAACCCAAACATGTGTAGTATGTAGATATGTAATACTGTTTCAAATGTTACATACAGGATGTAGATATGCTTAATAGTGTTTCACAAAAACAAAACAAAACATACGTTCCTAGCAGATTAATAAAAAAAGAGAAACATGAGCCATCAATCCCGCTCTTCCATTAGCAAAGGCACATAGACTAAACACTGTATGAGAATAGCATTAAAATCAGGGAAGATACGAGACTGATCACAATTTGGCATTAAACAATACCATCGACTAACACAAATATTATGACGTTGGAAGTCAGCCTAGTTTTTTTATCAAAACTATTCAGTATCAAAACACTGCGTAAAGATAACTTTACAAAAGAAAGGTTTTTCAGATAATAAGTACTGGTTATTTACTTCCATTACTATATCGTATCTAAACCCCAAAATAAATTAGGTTCCGACACAAATAGTGTACAAATAAGCAATTTAATATTCTCACAACAGTCTCGTAGCCTAACTTAGAAAAGTGGAGATGAAAATTCGGCAGTGGGTAATGTAGAAAACCACTTTCCCGCTATAGACCGTAGACGCAGACGAATAAATAAAACATGGACGGTAATGCACTCTCGACGCTTACCGCATATCGTGAATATGGACTCGAATTTTCACTGAAATATTCACGATTTTTTCTAATTTTAAATATTTGAATTTGTTGAAAGCATTTTTCACTTTTAACTATGTATTACTAGATTTCGCCCCGCGGTTTCACCCGCGATCGAGAAGGATCTTATATGTTAATCTAGGTTATAAACTATCTGTGTTCCAAAATTCATCCAAATCCGTTCAGTAGTTTTTGCGTGAAAGAGTAACAAACATCCATCCAAACTCATAAACTTTCGCATTTATAATATTAGTAGGATTTAGCTAAATATCTAGTTAATGTTAAGGCGAAATTTACGTTCCTTCCTACTTACGAGTATTTCTTATATCATAATGATCAAAAAATATGAACTTTAATGTATGTAGGTCCTAATTAGGTCATAATATTGTTTCCAGTTTAATTACTGGTCTTCTAATGTTAAAACAAAGTGGCGTTTTAATTTTTGAAAATAATGACTAACATTAACCGTTAAAAGCATTATACATCGTCCTCTTTATAGGGTGAGCCGTCATGGTGTTTGTCATTAGTTGTGGGCCCGTTAAATTTTGCGCCAACAATTTCGCATTATTTACGTTTAACTGACATAATTCGAGTAGGAAAAAAGCAATTTCGTTGAAAGCGCAAACTTTACCTTTTATTTCTTTCCTACTGTTTGTTAACAACCTTAAAGGCGAAGTTACTTTTCCCAAATTTGTTTTTGATATGTACTATCAAAAACTCGTTTCCTATGAAAACACGAGCTACTGGGAGAATTTCTAATTTGATTCAATCTAAATCCAATTACTTCCACCCCAAGCGTTACACACGCGAAGAATACGGAACTATAACTAGAATAATACTTGCTATCTTAGATATCATTGCTGTAGGACGTAAGGACGTAATAGTACTCGTAAATCGACAGGATTATACCCGCGGTTGTCACGCAAGTTTCGTTATTTCAGGAATGTTATCAAGTTGATAACCCTTCTTGATACAAAAAGGTAATAAACTATATGGCAGTTATTAGACGATAGTTCAGTGTAAGTTGCGCCGTATGCCGAGGTTTGATTCGTGGATACAAATTCTACAATGAAATGTCGTAAAATAACAATAGAGTAAAATATAAATGCTTTATTTCCAACAAGAATAGGCAAGTTCTTAAACTAATAAAGTTGTCATCTTGGTTATGACATGGTGTAGAAATATTTAATCAATAAAATTAATTTAAATTAAATTTACATTTATTTAATTACGAGTACAGTATTAGATAAAGTACTATGTGGACACCAATAAATTACCGATAAGGTATTATTTAGTATTTTGCTGCAATATTTGAACAATTTTACTTCTAGGCTTAGTGTTTACCACCTTTAGTCACACTTACTATATATACCTAGAGATTTAGGTAGGTATAAGTAATCGGTATTGGTCAAACACAAGCTTGTATAGTCTTAATCTAAAGACTACTAACTAAGACCTATGACTAACCTCTTAAAGGCCTGAAATGTAATATTTTTGTAAGGAATTATACATTTAATAAATGCATACCATTTAATTAAATTTAACACTGAAAACACTAATATCACACCAAATAAATTTACCCTACAGCTTCTACAAGTATGCAATTATTCGCTAAAACAACATTTAGTGTCGAACGTAAATTCTTAGTGTACGAAGTAATACAAGTCAGTAGAGCTACGCTAAGCCTTAATTACTCCTTAACCCGTGAGTAAATTACGTGTTAGAGTTGTTAGTTCCCTGTAATTGCACTTATTTTGCCTGATTTATAACCGTTTTATTGGATTTGCAATGATAATTAGGTGATGTCGCATTGCTGCAAGCTTGTGGGCGGATTTATAGACTACTTTGAGCGTAAACAGGTATTTATCAGTACACTAATGATCAAACTTTGGCTGGTCCTGTCGTCAGTATTTATGTTTTGATACGGAAGAATTTATGGAGCGATTGACTGGCACTCACACTGCCTTCATGATGTTTGAATTTGTTCGACAAATGTTTCGGTCTTTTTGTAGCTTTTGTCTTTGAATAATTGGAAAATAATTATTTTGTACATAAAATAGACAGCGATAATACTTATAACATTTGAAAACAAATAGATAAATACGACTAGCCACAGTCCTTCACTTTAAATTTAAAAAAAATAAATCATTGTAATGTTGATAATAAAATATCCGATACTAAAATATTTGTAGTCATAATTTTAGGATATTATACAAAAAAAACAAAATCTGCTTAGGTATGTAGGTACATACGTAGTATGTAGCTTTTATATAACTTACAAATTAAATTACCAGTCTCAACTTTCACTCGAGAATTTTATAAATATTCATGAATGAAAAAGTAACTTACGGGTCGATATGAAAACATAAAGTCGTGGTAAGTTTAATTTATTTTACCATTATTTTATATTTTACTAATAAATTGAGTAGATAAGAAGATTAATATTTATTATTTCATAAAGTTATCAGTAACATTACTGTCACTAATTCATTATGTCGTATTTTCTTTAAAATTAAATTGTAAAAATACTCCGCCGTGATTTATGAACTTTATCATTTGACCGTTGGCCTGTGTTTTTACTCGCGATAAGAGAAGCAATATAGGAAGTAGCGAATGATTTATTGTTCTGGACAGTTTTTCAATGAGCCACTGTACGTAGAACAAGCTGGAAAATAAACTGTATTCTCATTAGGTACATTAAGTAAGTATGTGTTATTGTGGATAGTGAAAAAGAATTGACTTGATAAAATATTTGATCGTTGTTTCTTAAACTCTTTCTACTTTTATTGCATCATACCTACATAATTAACTTTATTAGTAGCTGATCATTAAATTAATTGAAAAATTAACCTTAAATATGCAGGCATTTATTAGACGATAGCTGCTAAAAAAACGTTTGTTCAAACGTATTAAATCGGCCATAATCTTTCATAACCTAATTGTATTCCACTAACACCATGTCTTTGATATCCAACAAAAACCGTCACATATTTCATAAGCGGCCAGCGCACTCCGCTATAATAATATCCGATCCCCAGCTGTAGGTATGCAAAGTAAACAATTGTTTAAAAACGTCTTTCGAAAAAAGAACAAGTCGGTATTGCACGAATGAATCACTTGCACACCCTCGCACTTCCTCGCACATTATGCCTAATTAAAATGCATCGGAGGCAAGATAACACGCCACAGAGTATGGACCGTCACTCTCGCCATAAAACTTGTGAGGACACGCCTCCGATGACGCACCGACAGCTTTATTGATACGTAAGTATTTTGAGAGCCGATCCTTGAACGAAAATAAATAAGTAAGTAATCGTATTACTTGAACGTTTTGTCTGACTGTTTAATAATGACCCTTATCTTACATTGTTGAGTTTTAACAAAGTTTCAGCCATAGATTTATTCTGAGGTTTCAGCCTATAAAATACTGAACTCCTCCAATCACATCTACTTATAAGAATCTCTATGAAAACTCAACTAATGCAGCTTTACGAGGCATTTGTGTAGCCAGATTTATCGATTGCGCTAACGGTTATCTAAATTTGTTTTGAAACTCCAAATCCAAATATCCATTATATACAAGTATCATGCAAATGCAGTCAATTTGCGTACTGGTCCCTAACTCCCTTGTGCAAATATGTAAATGTGAAGCGATTTCGAAAATAGACTCATTCGGCTGACGAGTGAACCTTTGGACAGTCAGGGAAGCGAACACATGGCGTCATTAGCCTGGCTGTCTGTTATGGATACTGTTTCACAAGCGCACGCAAGTTTTCACCCTAAACAACGGTTACACAATACGTTGACTTATAACTGTAAGTCCGTAACCCTAGAGTCATCTAAGAAAGCCGTATCCGTGGGCGGCACCACATGAGCCATATGACTCACTAAGTGTTTCTCTAAATAACGACAAACCGACAGAAAACGCGACGTCTCACGTTTGCGTAATCGATGTGTGAAAGTTGAGTTGAAATCAGTGCTGATAACCTGGTGGGTGTTACTTAACTTAAAAGCTATAAGTAAGAACTAGCGATAAATCGTGGTGATTTGAGTTAGCTCATGTTATCAGCAGATAAAATGTTTGTTAAGTACCTAAAAAAGACGTAAGCAGAGACGAACTCAAACTCAAATCTCATTTATTCATTTAGGTCCTGATAAGGCACTTAAAAATGCTGCAATTGACTTTACCACCATTTCTAAATACAGTGAAAATAAAGAGAGCAAGAAACTCATGTGTTTGACCGAAAGGTGGTGATAGATTTTCAACTTGAGGGTGGTAGCCAATCAGGCGGGTAGGTACTATAAACTAAAGCGCTATGGTTTCCTCACGATGTTTTTCTTCACCGAAAGCTCGAGTTCATAGTGGGATTCGAACCCTTATCCTTCATTTACTCAGATAGATATAATAAAGCTTTATAACAATGATAAATCTGCAATCAAAATTATTACATGGACGATACATTTACATGTTCAACATACAAAATAATCTTAACAAGATGCAATCACCATAAACACCCTAAAATGTCGTGGGAAAAACATAAACATTTGTCACGGTGCACTGTACGTACACAACTTTTCATTTTAGACCCCCACACGAACAGACAAAACCCATTAGGTTTGTGATAATGCAAGTTCATCGTTGGCCAGGTATTGTTTAGTGTTGCCAGCGGATGAACAAAGCAGTGGGGTTGCCGTCTCATCTACGGCACCTATTACGATCCATTGTTGAGGAAACATGTACGAAATTAAAATACAGCATTGTCTGAGCTCGCACGCTATCGTTATTGGATGTTTTGTTTTAGTTAACATGAGATTACTTAGTTAGGAATATTCCCCTTCCATATCTCTATTTCTTTTTATTTTTCGATGAGTACCTACATCACAGCTAGGATTACCTACAAATATTTGTATTGTTATTTTCTTTACAAAGGCAATTGATTTAAAAATATCCCTATGAACATAGAACGAAATGCTTAAAATTAGTTAACAATCCCAGGGGTATATTTCAAAAGTTACATCATCATGCAATTTTCCGTAGGCACCAAACTTTTAAAATGTTGACTCCCTTCCGTTATCCGTGTAAAAGTTTAAATTGCCCTCTTCTTTTTTCACTATCTTTGCCTGCACTCACTTTTTCCTATTTAAACTTTTCCATTTTATTTTAAAAGGCCGACCGCGACCCGTAACCAAGTACTTACAAGTTAAGTTACATAATCATGAATGATAAAAACTCTACTTATTGTTAGCTATATTTAAATTGTTCTTTAATTTGTTATGTTTACTTACGTTTTATTTCTACTCTTTGAAATGAAAAAAATTTCATAATTAAATATGATCAGTTTTAAAAATGCAATATAGGGATGACTTAGTATATTGGAGCAGTAAATAGTTCCGGTCTGACAACTGAAAATGATAAAAATATACCTATCTATTTGTGCATCCAGTAGAAAGAAAAATAGACACAATTAAAAGTAAGCAACATACACGGGAAAGTAAACATAAATCTTAACATGCACTTAACATACCGCATCTCAATTCAATTCTAAGACTAGAATATCTACTTTCAGCCGGTCGTTCGATAGCTCTTACTTGAGTCAAGAACTCTTGAATTAAACGATCGAATCGAACATTGGCGGCCGTCGAGAGCACTTGCGAATCTGTCCCGTTAATCACTTGGCAACTCTAATTGTGGTGCGTTTCCAGAAATAGACTCTGATAAGTTGGAACGTGTATTTAGAATTTTTTGTTTTCATTTGATTTGTAAGTACCTATTTAATCTTGGTAAAAAATACGTACCTTTATTTTGCTTGCACGGTGGATTTTTGTTAGAAGGTAAGTGCCTTAGGCGAAGCATAGATTTAGAAGAGGAAAATAAAATTTTAAACAAAGACCCATAATTTTACCCTTTTGACCCAACACGCGCGATGCATATGCTTGGCCCCCATAAAACATAACGCGATTCAACAATTGTGTCTTCTGTTTAGATGGTACAGCCTCGCACGCTACAACGTACGATGGTTTGATGCAAATACCTCGTCATTGTTCCGAGTGGTACCGCAATTTGTAAACCCACCTTCACGCCAAAATGTGCCGGTTACCATGGCAACTCCCTTTGCGGTCCGGTCCATGCATTCAGAGTTGTTTTGAAATTTTCACCGGAAATACTTCGTTGTTTAATCCGTGTTAAAGCAGGGATATAAAACCCAGCTCGATACGAGCCAGACCTTTAGCCCTGGGCGTGACGTTTGTGAAAATTTCTGTTAAATTATGACACCATCCACAATTGTTTTCGATGAACTCGTATTGAATATGTTTGTATATAGGACAAATGGAATATAAGCGTCATAACTACGTTTTAGACTATATTATTACAAAACGTTTTTGTTAAAGGACTAAAAGGTAGCCTGCAGATGGCTTCATCAACTTTACCAAACAAATCGGCGAGCGCAGAGCGATTTTATTTTATCACAAATCTAATTACTAGCTTTAAACATTCCATGCTTTTGACATTTATAATGTGAAAGACCATCCCTCAATCACAAAGCTCCATCATAACACATGGCGCGTAACCACTAGTCTCACCAGTATAGGTTCATGGTACCCTAAACTAAGGGGCGGTAATTGCTCGTTAAAGTTCATGATCCAAGACAAGGGATAAAATGTATATGTATAGAAATATATCACATGAAGCCACGTATATTTTTTCTACACGGTAATAAATACATACTTTGGCAAATGTAGGTATATAAAAATTAATATTGGAGCATTGAGTCTTTATTACATGTACCTACTACGTAAATAATAACTGCAGTTAAAATTTAGACAAGAAAACTAAATTAACGAACTAACAGTAGATTTAAAATGCAATTTAAAATGATTGATAAAACAACAAAGTAAATTAGTAAACAAGAGCAAAGCAAGTAAAACATTGATAAAACAACGTGATAAAAGTATAATCTAATAAATGAAATCGAAGATTTTAAGTTTTGCGAACTGAATTACGTCAATTCCTTTAGGTTAATTTGAGACGGTGGGATTCTCTACGTTTTCCAGCCTGGGAAAAGTGATCATAACTGCACAATTATACGCCCTCAGGCACTACATTAAGATAAATGGCCAGTCCTTCTCCATAATTCCAACTCATTGAGAAAGGTTTATGACTGTACTAATCTAACAAGAGATTTAAAGTGTTAGTAATTTTTAAACTGTATATCTGTAGCTAATAATAATATATTTTGTCAACAACCTTATGTTTGTTAGTCTTAATTCAATTCTCTAATATCTTTTATTTTCTCAAATATGCTACCTGTATTATCCGAGTGGGTTCCACGAACCGGAAGACGCAATGTGGGCAGGCCCTCCATAAGGTGGACCGATGATCTTGTGAGGGTCGAGGGAAACCGCTGGATGCGGGTAGCGCAAGACCGGCCATCGTGGAGATCCTAGGAGGAGGACTTTGTCCAGCAGTGCTGACATGATGATGTTGACAATCTACCAGCAAATTACGAGGTTTCTGTGAATATTATATAACTTGATATTTTTGTTGTAATACGTGAAATTGTATATTATAACAAAGATATTCGTATCATTTTCTTTCAGCCAGAAGCCATCCCATCGTTATGAAAGGCATGAGACGATTTTCGAGAACATTTACAGAGTAAAGTTGGTATTTCTGCAGACTGTCGCAGGAAATAGCAAAGCATCAAGTGAATTGTTATTGATATGTGAGCTCATTGGGTACGTGAATGCCTTCCTATTCGGGAAGTTACTAACTTTAAGCTGTGGACTTTATACGGATACGTTTCTCCATGCTAAGCTTATTTGGTCTCTCCGATTGTTAATCCAATAAAATTGGTATATTTTTATCTACTACAGTTTTTACAATTATATTGTTCTTAGAGGCACAATACAATCAATGTGCTTGAAAAGTGCTTGCCACTTGCCGACGTACTCCAATGCAGTTTGTCAGATATTATTAGTATGTAAGTATAAGGTTCAATAAATGGGCAGAATATCTAAATATTTACAACTAAGTTGAATTTTTGGATATGCTCTACCTGAACCACTCTATTCCCACCAAACTTAGACTGTGCTTACAATGATTTTGGTTTCAACTTTGTGTTCATGTATATTTGAGGCAAACAATGCTTATTCATTTTAATATAACTATTATTTGAAACAATATCTATCTACACACTGCAGTAATCATTTCGTAGATTATTATACGGGCATCATAGATGGGTGCATGGTGCATGGTAGGTACTTATAGCATATAGCACGTAGCGCCGGCAGTCAATCGACATGACAGCGAAGTTTGATGGCTCGTTAAAGTTCATGAAGCATGCTCACTGTGACGGGATTGCTTTGAGTCCCACGAAGCGTTTTGGAATCTAAAATGATTATTACTACACTGTTGTACAGTCAGGAAAATATTTTGATTTTTTAAGGATTTAATTTTTTTTTTTACAATTTTAATGATCTATTAATTTGTCATATGCCACATATTATAAATAAATCTTATAAACTAGCGAACTAATAAATGATGGAATAGTTACAATTCCAACTCCAAGCAATCAACTATAATACCTAACACTAAACATATACAGATAATTTCTTTGGTAGCAAATACAGTCAAAGAGAAACGGCATCAATTATTATATAGGTACGAACATTATTAAGAACTTTTCAAACATTTCCAATCAAAATTCGAATCAAAGAGACCTTGAAGTCTGCATGAGAGCGAAAGACTGCTTCAATAATGTAGGTGCTTGACTTGAAGGAGAATCTCAAGAGGCCTGCCATTGAGCAGCTGTTGCGAGCAGCTGGGCGTCGTTATATACAGTTTCGATGTGAACAGTAACGCAACTTTTATTTAGTAGATTTGTGTGAAAAAAAACGCTTCAGAAGTTTTTAGGACCTACACATAGATACAGCGTTTAGCTGATGACTATGAATAAGGTCAGATTTAATTGTTTTTTTTTTCTAGGCAAGTGTGCGTCATCATAGGCTTTGTCTTCATCCGTCAACAAGGTAGGCCTATAGCCAAATACTTTTGTATTACACATAATTTAAAATAAACCTAAGACAGCATACCTACTATAGGTTACAAGTTCAAAGCTTTAACATTTTAAAAGAATACAAGTAGGTAATAAAAAGCGTTGAGTTACTGCATCCATATCGTAGAGTCGAGGAGAAATATACACAATGATTGTGCAAACAAATGTCTCCCGCTAAACCGCCATGTTTAGATGGGCCGAATGGAAATAATATTGAGGTTTATTTTGTTCGCTGTATAAATATTGTCACAAGTGGTTTTGTTAAATTAAAACTGATTTTTGAAATAATACGTTTTTCTATAAGTGTAACGTTTACAGTGTATTTCACTGTTTTAATAAATGTGAATCTAAATGTTTTCTATTCTATCTAAAAGCTGGCAGTTATTGACTGTAGAAGTCTTATCGTCTGTCTTAGAAGTATAATTGAAGGTGGTACGTATAGAAAGCCTAAAGAACTGGACCTTCATTGAAAAGCGCATCCCAACACTCTAGTTGCTGCTTAGCAATCATCTAGCGTGCCTAGGCAATAGAAGCCTGTAAGCCTACAGATCCAAACTAATAAACCCAAAAAAAAATACATTACATTCGTTATTGTACCCAAGCATACACAGATAAAAAACCATGGCAGTGTAAATAGATAAAACAAATGAGGAACATTTAAGAATTACGACACGAACGTATACCTACTCGCGAGGAGTAAATGTCCCTGTACTATACTACGGATAATGTCAACCAAGACAACGTACCCCAAGTTACATGTAACCATTAGTTGTTTGCTCAAATTGCTTTGTTTGAGTTTCTGGAGACACTGTTTACGATTCCAACAGGTGACATTCAACAATGGTTCGTTAAAACGGATGGGCGCACCTGCTTATACATTCAGGGAATCTTTATCAATTTATAACGCTGCATTGTTTTGTGCTTGTATATTAGATGGTCTCATAATATACTCACTACCATGTCATTTTAACATTATAGTGAAACTAAGTTTGAATTCGAGTCAATTGAGGACAAACTATTATCTTATGACTCTACTTTCTTATCTAATAACTTGCTCTAAATCAATGCAGTAATTAATAGGTATTTTGAAAAAAAAAATACAAAATACACAATTTCTTCCTTACCCCAGATGCATAGACTCCGTTCCATTGTGGGTAAAATTCGAAATATTCAAGAAAAGTATTTTTAAATAGCATGTTCAAAGTATCTACTTCAATCGTGTCAATAACTCTCTTTAACACTTATGGATTTAGAATATTTTAAAGTTAACTCCGATTTATGTATCATGTGCATCTCATAAAAATGTTCATGAATTACACGGGATTAAGCCGAAAGTTATTATATTGTTCTGCGGTAGGTCGTACAAACGTCAACACAGTGTCTAACGCCAGCATAATACAAAGTAACAAGCAACTCTGATCTTTAAATCAAAGAAAGATCACCTATATTAGTATGCACCAAATGTGCAGCTAACACTCAAGTGTAACAAATCGAAACAATTTTCCGTGAAGTGCTAATCCGAAACATATGCGACGAAAAAAATTACCAAAGATAAGGGTCAATTTCAAGAACGCGCCTTGCAACGCATTCATCGGGCTATAAAAAGAGCATCGGATCAACGCACGGATTGACAATGACAAGCGTTTAAGAGCCACGTTTATTTATTTGTACAAGTATTTCCTTTTAGCGACACGACTGAAACAAAACAAGGAACTTTTAGATAAGTATTGTAAATCGTACAAGACATGGCGCGCTATATTATGGTAATAACTTTGACTTGGAACGGAAAGTCAGGACAGGCGGTTAGTGCGACGAAACAGGATATATTAAATTAGAAAATATGTCTCGAGTAGGTCCCGAAGAATCCTAAATCTCATTTAAAATGATGTGCGAGGAGGGAGTAAACTTTGACTCTGAATCAACGACAATGTAGGTACTCGCGCGCTTGTATGTTGTAAACCATATAAATTATTGCTGCATAAACTTACTGAACACTTACAATATTTCTGGGAATATTTTCATATGAATATTATGATTTCCGAGGAAATATTGAAAACATGACTTAGATGATAATTTATTTAACTAAAATAAGTACTTTATGACCTATAGATAATTAAATTATGCTATTAGTTTAAACATCACTACAAAAATTATTTAGGTATATATGATAGGATATAAAACTCCAACTCAAACGATGACTTTTTCCTACGAACATTCATGGTAAACGTCCGATATAATTTATCGGACCGTTTTCAGTCCTGAACATTAGTCCTGTTCTCATTTTGAGGTACCCTAAAATCTAGGAATTATGCTAACCTAATAGTACCAACAAGCAATGGTAACCGTTATCGACTCTACTAAATATTTTGTTTATCTGAAGGCTTATACTTTTATCAACAAAGCATTAACTAGGATCAAATAGTTCAACGTCCTCAAGCATTTCACGTATCGACACGGGGCACCACAAAAACTATCGAATGTGTAATTGAGTCGTCGTGAGTCACCCAGTGGAGCCGGGGCGGGCGCACATCTGCTGTGTTACGTGGGGCGTGGAGGTAAGTTGTAGGCACGAGTTAGCAATAGTTTAAACTTACGAATAGTTAAACATACGATGATTAGAACTTAAAATGTTAAAACACATGAATTATTATTTGTCAAACTTGCTTGTAGTTTAATTTTATGATAACATTAAAAAGAGAACTAAAATATGTAACTTATCTATCGTTAAATTCTAGAGTTAGTTTTTTTTACCTAACCTAACTTTCGCCCGCGTTTCGACGGCTTTCCTTTGTTTTCTACTCTTATTCTCTCAAACTATCTCTCTGCAAAAAATCATATCGATCTATTGACTCGTTACATGAAAGAAATAAAACCAACACATCACTTTTACATACATAAATAAAGAACAAGCTGTGGGGTCCGCTTGATGTGCTTGTTCAAGTCTTATAATTTTTAAGTAAAAAGTCCTATTTTGAGGCGAAATTTATTTTTTCAGCGTTTTTTACCGAGCTGACAGATGCCTTATAAAAACAATTGATACCTAACTGAAAAACTAGAATATTTGTACTTCTAAATAAGTATACCTAAGTATGTTTTCACAACATCCTCTACCCCTTGGGAACTTATTTTCCAAGAAACTCGTGGGATTGTAAGCCCTGAAAATACCGTAGTCTATATGCAAATCCATACTACATTTTGCTTATAATAATGCCATGAAACCTGTCTCTATAAAGTCTTAGCTTTACTTCAGGCGCTTAATTATTATCAAGGTATAATTTCTATATTTAAAAAAAAATATTTTTCTTCTCCAGTTACATACCACAGCACCTCCACACCTATTCCCCGAGGTACACTACCGTGGTTTAGTTCCGGTACTTGCAGAGTCTTTTGTTTTGCCCCCACCAATGCCGAGTGTATTATTTAGCTAAAACCGAGGGACTATTTTAATGGACTACACACAATACTAGAATACGAGGGGACTGAAAAAAGATTAGGTTTCTTATCAAACAAAAAATCTTTGCCCGAAAGTAAGTAGGTACAAATTGTATTGATTCGGGTTCTACATAAAGAACAAAAAACATGCTCAAACAAGGGTGATTTTTATTAAATGTTTTACTAGGTAGCTATCCCTCGTTATTTTAGCGTTCCCGGCATGAAAGGTGACTCTCCATCTCAGGCTACCTGCATGCCAAATTTAATTACGATTGGTTATGATGCCATTATGTAACAAATACAGTGACATTTAAATAAATTATAATTCATGTATTCATGTATATATTTTACCCGTGTTCCTTGGAATCGTATGTTTCCTCGGATGTTTTTCCAGGTTATGGCAAACTCGCGTTCACATTCATAATATTAGGATTAGGAAAACATTTCAGGATTTTTAATTTAAAATTTTATACTTTTTAAATTTTCCTAATCGATGAAACGTAAATTGTATGTCAGTAACTATCGGACCTATGCATATCCCTTCTACAATAACGGTCGTGAACATCCGTATTCTATCTTCATTGACAAATTAAAATGGCGTAAATTGGTAATACATCTACCCACATACAGTAATCATAATCCATTAAAATTAAGTGTGAACTAAAGAGGCTATACAATATTTATAACTTTTAACCAAATTTACGTTATACTACATGCGGGTAGTCGTTAATTATCGCGATTATGACCGCCCACCTCACTATTGTTCAAAAGCTTAAGCTTTAATACATTGCTTGATGGTCTAATCGCTTCCATTCATTTAAAGGATGGTAATTTAAATTAGTAGTAAACCCTGTATACTATACTTTTTTATTCAACACTAGCTCTTTCCCGCGGTTTCACCCGCGTTCCTGAGATGAAAAGTATCTTATAGCTTTCGGGGATAATGTAGCTAGTTTCGGATATTACCATCCACATACCTACACATACCCACAAACTTAAAAAAAGCGCACTCTTTATAATATTATTGTAGATTATTAACTTTACGCGAGGTAATTTTAAAATATGTTGCATTACCTGATTTGATGTTGTAAAGTGTGAATTCAATTCTTAGAATTTAACAAAAGGTTATTATTATGACGTAACTAAAAAAATACAAACTACGCAGCTTGCTATTTGTATTTTGAAGCAAAAAAGGACGTACCTAGGTATAAAAACTGCCTCAATGTGATGCAGTTTTTTGGTTCTAAAAATCTTTAGAGGTAAACTTGTCAAAAAATCCCAAAGGAATAAATTATAGTTTGCGATAAGCATCTTTAGCCCCTGTTAACCAACCCGCAGAATAGCCCCTATAGTATGTGACTGCTGGTATTGCTAGGGTAAAAATTGAATTAGCGAAACGAGACATTATTTTAACATAATCTTTGTAACTAATACAAATTTTAATGAATGGCCCGTTGACGAGCTAGTCACTGAAATAATAACTGACCACATTTGATTATTATTACAATGAAGAATGCAAATATTTCACAATTATCACCAAATTTTTAGTAAAAATAATTCTAGAATAAAATAAATAAACCCATACAAAATTATAGCTTGCATTCAGAAATGTCTCATATTCTATGGATAACTGTCACTTAATAAAAGTTGAGCGTTAAACAGTTTTGTCGTGAGACTCGTAAATAAGTCGATGGGGTCCAAGGAGGATAACAATGACACCGACCATCCCAGGACATCGGGGTAGACTTTATTTTACTGTTGTCACTAAAATGTGCAGTAAAAACCCGCCCACGCGATGTAACTCTCATGATATTCCTACTGACCCTTGCCCCTGAATAAAAAATGTCACAGACACATCCTAAGGATTTTATTATGTCCCAAACGATAATTTTATAGAACACCAGTCAAATAAATAAAAAGTATGTTATGTTTTAAATTTATATATTATTTTTTATGTTAGGGGCGTTTATATCCAAATGTTCACTGCAACGTTGATAGCGCATCGAATTATTTCGCGATTCAGCTGGTTTCATTTTGAAGGTAGATACCTATTTGTTGTGTAAAAAAGGTTTAAGTAAAAAAGCTTTTATTGGAGCTGTCTGCAATGCACCGCTGGCCCCTCTCCAGTTTCAAGATTGTGTTGGAAGTTATACCGGCTGCATCTTATAAAAGCTAAGCCCTGAGATAATGGTTGTTGTCGCGACACATACGATACGATGTACTTCAAAATATTCAAAACAAATTGCACTACTGGGCAGTAGCTGTTATGAATTTCAAAATTAGAAAATAAGAATTCCTTTATTATTTTACTTGGCAAACTTACAAAAGGTAATAAAGCGGAACTCTTGCGGTGCTCGCTTGCTGCATTTTCAGTACCACTATCAAGATGCTAAAATGCGTCTCATATTTCTTTCGTAATCAAAAGAAGAAATGCTTGTAACAATAATTTATTACTCGCATGTCTGCTTATGTCAATTACTCCATACATCTGGCATATCAACATTACTCATCGTGCATTATGGGTGCTTTGTGTCCCTTACCGTGACACAATAAGAAGTAGGAAAGTCAAATATCATTATTGGTGCAACTATCTTCTCGGGGCGGTGGTTTATTGGCCTCGAGTCGTTTAACTTGTTTAGTTTTATTGGCTTTAAGACGTTTATCGTATTAAGACAGGCCAGTTGTTGCATTATCTTACATTCCGTGGGGTGTTTTGATAAACCGTTCAATTTACAAATGGATAATATATTCTTCCTTTTTATAATGATTGTAAGTGGACCTGGCTTTTTATTAACAAGGATAACGTAGATAGCAGTATAAATAAAGCGACGGCGTTTATTGCTTCTTTATTAATTTGTGTAACCGACGTTTGCTGACGTTAAAATATTTATAGATGCACCTTTAGAAATAAATTTATTTTTTTCTTACAAGCAACTTTTATGAAGAAGTAGGCTGTTTGTAAAACGTGGTCTCTAGAATTGGAATCCATATCTAAAAGTTGTAGACAAAACGTTCTTTAAAATTTTTATCAGATAGAGAGATAGTGTCACAGTGTCAAATATGAAGCAATATATTCCAGACGTGAAACATAAGCAACTAACAGTGCCAAGTATCAAGTAAAAAAGATAAGGTAACAAAACCGTTGGCAGCATAGAACCCAAGCCAAGCACTGTCAAGCGATCCTAGCTAATTGATAACGGACGACCGACGAGCGGCACTCGCCAAATGCAGTTGACATAAAATCAATATACACATGATGGATGGTGCTGAATTTTAATTAAACTCACATCAACCTGTTAGCTGACAAAATGAGCTTATAATGGTATTCAACGTAGGTTGTATGTCGCAGGGATACGAGGAAGCTAGAGTGCTTGTGAAAGTACTAGGTAATCAGAAAATAAAACATGATATAGTTTTACTATGACTCTACATATTACCACGAATTCTTTAGATATATAGAGTGTTGAGAATTAAAATTATAATATGGGAATTTATTCTAGATAAGTAGTTTCGTAAATAACTTATCTTATAGTATTAGAACTAACAGCTCTCATTTGCAAGTAGGTATGTAGTTCCCTACACGCTTTATATAGTTTTAGATTCGTTAATTCAAGATTGGGTGTTGCGTTCATTGTTCATTTATCCTAGGCGTGGACTAAATGGCCTTGTAGATGATGATGATTTTCAAGTAACTGAATATTGCACATTTCTAAATTTCTGAATTCCGTATTTAACAGCAACTTTGGGTTGATGCTGACCCGTTGATTTGATTCAACCATTAATCTAGTCGTAAATTGAACAATCTCCGCTTCTCACTTAGTTAACTACGTAGGTAATTAGGTATCAGATAGGTAATCTAGTTATGGATGATAGATTATGGATAGCTGTAATGATTAAACTTGGCTAATGTGAAGACATAAGTAGACTTCATAATGATGTCAAAATAACCGATTGTTGATAGCCATAAATTATTTGTGAAATGTTGTGTCGAGGAACAGGATATAGGAAAAATCAAACAAAATACCATCGTCGAGCAAATTTACACCAAATTGTGCCTAATACGGTGCAGTGCCCCCTGTAGTGAGGGAATGAATAACCGTGAAATTACTCGTAAAACTTGCATTAGTGAGGCAGTTAATAAAGTCCCATGGCCCATGTGGTCCAATCGTAAACCCGCACTACTAACAAAAAAAATATTAAGACACCCATCTTCGTCTCTGCTGCAATAAAATAAAGCACTAAATTAGTATTATTAATAGTTCTGTTAGTTTAATATTGTCATTAATTTTTATGAATAGAACTATTCCGTACGATGCAAAGACTGCGTGGAGAAGTTTTAAAGTAATAATATAGAATTATAAACTTCCCAATTAAATTGTTAGTATAAAACGCAGCATGCATATGCCACTGCTGTAAATAGCTTTTACTGTGGTTTTATAGGATTAGATTAGTGACAATTAAATACGTTTTTATTTTCAATCAAGGAGTTTCAAGGAGCTTATTCTGTCTAATTACGTGAGATAAAGCAAGTTTTGTAAAAGCTAGGTTTTAAGATAGTTTATTTCTGTTAAATGCCATAAGAAACTGGATTTCACTAGGCTTTACCGTCTCACGTAAAAAGAAGGATTTAATTTGCTAAGGTCAATATTCTTGATGGTAATGAAATCACTCTCTTACGTCTACATTACATCTAGCTCTTACGTAGCTTTAAGCAAACGTATATTTAGACATCCTTTGCGTTGCGTTACAAATTATGCTTTTCAACTATCTCTACTAGTAATAAATTACCTACTCCTATGACTGGTATAGAAACAAGATTCAATCGCACCAAACTGACAATCTGTAATTGGACCTTATTATTTCCGGAGTCCCATTACATTGGACTTCTTGGTACCTGTCAAAGACTTCACAGTCCAATGCCTTCACAAAGGAAGCTGGACACCGTGACATGATGAAGTGTCAACTCCGGATGATAAACGATACGGTATCTCAAGCGTCAAATGAGAAATTCAATTTCTCGCTCCCGTTAGCTTGTTGTGTTAGTTGATAGGAGGCATTTATGATAACAAAGTTACCTATGTGCGTGTGTGTATTATTTCGTTGTATTTAGTTAGTGTAACTTGTATGAACTTTGTGGTGTAACTGACCACAGTATTTTTTTTTATGTCAGTTGCAATGGTAAGCAACCTTTTGCTAGACTACCGTCCGATGGACCTGTCTGTAGGTATGTTATGGTGCTATTTAGTTAGCGAAGCTTTTTTGCTACCTACCTACAAATACAACGTTTTCTTTACGAAAACTTAGATATTCAAGACTATAAATTTTATATATTTTAAGGTAGATGTTCCTTTAGAATTTTAACGGATATTTTTGCATTTCAATTTATTACAATTGTATTTAATTACTTATTGGAAGCAATTTTGTGATTAGCGCCTAACACATATGTAAATGAAATATTGTAGTACGTATTAATTATTCATTTGAAACTATTTAAATCCATGAATTGGTTCCATAACAATAACGGACATTTTTGTAAAAAAGGAATACAGTTCTATAATATATTTTGAATGCAAAATTAATACATAGGATTTATAGCTAGGTATGAATTCTCCTGATTCTCTAATCATAAAATTACGACTCATAGGCGCTTGATATTGACGTATTAAATAAAAAAATCACTAAATTTTCGTTAAAAATCCAACCTGCGGACCATTCACCTTAATATGTCAACATTAGATATTATACTTAACAATTAAACATGAGTACCGATATGTTCATAACTTCCTTCGTGGACGGCATAAAGCATCGTAAATATTCCTACCTATTGTTCAAGAATGCGATTAGGTACGCTAAAGAAACTTTATCGGGACTTAAAATATGGAATGTAGGAGCCAAGTAGCAACCACCTATTGTAACTATTATGGACATTTACCTAAGTAAAAAGTAAAAACAAATGTTATGTTGTTAGTTACCCAAGTGTAAGTAGTACCTAAAGGAACTACAAATTATATAATAAATCCTAGTACCTACGTTTGTGTACTATAAAAATTAATAAATATGGTCATCGACTGTTTGGTCAAATTGGTCCATGCATATCTTGTTATCATTCCTGATGATGATCATACTTATTGCATGGCTTTTACGTAACTCCTAAGCTCAATTTTTGTCTCTAGTGGTTACTTGTTTACAAAAAGCTTTCCTCGTGACAAAGATTTTATTCAGTGCTACAAAATTGAGTCAGCTCAGAAACCTCATATCTTAATGCCTCTTTGTTTTTTTAATTAACAAGGCGCTAGAGACACATCTTTCTATTAAGAGACGTCAGAACTCCAAGACAAAGCCATAAAGTGTGTCAAATTTAAAAACCCCTTTGAACTTGCCGTGAACGTAATCGTATATACGAAAATAAAAAGATCGTTCCGAATGCGAGACATGTGTCCACATGTTACTAAAAGACAAACCGTGTATAATGTGATAAAGTGTGGTGTGGTATGGCCCTATATACCACTTGGATGACGGCCGCCTTAATTATTGTCTTGAAGGCGAAAGTTGAGTATTATTTTTAACGATCACAGGGTGCTGGCTCTTTGTAATGCACGGAATTTTTTACATTGGTCACGGACGGACGTGATTCTTTTTGAAGGCTTTCTTCGTTGTCCTTTACACTCCTTTGATCTAAGACATGGGATGCGTAGGTAGGTATATCTATAAGTAAATACTGTGTAGGTATGTAACTTTAGAACGCTACAATCCACTATTTCCATATTATACACTCATTAAGCGAGTTTACGATATCCTCAAATTACCATAAACAGAAACGACATGCAAAATGTGATAAAATTGTAAATACACAGTAACATCCAGTTATATCAGCAAGTTGGCGAGGTGTATTTACTTAGAAGCGCTTCGGAGTCGCCGGGCAGAGATAAATCGTTGGTGCATAACATTCAGATACTCAAGTGGAGTAGACTCCCACGGCCTCAGGGACACGCGCTCCCTGAACAATGTCAACAATCTGGATATGAGATCTGTTTTCTTTGTCATTTCACTAGGTGTTTTTTTATTTGTACTTATAGGTAAGGTACCAACGTGTCAATATCGGAATATAATGAAGTAGTCCACAGACTGAAATGGATTTATTTTATGTATAGAATAAATAGATTTATGTATAGATCAAAATACATAGGTATTATACCTGATATATTTTGGAATGTAGGTAAGTATAGTACACGACCTACGTGCTGCTTGGGACCCCCCCCTAGCAGGTACCTAGGTCTATTTAGGTTAGTAGGATTAACTATCTTACTCTTGTAGGTACCTACCTACTTTACAATGTGTATTACCTATCCATATCCTAAAAAGAAAGTTTGTGCGTAAGAAGGTACTAGATATTTTTTTTAGCTAAGTAGGTAAAAATAATTCATAAATTCTCTTCGTAAGTTATGGGTATGATTTTATTTGGTTATACCATGACATATTATGTAAACGATAAATTTCTTTTTGATGTGAACCAAATGTCGTAAACAAACCAAAGTGGAGTGTTTACTCTCACATCGAGCTTCGGGTAGTCTGTAAACGGTTATGATTATGAATTTAGAAGAGACCATACACGTCTACACTATAATTATACTTACTTCTAAAGGTTCGATGAAAACTAAACATAAAAGGGAGTTTGAGTTAGAATTATTTTTGGACAAAATTTTGATATTATTAAGTATTTCGGGCTATTATATCATAGACGACTATTTTACTAGCGTAACTTATACTAAGGTAGGTACCTACCTACCCACCTAAGTATCTAGTTAACATTTTGCCGTAATTAATATCCAACAACCATACTGTGAGGCCATCAGTTTATCGGATACAATAATGATTAGCTAAATATGCTTCTTGGTTACCTACCTAACTACCTATCCACTTTACTGTCACATAAAAAAAAGTTGTAACGAACAAATTACTTAGGTACTTAGTTAAACCTGAGCCAACCTAAATGAAGACGTAGTGGCGGAGGTCAGCTACCGTTGCGGTTTGCATTTAATTTTGAGGCTATGATCATCTCATATCCACTGCTGACCGTCGGTCGAACGAATTCGGAACAACTCGTGTCTATCTCATCTGCTTGTTCTTCCAACTTAAATAAAAAAAAATAACTTATTACGTGGCCGAGGGCCTCCCCCAAATTGAAATCCTGGATCCGCCCTTGAGACGTTTCGATATGAAGACGGCCGGTCGCTAGTCGGCCAAATCAAGAGCGCATAATAATAAAATTAAGAAATTAAAACAGCGGCAATAATCGTACTAATATTACAAATGCGAAGGTTTGTGAGGATGTGTGGATGTTTGTTACTCTTTCACGAAAAAACTACTGAATGAAATTTGGATGAAACTAGGCACAAAAATAGATCATATCCTGGAATAAACTGATTTGCTCGTCTCACCAGTCACTGTAACCATAACCAACCGAGGGAGATCGGTCAACGTCAAAGTGACTCTACGGTCAAAGCATATTAATAGTTATGTGGATTTTTGTGATAATCTGTGGGTACAGATTACAAAATATTCTGTGATTTCCATCTACTTTTTTCTCTGTGGTAAAGATCAGTGTCAACTTTGATATTGATATTTCGAGCAGTCTTGCCGATTTGAGAGGAATTCCCTTTTTTTGTGGGGAATTTCGGATCATGATCTGTGTTTGACCACAATCTCACTGTGGTCAGTGATGATGTGGCCGAAGGTAGTAAACACACAAAGCCTATATGAACTTGAGGGTGGTAGCCATAGCCAGGAGGGTACTAGGTACATACAAAGTACACTACCTCCGTGCTATGGTTTTCTCACGTTGTTTTCCTTCACCAAAAGCTCAAGCTCATTGTAGGATTCGAACCCACATTCGGAGTCACTACCACTGAGTTATCATCACCTCATATTTATTGGAAATACGCTGATCATAGGATGTTGTGAATTTATGCGGAAACCTAAAGCTTGACGAAAATTTAGTGAATTATATTGAAGGAATCGAAGTACCTATTATAAAAATATTTAGTATAGGTACTTATTTTTTGTGGCAGACTAACAAGAGCCAGCTCAGACAATTAAACACTTGTCTTCAGGTAAAATGGTGCAAAGCAAAATGTAGTGTAGGTTTACTACTAGGTACTTTTCAGAATTTTTGGCGATTTTCTTAGATTTGCGGTAAATTTTAAAACATTCTCTGGACACCCTGCTTCCAAGAAAACAGGCAAAACAGCTGACCGCTGACTGACACTAGTGACAGACGAACGGCACTGCTGTCATATCATAACCTCTATTTAAAGTCAATCGAAACTCGAAAGTGAATAAATCTATTTTTGTTTTTAATTTTTGTAACCTTCGTAACTAACATTTCAGTTTCGTTATATTCTAAACAATTATGAATTTCTGGAGACGAGTTAATACACGACTTATGTTAAAATACCGATTTAATGGGGAAGATATAACTCAGAAAACTTTCCGTAATGTTGCACAATATACAAGCGTAAACATGACCCCTAGATTAGTGAACTTGTATCCTGAAAATGTGTCGATTAGTACTATTCGCTGTAAATCAAATAAAAAGGTTCGTTCTAATTAAAATATTACATTTATTATAACTAATAAGTTCAGAAAAGAAACCGCGAGGCTACTTTTTGCCCAAGTCGACATTTTCGCAGATTCATTCGATAGAATATTGTTTTTGGACTCCAACTAATAACGCCTTTTTTGAGTCTTGAAAGACCGTTTGGTCTCATTGCTCTTTATCATCATCAGATTAGTGGTAGCAACCTAATAATATTATTTTTCCTTCAGCAAAACAAATATGATTCAGATGATGAAGACGAGGACATATTCAATGACGACTCATCACTTTCAAAAGATTCGAAAGTAGTCAAATTCAGCACAACTTCAATGAGAACAGATGCCATACTGAAGTCTGCTTTAGGAGTTGCTAGAAAGTAAGTTATCCAGTTTTATTTTATACATAGATTTTTTTTATTTAATTATAATGGAATAACTATTTAACTACAAAGAAGGTTCTTAGTGAGCAACAGCAGATCGCTTGGGTACCCATCCCCTGACAAATAGAAATATAGAAATAAATTGGCATGTATCCTCATGAAATAATAATAAAATAATTCAAGATTAACTCAACTCTTACTATTTCAGTAAAATTGAACAACTTTTCTATGAAAGTAAAATTAGAGTAAATGGAAAGAAAATCCTTAAGAAGAGTGCTGCTGTAAGTATGAAATAGATTGTATTTGTTTATCAGCATTTTATTCCAATTATTTTTGCATGGTGGTAAGGTACTTTGTAGTACCAACCTTGCTGGCTATAAACGTCTAGTTGAAAATCTGTCACCAAGCACCTTCTTGTGTGTTCTGATGGCTGCACTTCAGAGCCAGTTCGCCTATAGGTTTTGTGTGCTTACCACTATGGGCCACATTGAGATAGTGGTCAACCACAGGCCTGTACATAGTAAAAAAAAATTATAAAGTGATTTATTAATTAAATCTACAGGTAAAATTAGGTGATGAAGTTGATATCATAAAAATGGTGAGCCCTAAAAATACAGATCATCTGTATGTAGCCCGAGTAGAGATATTGAACATAACACCTAAAGAAGAAAATATTAATATCACTGTGAGAAGGTTCAAGAATTTACTTATAGAAAACTATGAAGTTGATCCGTACAAAGGAAGTGATGATAGTGAAACATAATTTACGATGGGATCCAGAATATTATTATTTTTTTATTCTTGCTTGCTTTCATTATTATTTTTAAGTAGTTATAGTTGGATTGTATATTTTGTAAATACAAACAAGTGATTTATGTTAAATTAAGTAAATAAAACTAGGAATTAAAAATTCTAACTGGTGGTTTATTTTTATATTCATAACATGATTAAATATCTAAATCAATATCACAATCAGAACTTTCAAACATAGATATTTGCGAACATGATGTGGAAGTTTTAGTAATAGATTGGATAGATGAACTTGCACTACTTAGTTTACTTTTATCTAACTTTGTTATTATAGGTACTGTTTTAGTTGGTGATACAATTTTGATTTTTTCATCATACTTTGATAAGTCATGTTTTTCAACAAATTGAAATTGTTTTAATTTACTCGTAGTTTTTGATGAACCTGCTTTTCCATCTTGTACATTTATTTTATTATTTTTTCTGTGATCTATGTTTTTGTTTTGACAGGATGTAACTGATATTTGATTTGATGATTTATCTGTTTCTTTTCTTTTACTCTGTAACTCTTCTTTTACATTTGATTCTTTCTTATCACTTGCAAAATTTTCATGATTATCACTATTTACAAAATTGAAATCAATATCTAAGTCCGTAAACATATCATTGACACTAGGTACAGCATTTAAAATAGCTTCAGCATCTTGTACTTCTATATCACTGTCAGAACTGTGATCATTTTTAACTTTAGATTTTTTTATCCTTTTTGGTAATTTATTTCTAAGTGTAGTGGTATTAACGGTGATTTCTTTTCTTTTTCTCTTTTTAATTTCTTTCTTTTTGAGGATAGTCGGAATATTTCTTTCATCTTTGTTTAAATTTGCATGCTTTTTTAAAGTAGCAGCTAATCTGTCGTTGACGTGTGGAATTTCATTGTCTTCTTCGTTTTCTTTACCACAGAAACTTAAATCATTTCCTTTATGTCTATTCTGCTTATTATTAAAGTAAGAACTAGTAACAAGAGAGGCAGAAAGTGGAATACTATCGTCAGCCAAATGATCATATTTTGCGAATACACGATAATTTTCGTTTTCTATATCACTTTCTAATGTTTTATGATCAACTTGTAGCAATTTTCCATAATATAACAACTCATTTTGCCAAATCTCGTATAAGTTTAACCTGGTTAATAGTTTTTTAGCGGTACATAAGTAGTCGTAGTCTGGATATTTGTGGAAAGTGGAGTGCAAGGCATCCACAGTATCACTTAAAGTGCAGTCTTGCATTGATAAGTCCACTAAAGATACTGCTATAACGGCGTCCATTGGTAATATGGTTGTGCGGTACATGAGACGACAATGTGCTTGAGATAACCTGTAATTTAAAATTAATTAATTATAATTAATTGTATTTGGCGAAAAGCAGCCGCCCAGCTCAGTAAATGTCTATTGATTCTATATTTGCTTTGATTTTTTTTATTAGATTATAAACATAAATTAACTCTTAGTAGTTTTACTTCTTAGACATGTTTTTGGCAAAACAGTTTTCAATGGTAGTGACGTCAGATGCAGTGGCGAAGGTCGTGGGTTCACATTTATACAATGAGCTTGAATTTTCAGTGAAGGGAAACATCTTGAGGAAACCATAGCTAGTCGTAGTACCCCCTAATACCTACCTAACTGGCTACTCTTGAGTTGAAAAGCACAACTATGTTTCAGCAGCTCTTGAGAACCAGTTCTCTTCAAGGCTTTATGTGCTTACCATATTTGGCCACATCGTCAGTTACCATGGTGAGATTTTGGTCGACCAATCCTTTTCATAGTAATTTTTTTATGGTTAGTCTCATAATTTAAATTCTTACCTAACAAGACTGTCCAACATCCTGACAGTAGTGCGAGATGGATCCCTGTACTCAGATTTTCTCTGTATCATATAATACGATTGCAATATTGTATTTGCTGCCTTTGTCATCTTGGTATATCTTGGTCCCACTAAACTTATGTACAACTGTAAACAAGAAACAATTTCAATAGAATTTTACATCAAAGGAACTTATCGAAGTAAGTCCGCCAATAATAGGTACAGCAGGATCTACCCTATAACTTTTTTACGAGCGCATCCGATGAGAAAAGTGTCAGAATTCAGTAGGGGATGGCGCAACAAGGATCAAATCTTATTTCCACCGCATAAGAATCGAATTGATTTGGTGTGAAATGTGGTCGATACTAAAAGAAGTCTGAGGACGCATTCGATGCCTGCCTTATGGCAATAAATATGGTACTTCTTACTCTATGACAATAAAACACAGGAAGGAGTCGAGAAGGAGATTTAAACTGGATAGTAATCATACCTGTATCTTTTCAAGGTTCCATTTTTTCTTTGATTCCATAGAATTAGCTCCGCCAAAGAGAATGTACGATGAAACAAGCTTGTCCCACGCTTTGTTTTTAGAGTCTAGCAATATGAATATTAAATCAAACCTGTAAATAAAAAGCTTGTTATAATTAAGTCTGGGTAAAGCTTGTTATAATTAAGTCCGGGTATAGTTCTGTTTCTAACCTTGATAGTATAATCAAGGTTAGAAACAGAAATATTAACATCCTTATGTCCGATTTTTCAATAATAGGTAAACCTCAGACAAGCTATTCTTCTGATGAAGCCTTGATATCCATCCTTTTTTGCGATTTTGGACACGATTTGTGAAAAATCATACTAATATTATAAATGCGAAGTTTGTGAGTATGAATATTTGTTACTCTTTCACGGAAAAACTACTTGACAGATTTGGATGAAACTTAGCACATGCATAGATCATACCCTGGAATAACATATAGGCTACTTTTTATCCCGGGAAAAATAAGATACTTACCACGGGAACGCGGGTGAAACCGCGGGGCGGAAGCTAGTGTTACCTATGACTCAAACTCAAATGTTTGTTACATTTTTAAGCAAAAACTAGTAAACGGATTTTCAGAAAGTTATACTAGACGGACGTCATCCGACGGCGGCCAACTCGAAGTGAACGGTAACTAGTAATGAGAAACATAATAACAACAATGAAATGATAACCTGCTTAACAAAGGAGTACCGAGTGACACATTGACACTGAGCGGCTGGTCCGTTTCGTAGTGCCCTTTAGGATTACACGCCGCTATTACAGCGCAACGTGTGTTCAATTTGCATACAATGCCGGCCTGTGAACACATACATTTATCTTTCATCTTACTACACAATTCTTTGAAATATGACACACTTGATAGTTGTAGTTACAGTTGTTAGCAGAATATTATAAACTAGTTTTTTGCCCCGCAGTTTAGACCGCGAATCCCTATTTTACATAAATTCACAATAGAAGGCCTATCTACACTAATATTATAAAGAGAAAAGATTTGAATTATTGTTTGGAATAAATAAACTCAAAAACTACTGACAGACTTTAAAGATTCTTACACCAGTATAATGCTTACTGAAAAAATGATTACTGAGTAATATAGGATTATTTTATTTAAACAAAAAATATTTATCCATATTAAAACTCCAAGAATGTAACCCAAATAAAAAAAATACCTATTTTGGTAATATCATAAGGATATCACATAAAGCTACTGTGATATTTTACATCGTGATGTACCAAAAATCTAAGACTTGTTAATGATCTGAACTATGCATTGATATATCAGTCCCTCTCCATTTAACTTTTTACATGACAATCTAACAGACAAATAAAAAAAGGAAACTATTAACTCAACAGTATAAGGCTGGTTATATCACAGAATCTGATCTATGTGAACTTTACACACATAACAGAATCTTAATCAAGCGTGCAGACAATCGGAATACTACAAATCAAAATGTCATTGTAATTGTTTCTCTCTATGAATAAAGCACCTACGAAACAACTGAGTAGGTAATAGGGAGATACATTTGTGAGTAGTGACGTCAGACTTCTCGAACCGGTGGTAGAGTCAGTTATGTAACTTTAGACTATACGCCTATGTTTCACCACAATCTCACTATGGTCAGTGATGATGTGGCAGTAAGCACACAGCTGTCGGAACACACCAGAAGGTGCGTGGCGACAGATTTCCAACTTGAGGGTGGTAGCTGCCCAGGCGGATACTACGAAGTACCCTACCACTGTAGTATAGTTTCCTCACGATGTTTTCCTTCACCGAAAGCTCAAGCTCGTAGGATTCGAACTCGGGACCTTCGTCTCGGCACTCGACGTCACTACCACTGAGCTATCATCGCTCTATCACCTTATCAGAGTTTAAACTGAATAAATGAATTTGATTCACTTACGGTAATTCTTTTTTTTTAGTGTACCTTAGCGTTTTAGTGTAGGTACATACCTTAGCAATAGATATAGTCTGTTGCTCCATAGCCTCATGTATGGCGGTGCGGTCATGTTCCCGGAGCTGCGAGATCTCGTCGATGCAACACACGCCGCCGTCCGATAGAACTAACGCCCCGGCTTCTAGCTGCCACTCCCCTTCTTCCTATTACACAAATAAATATGCCAGCTAACAATATTTTCAGGATGGATATCAACCACGCAACGGATATTGAAATGGTTTTCACAATAATGTAGATAGAACGGACGGGCACTGGAGCAGAAAGGGCAGAAAGACCTCCCATAAGGTGGACCGACGATCTTGTGAGGGTCGCGGAAAACCGCTGGATGCGGAAAGCGCAAGACCGGCCATCCTTTGTCCAGCAGTGGACGTCCTTCGGCTGACATGATTATGATAATTTAGATATTTTTTTCTGGAAGGTTTATAATATAGTTATAATAGTAAGCGTAATTTTTTTCGCTAGTTATAAATAATCCTACAAATTGCAGGAGCCTGAGCATTACCATTACGAAGTTATGTAAATTTTTATTACATGTATAAGGTATACCTCAATGCTCTTTCGGATAGATATAGGATAGATAGATATTATACCCTGAGGGCAGCACAAGTAAGTCCAGCTCGGGTGCTGCCAGCTCCTGATGTGAAAACTGATCTCGCTGTTAGTTCCACACCAGCTCGAAGCAGCTGGGACTTGCCTGTACCTGGAATATCATATGATTTTATTGAAAATGTGTGATGTGAGGCAATAGTCATATAATGTGTAACATAGGGCAGAGAATATTTTAATGTTATTTAGATAAACAACACTAACAAGATAGAGATTTTAAAGCCATAGGTCGGGAACATATTTACAATTCTCCTTGCAAACTTCCATACCATAAAGTAGAACATAAAAAAAATAAAAATTTGCAATACAAAATATATGAGCACAATTAAAATTTGTAAGTGAAATTCAGCTTTATGTGTTATTGGGTTGAGTCATAAAAAATATAGGGAACGTAAGGAACCCTTAGTTGACTGTTTTTGGAGAGTTCAGAAAGTTTTTTTATTCTGCTAGCAACATACATCAGGATTTATAGTGAAGTAAGAGACACACCTGGGTCTCCAACTAACAGCAGGTGGCACTGGCCTCGCACATGAGTAGCATGCTTATCATCCTGTGAGGATCTTTTCTCAATCTCATTCTCTATTATATGATTAGAGCCTGTAATCACTGTCAGCAACACTGCCAGTTTCACTAAGTGAAGACCATATACCTAGAATAATAAATAATAATAAATATACCCAGACATTGTTCACACATGGTTATCTGATCCCAAACTAAGCAGAGCTTGTACTATGGAAACCAGATATACTATATACATACATACTGCTTGATTTTGGAAATACATACTTATATAGATAATAACATGAACTTGCGAGGTGAGAAGCCACAACTGTTTTATATCAATTTTATTTACTAATAATAATGCCGCCTTTTTAATAATTATAATTAGTATAGGTACAGTCAGCGTCAAAAGTAACTGACCACTTTCGTAATACCTATATAAATAACAAACTCAATAGCCTGAATAGCTATCGTTACTCTTTATCATAGAGTATCATCATCATATCAGCCGAAAGACGTCCACTGCTGGACAAAGGCCTCCCCCAAGGATCTCCACGATGGCCGGTCTTGCGCTAGCCGCATCCAGCGGTTTCCCGCGACCCTAACAAGATCGTCGGACCCACCTTGTGTGGGGCCTGCCCACGCTGCGTCTTCCGGTTCGTGGTCGCCACTCGAGAACCTTCCGTCGGTTCTACGAGCGATGTGCCCCGCCCACTGCCACTTAAGTTTAGCAATTCTTCGGGCTATGTCAGTAACTTTGGTTCGCCTGCGGATCTCATCATTTCTGATCCGATCTCGCAGGGAATATAAAAGATAGATCATAGAGTATATAAAAGTCAAATAGGTAAGTGCATTGCACAAATGCAAACTAACCTGTGGACACACAGTCATAAGAATCTGATCGCGCCCTTTCAAAGGACAAGCTTCATATTTGGACCAAAAATCATTGAAACACTCCTTAATATCAGGTGCACTGGCTACCACATCAGATTTCTGGGCATTGCACACTTCCATATAGTTAGCTTGTAACACTATGTCTACTTCTGACTTTTTGTTCTGGACTGAGGGTCGCCATCTACGGCGAACTGTGCCACTGAAAATTTGAATAATTTTTATATCTTCAATTTGTTACTTACTGCTAAATAGGTAGGTACTCTCTATTACCTCTCAATGGCACAACCTATTATGTTCAAATGTGGCATACAGGTAAGCTATGGCATGGATATATGGGCTATTTTTATACTTGGGAGGAAATCGCCTGAATCATTAGCAGTGGAGAGATAGAGAGAGTGTGCATAAGTCTCTGAGTTATCTGGCTGCCAAAGACAACAAACTTATTGAAATTAGCTAAGTTTAGGGTTGCCATTCTTCAATTCAGGTTTATATGCATTTTTTGCAATGAACAACAGATACATACTTATTATTAGCACACCTTATTATATGGCAATAAAGTTTATTTTTCTTTGACATGATTCCTAATTCTCAAAGGTTCTTTTGATAAGACTATGTTTATCATAGTTATGTGACAAAGTGACTCCCAAAAAACAAGCCAGTGTTGCCCCATTAACTTCTTATTATTAGTACATAGTATATTATTTATTCTTTGTTATTATATTCAACATTAAAATTGCATCAACATACCATATAATAATATCATCACCAGGTTTACAGCAATCAACCAAATCATCTTCTAAAACCACCCACATTGACCCCGGTATTGTACCTATACTAAGTTTATTCACTTGTTCCTGGAACATAAATAGTTGTAGTCTATATCTGGAGTAACTTTCACCATAATTATTATTCCTAATCTTGCCAACTGTATTACTATATGTACAATCAAATAAATAAATAAAACATTTAAAAATTATCTATGATGATAAGATAATGTAAATACCAATATAAAAAATATGAAATATCATTTGTCAATATATAGTAGGTAATCTAATTTAACTTTACAAACAACAAATAAGCAAGCAATGCTTACAGTGTTACCTGTATTTTAATCTCCTGATAATCTTTACAATGCTCCCTGGATACTAGATTGACCTGTGTAAATGTAGAACATTTGCACCTTGTCTCCTCATTTCCACACTTACTGGGGGCTTTAAGTATGTATCTATTCTCAAACTCAGCTTCAATAATATTCTCATGTTTACACTTCATACAAACATACTTTCTTTGATATTCTAACATCTTTGATTGAGTTACTCTTACAACTGTACCTGAAATTTTGACAGTAAAGATGATACATAATTTATTTTTTGTTCTTAGGATAAGCCAGGGTCAGTATTATTAGTAGTTAGATTAGTAAGGGTATAAGTGGGGGTTTTTGGCCAGTAATCCCAACAGGCCCTTAGCATCTACTAAGATTTATTTATGTGGCTACCTTCACAAACTTTCTGACCATAAAAGACATCACACTATTCCTAGTACCTCTAACAAGGTATTAGGGACTATCTCCAATAGGTCTTGCCACTAGACCATATGCTAAGGTACTCTTGGGTAAGTGACCTCTCAAGGTCTCTCAACCTCTCAAGTGAGAGGTCAAAAGTACCTGTAACTGCTAGCTCAGCTTCAATCCCAGGTGAGGGCATTAGGCCAAACTACTCTTTCTCCAAAATGGTGCCGGTAAATACATGATACATTATTTATAATTATGAAAATGTTACCTACCTGTTACTTTCAAAAAACATCCCAAATCAACATTCTTAGGGAACACCGTTCTATGAAGTTCAGGACAAACAGGTAGACCGAAAAATCGTGCATGTACATTTCTCTTCAAGTGACAATATTCTAATTTTGCAACAGGGTCTTTATATTCTGTTAGTTCTAATATATTTTGTTGCGCTTTTATTATATCCCTGTTGCAATCTGGCAAGCTTTCTAATGGGTTACACAGGACTTTATCGCCAACATCTGGATAAGACTCAAATAGTTTCAGAAAACTGTAAAACAAAATTAACTAATATTAAAATATAAAAAAATTTAACACGCCTACAGGAGTGTAATCAAAATCAAAATGAAACATGATTAACTAGGATATTCAGAGCCATTGGAGCACAAAGTACATTTTTTATATTGGTAATGTTGAAGGCTACTACATAAATCAAACTAAGTTTACTAGGTCAGTTTTGGTTTAAAGGTTTATGATAAACTATTTAAAATATTTAAATTTAATTTATATATATTAATTTAATAATATTTAAAAGTTGAAACTTGAACTTACTCAATTTTAATACTGTAATAGCCCAAGTTATCCCTTTCAGTTAAAATGTTTAAACAATCTTGTAGATGGAACTTCAACACATAATCTAATATCATATTCACAGATTAATACTGTGAGCATAAACGTAGTTTAACTGCTGGCTGGCTGGGTTTAAATACATAAGAATTTTCTCAATAACCAGTGGTGTGAGCGTAGGTATTTGAGTTCTACCCCAATGCTAGTCTTTTACCGTACATATAAAAGGTACTTTGTGACTGCCTTTGCGTACTACGGCAAGCGACAAATAAATAAACAAACATGTCGGTTATATTTTATGTGTCAAAACGTTTCTGTCTTGTCAGTGGTATGAAATCACACTCCCAGACTCCCATAAATTACCTGTAGGAATCGTAAGTTGTTTTATGGAATAATTAGTTCATTGCTGTGTTGTGTAGGAACCTCATTGCTATTTTTATTATTATTTGTTTTCGGTACATACTTGTTAATCCTTTTCATTCTTTTCGTGGTGGCTTGTCAAAATATTTGTTCTATGGTTTAAAAGATTATTTCCTACGGTGTGCAGAGGCTATTATATAACTGAATTCCTCATAGATGTTTAACTTGACCTATTTCATTTGCTAAGACTAACAAATGGCAATTGTAATTCAAAATAATATTTTTAACATGAGTGGCGGATTATTTGTTTCGTTATTATTATCATAGATTAATATGTATATAGGGTAATTATTATGTGGCTGGCAACTCGACAGTGACGTAAACGTGTTTCGCCCGTAGTGCCTAGGGAAGGGACGAATAGAATAGAACGAATGGTATCGAATAGAAAGTATCGATACTTTACTCATTAGCAGTATCGAAAAAAAATTATCGTACTCGTAAAAGTATCGATAAATTAAAGTATCATGGACTTTTCTTACTCCTAAAGTTCACTTTTTGGCCACGTTCTTCTAATTATGACTCAAATATCGAAACATAGGACGGAATAATAGTAGTACTTTTAGATTACACTTGAATAAATAAAATTAATTATAGTCAAGCACAACAGCAATCAACCGCATTAATATCGAAAATAAAAACATCCGCGACAAAACACTTGATAACCTAAAATTAATGAATAACACGAAGAATGAATAGTATGTTACAAGGCGACATGGATCTTTTGGCAGTTAAATGACATCGGCAGGAGAGCACTTTTTAACTTTTTACACTATCTCTCTGACACCACTTTTTATTACTTTCAGCATATTATTTGATTAGTTAACGAGTTAGTAGAACCGACGGCCGCTGGGGCAGAAAGGTTCTCGAGTGGCGACCACGAACCGGGTAGGTCCCACGGTGCGTCTTCCGGTAAGTAAATAACAAGTAAGAGGGTCGCGGGAAAACGCTGAAGCGGGTGGCTCAAGACTGGCCATCGTGGATATCGGGAGGCCTTTGTCCAGCAGTGGAGGTGTGGTAAAGCCATATTCTTGTATAAAAAACATACTGTTATTCATACATCAGTTTTTGCTTTATAAAGTCTATTCGATTCAGACTCTGGTATATTTATTATGAACACCACAGGAGGTCTTTCGGCTGACACGATGATGATGGTGATGAACACGATCCAAAACAACACAACATACAACAATGATAAGCGGACAGAGCGAACTCTCAAAAAGTGACTCTTCACAAGATAACGGCGCTAGTTCTGATTTTGGCCACGTGCCAAAAGTATTACACTATAGAACAACGACGATCGAGAAGAATGAGTGAGTGATCGATTCGAACGGAACTAAAGTTTTAGAAGATTCGACATGTTTGAAATAAATGGCGTTGCCATAAATATGATGAATCGTAAAGCCAAGTTTAAAAAAGGTAATTTTTAAGATTTATTTGATACGACACCAATCAAAAATTACTCATTGAGTGAAAGTATAGAGAGAGAATACAATATATTGCGTATAAAAGTATCGCTATCGAAAGGAAAAGTACTCGATACCACATAGTATCGATTCATTTTTCGTGTCCCTAGGAGTGCCAGGATCTTATTTTATTGGATCTTGGAATTACTTGTACAAAGATTTTTGTCATTACAATAAAAACTCTATATCATTGCAGCATGATCCATTTTATCATGGTTTGTTTATAGTGTTTAATCCAATGTACTCTGTGGTTTAATCTATGGTTTGGTTGTTTTGTGGTTTGGTTTAGTTTTGTAAAATAAAAAATAGGAATTAGGAAACAAACAAAACAAGCAACAAACAAGTTTGTGGGAATTTGGGAAATGGTTTAAAATCTTATAATAATAAATTATTAATCTTGCAAGCTCAAGCAATCATTACGAACAACTAGATTTTTGAGTAATTTGTTTCCTACGTTGTGTATTGCAAAGATATAGGTAACTAAGCCAGATGGATATTTTAAAAGCTGAAATTGCTAGAAAACGTAAACAACTAGAGGAGAAAAATATTCTCGTAAGTATAACCAAAAGTACCAGGTAAAAACTTCAAATAAATCATAATATTTTGTGTTGTGATTGTGACCTTCACTGCATTATTCTACAATTTTATTTATTTTTGTTTTTAGGATCCAACAAAAAACAAGAAGTATTTTAAAAGAGGTGAGCTTCTAGCTAAAGAACAAGAAGAATATTTTAAAAAATATGGATCTCGTAACATAGAAGAATCTGATAAACCTGAAGAAAAACCTGAGAATGGTAAATATGAACAGTCAATTCCTTGGTTTTTGATAGAGAGGTACTCGCTGATGTAATCATTGAGTACTTAAAGACAACAGTGTGGAATTATTCGAGAGAATGCATTACTAATACTAGTAAAAGTTACAATAAGCAGATGATCATATTTCAATAAAAGAACTTGCAGACATGTTTTGCCGGGGGGTTTCAAAAATCTTTGGTAGGTAATGAGTAGGTTGGTACATTTTTCACTGAACCTGTGTTTTTCCTAACAAGTGCATTATCATTAGGTCATATTGGCATCATAGATGTATAGAATGATTTTAAGCATATAAATCTGAGGTTATCAAGCTTCTTGTCCAGGTTCATTGATTTAGTAATAGAATAGCAGTAAATATTAGGTTTAGCATTAATCATGCAGTCATTCATTAACAACAGTAAATAGAGTGGTGCGAATCCAACACATATGTACCTACATGCCAGTATCATCAAAAACGTCTGTTAAATTAGACAATACATCATGCTGAATTTTTTGGCAGCACACAGGCGTATTTGTGTTTAGTGTTTATCGGAGTCGAATTAAAAAAAAAAATCTTCCAATATATTAGATACTTAGTCCCTCCAACACCAATGTCCTTGTGCTTTATTTTATCACCCTGAATGAAATAAAGTAGGCCTATACATAGCATTGCTCTAGCTAGAGATGTGCTATGTATATCTATAATATCTAAAAAACAAGGGTGCAGTTATAAAAGCTCGCATAGTGCGCAGAAAAGGCTATTTATGGCACTAATTAACAATATTAAGAATGAATTCTGGTCTTCATTATTTCAGTAAACAAGAAAGACCTTAATGACTCAGAACACACTGATGTTGTATCATTACCTAGAACTGAAGTAATCAAAAGGCTAAGAGAGAGAGGCCATCCTATCCTACTGTATGGTGAAAGTGAATTGCTCTCATTTAGGAGATTAAGGAGAATAGAAATTCAAGAGCCTGAAGCAAATAGGGTAAGCTTTAAGTATGCATTAAATATGGTAAACTTGAGATTGATATAGTGTTAACCTTTTATTCAAATAACTTAGCTAATAGGTGAGTGAAGTCAATGGTTGCTTATGGTAACATTCTATAGAAGTAATGTATATGTCACAGGATAATATTACAAAGTGATTTCAATTGTGATAACCCAATGTTGCATTTTACAGGGATTTAGAAATGACTTCCAAGAAGCTATGGATCAAGTGGACGAAGCTTATTTAAATGAAATATTAGCACTTGGTACACAGGTAATTAAATCAATTTCCTAGCCAACAAAACAATAAAATTGTAACCAGCGGGCAGGCTGTGTACTTGTTTACAGACTTGCAAACATGTATACAACAGTATGCAGTATAAAAAAAGCTTGAAATATTTTAAAGCATAACGACATAGGGTAACATAATGTTCTTCTTTATACATAATATATAGAAATTTGATTTGTTAGTCTTGCCAAATATCAAAAATGGCTTGGCTTTAAATATAATTTTTTTGGTTCACTAATAAATGGTTGGTTGAAAAGAATATAAAGGGCATATCAAGCCCCGCCATTTTGATTTTTTTTCAAAGTTTCTGCGCACAATGAAAGTACTTAGTGTATATGGGTAGGGGACACTAATACAAACAAAAAATGTCTAGTAACATGATACCCTAAACTGTCACGTTCCCGAAATATTTGGAAGTAAAAACCGCCATTTGAGAACAGTTATATTAGTTAAAAATACAGCAATTGTAATTACGTATGTAACGTTACGTCACCGGAAATGTATGAAATATAGGAATTGTATACAATTCCTGTGTATTTCCCCTAGGAAATTATAATTCAATAATGATACCTACTTGGAAATATATAGAAACTATTGAAAAAAATAGGTTGGGGTTATTTTTTTTATTTTGCATAGAATAGAAAGTATTCGCACAAAAGTACCTTTCACTTATAACCCCCCAAATACCGCTATCCTTACAAATATACCGAATGTAGTACTCCGATAGATATTTAGGAAATGTATGGATTTCCTAGGAAATGTATGCAATGACGGACTAGATACTTTTCCGTTAACATATATACGCATTCCATTGTATTCAAATAATAGTTCCTACTCCTAGTATTGGTTCATTTTACCTACTATTTATTAAAAGACATAAGAAAATAGCAAAAATTTAATTAATCAATGATGAACTAAGTTCAAGCCTATTTGTTTATATGCGATATATCGTGGCAAAATAATACTATATGTATTTATTATAAAATGTGATAGTTAGGTAGCTGTTATATAGAGCGCAGGCAGTCAGATGGTCAGAGGGATGGTAAAATTAACTTGGAACTATTATATGAAAACAATGGAATGCGTATACATACATAATTACTGTATTTTTAATAAAGTAACTGTTCTCATGTGGCGGTTTTTAACTCCAAATATTTCGGGAACGTGACACTTTAGGGTATCATGTTACTAGACATTTTTTGTTTGTATAAGTGTCCCCTACCCATATATACTACTTACATAGTGCGCGGAAACTTTGAAAAAAAATTAAAATGGCGGGGTGTCGATATGCCAGCTCCCATACAAAAATGTTCGAACCCCTTTTTATCAACCTATACACTAATTAAACTACTATACATTAATTTAACTATTTTCAGAGTGTCACAGATAAAAAAACATTGAAGGAAGAAGCCTTAGATGACTCTGTTACTTATGATGCAATTTTAGAAATGGCTAAAACAATGGGTCTTGGTGATAGGAACCATGATATGAATGTTATTATGACGTTATTACAGGTAAATTATCTAATTACCATTCTTGAATCATTAGTCCATATGTCTATTATTTATTACACAGTGCATGAAGAAAGGGTAAGAAAATGAGTCACATACTGGCATACTTGTTGTTAGAAAGAGATGAATATACCTCTACCCTTCTACCCTATCTCTTCTACCTATATCTTTGATTACATGGAGGGTGTGGCATTTGCTGCTGCATGTTCATTAGTGTGAGTGCCTGTGAAGAACTGACGATGGCTGTTCAATAGGCCCCTTTGATACTTTGAAGAGTATTTTATTTAATTAAATGCATCTATATAAGTATTTAATTAAATTATAAGGGTAAAATTATAACCCAAACTCAAACATAGTCTAAGCGCATATCCGCTTTAAAATGAATACAAAATCTGGAAAAAGCAAAGGTCAAAACCAAACTGCCTAATTTAATTTATCTTCTCTTACCATAAGGCAATCAATTATCAAAATATGATTACAGTTCCTACTGAAGCTATGGGGTCAACAACTCAACAATGCGACAGCTGCTGAAAAAACAGCTGTAAAACACAAAATGGCGCGTGCGACTTTCACTCAAACGCAAGTGTACCTGAAACCACTTATGAGAAAATTGAAGAAAAAGAATTTACCCGAAGATATTTGCGATAGTCTTATGGAGATTACGAAACACTTGTTGGAAAGAAATTACATTATGGTATATGATATAAAGATAATTCTCTTGTTTACAAACTAAACTAATTTTAATCACATAACACATATCCTTCTTACAAATTTTGTTGGAAAAGGATAAAGATATGTATTTAAAACTGTCATAATACTACAGCTATGTCTGTGCTATCCTCAATTACTGGGTCAGTCATGTACAAAAAAGACATGTGACTAAATTCACATTGAAAACAGTCAACTGGATTAATTTGACAGGACAAAATTTCTTTCGATTTCGAAGGGAAGACTCGAATTTGATTCGAGTCTTCCCCAAACATTCGGTGTCTCTACTACTTATAGAGTTATCTTTCAACCTACCAAATTTGTTCTTCCAATACATATTTTATTTCTAACATCAGTTACTAAAATGTATGTATTTATGTATAAATCAATACCAACATACGCTGTTACTATTAAAGTTATTATTTGCTTACAGGCCAGCGATGCCTATCTACAAATGGCGATAGGAAATGCCCCATGGCCCATTGGAGTAACTATGGTGGGTATCCACGCAAGAACAGGTCGAGAAAAGATTTTCTCAAAGAACGTAGCTCATGTCATGAACGATGAGACGCAAAGAAAGTACATCCAAGCCTTGAAGAGATTAATGACTAAATGCCAAGAATACTTTCCAACAGATCCGTCGAGATGTGTTGAATATTGTACTACTAATAATATATGATATTTATAAAATAAAAGGTTTTATTACAAAGATTGTTTAAAAATTATCATACTACTATAGCTGTCCCCCGCGGATTCACTTGCGTTTCCGGACAGAAAGTAGCCTATAACCTTCGGGGATAATGTAGCTTCCTAGTGAAAGAAGTTTTAGGATCGGATCAGTAAATCTGGAGATTAGTGCGTTCAAACAAACAAACTCTTCAGCTTTATTATTATTATATAGATTATTTTTTAGAGCTTGTGTGTCTATTTGTGGATGTTTGTTATTTGTATCACTGACTCTTAGATATTTAAGATAACCTTAGAAATAAAACATTACATATTGTTCCCTGAAACCTCAAGATCTGCCGGGTACGGTAGAACCACGGAACACTATTACTCCTAGTGGAGTTAAAACTTAGAGACGGAAACTAGGTATGAAAAATAATGGAAACTGAGTGTTCTATTTTTGTCGTTTGTTGTGATCATAGATTCAGATTTTTTTACTAAGTTGTGACGGCATATAGCATTGTCTGGACATTCTAAGGTAGGTTATAAAACATCAATGAAAATATAATTTAAGTTATTATATTCCAGGGAGATTCAGGCGGTCCATTAGTACAAGACCACAAACTAGTAGGTATTGTATGTTGGGGTATACCATGCGCAGTGGAATTTCCCGACGTCCATACCAAAATTCCACATACATTGAAAGGATATACATTTGCGAGCATTAAAGGGATAAGAGCGGGCCTTTTAAAGTGTGTTTTTCATCATAATCACCCATGATACTAATCACCCAACAGATATTTACTGATTTGTAGAAAAGATATACAGATTAAACCTGTGATTGACTCGAAACTGATTACTCAATGGTTATTAATGAATATTTTATTGATAACACTGAAGAGGATAATATTTCTTTTTTGTTTTAATCATACAAGACGGATAATAAAATGTACAAACTGTTGTTCCTCAAGTGTTTTATCTTATGGCTTTGTCTGCATGAAGGTTTTAGTGCATTTTTAAATATTGTTATGTTCTCCTAAGTGTAATGCTAATAAAGTTGTGTAGTTTCAGGACAGTTGCGTATAGTAGGGGGTCATGATGCTCCTGAGAAGTTTGGTTTGTTTCATGCGTCGCTTCAAAATGTAACTGGACATCATGTATGTGGTGGTGCAATTGTATCAGAATGGCATATTATTACAGCTGCCCATTGTTTGGAGGGGTGAGTTCTGCTTAATATTTTTTTTATCTAATAATATTGACGTAAGTAAGTTCCATGCGTCTATTGATTCATCATATATTTCATCATTTATTATAACCCTTTACATTGTAAAGGGTTCGACTGGTCTTTTATGGCTGACTTTTGTTCTTTGATTTTATCTCTATGTCGAAATAAATGATTTTCTTTCTCCCTTTGATGTGGTCATTACCTACCCTTGGCTTACTGACTTGACTGCGTTATTTTTTACAGTGCCAAACCTAAATTCATTAAAGTAGTAGTTGGAACTACTAATTTGGACGAAGGTGGAGTAATGTACGAAGCTGTATCAATTGACATTTATCAAGATTACAATTCTAGCAGTCGAAGTAATGATATTGCACTTTTAACGGTGAATGTGCCCTTCGATTCAAATTGTGTGCACATTCTGGATCTCGATGAAAATGAGTTAGTTGAAGGACACACGGTGAATTTAACTGGTTTTGGAGCAGACAAGGTTAGTTATTAAGATACATGTATTAAAGGCTTTTTGTAATGGCACTTTGAGGTGATACTTTGGTTGATATTTTCAACGTGTGACGAAATGAGAAATAATTATCTTGTATAGAACTTTGTGACACTAAAGTACTGCCGCTCTAGTAGGGTAGTTTACAGTTTCAAAAATAAATGACCAAACACTAACCAATGCATAAAATATCTAAAAACACATGGAAACATCAAATATGTTGTACATTTAATGCATTTTATGATTTTTAATTACCAGTAGAACTATAATGAGTAGATGATTTGATGCTGTGAAACTATGACGTCATAGTGTAATATTTCATACAAAATTCCATCTAAACCATCGTTTTGACATTTATTAAAAAGTAGCTGATTTGATAAGTCAGTCAACTACCCTATTGGCAAGTACCCATAACTACCTACGCTTCGAACTTAAGGGTAAACCTTCGGTTGGAGCGCGAAATTCAAATTTTGAGACGTTTTTTGCTAATTGCGGCTCAGTTATAAGTCGTAAGTTATCAACATGTTATTTGCGACAAGAATGGTAGTATATTTACTGATTAATAACAAAATATCGAATGAATTTCGCGCTCCAACCGAAGCCTCCACCTTAAACAAATAGTAACCAATATCAGCTGATTATGTATCATTGATCTGTATCATCATAGCTACTTATCCATAATAGTTCAAATAGTAGCAACTAGATTAGAAATATTGTTAGATTAGATAGGCCTTTCAGAATTAATTTAAATATCTAAAAGGAAAAGGTGACTTTGTTGCAGGATAACATACATAATAGAGCTATTATTATTTAGGCATACGCTTAGACAGGATTTTTGAAAATTCAACTAGGGAGGTAAAATAGGGGATCGCAAGTAAAACCGCAGGGCGGAAAGCTAGTCTAAAAATACTTGTTTTCAGCCGAATGGAGAGTCCAGCCGCCTTATGCACATGCTGAACTTACCAGTGTTCAATCAGGAGACCTGTCGATACGCCATGCGATACTCAAGAGATGTTTTGGATAGTATGTTCTGTACTTTCACGAAAATTGGAGAAGGAACTTGTCATGTGAGTAATAATATTTTTGACTATTTTATTTAATTAAGTACCTACGATTGTATGACCTACATGAATCTATTATGGTAAATTTACTGGACGCAAAGAATAATAAGTATTCATAGACGGTACAGAATGTTTAGATGAATTCCAAATATTCCAATCATTAATTCAAGATTGTAAATATTGATCTTAATTATATGAGGAATCATCACGAATAATACAGATTCTCGAAACTGCACAATAAAATGTTGGCCTCTTTAAATTGTTGCCATTACAATACCTAGAATTCAAAACTTAATTTTCTATGACAATATTATATTCCAGGGAGATTCAGGTGGTCCACTAGTAAAGGACTACAAACTAGTTGGTTTGGTATCTTGGGGTATACCATGCGCAGTGGGATTCCCCGACGTCCATACCAGAATTACCCCGTACATTGGATGGATACGAGAACGAATTCGTAAGTTTTTGTAAAATATTGTTAACATGTTCGGAACACGTTAGGTAAATTGCACAAAATCATAACAGGATTTTCGGTTAAAGAATACATCTTGAGGAAATTTGAAAATGTCTGAGAGATCAGCCGCTGGATGTATGAAGTTGGCCTGTTATAACTTATATCCGGCTCGAAGGACCATGAAGAAAACTTGGTCTATTGCAAAAGGTAAAAGTGAAAATGCACAAGCAGTTCGATGCATTTAACGGTCGTCGGAAGAAGAGAAAACAATGTGCTAATGAATGAATTATGTTTACAAAACTTCTATCTAGATCTATAAAATGAAAGCGTGACTAGTCTCATGGTCGAAAAGCTAGTTTTCGTATATTCAGACATACTCGTTATCCATTCCAGTCATTTTATTTCATTAAGTCTATGCTGATGCTGTATTACGTGCAGCCTTCATTTATTCGATCGACCATCTCATTCGAAATGGAATGGAATGCTCAAAATAACTGACAAAGAATTATAAAACACGCTTTACCAAACACACACACAACCCAAAATTAAAAAAAAATGTTTTTTTTTCTTTTAGGTAAAAAGCGCTGTGGTTCGAGGACTTTTAAAACTACGCGTCAGGGAGATTAGTAACATTATAGCGTAGTTCGAGTACCTACATATTTAGTACCTAATGTCTTATTGTTATGTATTTATTGATGTACTAGTTGATCCAATGTATATAAATAACTCTTTCGTACCATATTATGTTAATTTGTTACTTAAATAATTATATTTATATACAAAAAAAACTTTTATTTAATTCCAATTTAATGTAATATTATTAAATATATTTTTGGATTATTTATTGTTTTTTCTGTAAAAAAAATCCAGGTTTTCGGATGTCACCTGAAAAAATGAATAGGTAGGTACTATATCTATATATTATTATTACTAAATTGTAGAATATTAGCTAATAGCTTCGGATAACTTGTAGAATTGATGATAGCACGAAGTATAATGATTTAGTTCATAATGTAGGGTGTACCTCATATTTATGATTTTCAAAAGTGTAGTCCATGAGTACAGCCATCACTGGTCTTCCATGAGCACATTGAAATGGCGTCTTACACTTGGACAATGCATTCAGTAATTCCATGCAATCATTGTTTGATAACTTATCACCGAATTTAATGGCATATCTACAGGCCTAAAACAACGAAAAAAAAAGCAAACGTAAGTTTTTTTGAGAACCAGTTGCCTTTCAGGCTTTCTGTGCTTACACTGAGCATGTTGAGATTGTGGTCAAACATAGGACTAAACACTAGACACAGAAAAAAGGCATAGACGAGAGCTGCACCATAGAGAGTAATGAAAAATATAAAACTTACTTCACTGAAAACAAGATCCATAATCGATTTTGGGTATAAAGAAACACATCCCTTTTGTAACTTGATCATATTTATTTCTTCCGATATAAGATTTTTTACTGCTTTTATAACTTTGTCAACCTGAAACATTAGTTACCTTGTACTCTGTAGGTACAGTCAGCAATAGCTGTAGTAGCTAAACAAATTCAAATTTACAAAACTACAGGTGTTTATTTACTATATTCCATGATATTGTGGAAGATTAAGATTCGATTGTATAGAATAGCCGTTAGGGCTTCAAAGTAGGTATATAAGACGCTCCTAAATCTTTAGTACTAGTTTTTTAAAAATATATGATAATTTGCTTATCATACTTAAACTTACCGGCCTAGGATTTTTACCAAGTATCGCTTCTGGTATAGTATTTATTGAAATTTCACAATTGCTCAAAAAAGTCCACTGTAATCCAAATATATCAAACTTTTCCATATAATTGTGCAAATAAAGGACTTCATCCTTTGAAAGTTTAAGTGAAATATCATCCAAAGGTATGCTCTTCCATTTGTCATTATTGATGTAATCTATTTAAAATATTATTACCATTTTATTCCGATTTATGTTGATCCTACGTCATAGTAGCGGCTATACTAAAAGTTGATTCACTTACCTGAGAGATTATTTTCCAATCTTATTCTTTCATGTACAGCATGTTGGTCGAACAGAATTAAGAATTCTGATACTTCATCTTGAATATTACATTTGCCTTTCATTACAGCTGCTATGAATTTTCCATCCACTTGGCCCAAAATCTAAAAATGTTTAATTATTCTGTAAGTACATATAAGTATCCTATTACCTAAGTCAATTAAAAATGTATATCACGAAATACTTTAGCTTCTTTTAATGACTGTCCGTTAAATATCAGAGATGCATTGTCTTTATTCAATTTACTATTAAGTTTGCCAATATCTTTAGCATTAACACATGTCATATTTTCTATCCTTGGCTTAAATACTTCAGAATTTACTTGTACGTCATCAGCAAAATTGTTGTAAATGTTCTGAAATCATAAATTTTAAGATTTTCACTATCTATTCTTAAAACTTAATTTAGATATACACCATTTTTATTAACTTACATCTTCGAAATAATCTTCTTCAAGATTGTAATCGCATATACCTTTGTTGTTACAATTATCGAATATAGGAGACATGCCTGGAAGCAAAAGTTAAATTAATTTTATTATTTTAAAGTTACTTGCTTTCCAACGTATCACTTACTTACCTTTGGGTATAAAATGAAGTCTATTTTTGAGAATAAAATATTTCATGTCTTTAGTGTCGATAGTATTTGAATCAATAAGATTTAAAGGTGCATTTTGATCGTTTACATTTTTTGTGTTTTTATTATGTTGCTTATTTTGGTTAAACCTATTTTCCTTGACATTTTTATTAATTGTTGACGTAAGTATTGGACTTAAGATTCGTTTGTCGTTATTTAATTGCCTCGACGTAAAAGTATTACTATTTGTTATTGTAGAAAAATGATGTGAAACGTTTGGTCTTGTTTCACAAGGGTAATTTTTTTCTACGTCAGTATCTTGACAATCTTTGGTGTAGTCTGAGTTTTCCTCACAAATATTTAAATTAACGCTTTCATTATTAACGTAGTTGTTTGGTTCATTAACATGATTAATAACAATTTCTCTGTTGTCAAAATTAGTATCATTTATGCACTCTTCTATACCTTTGCCGTTACGTTCTATTTCTATAGCTTGACAATCTCTAGTGTGGTCTGATTTTTCGTTACAAATGTTTATATTTAAGTTTTCATTATTTATGTAGTTGTTTTGTTTATTATCATGATTCATAGTAATTTCTCCTTCATTAAAAGTAGGATCTTCAATGCACTCTTCTATATCCTTAAATATATTATCAATCATTTCATTATTATTCATGTTATGGGGTTCATTATTATTCAGGATTATTTTATCATTGTCATTCCTTAAAATAGTTTCACAAACATTGATAGGCTCTATGGTCGTACTAAATATTACTTTTGAATTGCGGCGTTGTGAATTTGAAGAAAACATGAACATAGACTCATTATTTGTTTCGAAGAAGTCATGAATATTTCGATTATCTTGACCATTATTAAAATTTATTGTATTATCAGAATTTGATATAGTATAAGTATTGCGATGTCCATGCATGTTTAAGTTTAAATGATTTGGCTCTACGTGAACAGTATTTTGTAAAAAGGCGGAAGATAATACGGTGTATGTGTTTCCCATATTACAATTGGCTTCATAACTCCATGTATTGAAGTTATTTTCATGGTTTTTATGTTCAAGTTTTGAACCATCAATATTTTCATGTTTATTCTTTTCAGAAAATTCAATCGTGTAAGAGGTTTCCTGATATCGATTATCCTTTATGGAATTACCTATTTTTAAAATCGTTGTACTTTTGTTGAATGTTTTTTTAGTATTCAAATATCGGTTATATGGATCTTGTATTTTGGTGCGTTTATTCATTAGTAATTTGAAGTTATCTCGCGATTCCGCTGTCATGATATGTTTATTGGGCAATTTATGATAAATTTTCTGCGCAATAAAATCGTGATTACGGTCGACATTATAATAATTATGACTTTCAAATGTTAATTTAGATACATGTTGAATGTTGGAATTATTAGTATTTGGAATCTTATTCATAGTTTTGACATTTACGGGGCTGTAAGTTCTTTCAATGTATGAGTTTTTTTCTTGTTGACTCTTCAATATGGTATGAACAAGATCATAAGTTGTCTTATAATATAGTTTTTCTTGTTTATTTTTAAGTATTTGGTTTTCAGTGTTGTGTCTATTAAACATTGGCGGTAAAGGTGTGTAGTCAAGATTATAAATGTAGTTATTTTTATGAGCTGGATCTATTTTATTATTATTAAGTTTATTGCCATGTTCAGTTTGTTTTGTAATCATTTCAGTCACTCTCTTCTTTCTACGTTCGAGGAATTTTTCAGCTTTTTTAGTTATTATGCTCCATCGCGTATTTAAACTTTCTGTAGAGTTTTCAATTCTTTCATATAAAGAGTCTTTTTTGGTTTTATTTATTTCTATACTTGTCCTTCTATTTGAATTATTTTGATTTTTTAACTTCTCTTTTTCAGTGATTGCTATTCTACATTGATTAGATATCTTTGAAATCTTTTTATAGCTTATTTTTTCTTTATTCTTATTATTACTTTGTTGACTCCCTTCTTTATTAATATTTGTGTTATGTTTAGTTGCTGTATGCTGATGAATACATTCAAAACTTTTGCTAGGTATCGTTTCTCGTACTGATTTTGTTTTCTTTTTAATCTTCAAATTATTATTATTACTCTCTAAATGAGTTTCAATTGCGTTCAATTCGATTGCATTCGAAGTATCGTCGGATTTAGTATATCCGTTATTGTTTTTGGATGGTACAACCGAAATAAGTGATTTGTAAACATGTTTTTTTTTCGAATTTCTCTTAATACGTTTCCCTGGCGAAAAATATATGAATTAAAAAATCAGATTAATTTACAATAAAAAATAATTAGGCTATTTATTACCTTTGATCCCTTTTTGCATTTGTGAAACACCTAGTTTTTTAGAGTTACCGCCTAAAATTCTTTCCATGATTTTTCTTACTTCTAATCTTGTACTCTCTTGCTCTTTACTTCCTAGCTTGGTATTTGGTTTCTCAATTTCTTTCAAACGAATATCTCCTGTATAAAACTTTATTAGCTTTTCTAATAGTTTTTTTATTTGTTCCCAATCTTTGAACTCCAAAACTGATTTCTTTGGTGTATAACTAATATCATAGTCGTTATATGGACATGTTACAAAAATAAAGTAGAATGGAATTTTGTTTTTGAAGAAGGATAAGTCTGGATAGTCTTTGAAGCTCTATAAATGAAAATAAGGGCGTTAGTGTGTGTTTTCTGAAAGTAAATAATCAGTTGCTATTGTTGATCGAAGGTTGAACAGAAATTCGATACCACATTAAAATAGAAATGCATGTTAGAAAAATCATAATTTTAATCACTTACCTTAATTTTTGCTGCTCTTCGATTTCCTTGATCTCTATTTATAGACTTAGACATGATGTCGTTAATTATTTTGTGTAATTTACTATTATTTAAAAATCTCCCATTTAAGAAAAACCAGTGTTTTCCAATTTCTTTATCGCTATTTCCAATAAATCCTGTTACCTTATATTGTTGTTTTTCCACTTTTAACTCCTGGAAATCTGATTTAGCAATTCCAAATAAAGAATTAAGTGTCTGATAAATATCTCGTTTTTTGTGCATTTTAAAAACTATCTCATTTTTTGAGTCTTCTCTTAAACTCAAAGAAATATTACTATGAACCAACGACAATTGTTCCAAAAATGTTTTGATATCTTGGATAACATTCATAGAGTCCGTTGCTTTTTTCTGAATGCTTAGATTGTGAAGGAATCCTTTTACTTCTACCTGTTGATAATATATTACGTCATCTTATCCCTATTCTGTATTCTGAGTCTGCATTGTTTAAAACAACTGACAGTCAGACAACATAATTTTACCGTTTGATTGTTGCTAATATAGCTTACCATAGAGATATTTTTATTATTATAGATAGACTTGTGTTTGACCACAACTTTACTACCTACCTACTAAAAGACGTAGTGTTCGAAAGTGGTAAGCTCAAAAAGTCTAGATTCTACAGTCTAGAAGGTAACTGTCAGTCAAGAGCAGGTGCTTGGCAACAGATTTTGAACATGAAAATGGTAGCCAGATGGGTACTACAAAGAACCCTACCACCGTACTCTGGATTCCTCATAATATTTTCCTTCACCGAAAGTTCAAGGTCATTGTAGGATTCGAACCTGTGAACTTTGCCACTGCATTCAACTTCACTACCACTGTGCCATCGTATCTTTAAAAGGATATGGTTCAAGGTTCAATAAGACAAAAATAGACGATCGAGAACTGCATCGCGTACCTACCCCACACGACTCGGTCTAAAAGTGGGTTTCTTAGTAACCTATACAAACAGTTTACATTATTAGACCCTGTAACTATACTGAAAGTTGTACCTACTTGTGAAAAAATATTGTGACTTAGGTTTTAGGCCGTTGGTTGTATCGACTGACATTGACATACGTGTAATAGGTAGTTATAAACAGCGACAACATGCCGCTGGTTAAAAATGATATAACCATAAATTATGCATTTTAACTAGCTAGATATAACTATTAGGTTAACAGTTTTTTGACAGGTTGCTTTGGATTTTTTTGAATAAACTAATGGTTTTACATTTACATGTTGTTGGGTAATTATTTTTAAGGGATCCTTTCAACTTTATTGAAAGTACATACGTATACGTAGCTACTTACAGTAGTTCCTTTTGATGGTCTTGTCGTTAATTCTTTCACAACTTGTTCTTTGCCATTACAAAAAAACTTTATGTTCGTTTCTTCACCGCTTTCATGCCTTGAAATTATTTTGACATTTTCTGATAATTTTATAATATTTGCTAGTGATTCACCTCGAAATCCATACTTATTCGGAACTGATTTTAAAGTGTGCATGTCTACATATTTGCTTGTCATATATTTTTGACCTAATGGACCAAAATTACGTTTAGTTATTCCGTGTCCATTGTCCACAACTTGTATTGTGTCTTCTTCAATGTGGATACGAATTGCAATAGACGTTGACGAAGCATCCAAAGCGTTGTAAACCTAATAAAAAAAATTCAATATAATAAGTTTGTTATAATTTTATCGATTCCATGATTTTGTAGAGTTTATTTAAAAATTGATTTCTTATGACCCACACAATAATGTCTAGATACTCACCAATTCCTCAATGGCTCTTTTATAACTATTTATTTGTGTTGAAGCACTTAATAAATGCTGAATATCATTAGGAAGTTTTTCCATTGCCATTTTCTATATAACAAATGAACATAATTTCATACCTATCGTCTGTCATTATTTTTCTGCACTAAAGAGGTTTTTGTTTTATTAACCCAAATTCATTTTGAAAATGGAAGTCATAGGTTACTTATTATTACTATTCATACCTATTGGACAGTCTGCCCTTGTGGTAAAATAGTCGTTAATTTAGTTTCTTGGATGTTTCTGGGTAAATAATAATGATATATAGGTACAATTATTATATCTAAATAGCAGATTACGTCTGGTGAATTTTAGAATTTGTTGTAGGTAAAACTATGCATGCTCGTGCTTGGTGAGTGAGGAATTACACATCATTACTTAAAAAAAGTACCGGCTACTGTTTAGAAACGTTGATTTCCTCGAAAGTCATAGTTAATGAATGAAAATCGATTTGTATTTAACCCTGAACTTCCACGTGGTTGAAAATGTGCCATGAGGTCGAAAGTGGCGGTCGGTTAGTAGTCGCCACAAGGGCCCATATGAATGACCGCGTGAAATATGTTTAAACGAAAGTGATTATGTGCCTGTAGGAAAACTTGAGCAATAAATCTCTGCTTAGGGTTTTTTTTTTACAAAATATCTGCTATATTACGTGCTAAAAAAAAAAATTTAAAGGTTTTTCATATCTACATGATTTTTTTAAATTAATATAGTGTTCCTCAAAGTTTAGAGAAGTATGAGTGTTTTGGAACAAGAAATTTTATTATTTTGGGAGTATGTGAAACGGTGAGTAGGTACCTAAACGGTACGATCAAACATTTCTAAAACACATAATTTAGTTTGGCAGATATAGAAAAATATAACAAGTTTGTTGTTAAATAAAAATTACTACAACCCTCTAGAAGAACTATTAGTATTGTACAAAAATGCAACTTAGCTAACCTTCTGTTATCAGTCTTTAAATTGCACTTTCTGAGAACTCAAAATATAAATGAGCCAATAGGTAATAGCCACCGTTGTCAATCTTCAGTGACTAATCACAGTAAAATGCGGCTTTTTGTTTGTCTATTCACTTGATTTACCAATCCAAAACCATAATGTGCAAGCATACGCTTCGCTTTTTTTCCAAGACTGAATACAAAATTATGTGAAGTAACAGCTGATCGTGACAATACAATAGTCTACACGCAATTTACTTTTTTAAATTACTTGTTTGGCACTTTATTATTATTGATTAACGAATAGATGACCTTATCAATAATATGATTCCTTTGATAAAGTTCTATTGCTTCTGAAGTATGTCACACATAGTCAGAGTGCCATTTAATTAGTCAAAAATCAAAAGCTATTCATTAATTTTCATGTATGTTATCATCATTTCGTCCAATATTTGGCTTACTTTGCTGAATCAAAAAAGGACTACCAAGTACAATTAGATTTTAGATAGATAGATAGAAAAATATAGAACTTTATTGACTTAGTTAAAAGCTGCAATCAAAGTGCCAAACATTTCGAAGCACCATTAGTTATATCCGACGACTAGATTTATCTTCTTTGAAACAAAGAGCGTTCGTAAACGTGCTCTAAGTACATAGGCTGTATGTTTTTGGTATGAATTAGCAGCTAAGATGTTGTAGCAATACGGTTGTACCAATTGATTGGTGCTACATCGGACTATTTGCGTCAATTATTTATAACCTGGAAGCTCAAGTACTTTGGACTTTGGCCTCTGACTGTCGATCCAAAGTACACATTATGCTGTTTAAAGTTTCATTGATATTGATTTCACTCACTTTTCCGTATCTACGGTACATTCCTCATAAAATGTTATTAGTTTGGAATTACTATATTGTCATTTTTATGTTTTTGTGAATCAATTACACATGTTTAAGGAAATTAGTTGGCAAACATTAGGAGATCTATTAATATTAAGATAGATTTAAAATTTCATGATTTCTTTGGTCATAAAATCTACCCATAGTTTTGTAACAATAATATGTAGGTTTCGTACAATTTTAAGATACCTATTGAATACCGTAGACGTTATATGAACACAAGATAATAAAAGTGAAACAATAGGCAAAACGTAAATTTTTGGACACATGAATACCCAAACATTCCAATGTTTTGACGTGGGCCCTTATCGCTGCTCTTGTCTCATCGCCTCCTTGCCTTCATTGCAAAATGGTGTCCTAGAGATAACAGAAATGGGATGAAAAAAAAGAAATGAACCATATAAATAGGGAAAGGACGAACACATTAGCATCAGTTCTATTTACGACATACTCGAGCAAGGATCAGGATCCGAAAGGTAAGTTAGAAACGTTACTCTACCTATTTCTTATCGGTGAGACTTGAAATTGATAAAATATTTTTTTCAGATGTTCCTAACACTTGTAATTGCTTTGGCTGTAGCCAATACAGCTTATTCGACAGAGGTATCTTCTTCATACTCGTTGTTAGAAAAGCATTCAGCAATTAATCCAGATTCTAAAGTAGAATCTTATGACAATCATGGTGTGTACACATTAAAGGATTCAAAACCCGAAGTAGAACGTCCTATATATCGAGGAGAAGAAATAAAAAATGAAGGTAGAGCTAGAATAGAACCAGTAAAGTCCAATGGTCCAGTTATAAAGTATGACAGAATGCTAGCTGATCAACCGACTGATTCTACTGAAGTTAATAGAGTTGTAAGTCTTATAAAACCTTTATCTTGCTAGCTTTAACAATACTGTGGATAAGTTTATCGATACTTACTGTGAATTTCAGGATAACCTTGCTATCCCTAACTATGGTTTTGTTTCGAGTCCATCTGAAGTAGCGTACCCTGATATACCATATGCTCCTGGATATGGGTACGATTCTAGATATGGTGGTAATAGGTATGATATTCTTATTTGTACAGATTTATTATACGTTTCATAATACTTTGAGTCAAGATATGTACCCATTATTAGCTTATAAATGTGATGTACAACATGTTTCAGCTACGACATTTATGGAAATGAACCGAACAACTATTTGATGGAACCCGATACTTCTGCCTTTGGATTGCTATGGAGTCAAGTGCCTAATGCTAGAGTAAATATTTTTACACATTTGTCTTTAGCTTCAATTTCAGTATTAATTGAAGAGTCCTAATATTTATGTTTCTTTACTTCTAGGCTATTGTAAGCTTCGTTAGTCATACTATCTCCTGGGTGTTCGGCAGTATATTTGTCCTTCTCCTTGGTTCCCTCATTACTGTGGGTGTCTGCTCGTACACAAATCTATGCACCATCACATTCCATGGAGTAGGACCTATTCATGAAGAAATGAGGTCTCTCATGACTCCTGAGCGGTTGGAGAAGATAAGCACTGCAGCCGACTTTGTTAAGAATGCAATTGATAAGTATCAGAAGATTCAAAAAGTCACTGATGCGGCTGGTAACAGAAGACGGCGTGCCATATTTTATTAGATAAATTGATTACTTTTAAATTGTAGTGCTACTAGATTTTATATGAAAATTTTGTAATTTATAATATCTTATTAAAATATAGTTTTAGATTTATTTTGTCTTTTAAATCCACCTACCTTATCGGATGAGGGATATATTAAATCAGTAATAGAAATGTGATTTTCATTATTAAAGCTTTATTTTAACAAATATAAATATTAACAAATGAATCCTACAAATTATCACAAAATACTTCGATAGTTAATTTTGCATTGCGCGGTATTTATTGTATGCAGCATCAAAATAATATTCCATATCATCCAAATATGGGATTTTCGGAAGCTGTGGCAATATTGGTTTGTTGATTGTGAGTGTACAGAAGGATGTGAAAGCGCAGAATCCCACGACAATGGCCATACCGAGAATGATCATGCTACCCTTGATAATCAACCATTTAGTAATCGAAACAGCCTTTAATCCAATATCAATTACGGCAGTCTGAAAAAATAAAATAAGGAAAGAACCATCATAAAAAATATAAAACAAAGAAACCAGATATTTGAAAATTATGCTTTGTTACTTACAATTGGGCTGAGCACCAAGTCTAAGATAGAGATTTCAGGTTCGTATTCCATGATATCATACTCGTTTCTTGGAACTATTTGATATCTAGAAAAAATAAGAATTTAAATAAGTAATTAAAAAAATTGTTATATATAATATTTTTTTTGATTTTTCAAGAACTTCATAACTCCCTTGACCTTTTTATTCTATACCACCTACATGATACGTAATACCTAATAATATTTATTCGACTTACTCGTAACCTTCAACTGGTATTTCTTCAATAGGCCGAAGTTTGTATTCATTCCTATGTTCAGGGACTAATTTTGTTGGCTGGGGTTTTATTTCTGTTTCGGCAATCACTGTAGCGGTGTAAATGTAACAAAGAACAGCAATTGTCTTCAATGTAAACATCTACAACAAAGTATAAAAAATAAATCAAATGAAAATATACAATCCAAAAGCAAAACTTTAAAAGATTATGGGGTAAAAAAATACCTTCACAATTTTATTATAATTCAATTCAAATAACTATTATAAATTTTAAGCTATTGTGAGTTCACTAGATAGTTCAGTGGTGTTGAATGATATAATACTCTATATGGCTAGGCTTTTTATTAAATAATGTCACTCGTTACACTAATTAAGTAATAGCGAAACTTTTTCTATAGGTAATTAACAATATAGTGAATCAGACGCAATTGCGTGAAAGTTTCATTACGGTGAATTATCTAATATAATTTGGATTCATTACTAATTAGATTATTACACTTAACAAGTTAATAGCTTTAATATCATTGATTTTGGTATTTAAACAGTGTCAATCATAATTTAGTTAACATAAATCAATTGTATTTCCGTTATAAGTTATCGGAGCAAAATAATTTTAACAAGGTAAGTAAGGCACAAATATAAATATTTTGCTTATTTGATTTTAACATTAACTATGATAAAAATGTAAAAATCGTTTTTTTATTTCAGATGATCAAAACTATCTTATTTAGTACGGCTCTCTTTGCCGCAACAGCGTTGGCTTATGATCTTGTAGATTTTCAAAATAATATCATTGAATTCAAAGGTGTTCCAGTACAAGTAAGTTTCGAGGGAAATATGTATGCAACTTTATGTCACTTACCATTACGTTCGATGTGCTGAGTTCCATTATATTTCTTATAGTTTTCTTTTAGTTCTCACCAATATCATGACTATGCTTATGTGATTCTTTGATTGTGAATCTTTGTTCATCGTGCTTAAATTTTTTGCAAATATCTTTATATTTTTTTACAGGAATTTTCAAGGCCGTACCCGTATCATAATGACTATAAACACAAGATTGTAAAAGCAAAGCCGCTGAAGTCTTACAGTGATAGTTATAAAGTAGTAACCCCTGTTACTGAAATCGAAGTTCCAGCTCCAAGTTGCATCTCCACATTGATATCTGTAAGTAAAACATCATTAGAAAATAAATTAAATACCTCTTTATAATCAGCTGATCGTTTGGTAATATTAACTCTACCTTCTTGTGTCAAGTTATTTTCTTTACTAGTTTCTGCATTATTAATATTATCTTTTTCTATTTGCAGCATATCTTCAGTATATCAAAAGCAGTGATTGTGTTCGTCGTCTACAAAGCTCCAGCGTTGATCTTCGGGTCTATCATCGCACTCGTGTCTTGCAAGTTATCATCTATGTTCAATATTCTCAGTGGGCTGTTGTCAGTGTTTGATGTTAAAAGAGAAATGAACGAATTAGTAACCCCCGATCGGGTTGAGAGAGCTGCTGAGTTTTTTCAGAAAGCATTAAAAAAATATAATTCCATGCAATGATCAATATGAATAAGGTCTATGTAATAAGTTAGGATTATGTTGTATTTATTGTTTATGATTAAAAAATAAACTTATTTTGAATGAAAATGTAATTTTTTAAATGTTTTATTGTCATATTTTTTGGATCCTCGGATCACATCATCTGAAGACTATACTTTACAACAAGTAAAGTGACAATTACCCAAATATTGGATAGATATAAAACTGTTTTGGTATACCGAATGAAAATATGAAAAATCATAGCAATTACCACAAGTACATATACGCTAAAAAGTGCGACGTGGTCAAATGTACTCATGCCTATGAGCTGCACAAAAGTTCTCTCGAAGGATTTGTACAACCATCAGCCACATTATCACTACCCATGCATATAAACGAAACCTGAGGCGGCCGCTGCTGCCGATCAACGGCAAGGTTCCCAGACGGCTGGTAGCAGCATTTTCTCTTTAGATGGCCTAGCTAGCTAACGATGGCGGAAAAAGCTCCCATCCGCCGCGCCGCGATAAGTTTGGGACGGTTAAATTATTTCAGATTCAAAGTTTACTTAAATCTATGATTCGATACGTCAAAATGGTTCGTGCTAGAGTTACTGCACTTGAACTTAATTTTTGTTAACAGTATTATCACTAACTCTATTGGTGTGCGGTTGTTGTACAGTTCTGAAATAAACAATAAATAAAGTTTTGTCGTGTCCGTCCGTCCATCACAGTCAGAGCCTTATATTTTATATGGATTAGTAGGTACCTACTACCTTTATATTATTAACCGCAAATGGCTTTAACCCTGACATGGACAAGTTACTGTCAAAGCCGTTTTACTCAAACTAACTTGTATATTTACACTAAAGGCACTTAATGGGTAGGTAGGTAAACAAGGTTTTAACCACAGAGTAAAATTTCAAAAGATTTAAGTACTTACGGTCGGTCAAGAATATTAGGTACCTATCAATTTTGATTTAGTCTCCTAGTAAAATTTCAGTACTAGTTTATACTTGGAAACATTGAAATGTCATTGAAACAGATGCATATTATTACGTAATTGATTTGACGTAAGCCAATTTATATCTACCTATCTATATCTATACTAATAATAAAGCTGAAGAGTTTTTTGTTTGAACGCGCTAATCTACGGAGTTACTGGGGGGCTAAAACGGCCGCGCGAGTAATATTGCTATGCAATTCATATCTTGAATTTGCAGAATCCCGATTTTAAAACATTCTTTCACTAATAGGAAACCCCAAATGTTATAGGGCTACTCTTTATCCCGGGTACAGGTACATGCCATTCTGATTTTGAAATCTTATCATTACAAATTAGACACATTTTTGTATAAATATATTTTTATACGTAGCTAAAAATATATTTGTATGTATAGATTTTTTTAAATTAGGTACTTACCTATTTCTTTTTTTTTAAAGACTTCTTGTTAAATTATTTTATACATCAGTTTTATCAATTTTAAACTCCAAACTTTATTGGAACAATCTTCAAAACACTGATGCCATTACAATTGTGATAACGACCAACCAATTTTTTGGCTAACTGTACCTACTCAAAATAATAACAATCATCTTAAAGTAGGTACCTAGGTAGGTACGGATATGGTCTCATAGGTAACCTAGCTAAGCAATCATCATCATAGTCGGGTTCTTATAGCATTTTTTCAATATTAACCAAAACGCAAGGCCAAGAAAAGGGTAGAGCAAGGCTGGGCATCGTGGAGATTCTTGGGGGAGGCCTTTGTCTAGCAGTGGACGTCTATCGGCTGACATGATGACGATGATCCAAAGTTATAGGCTCTACCCTGCAAAGATACGTGTTCACCTTACGGTTAAAAGTATAACCTGATTAACATAGGGTACCTATTCATGATCCTTGATGCATTAGGATGTTTTGGTATGAATAATAATGTGAACAATAATAGAAGGAAAACTACTGCTCAAGTGCAGCATATATACCAGTAGATACCAGCAGATCTTTAACTTGAGAATTGAGGCACGTAGGTATCGTACAAAACAAAGTAACCAAGCATCACGCTATTGGTATTTAAACCTTCAACGCTCATTCTTATGATTCAGACTCACGAGTTTTTTTCGGCGGATTCCGACGAGCGAGGAATCGTAGCTATAGGTACCTAATCTAATAGTGTCAAATATAGAGATATTTCTTAATTATTTTTTTCAACTGAACCTATTCGGAAAAGCAAGTCAAGTACTTAATATATACAATTTTATAAAAGCACGACAGTCGTTTTACTAAAAGTAAACTACTTAGGTAATTATAGCCAGTGGCACTCAGGATGATGTGGAGATTCTAATGATACTCCATATATCCAGATCTGTTCAGGCATTTAAAAGTTAAGGTGCTGTCACCTCACAAATCTAGGGCTTTTTTAACCATCATATCTCCTATAAGTATACCGCTTAATTCACTTTTAGAGCTTGTGTTTCTCTTAATTTTCTACTTAATTTGAAATTGAAAAAATATCAAAAGTTTTTAAGTTCTAAACCACATGGATTGACGGATTCATTTTTGATTAGTAGGTAAATACATTTTTTGTAAATTAGTTTTTTCAAGTGTTTACGAGTAGCGTTAGCTTGACTTCACCTCCAATATGTATGGCGATAAATATGTATTGCGATAATTTTACAATATAGCAAGGCCTTAAGGTGGAACTTTGAGGTAGAATAAAGAAACTCACATAGGTACTTACATACACGAACCCTAAAAAGATTACACTCCTTTTTATCCTCAGGTGAAGGCATAACCTTCACACTCGTACCTTTCACATGACAACGATTAGTTTTAATTTTCAGATTTTACGAAAGTCGTAATACCGTAGGTATAATGAAGTTTTCAGATTGCCCACATGCATTCTATCTTATTTATCATAATATTTAAAGGAATTTAAACCAACAAACATGCATCACTACAAATTATAAAACTAAGTCTCTCCGCTGCGTCTGTATCTCTCTAAACGCATTAAACTCAACGGATTCTCATACGGTTTTGTTTTACGGTATGGACGAAGTGATTCATGAGGAAAGTTTAGATGTACCTATAATTCATGACCTTTTGTATTGGTGTAAATTGGACTGAAAACGCTAAACTCGTGCGAAACCAGCTCGGATATGATATGAATAATTTGCTCAACTTGGAGACAATAACAACATAAATAAATTCCAGCTTTACTGAAATATTTATCAAATGAATAATTTATTTGATAATGTTAATTATGACATTAAAAGTGTAATCATTAACTTTGAATTGGAAAGCAGTTTAATGACACCTTTCTTAATCACTATTATAATACTGATGATTCACCTAATTCAGTCTCACTAATTAATTAACGACTAAATTAAAATTCTCACGTTTATACCCTTAGAACATTAAATAATTCATTTAAATAGGGTGCTAAAGTGCAATGGGTATCATTGTTCAATTGACTTTAAAAGTTATAACAGGTATCAAGGATATATATTCACAATCATGGTAAGTACTAGTGGTACTAATACTAAGTACCTACTGCTATCTTTTATTCAAATTTATTGAGTTGCAAGCTAGCTAAATTGATAAAAAAAAAGCTTAAAGTTGTTTAATATTATCTTTTTTTATAGATGCTGTGCAAACTATTCACCTTAACTATCATCTTCGCTGTGGTAGCATCAGACTCTACCATGAAAAAATCACCGACTTCACAAGTTAGTATTTCACTTCACCCATTAGTTATTGTAATTGAGATCTACTGTAGTATCACTCGCATTATTTATTAAACATACATGACGATATTTTATAGTTTTGAAGCACCTTAAGATCCTGATCTTTATAATTAAGTCATTCATGTGTATGTAATTTAGAATTTCATGTTATAATTTTATTCACAGAAAATTGAACAAAGATCATTTGACGTCCTAGAATTGCCGAGTTCTCGAATTATTTTACATCCAGATTTACCGAAATTAATCCTCGATGTTATCTGCGCCTTAATTGGATACAAAGTTGTAAGTAATAATCTACTTTTAATACCTATGTTGTACCTATTGAAACTACTTTTCTTACTTAAACAAATTGTGATTTGTTTAGTGTCTCACGACGCGTTTCCGACCCGAGATAAAAGCAGCCTATATGCTATTCCAGGGTTTCGTCAAAATCCGTTCAGTAGTTTTTGCATGAAAGACTTACAAATTTATTCAAATCTTCACCTCCTAACAGTAATTAATAGTAATGTAACATGCTAAGTTCAATTTGTATTTCATGTTGTATCATATAATTAATATCAATTATCTTTCCAGTCGGCTGTCACCATTGCTGTGAAACTTATCGGATGGATAGTGTCGAATGTTCACACAATTCTTCTAGCAGCAGCATCTGTACTTGGTTTATGCAAGTTTACTAATAAATGCAATCTTATTATTGAGCAATTAGTACCCATTGAAGAGCTCCAGGGTTTGGCCACTCCTGAAAACTTACAAACGGCTGAAAGTTTCCTGTGGACTGCAATTGAGAAGTATACTGAAGATTCGAACTGAGATTTATGTGTACATAGTTTGTGATTTACTTGTTGTTAATTATTTATTTATTGTAGAAATAAAAATTATTAAAATACAGAGACAGAATCATTTTTGTAAGTAACCGATCATAACAATTTTTTTACTAAAATTGCGTCTCTCCTGTCTCCTTGTCTCCATCAGTTTAGTAAGGGACGGAGATATTCGCGTAGAGCTTCCTCTTAAATACTATTAATGGGCATACTTTTGACTCTTACATTTTACAAAGATCGGTATAAAGGTTTTAGTTTTGAGAATAAAGTTTTACCAAAACGAATCGGTAGGTATTTTTGAAAATGAATTTAACGTATATGTATGTAAAAGATTAATCTGTCAATATTATAATATGTACCATATAAAAACGCTACACAAAACTTTCCAAAAAATCAGTTTACAAGTAGGTATATTGCTACCAACATGTCACAAATAACCTTACATGCTTGTTAGGCTGTGAGTATGATAAGAGACCTAACTATGTATTATAAATATTCGACCATAAATATGTAGTATTGTTAAATAGTTGCTATAATCTGCAATAAGGAGAACATATTTAAATGTAGTTGTTTTTAGACATGAACACAAGTAGGTTCATGACTAAAAACAGGAGATTAAAGGACACTTAAGATTTTTCCGTAGAAAAATGCATGACACCTAACAGATGTTCCATTTACTAATATTTATTTTGATGAAGTCACTACCGTTGTATGACATCAATCTACACACGTTAATCGTGAGATTAGTGTATACAGAATTCAATAAGCTATTCTTATCTCTATATTATATTTTCTTGAAGTCATCTTCTATAACAATAGCATTATACGAAATAATGGTTCAGCTAACAAGCGCAATTGACGTTGAAAGTGATTAATGTTTCAAAAAAAAAATTACATTGACTCTACACAGGTAGAGTCGCCATCACACTCAAGTCGGTTGCCAATGTTTAATTGGTTACTCATAATAATGAATACAATAAGAACATATGTGCGTACAGACTACAGAATAAAATTTCTTTGTACGAATGACATCCAAACATCCGGTCAATGGAGCGTTCACGCCGCGCCACCGGCCGATGTGTCATTGACGCCTTATCTGGCAAGTTATATTTATAAGTTTTGCAGGAACATGTTTATTCCAAGTTTTAACATTGCCAAGCCAACTGCAGTTTCGCTTTCACTTTGTTTGAAAACGGTCTTATCAACACGAGTGTTATCAGTCTCTGTACTTACTTTTAATTGTAAAAATCCCGTAATCTACGTATTATCTCTGTGAAGCAGAAATATTTATACCAGTTATTTATGTGATCTCGGACACCGAACACACAAAATGGGAAACTCTAAAAGTAAGAAAATGAAAATCAGCCAATGTGAACAAAATAATGGTGAAGAGAATCGTGATAATGAAAGGATAAATGTATTGAAAACTGATATTTCTGATTCCGCGTCTAAGGAGGTGAAAGGAAATGAAGCTTTTGCTGGAGATGTGGATCAAATTAGAGATAAGGATCATGATGGAGCGAGCAGTGCCTCGACAGTGGAAGTGCTTGATGACAAGTGAACTCGAGTGATAATGCGAATAATGTTAATATTTAAAGTTTTGTACCCGATCGTATAAGTTTTGTCGTTTAAGTTTTGGGTATTTGTAATGTGTGTAAATAAATTATAAAATATCCCGTAAATATGGATCTTTTTTACAAAGTTGATGATAATAAGTACCAATAATGTTCAGTAAATCGTTTTAAAACGTGCAGTTCTTTGTTCACCGTCGATGAATCATCCTGTTATTCTGACGTGAGCACGTAAAAATAGAAATGATAAGGAAATTGCAAACAATGTACAACTTGTTTACAAAAAAGGACACTTGTTTACAAAACAATTTAATACAAATATTTGTATTAAATTGTTTTGTCTATCCACACCTTTAGTCATAGAATCATATAGACCTTGAATGAAATTGCGTGTTACATGACAGTGAGTAGATATGTATCAAACATATTATCAAGCTTGGTCCACAACCAACATGTAATTTTGCAAATGTGATGTTATGGAAATTTTTGAGGTTATATATTCCACGGTCAGTGGTTCAAAAGATTAATCGATTAGAACTACTTTATTACGAATAATTTATGTGTATGTAAAAAAGTAAAAAAAATCTCAATAATGGTTAAGGTTCAAACATATTAACATAAATGTTCTGGATTCTGTCAATGTTCTAATTGTGTTGCAGTAAAAATGTTGTTGTATTTTAAAATGGGAAAGATGATCTAGTCTATGTGGATTCTTTTAATAAATTATTTTGATGACATCATGTCATTTGTTTCTTTTCAACGATGTTACTTACAGAACATTATTTAAATATAAGCCATATGTACCTACGATAAAACTATTATAATATGACGATATATTCGTAACTATTTAAACATCAGTTTTATTTAAATAACTTTAAACATAAAATGTAGTTAGTTAAATGCTATATTTCCTTCTTTAACTATGGAAATTATAGCACTATTGTTATGAGGTAATACTGAAGTTATTAAGGATTAGGTAATATTAATTTCTTGCAATGCTTGCAATCTTTATTCTAATTATCCCAGACTTCTAGCACGAGGACTATAATATATGTAGTACCTGCATCGTCCACGGTCATCTCGTGATGATAAATATAATGACACAGAGTGACTTGTCGTTCTAATAGTACCGCCCAACGTTGCTATGGTTCCCATGTCCATAACAGATTTAACTCATAAACACAACAGACATTGTTTAGATCAGTGATAGCTCTGCAAACTGTGTGCTTTTAAAAGCTTTTTATCACATCACTTACGCAAACTTAGGTAGCACTTTATCAAATAGTTAGTCTTGCTTTAGGCGAGAATTTCTTTAAGTGATCAACAGTTTACCTTTTAATAAAGTAACTCTTTTATTTTTTAAACAAGAATTTGCGGACGCTTCTTAGTAAAACTGGGTCAATGTATGGACAAGTCTGTCGCAGAAAAAAATCAGAAAACAACGTGAGTTAGAACCAAGTCGTAGCTTCAATAGATTTTTTTCAAAAATTTAAACTTACACATTTATTTTAGTATTTATTTGCGTAAATTCGATATGTTTGTAATAAATAATCCAAATTCTAGGTTTACAACAAAAAGTTTCTATAAATATTCACAATGAAACGTCTTGCCTCTACATGTTTTGTTTTTTTGGTTGTAACCGTCCTAGGGTAAGTTTTATTATTCGATTTATTTTGGTGTTGGGACGCTATTTTAATATTTACCTATTAATACTTTAGGACTAACTAATTAATTGCCTTAGATAGGTATCTACGTGTACCTACCTACCTAATAAAAATGCACTTTTTTATACTACCAACCAAGGTAGCAAGCAAGCATACGGCCCACCTGATGGTAAGTGGTTGCCGACGCCTATCGCCATTTGCAATACCTGAGATATTGCCAATGTGTTGCTGACCTGTTACAATGCCGAGAAGGCAAACTGGCTCTCAAGTGCAATTGCCGGAACACACCGATAGGTGCTTGGCGACAAATTTTCAACTCGGGTCAGGCGGGCACTACTGCTTTGTCAGCTTTGCGCAGTTGAACGCCCTTTGCACTAACAATCCTTTGTACTGAAACAGATAAAAGATTTTCAATGTTGCAGATAATCTATGTACTTACCTACAATCTAGATAAAATATGTAATCATCACGATGATATTGATTTAGGTTTGATTTTATTATTGGCTTAACCTGGCTAAGTTGCCGCGTTCATCCTATTAAATATCACTTAGGCATATAAACTAGACAGGTCCAATGAGGAGATTTCCACACAAACAGAGATCCTCTCTGAGTGAGCTTGTAGTACCTAGTTGCAGTTAGCTTAGTTATAAGTCTTGGAAGTCAGGTTGAAGTCAAGATAGATTTTATTCCTTTTTGTAGTACCTATCACAAAAATAACGCCCCAAACAGGTCCAATGAGGAGATTTCCACCAAACAGAAAGCCTCTCTGAGTTAGCTTGTAGCATTTACAATTAGCTTATAAGTCTTGGAAGTCAGGTTGATCAAGATAGATTTCATTTCTTACTGTAGTACCTACCACAAAAATAACGCCTTAATATTTCTAACAGCAACGCAGCAGCTCGTTCTAAAAACGGTAAGATGCCGACCCAACCGATCAAGTTGTATTACTTGCCACCGTCGCCACCTTGCCGAGCCGTCATGATGACTGCAAAGGTCCTTGGTCTGGACTTGGATCTGGTGCTGACTAATATTATGGAAGGACAGCATATGACACCCGAATATCTAAAGGTAAAAAAAATGTTAGGTACGCTAGGTAGGTTAGCTATAGTTGAAACTTCTTGAACTAATGAAATTTTAACTATTTTTTCTGAATAAATTTTATTATCATAAGTCTATCCAAAAATGTGTGGTTGGTAATTATTATTGTGATTCTGATATTTGATATCGGTGTGTTAATTCTACAGATGAATCCTCAGCATACAATACCGACTATGGACGATAGTGGATTTATTTTATGGGAGAGGTAAGTTTCCATATATTATATGTAAGACTGTTTTGTCGTATATTTCTTCGAAATTTCAGTAGTTGAATTAGTAAAAGCTTAATTTTTCGTAAGACAGAAGAAAATTATAGAAGATAGGAATGAAAGAAAACATATTTATTAGCTACAAAATAAAACACAGAACAAAGTTACCACAATTAAATATTATTATTAGTTTCCTAGATATAAACAAAAACTAAAATAGCTGATTAAAATCTGATAAAAGTGTAGGTGCTGTTTTTTATGGCACCGATTATTGTTAACAATCGATAACAAATGATAATGATTTGGTTGTTAGGATATCTAACAATCAACGGAAGTACTATAAATGTTTTATTTCAGTCGCGCTATAATGGCGTATCTGGCAAATGCGTACGGACGGGATGATTCACTGTACCCCAAGAATCCAAGGCTAAGAGCTGTCGTTGATCAACGTCTGAACTTCGATCTTGGGACATTGTTTCAGAGATATGCCAACCTCTATGTAAGTTTCTTTTTATGTGATTAAAGTGATAAATGGAACGTCGTTGTAATAAAACTTACTGCTTTCCTTTCCTAGAGAAAAATACCCAATAGACTAATGTCTAAGCTCATAAAATGAAAGATTAACATCCTATGTTTCCATTTCTTTACAGTGCCTTTAACTCAAAACTTATCATGATATGTGAGGACATTATGGCTGAAGAACTGTCATACTTTGAGCCTGAGACAAATTATTCAGTTGAGATAGGACTGCCTATTACAACTGAATCTATTTAAGACGTTTCATTCATACTAAATTTTTCAGATACCAATTCTGTTTCGTGGCGATGAATATAATGAAGAGAATGCTGAAAAATTAAACGAAGCTCTAGGGTGGCTGAACACATTTTTGGATGGACGTGCTTTTGTTGCTGGAGACAATCTAACAATTGCTGACATTACTATAATTGTTACTATAACTAATATCGAGGTAAGTTTATGTGATAAATTTAAGCTTTTAGGCCCTAGAAGGGTACTTATGAAGGTTAATTTATTTACGATTTTCTTTTCCCAGGCTTTTGGATTTGACTTCAGCTCCCACGAGAACGTTACAAAATGGTTTGAAAGGACAAAAAAGGCTCTAGAACCATACGGGTACCAGGACATCGATTATGCTGGAGGTCAGATTTTGGCTTCGTTCATGAAGAAAGAGTAAACGTAGTTTGATTTACATGTCTATAAAGATTTAGAGCAATAAATCGTTTTTCTCATAACGTTGTTTTATTATTTTGCTTATCGATGGCATGTGAAGTACCTAACCAATTATTTTGAACTGAAGTGTTTGTAACATAATTACAAAATGGTAGGTATGCTGTTTTATTTGTTAACGTATCCCAATATTTCCACAAATATTATAAATGCAATAATATGCGGTAATAAATCAATCTATGGCCGAGACCGAGTTCTGAACCGGTGATAACTTCAGTAAATTTGACATTCATAAGTGCCCTTCTGGGGCCTAAATTGAATAAATGGCTTTGATTTTGACTTTGAATGGATTTGGATAAAAGATACATACATCAATCATAGTACCTTGTACTACGTGTAGTGTAATTGTAGGTTTTCAATGTCCTCAGATGAGAGTATATAGAAAAACTATCGCAATAACATTAAAATTATACTATTTATGACTACCATTCAAACAAAGTTTCCATGGAATAAGTAGGTACCTACTTGATAAAAAATTGAGCAGTCAACCAAATATCTACACTCAGGCTACTTGATTATGATTTCAAAATGCAAAATGTCTAATATGAGGTCAAAACGAAAGCATACAAACAACCAATTAGAATGATGAAGAAAATACCTGGGTATTTACTTATGTATCTACAGGTAGGTATTCACATGGTCACAGGCTTTATTTATACTTGTATGTTCTAACAATTAATTAATGAGAAATTATGCGATAACAAGAGACGATAATAAGGTGTTAGCCGGCCGATACGTCCGGTCACACGAGATCCCACCGTCGAGCTACTGAATTGTGGTAGGCATTTGTATGTGGCATAACAATGCGCCAACGCACGCAGGCGGTCGCGCGGCGCGCAAACCGTTCTACGTTTTCAAAACAAAACAAAACTTCGATTGTTCTAATTTGAAAAATTCACCACAAAACGATCAAACACATAGCAGTATTCGCAAACAACTTGCGGGGAATGAAACAACAAGTCGCCTTGTCGCGTCCTAGCATCGGTTCAGTAAACACGAAGAAATTATTTCTCAGGATAAAGTTGTAATGAATGTGGTGGGTGCCGTGCTGAAGTTGATATTATTATGTGTTGTTAACATTGACACAGCTGTTGGATTATTTTTTGTACAAAGATGATCTTCTATGTGGGTATACTATTTTATAAATATATTTTCTAAATCTTCTTCTGATTGTTAGATCAAGTACTTGATTATATTAAATTTGTAATTCGTTTCATTTATATTTTGTAATCTAACATAATCATTATCTACCTACCAATTTTTTTTAATATACCTTTTTTCTAACTACTCATAAAGCAAAGAATTGGTTTCAAAATGGGAATTATCATTAGTAAATCGTACGTATCATAGAATAGAATGGAATACGTTTTTCTCATTAGCATTCATGAATTTAAGAAGAGATTTTTCTAAGGAAATAAAGATCTATTGAACGACTTGTATCATAAAAATAGACAGTACTCATGCAGTGCAATACTAGACAGAGGATGTGGTCATTATTCAACTAGGTATCTACTACAACGATAGCGCTATTGTTAAATTGTTCTCACTAGATGTTTGATTGGAGAACATCATTGACCTTTTTAGTTATCTTGTACTTCATTCTAAAGGTTTTAGTCATAATTAATCATGATAAGTAATCAGCATCCTGTGACACAGCCTCGGTCACAAGATTTCTTTGTTCATGACAATAGAAGAGTGCCAGCAGCTATGACATCAAAGTTATTATATCTCATTATGATTGTTACAGCAACTAATATGTATCGTAGTAATAGGTGTGTCTATGACAACCACTGTCCAATTTCCTGGAAATCCTACATCGGAAATGTCAGCCGATGAAAAAAATACACAAAAGGTAAATAAAACTATGGAACAATCGGATGAAAGCGGGCATGAGGAAGAAACAGACATGGAAGATAAGAAGTTTCTAGAAGATGCTATGAAGACAGTCTTAGATCCTGATAAACTTATATTAAAAACTAATGACGTTGTAGATAATTTCAAAAGTAAATTAGTAGAATTAGATAAAGGGAATATTACATTAGAATTATTTATGGAGGAAATGGATAAATTGAGTTTAGACGTGTGCAAAACATCTCAGGATGCTTTGTGGTCATACGTTACTGATATAAACAATGAGCTCAAAAAGAATAACATGGTATGTACTAAAATAGCCTCAGTATGATTTAAGTGTAATTAGTTGCTTATTAACGGTATAATGTGAAATTATGCTTTTAGGTGCGTATTGCAGCCGAAGAAGATGAAATCAAAAAACAGTATTGGAACATATTAAAGAAGAAATATTTGAATGAGAAAATTATGAATGATCCAAAGTTATATAGAAAGATACGAATTATTAAAGAAAGAGGCACAAACGTGCAGATGCCCCAAAGTAAGGTAAAGTATTCAATTAATTTGTATAATGTTTTTAGAAATTCGTAATAAAACAAGATCATTGAGAAAAATTATTTAGGTACTGAAAAAGAGCGACTAACTTTTAAAGTAAAAAAGAACTTGAATAAAATTGAATTAAATTTAAAAATAACATCAAAAATCCTATTTTAAGATCTTATTTTGGAATTTATGATATTAATAACATTTTATAGTCTTTTATAATTACAGCAAAGAGAGGAAATTGACACGATGCAAAGGATATGGAGTAGAGTAACTCTTTGCAGCTACAATTCAACATGTAATACAGAAGATTCTGTTCGTTCCATGAGTGGTTAGTTAATATTAGAACAATAGTTTTTGGTATAAAAAAAACATGAACATTTATCATTTTGCTTTAAAGTTATTCTTGAAAATCGCTTTGTAGCACATACATAATTATGTAGATACACATCTTCACACTAACAAGTCACACTTCTTAGATTTGCATATAAATTGCAATAATATTACAAACAGCTGAATAATATTATAATAATAATAGTATTGTTGCATTGTCTAGCTTCACCTATGATTCTATTCTTATGATTCTAAAAGTCAAAATCTTTCATGATTTTCCATTCCAGATGTTATATCGATTTTCAAAACAAGTAACGATACGAAAGAGCTAGCATATTATTGGAAAGCTTATCGCGACTCCACGGGCAAGAAAATCCGTCCTATTTTCAAAGATTACGTGGTTAGAATGAATAGAGTCGCTGAATCAGAAAACTTCACTGATGCAGGTGACATGTGGCGTTATGCATTTGAAGACGACCATTTTGTTGAAAATGTGGACAATATATGGCAAGAAATTAAGCCATTCTATACTTTATTACACAAGTACGTAAGAGGGAAACTAAAAGCGATCTACAAAGAGGATTTAAAAAATAATGACAATATGATTCCAGCTCATATTTTAGGTAAGGCTTCAAACTTGTAGCGCCTATTGAAATTGTAATAGCAAAAATTCACAAATGAATTATTATAAAACCTATTTCACATCAGTAGGTCATCAGATATCTATCTATCATATAACAAATGATGAGTAGGTATATACTCAACGTTAGGCCATATGTTCTCCCCTAACATTTGATTGCTATTTTTAGTGGTACAATTTTTCGATCTTTCTTCATGTTCCATATTAAAATAATTATAGGCAACCTATGGGCGCAAGAATGGCAGTCTATTTATCCAAAAGTCATCGCATATTGTGATCAAATGAGACCAAAAATGTCGTATAACGAGTCTATATACTCAAAGGATCTGTTTGATGCTGTTGACAAGTTCCATCAATCTCTGGGCTTCGAAAGCGCAAGTGATTCATACCATGATATAAGAGAGACAATGACGACAGCAAACTGTTTGCCTTCAAGTCATGATATGTGCGATGGAGTACATTACAAGTAAGTTACCTGTAGTGGTCTTCTATTTATGATATGAATTTATTATAAGTCAACAAATAAGATAATATTGAAAAAAAAAAAATGGTTTTGGTGATGGCCACTTTTCTCTTTAGTAATAATGGCGATGGAAGTGTAAATGGTTGATACTTACGTTTAAAAAAAATATAAAGCGAATTCCATATTCGAAATGAAAATATTTTAATTTGTAATTTCCAGGATAAAGTGGTGCGGCGAAAAGGTTACAGATGTAGTTGTTGGGTTATCCCGCGCCGCAAGACTTCTAGGTCACGTTCAATATTTTAAGCACTACAGAAATCTACCACCCCTGTACAGGGATGGACCAAATTCAGGTATGGAAACAAAATGTAGTTTAACATAACATAAAATACAGCTAAAATAGAACTATGGCCGCAAAGTTTTCTTTTTCGTATCTGACTGATAATCTGGACGGTGCGTTCCTTGTAAAATGTAGGCATACACTAAGAAAGGGTTTGTCGATAATCCTAGACTCCCAAGGAGGTAAATTGGGGATTGCGGGTAAAACCGTGGGGTGGAAAACTAACATAGTCAGATATATGACTTGTATTTATTATTTTACTCTGTATAGGCATGTATAGCCATGATGGCCGAAGACGTAACCAAACGATAGTTTCTTGGTTTGAGCCTTAGGGTGGTAGCTAGCAAGGCGTATACTACAAAAACCCTTCATGATGTTTTCTTTCATAGACATACAACCCTAATTAATTCTAGGATATACAATATCTTTCGTCAAGATATTCGACGTCCCTCTCACTGAGCCATCATCGCCATGCATATCAGTAGGCTAAAAACTAAAGCGCAGTAAAGACGCAAAAAAAAACTTTTAATTAAAAATCAAAAGCCTGACTGACCCAACATTATTTTTTATTAGGCTATAGCGCAGCTGATGGGTAAAAATATAAACGAACAAATTCGATTTTTGCAGCGTTCCATGATGCAATATCCGACATAGTGGCAGTGCAGTTGACTTCGCCGGAACACTTGAAGACATTAAACTTGGTGAATGTGGAGACCGGACCCGAGGTTACTTTGAATCATCTCCTTTGGGTTGCTTTGGAAAAATTCCCTCTCATGGCATATGCTTATGTGTTGGATAAATGGCGGTGGGATGTATTCGGGAACAGCAGTTTGGAAGATTGGAATCAACATTGGTGGGACCTAAGGTGAGTTGTCTTTTTCTATATAACAAAGACGGTGAACATAGTAATCAGTTGGTTACCTAAGCCTATAAACGCTTGCACCACCCGAGGCACAGAATCCACGTATTATGTAATCTGTGCCCCGCGTATCACGATTTACCAACCGTTCCCCTCTCTACTGTGGGCTTTGATGATCGTACTCATACGAAGGACACGACATTCTGCAGTGGAGTGACTTTTTCCCCTGTCCAGCTGCTCTTTTGAGCTAAAAAACGCTCTACTCTCATAGAGTCTTAGTCGATTATCTGTTAAAATCATTTATGAGCTATTCAAGGGACTTAATTTACCTATCTGCAAACCAGACTATAAAAACAAGACTAGCAAAGGTCAATAAAAATAGAATAAATATAGGTACCTACAAATGGTACTTACCTAACTACTGAGTTAACTTAATGCTTCCTTATTTTTTTTTTATTGAGTTTTTGCAGATCTGCTACAAACATGCATATAAACCCACTTGAATAATAAGTAGGTACAGTATGACACAACTTAGATAAAGTATCTGCAAAATTCGATAATTTCCGAATAGAGTGCGCCTACAACATTACTCATATGTTAAAAAATTATCGGCGAAAATGATCTTGTTGAACGTTGAATGGCGCGATAATGAATGATTTTTATTAGTTGTGTAAATCGGAAGTGAAGTGTAGATATACGATTTGCCGATGCTACATCTAAGTTGTGTCATACTGTATTGTAGTAGTATTTTTTTACCATTGCCAAATTTCTCATCATGATCATACGTAATCCTTGAACTTAACGAGTAAGGACATGATACAAATTAGCAGGTACACATTCAGTATTCACCTTGCGTTCGCCGCCGTTATCTTGTTCACGATTAACTCTGCTTTATTATATTACAGCTCATCAGTTCACCTTTTATCGTAATTTATTATAAAATCTTCATCAGTTTCAGTATAAGGGTATAAAATTGGAGGTGAAATCGCGTGGGAAATACTAGGCTAAAATAAATGTTTATTCAGTTATTGACGACTGTATAAGTAGGTATGTGCGCGTCATCACAAAATAATATCATTATACTACTAGGTATATTTCAAGTTTATTACGTTACTTGGTTTTCGATAAAAACGACTGAAACAAACGGACGGACATAAGAGTGATCTTAGTCCGTTTTTAGGGTTCCGTACCTCAAAAGGAAAAACGGAACCCTTATTGGATCACTTTGTTGTCCGTCTGTTTGTCTGTCTGTCGGTCTGTCAAGACCCTTTTTCTCTGGAACGCTTGGAGGTATCAAACTGAAACTCATATCAAATAATCAGGTCTACTGTCCCTTGGAGCTGTGAAAAAATCAAACTTCTAAACCAACGCAATCAAAAGATACAGCCGTTTATGCTGTACATTTCGATACTCGCAAGTGAATCAAAACCCACAGGGTACTTCCCGTGAACTCAGAATCTTGAAATTTGGTACGAAGCAACGTCTTATAGCACAGATAAAGGAAAAATTGCGAAAAGTTAAAATTTTTAGTTACATTATATAATAAAAATATTTTTAATAATTTAAAATTTACTACCCCTTTCCTCATGAACGCGTAGAGGTATTAAATTGAAATTCATATCAAATACTCAGGTCTATAATAACTTTAAGCTGTAACAAAATCAAACTTCTATGTCAACGCAATCAAAAGAAATAGCAATTTAGCCGCATATTTAGAAACTCGCAACGGCTCGCAAGGGAATAAAAACCTAAAGGATACTTCCCGTTGACATTGAATCTTGAAATTTTCTCTCTAGAATACAATATTTTTAGAGTTGTAAGTGACCCAAACTCAGACGTGTAACGTAAATAAACGAATTTCAAACATGGGGGGCCACTTTTGGGAGTAAATTAGAAAATTTTAAAAAAAGTTTTGCAAACTATACTGTGTGTTTCATATCAAATGAAAGAGCTCATTGTGAGGATTTCAAATATATTGTTTTTATAATTTTTAAAAACGCTTTGAAGTAATAGGCGAAAATTTACCATTCCCCCTCTCCTAATCTCCGTAACTACTGGCCTAAAATTTTTGAAAAAACAGAAAATAGTTCTGTACCTATAGATTACAGGAAAACGTCTATGGTATTTAAAGTAACATAAAAAATAACGGAACCCTTGGTGCGCGAGTGAGACTCGCACTTGTCCAGTTTTTTCCTAGGTAGCTACAAATGCCTGAAAAATAAATATCTAAATGTCCATCAACAAGTAGGTACATACACCTACCAAAAAATCGAGGCTATTGACTTCGAAAAAGTAAGTCCATGCCAAAGAACTCAATATTTTTTAAAGGTAGCATACAAGCATACGACCCGCCTCATAGTAAGCGGTTACTGTACTGGCCTACAGCCGCTTGCAACACCAGAGGTTGCTGACTCCACTCCATGTTGTCGACTCTGCAAAAATCTCTTCATTTTTTAGAATTCCTTGCTGTACTCCCTTGGTTTATCTATGAATGTTTGTTAGATTCGATGTATGAAGGAACTACTTGGATTAATCATTTTACAATTCTGAAATTTATCGTAGGTAGTTATTATTATACGCGGACCCGGAGTTACGCGTAATCTCGTTGATTCGTCTTTTGTTTTGTCTACACAACTCCGCTACTGTCTGATACAACTGTTTGGCTAATAACTATGCCGAAAAATACCCTATTCAATAGAAATACAATACATTAAGAGGAGGCTATCTGCGTATGTCTCCGTCCCTTACTACGGGGCATATTTACTGAAAAATCTCAATTTAAAAAAAAACTATTCCCCGTCACATATTCTCTAGTTTAACATATATTTTTTTCCAAATCTCTTGGAACAAAGAATACAGAGAGAAACTCATTTTAGAATTATCATTTCACGTATAGCATCGCCTTAATACCCAGAATTACGCGGTTATCTATAACGAAAGTTCGTGGTATTATTGTACTCGTTTAATATGGCAGTTATAGTTATAATTAGTCATAAATTAAAAATTATCCTTGATACGAACCATTTAAAGAAAAACATTGACATTGACAAAGAACTGAAGTTGTAGGAGTGTAATTAATCAATAATGTGCCATATTTTATATATGTTCAAGGACTCAAGAGACAGGAATATCACCACCAGTACCTCGAAATGAAAGTGATTTGGATCCAGCCGCTAAGTATCATGTCGTATCTCACGTGCAATATATTACGTAAGTTATATCGTGTTATTACTACATATATGACTGAGAATATAGTTTATTGTATTTTCAATCAAATGAGATCTCTATTGACGTTTTAATTAAAGTTAAGTTGCTTCAAAAACATTAATTATAATATTGCTGTAATATACAGTCAGCAAAGAAAGTTCATGAACAGATTCTGTTGCTGATATTACGGGTGGATATTATTAACAAAGGTATCGTCTTCCCATCGAAGACTTTTCTGCACATCAGTCCTACAATATGTATAAAAACTTCAATCGTTTTAATATTGGGCCGCAACGACTACTTTAAAAAGAGCAGGTCAAAAATGAAGTGGACTGAAAAAACTTAAGTATCATAATTTCACAGATATTTGGTGTCACACGTTCTGGAGTTCCAAATCCTCTCATCATTATGCAAAAAGGCAAACCATACGGGGCCTCTACACAAGTGTTCTATATACGGTGTAAAGGATGCGGGAAAACTTCTCAGGTATCTTTCCTTGATAAACAAATGCAGGAAAATCATCTAAAATTCCATTGCCAATATGTAGTTGATTGTAGTGTTTTAAAGTCAAAGTCAAGTCGAAGCCATTTATTCTATTTTCATCCTAGGAGGGCACTTAAAAGCTTTTATTATTATTCTTGTTCTTATTGAGTATATCAAGTAGAGTTTTCTTATTTTTTATGTAGGTAGGTATTCGTTAAATGTAATAAAGTGATGGCCCAGATAGATTGGATAAACCATACCGGTTTAAAGGTCAGTCGATAGGGTCAGGCCAAAATGTGGTGTGGTACAAAAATTTCATGACAACGCACAGCAAAACGTGAAGGAAATAATTAGATTGATAGAAATTATTTCAACAGATAGGAGATGTTATGAATATGGGAAAAGGGAGAAAGAATAATTAATTCAGAAATTCTATCGTACTATTCCAAATTTATGTTAATTAATCCAATATAGTCAGTCATGCAAAATGATATAGGCAAAATTTAAGTTCACACAAATAGTAACATTGGTTACCTACCTTAGAAACTTTAGCCGCAATTGAAAGACTCGATCTAAGGCTGAAATATGTCATTGTAATATTTATTAACATTTAATATATTCCAGTGATGGCATGGCCCTTGGTGCTAGTAAAGATTGGAGAACAGTTCTTCATGCTATAACTGGTGAGACTGAACTATCCACCAAAGGTATTCTCGAATACTTCTCAGTCCTTCAGGATTTCCTTGAAAAAGAAAATGTTAAACTTGCCCGAGTGTTGGATGAAGACATGGACCAAAGTGCACCTATCATAGTAGGTGCTATAGTAGTGCTATTGACAATACTTATAGTAGTACTTTACTGTGTGAAGAAACATGATATTGGGAGAAAATTGTGTTCAGCTTGTGGTTTGAGTAAAAATGGTTCTTTAGATATTGCGACAAATGAAACTCAAAGCAAAGCTAATGAAGTAGAAGGTATTAGCGAAGAAAAAGTGTGAAAATGAAGTGACAAAGATCTGATTGTGATTTTAATTAGTAACCTGTAGTTGAAATTTGTTGTGTAAGCCTATAGCGATATTTGCATGGGCTATTGTTAGTAGGCCACTCAATCGGATACAAGAGATAAGATAAAATAACAATTAATATTACCTAATTAATAATTGTATACTTGTATGTATTGAAACTCATTCAAAACTTTAATTCCATTCAATTTTGTGTGAATGTAAAAAAAATGATTAGTCATGGACAATTAATTTACTATTTACATTAAAATTGTTTAAACCAAAACTTATATAACGTTTTTAATTTTAAGTAGCCCCCCCATAAACCTGCTTGCGGCTGTATATAGCTTATTTGAGGTTTAGCTATTCCAGATTGATAAAAAACTACAAAGATCGTCAATTTTAAACTAGAACTACTCGTAACTACCAGCAGAAGTAATCTTAAAAGATGGTAACATGGTGTCGATTTCCTTGTTCACACCCTTGTAGCTTGATCTGTGGCCGTGTGTACAAGTCCGTGTGTCGTGGCCATGGTCAATATTATGGGAATGTATCCGCACCTCCCGAATGACGCGCGCGGCCGACCCCATACATTTTCATATGTGACTATGGCCGCGTCATGAAACTACATGAAAAATGTAGCAAAAATATTTTGCCGCGCGATAATCAAATACACTATTATTCTAGTAGCCGCTTCTCATGGAAATCTGGAAATATCATAGCATGTATGGATAGCATGTTTAATTATTTCTACCCAGTGAAACTCTACAACTCGAAATAAGTTTTTTAACCGACTTCAAAAAGGAGGAGGCTAACAATCTTCGGAATCATTTTTTTTAATGAATGTTCTTTGATTACTCGAAGACTTTTTTTGTTTAGATACCACCCTGGTGGTTCCATGGTCATCAGGTCAGGATCTGATGATAGGATCCTAGAGAAATCGAGGGATTTCTTCATATTTTATAGGCACCTACAATGTTTTTCATATACTTTCTAAAGCTATTCAGATATATGCAACTGGTAGTCATCATCTTATGATGGACGCTGCTGCGGAGCTGATGATGGAAGGAACAACTCCTTAACGGTTAGGAGCTAGGGAATAATTCTTTAAATATTATAGGACCGATACTTGAAAAACACTTTTACTTTTGAAGGCGTTTCTATTTTTTATTAGTGTTTTTTCAAGTAAATGTTAATACCGTACCGTACTACATTACCTTTTCAAAAAGATGTATCTTATAAATTTGAACCCTTTGTCGATTTGCGACATGGTAGCTTCCAAAAAGATGAACATTCCAATAAATGTTTTAATTAGACACAGGACGGTTCTAAGGTAATATATTGTTTAAAATTTGATTAGAAGCTTTAAACTTTTTAAATTAATTATCAATAATATTTTTCTCTCTCAAAATGGAAGATTACCATGGGCATGTCGAAGAAAACCCAAACATGAAATGTGTTGAAGTCAAGACCTTCTTGAATCGGACCTCAGAATGGTATCTTATGATTATTGTTAATTTTATTTTCAATGAGCTTGAGCTTTCGGTGAAGGAAAACATCGCGAGGAAACCATAGCACGGTGGTAGGATACTTTGTAGTATACCCGTCTGGCTGGCTACTACCCTCAAGTTGAAAATTGGTCGCCAAGCACCTACCGGTGTATTCCGGCAACTGCACTTGAGAGCCAGTTGCCTTCTCGGTATTGTAACAGGTCGGCAACACATTGGCACCTCTGGTATTGAAAATGGCGTTAGGCGACGGTAACCACTTACCATCAGGTGGACCTGCCTCTGTCTGCTTGTTAAACTTCAAGATAAAATAAAATTCAAGAGACAGGTCTAAAAAGTATCAACTGTGTACCTAATGAAATTTTTGATATTTTATATTCACATTTCCAATAGAATACAATAGAAGAATACGAAATACGATTCACTCATAAAGCTTGAGAATTAGCATCACAAAGGGAGCCTTAACTCCTGTTTCATAAAGAACCCACGGATTCTCTTCCATTTGATGAATTTAAAGGCCATCTGATTATCCAGAAGCACGTAAAGGTGTCCATACAAACCGAGCACGTCGTTTGCCTTGAGAAAGTTTCAACGAAAGTGGTTAAACGGCGCCAGCCAATTAATTCATATCTATCAATAATGAAATATAGATAACATTAGAAACTTATAATATCAAAACATTAATATGCAAATGTACCTAAATATTAAAAATGTAGTAATAGATAATGTTTTGACAGACTTCAGAAATATATGAGACGACTCATATAATAATAATACATTTATATATTCACTCTCACAATACTTAGTGGAACAATTTTATGACATTGATCATCTTATTACAATACCGTGAAGTGAAGATTAAGCTAATAATCTTTTGGCAAGTAAAAAAAACATACGTATAAATAAAGCTAAGATGGTCAATCGATCCAACATCCCATTTCTGCATTCTGCAGTTCGTTACTTAGGTATCAGTTGCTCACTACTTCAGATTTTACTGACGTGGAATTTTAATGATCTAAGAAGGTCCCATGATAAGGGTTTTGAGGTTAACTTATCTCGAGTACTACGATTAAATAAGGAATCAATTTAAGAATTTTACTAACCTCGCATTTCACACTAGTATACCTTATGCTCTTCAGTGGAAAACTTTTTATTACGTTCTAAGTGTAAACAGTTTGTTAAATATTAGCAAGGTACCTTCGATTCAGTAGATGATTCTAACAATACCTTTTAAGGAATGTAAATATTTTTATGTTTGATTGAAACAATCGGCCATTGCAACAGTTGATATAAGGAACGATTGTATTGACATGGGTAGTGATATCCGCGGTTGGTTGTGGACATCCGCTCGTAACCGACTTGTCGAAATGGTTAAGAATGTAAGCCGGTGCGAACTAACTGCAATCACCTAACTGTTACGACTGGTGACGAACGCGCGCATAGGACCGCGGCGCATGAGATCGAAACCGCGCGCCATTTGCATATTCAAAAATCGAACGAACTTTTTTTTAAACTAGACTCCTACTTAAATTAAAAAATAGCAATTGATTCGAATTTGAAATAAAACATGCATGCTGGAATTGGAACTGTAATTTAAAAAAAATCGTGATTTAAAACAAATGGAACTTATGTGACTTGTGATAATTCTTGGTTGTGAATAAGTAATTGTTAAACAATAAAAGGTAAGTTTCGAGACTGTTAAAATAGAAAGTCCTTACATAAACCATGAAATTTAGCATTAGATACACGTTGAGCTTACAGAATTACAATGACTTAAGTAGGTAAACAAGTGAATAAGTAGGTACCGCGAAAGTAACTTTATAAAAACATTTGTAAGCTAATATTTATTTATTTTATTTTATTGGACATCCAGCAAGGCGTTACTAAAACTTACATTTTATATTAGTTTGAGGACATGCTTAAGTGCTGCCTCAGTTATTGGTTGCTCCGACATAAAAATGTGGACAATTAAACATAATAGGTACTGTATAGTAGATAAGTAGTTATACAGGGTGGGCCAATAATTTTTGCACTTTTAAAACATGAATAGAAATAAAACTACAACTGTTATTTTGTTGATTATATATTTAACGTTTTGAAAATTTAATGAAATTTATTTTTTAAAAATGACATCGTCGAGATGTGCACCGTCTCGTCGTTGGCACTCTAGCAATCGACTACGCAAACTTTGGAAAACTCGCTGACACATGCTGCGGGGGATCGCTGCTATCTCGTCGTGGATGTTTTGTTTTAATTGGGATATATTCGTCGGTTTATTAAGGTAGACTCGACTTTTCAGGTATCCCCATAAGAAAAAATCGCATGGTGTAAGATCCGGGCTTCTCGGAGGCCATGGAATATCACCTCTGCGAGAAATCAATTTATTCGGAAACATTTCTTTGACTACCGGTAAAGTCACATTTGACGTGTGGCATGTTGCTCCATCTTGTTGCATCCAGGTCCTGCTGTTGTATCCTTGAAATTCATGCAACTGCGGCGTCAAAAACTCTCGCAACATCTTGACATATTCCGCTGAATTCACAGTTACATTATCTCCTTGATTATTTTCAAAGAAATACGGACCAATTATGCCCTTTGCTGATATGGCAGCCCATACTGTCGTTTTAGGTGAATGAAGTGGCTTTTGGTGTTTAAGGCGAGGGTTTTCCCTGCTCCAATATCGACAATTGTGCTTATTCACGTGCCCGTTGATGTGAAAGTGGGCCTCGTCCGTAAAGAATACATTCTCCAGGCTAGAGAATTGCTCCAGCATTGTGTCAGCCAATAACTTACGTTGAATGCATAAACTAAAATTGCATGTAGCGACGCATAGTTTCCCGCCACCCGCGCACCCCTCCTTCCAACGGTATTCGAGAAATTTAGTGTTGCTATTTGCAAAAATTATTGGCCCACCCTGTATAATAAGAGAACTAAGAGAAAAAAAAATATTATAACAAACAAAGAAAATGTGGATGATCATAGCTTTATGTTAGATTAAACTAGATAACCTTAGCATAAAATTGAAGGTAGATGAGAACTACAGATAATATGAAACTTTAAAATATTGTAAGTAAATTCGTGCGTATGAATTGAATCATAGTAAACGAATTGTGAATAGAAGTAAAGATAGTAATATTATAAATCAAAATATATAATATTGTACCTAACAATTACATTAATTATTTATGAATGCCAAGCGAAATAATACATAAACTTGATGTAACTAAAAATATTATATATTTTTCGCGCAATTTTCCGTTTTTTAATATTATTTGCATTGTTGGTAATTAAGGTTTGTATATAGCTGTGCCAGCTCTTATAGTAAGGAGAGTTCTCTTTCACCCAGGAAAATATATTGTAGGATTTGAACCGGCAGGCAAAGGTCACCTTTGCCTCGCTTTTCACGCCGCTTGAAGTCTCTGCCACTGAGCTGTCATCGCTTTAGGGTTGTTATTTTTTTAATAATAATAATTATTTAAACAACTCTGTGTCTCCACTTTATTATCTAGTAGCTGTTCCTCGCGGTTTCACTCTCGTTTCCAGGATAAAAAGTAGTTTCCTATACCTTAACCTAACTGAACCCAATAGAGCCTTTTGATCGCCGATTTTTCAGATTTTTTTTTTCTATGGGCATTTACAGATGTTGAAAAAAATGTACAGTCAGCGGCGATTTCTCAAAATATTTTTTATTAACTTCATCAATCCTGTCTCCGACAAGGATCAAATGGCTCTATTGGGTCAAGTTAGGTTAAGGTATAGGAAATATCACAAATTTAAAAACAATTTTTCCCATACTATGGTGACATAGTAAACAAAATAAAGTATCAATACTTTATGTAAACAATATGTATATTCGCGTGGCTTCAACCCTTAAGGTAGCCGCCATTACTGACCCGTCTCATATATCCACCGTGTAAAGGCTTTGAAGTTATCTTCAATAGCTAGGTATATTTTAATTATTATGTATAATAAAACAAACAAAAAGAAAACACTCAACAACGTCTATGTATTTATGCTATGTTTTAAAAAAAAAAAAAAATCTATTACGGAAATCGCATCCGTGTGAAACTTGTTTATAATAATGGAGCAGCATACAACAGCATAAGATGATCAACCATAGACAATACAGAGTAAACATTGTTAAAAGTCTATAATGTTAAATGAATTCATGAGAATATCTTGAGTCATTATCACACACGGTTAACAGAAACACAGATGTTCATGTAAATTTTTGTCTAAGGCGGGATTGAACCATCGACCTACGTGATAGGTAGTCTAGTGTCTTACCAATCTCGCCAACTCGTCTTATTATTATGACGTAAGAGAGCGACGGATATATTTGACAAAAGTTTGACAAAACATGCTTTAAACCGTCTCACGTAATTAGGAAGTAATATTTTTTTTCAATCGTTTGGAGTTTACTTTATGTTCTCATAAATTAATAATTATTTAAATTATAGTCGTAAATGCGGTAGCTGATGTTTGTTACTAGGCTGATCATATTTTTATTGTATAACTACTGCTGAAAGTAGGCTCTGTTCTGTACCACTAGATGGTAATAAAGTTAATCTATCAAATATTAAATTCTATTAGAAATAAGCAGTTCCTTTGTACATTTGTTTAATATATAAGAATAATTTGTTTTTAATAAAAGGATGTATTTTTTTTCATACACGTACATAATTATAAAAGTAGTTACCTTCTATTCTATACCTTCGTTTATCTGCCCTTCACTCGCGCACTAGATCTTGTCGTTTAATAAATCATTGAGCAATAGAAAAAAAAACGACTATGCAATTAAATACGTATATTTTCCAGGTATTCATGTGGTACCTATTCTAAGATTGTTATTAGAGAGATTTAAATTAGATAAATTCAATGTAAATTATAATATTTATAAATAAATACTTCACATGACTTTATTTAATTAATAAAAGTATATTTTACTTATTATGTAGCTAATATTGGAATTTTGTGAATGTTGGGACTGAGCTTTGAACATCCATGAAGAGTATTTTTCCACATAAAATCTCTTCGTAATCAAAAAAATAACTGAAGCGAAGAAAATTATCTCGTATATATTGAAGTTGATGAATTGTTTGACAGATATTTTTACTACTATTTCTACTACTTACCTTTGGCAAATAAATAGTCTGACCACGTCTGACGCCTAGAAGACAACTTTTGTCAAGAGTCAGAACACATCGGTTAGCATAGTGACACTTTCACACTTATTTATCGAAGACGTGTGCGTGTTTAGGTCAAAGACTATCAATATTAATAAAATGATTTCGTCCTGACCGATAAAACCCAAACCGCTAAAAGTAGTAAATTGATATTTAGCGTGTGTGTCTGTAAAAGGATGAACACGGTTTGGAAATTTCCCATGCTAAATAGTTCAGAATGGGGATGAAAGTCAATTTTAAAGTTCGGTCCATAAAAATAGGTACTTGGGCAGTAGATTACACTTCAGTATTTTGGCAAACCCTAAGTATGGGGGTGAAAAAGGGATGGAATCATGTTTGAAATTCTAAAATTTTAAACACTATACCTGAATGAAACATTTTTTGATGGATTTCTAATGGATCAATAAGAGTGCAACAGTTTGTATGGGAAAACATAAAATTCGCATCGTAAGGAGGTTGGTACATACATTATTTTAGTATATAAATTGGCGCGGGCTAATTGGTTAGGGTTGAACTAACACAGAATTTTCTAAACTTCAAGCCATAAAGGAGGATTGAAACCACAGGGAGAGCTAGTTTAAAAACAATTATCTTTGTCTCGGAATAATACGGTCACGTTCCTAAATGGTTTGTATTTTTTTTTGTGCTAGTATTTTAACCTTATCAATTTTTATTTTTAGCATTAGAAGGTTGCTTCGCCGATATGTTTGCCAAACTATTTGTTATACAGGTGGGAAAATTGCGGCAACAGAAAACGAAATACCGAGAATTTCAATATATCTGATATACCTACCGTATGTTTCTCCATAGTAGGTATCACTTAACCATGAAAAGTTTTATAAACTATATAAAATATTTGTTTGTTTGGATATTTAGGGGTAGTATTCATTCAAAGCTACTAATCAAATCCTGAAAATCTTTAATTGATTGGAAGCTACATTATCCCCATTTATCTCAGAAAAACTGCGGGAAAGAGTTAGTACTACGTATACCTATATATAAAATAATAATATGTTGAGAAGAATCATACACTCAAAACGCTCAAAACTTATTTAGTTTAGGCACTGATTAACACATTTGACCGTTACAATGTACTCAACCACCGGTTTGTAACACCTAAGTACTATACTTAAGATAGGAAAATAAATGACACACCCAAACGTAATTTAGGACAGGTCATCGTCCTTACAATGATTTGTCCTAAATTACATAACATATTCGAGTTCTTTTTCACGGAACTATGATAACCGCCAAAGTAAATTTTGTAGGAAATTACCAAAACAATAACGTGCGTCAGAGCGTCATTATTTAACAATGGTTCACATGATTATCAAATATTTTCATAAAAAAAATAAAGAAGACAATTTGCAAAAATACATGATTTTTTTGTACACCGTTACTGTCATTGATGTATAATCATTGACATTTACGGTTAAAATATCATTAGACGACCATTTTGGCTGATTTATGAAATTATACTTATGTGCCATAGCTTATGGGCCCTGTCCCATGGCCGACAAGGAAGCTACTAGCTATCAAATTATTTTGTCGCTCAAGAAACGTAGTAGATCGCTGACTGTTCACACCACAGGTTTATACTGTCAACAAGAACTCTCTCCATTACTTTATCGTCATAATAACACTCGCGTAGCAACGCTCAGTTGGTGGGCTTCAGTCGTTACTAGTTGCTCACCAACTCGTTTCTATTTACTAGCTCTACTCACTTCTCTAATCATCTGCGCGATGGGACAGGTGCTTAATAATTAGTTTTCAATTTGACACTCACTGGCCACTGTTACTGACGGACAAATCATCAATCTTCATCGTCTGAAGCAGCTCAGATATGGGACACGAGTGGGTCTATAGGCTTTGGTGGACTTTATGCCGTATATTTTTATTTCATGAAGATTTTATTACCATTTTTTTACACCGAATAGTGGTGATTTTGTAGCTATGGATGCGTTTGATATCCACCAATCATATTCATCGGTCCACAGAATAGCACTGGTGGAAACGAGTTTTACTAAGCTATGTGTTTTATATGGACGGATGCGTGCTACGGATGCCTTGCTATGGATTTGTGCTATGGACTCGTGCTTTGGATGGCCGCTCCCCGTACTTTTTCTACTATCGATGCATCGTATAGCTCGGCGCATCTTCATAGCACGTCTACATAGCTTAGCATCAGTGGAAACGGTCACATAGTTTCGTAACTTAGCTTTCACATCCTCGCATCGTAGCCGATTAGCACAACTCTGATGGAAAAGCAGCCTAAGTTTAAACACCGAGGCAAAATATTATAGGAAAAATATCTTATTAAAAACCTGAAATATGCTACAAACAATTATAAACTCCAAGATTGTAAATGCGCCACAGTTGATGGTATCTTCATATAATGGAGTCCAAATGACCTTGTGCGGTCTGTCATTCTATTGTTGCCTAACTTATATACCATCAAGTAATTGCTAACAACAGATAATAGTGTTTTGTGGAAGGATAATGTGGTATTATTGTCGATGCACTTTGATATGTGACAAAGGAAAAAAAAGAGGTAGTTAAACGGCAATTTTTGTCCTGCATATAAATAATTTGTTTGTTTATAATGTTTTTGAATTAAATTATGTTTGTTGATTACAGAGACGCAGGTATCCGTTACTACGTTTATAAAAAAAAATATCTTGTTTAATACAATTATTTGATAGATATTGATTATGCTAGATTGCAATTAATTTTACTTTATTATAACTAACTAGGTATATTATAATAATATTTACAACAACTTAAAATTAAAATAAAATTACCCTACCCTATTATAAAATACAAAATATTTACAAGTACCTAATTAAGTTATGCCAGATCGCTTTTTATTTTATAAGATAAGGCTGATGGTTGGAAAGAAATTCTATAAATATGTACGTGGTAACTTGGTATGTTCATAATTGAAAATGAATATCACAATTATAAGGTATAAATTATTCTCAATAGTAGTTTTATGTGATACACTGATGAATCTTAAAATTGTTCAGTCATTTTACCCTATCAGGCTATTACTAACCTTCATGTTGAAAATCTAACACTAAGTACAGACATGCTATCGAAGTATATCGGTAGAGGCACCTGAAAGCCAATTCCCTTTTAGAATTTTTATAAGATTTTTGATTTTTTTGTTAACTTTTCATATATATATATTTATTTTGGCTCTGAACCTTTGACGTTATTCTATAATATACAATATTTACAATTATTTACAACAAATATACAAACTATATATAAAAAAATTCCTCGAGGCGGCCGCTGCTGCCAATCAACGGCAAGGTTCCCAGAAGGCTGGCAGCGTTCCCTCTTTGTATGGCCAAGCTAACGCGTTGGTGGAAAAAGCTCCCCGCCCGCCGGTCCCCTGTGACCTCAATTAATTTTGAAGATAATGTTCGAGAAAATCGGCGAGCCTCGGACCCTCAAGGACCCATGGTCTCGACCGCAAAAGGCAAAAATAAATAATTTGGGCCAATCCAAGCATATATTTGATAATATGAAAAAATATATTGAGAATTGTGGAAGGAAATATTATATGAAAAGAAACTGATAAAATTATAAGTTTCATAAAAAATCTAGAATACCAATACCAGTTAGTTATATTCGCTAAATACATTGTAAACGTACGTGCCACAAATAGAGTTTTCTTTATGAACTTCCAGTTAGTGTTAAAAATACTTTGTTAACAAGACTTTTTTCCCAGTGGTTTTTTCAATGTTGTGAGTAATACGTTTCACGTGACCAAATATTTATTTAATGATGATATTGTAGAATTAAAACAACTACGATTCAATTTTTATAATAAGTTCACTTATATTTTTCTACACTATAATTAATTTGAATCTGAGGAGAAATCCCAGTATTATTATAGCCGAAGTTTGTGTGTGAGTGTGAATGTTTGTTACTTCTTCACGCTCAAACGGCAGGACAAATTTTGATGAAATTTCGTATGGAGCTGACACCTTGGATTAACAGTACACATCGATTAATTTTTATCCCTCAGGAACATAAGATTTCTCGAGAAGGCGGGTGAAACCGCCGGGCACAGCTAGTGTAGGTATAGTATAGAAACGTATTTTACGTTGAATTTACCGAAGCGTCGCATCATCCGAGGCTGAATATAATTTGGCAACAAACAAAACGTGATTTGCAGAAACGTGTTACTCTGTGTCAGAAAATCCCACTATACTAATTGATAAATGTTTTACAGATTGTAAAAAATATTTATTCATTATGAACTCAGCTTACTAAACATAGATTATGAATTACTTTTTATAGACACAAGTTCTACTTAGATTGGTATCATATGACCATGTGTGAAGAATCTACTTATCTCAGTGTGAGGAATTAGATATTATTTACTTTCAGAACTACTAAAATAAATTATGAACAAGTGAGTTAAGTTTACCAATCAGATATCAGCATGAATAGGTTTCTAATATGCAAGCGTATTCCATCGGTTCCTCACAATCTTAATATGTGAGGGTCAGTGTCCAAACGCTAGAAAATTTAACAGCAAAAATATCTCTACTTTTTATATTCTTTTTTTGTTTCTATTAGATTAAATAAATTTGGATTGGTAATCCAATAATCACCAGAGAAGGCTATAAGAAAAAAGTTGTGTACCATACCTATACGATGTACGTACTATGTAATGGAAAACATTGAATTAAGCTATCTTTTTGTTGATTTTTTTATCACTGATGTTCGGGGAAGTACATACAAAAGTGTTCACAATACGGATGATTCTAAAGTTGCCTTTTGTAGTTGTTTTTGCTGCAAACAGTCTTTCTTACACTGGGTAAACCGTAAATCTATTTAAAGTGTCATTAACACATTATAAAAACCAACCTTTGAGGACCACAAATAAGCTTAGAATAGGTATGTTAGGTAGTACGAACGTTTGTAAGATAAATAGGTAATTTTGCGTTTATAAAACCTTCTCATAGTTCAATAGCTTATGAATATAATGTCACCATTTAAATGTTTAATTCTCAATAAATATACTGAAAATTAAGTAGGTAGTTTTGTGTAGGCACCTTGCTCACCAATACCAATCTCGAAATCATTTTTATCAGTCTGTGTTTACGTCAAATTAGCGACCAAGCATTAGATTTTCCCGCGCGTAAGTCATAAGTATTTTTTTTTACTTATACGTAACACCTTCGTCATATTTGCTAGTAGAGCAACAGACCTGCTACACTACTGTACATTTTATGTGAACATAACTATTATAAAGAGGTTTATTAGGAGTAATTACTACCTACGTACCTTTTCACCAACGTCTAAAGGCAGCACCACACAGGATATAATTATACACTTCGATTCTAATTGCAGCGACATTTTAATCGAATAATTGTTAGAGATTTCGGAAGTTGTAAGGTTGTAGAGACCTTAATTTGATTAGTGGCAATGATGATAGAAAGGACATTAAACATAGAAATGACAATATAATAGGTACCTACTCTTTTAGTTCTGTATCGCCTTCAGTCATATTACTTAGTGACCTCCTCGTTACCTCGCAATTATTGTTTACAAATTTTAGGAAGGAATGCCTGCTACACAAAGTCAAATTATATGTCAAGCAAACCTAGCTAAAGTAAATCATAAGAGCCCTGGGGTCTAGCCGGACAATAATATTGTACTGAATTTCATTATGACCCGCTGGTGCATAATGTGAATTGAATATAAAACGTCAAATAAATAATTCTTATAAAAGCACATGAGTAAAGCTCGGCATTCTATAGAGTTTTTTGAAAATCTTTCTGGGCATAGGTAGAACACAAAAAAAGAAAACAAAGGGGTGTTTGTAAAGAATATGAGATGAAAGACGGTGTTGTAATTTGACTCCGGAGGTTTTATTGTCTCGTAGTAGGTATGAAAAGTAGAGTATTAATCTTGAAGATAAAGCCTGTCTTCGTCTTGGACTTCTTGATCTTCTCTGCTCTCATACATATTAAAAACTTAAAAACTACCTCTTATAATTATAATATTAGTGTTTATTGAACATCAGTCTTGTCTTCCAAAATTATAGATAAGATGTTCTCCACAGAAACCTTTATACAATTTCACGCCTATGTCATAATAGTTATCTGTAGAGCAAATTTCAACCTGAAACGTTCAGTTGTTTGAGCTGTGCGTTGATTTATCATTCAGTCAGTCACACAGTCCTTTTATAATATTTAGATATAAATAGAACGAGGAAATATTCTTTTTGATTTATTTACGTGATATTATGTCATTATACAACAAAAGTTCAATCGGTAAAGAAAAAGTTGTTTGTTATCGTACTTTTAGTGTGTCCTTATATTATTTCTGATTAGTCATGGTCAACCCTTAGGTTTTCAGTTTCACTCTTTCAAAAAAATTTAGATCTCTTGTTTTATTTCGTCTATGATATATCGGTGTGTTAATTAATTCTGACCTTTATTTGTTACAAATCAATTTGCTCTTAACAAGACGTAAACATCTAGCTTCGTCAACAACCTTCAAACTGCTATTAATTCATCTATCAAGTTAAAATAAAAGAATATATTGAGTCTGCTAAAATTGCAGTTTTAGGATATTTGTGACAAGGTCATAGTTCATTTTGATCTATTGAATGAACTAGTGAATGTAGTTGAGGGTTTCTGCCTTCACTTCGCGTGACTATTTACCTATATCAGACTATTTTTAACGATTATTTTATTTGTCATGCATGTTGCAGGTTGAATAATTTAATTTTCCTGTAGGTATAATTTATTATGCTTTATTGTCATGCAATTTTCAAGAGCTATATAATATTTTATGATATCTGTTAATTTTCTTGTCACTTAGTAATTATTCATTCATTTCGGTTTAGAGTATTAATTTTCCATGTCAAATAATCCACTCATACTTTGAGATATGCCATGCATCTTTTGAAAACTGTTAGGTTTGTTATACTGAACAAATTTTACCATATAAATTCGAAAGTTACGATATTTTTATTGTATTTTATAATTTTGGTCAAGTGATTTTGGCCATTTATATGAAAAGATTTTCTAATGTGACCAACCAATTAATAATTTTAGTATGTAAAATCCAAAATTGGTTTTGAAAATTATCCTCCTCAGTGATAGTTCTATATTATCAAAGATGAAATGAAACACCAACAAATCTATATCTTTTTCATTTTACAAATATCGATTTTTTTCAGATAAGATAAGTCATAATTATTTTAACATTATCTGTGTGAATGTTGTTTAAATTCTGATTGTGGTTAAGTTTTTTTATTTATTTAAATACTCAACGAGTATAAAATTGCTATTTTTTTACAATGAATGGTAGTGTTTTTCTTACATTGACCTCACTTGATTTTAATATAAGTAGATACCTACATTAGTTGGTAATTGTGTATATTTTGTCAAGCGCGGCACTGATATAACGTTTACATAATTATAAGAATTAGGTATGCACCTGCTAAACATAATCTGGTAAAAACAAATACAGCAAATTCAAAATTCGCAAATCAAATTCGTAACCCTTGCATAATAATAATTTTGTTATTTGAATATGAGAAGATCGAAAAAATCTTACCCAAATTTAAATAAAAATTCAAGAACCTATAAAAAGGGTTCTGTTAAAAAGGTATCTGTTACATTATAAAATACTTTGACTGAATTTATGACTGATCCAAAGTAAAAAGAAGTTACTTTTCAAGCAGGCGTTGCAGCGAACAAAGGCTAATTATATAATACGCATAACCATTTTAATGAATTACCTGAAACCCGCCGATTAATCTAGTGTCTATTCTACGGTCGGCCTTGATTGAGAACACAGAATCAACCCAGCAAGGTCAACATGATGACACTGCGATACAAAGTCTTTGTTGCCTCTTCACTGTTAGTGTAGTGTATTATGCAGACGTCCCCATAACAAAGACCCGTGTCAACACATGTCAGTTCAAAAGTAAATCGTAACAGTGTAGTATATAAGTAAGACAGTAGTCTAACTAAGGACAGGTACTGAACAGCAGCTCCCAATGTAAAACTATTACAACTCGTTAGAGAAAAAACATTGTTGAATATTGCTTGTGATATTTTAATTTAGTTTGGCACAGAATTTTAGTATTTTAACAGAAATGTCTGTCTTGGTATTCCTATCCAACTTACTACTCATATTATAATTATTATGCAAAAGCTTGTGAGTGAGTATGTTTGTTACTTATTCACGCTCAAACGGATAGACTAATTTTGATGATTTTTGGTATGTAAGTAGCTGATACCTTTGAGCTAGTAGGTATCTAATAAATTATCTTAAATGCAGTGAGATGGCAGTTATATTCACAAGTATTATACTAGATAAATTAGAAATATATAGAGCTAGGTATATACCACAGTTAAAAATTAGGGATGTAAAGACATGGCCTCATGAGATGTGAAGCTATACAGTTATTGAACATACTTTTATTTTGTGATAGGCACATACGCTCTCTTTTGACTCATTCATTTACTTTTTATTTTGTGACTTAATTAAAAGTAGAGTAAGGTTGTTAATTTCATTTACCAGGCAACTTTTACTTTCGCCCAATAATCAGTACATACTTATTTCATCATTTTGTTTTATTTTTAGAGTTGCCTTTTTACCATTTATTAGATCTTTTAAATCTTCTATTGCTATGATAGAAAATCAGGTAATGTCATGATATGTTCCTATTGCTTACACCGTAGTTTGTTGGAATTTATTAATATGGCTTCTGCTTGTTATATTTACTGTGTAAGGCCGGAATTACGCTATCAATTTATTTAATGCTGTGTCATTGCCTTCAATTTCACGATACGAACAAATCGCATCATGTACCTGCATTAGTGAATACAAACAGGGGTTATAGGTACATACTAGCCTAGCTCCAAATAGGTTATCAAACATTTTATATTCCACTATTTTAATACATACTCATTTTACATTACGGATTTTTGGCTATAACTTATTTTATGAGGCATTCATTTCAAATATCCAATTAGCTTAGAATTGCAAGGCGGAAAACTGATTTCCGCAATGTGACCAAACGGTACCGAACCGTTAAATTAAGTCTATTGTGAAACACTAGCTAGTATTTCAATCATCATGAGAAAAACGTGTCGTATCACAGTTTATGGAATTTGTCACGTGTGGAACATATCATACCCAGTGCATGAACACTGATAACATACCACTGAAGATCATTAAGAGGTACTAAATAAATGAAAAATGACCATATTTTCCGTGACTTTGTTAGTAACAACGATGCTCCTTCATGATAAAACCATTGTGTCGACGTAAAGTTGATTCCGCCTAACAGTTAACAACCATTACGTTTAGTAGGTAGGCAATCATGAAATGATTACAGCGTCCGGTGTTAGTTCATTTACCAATCAAAAGTCCAATGAGCAAAATGCAATATTTACTATTTATGGTCGACTCTAAAACTTTGGATTATAAAAATATAATTAACATTTTCTGTTTCAGATACGCAGTCATGGCTATCGATACTAAAACTTCAGATAACAACAAAGTTGTTGATAAACTTAATGGCAGTGACTTAACTGAAACGAATGTAATTAGAAATAGTTTTAAGAAAATAAAGTTAGATAAAGAAAATGAAAGTAAAAAGATGGAGAAAGTAGATAAAGAAAAGAAAGAAAGTTTTGTACAAAAGACAAAACGAATGATTTCATTGATCACAGTCGAGCCTATTTTAGCCTGCTATGTGATGCCGTCTGTTCTATCAGCGCTGGCAACGCAGAATCTTTATTTAGAGAAAGCTTGTCGGGTAAATTTAGCATATGATCACCATATATGTGATGCTTTAACTCGAAGGGAAACAGCTAATTATACGGCAGAAGAGGAAGCGGTCCAGACATTAGTAGCTTCTGTAGCGGGTTGGAAGACTGTGCTACAATCATTTTTACCATGCGGAATCCTGATATTTCTAGGAGCGTACAGTGACAGAGTTGGACAGAGAAAGTTTTGCATGCTCTTGCCTATCGTTGGAGAGTTTCTTACAAGTATGGGTCTCATACTGAACACTTACTTCTTCTACGAGTTACCTGTAGAAGTTGCGGCGGTAACAGAAGCTATATTTCCAGCTCTAACTGGCGGATGGTTCACGATGTTTATGGGTATATTCAGTTACATTGCCGATGTTACAACGGAAGACCAAAGGACGTTAAGAATAGGAATTGTGAATTTGTTTTACTCCTTAGGAGTGCCTGTGGGAGCGGCCCTTAGTGGTATATTAGTGCGAAAGATAGGTCTATACGGTGTGTTCTCAATTAGTGCTACATTGTATGTTTTGAGTTTTTTCTACGGATTCTACAGGATCAAGGAAGTGAAGAGAACGGATTTGACTGTCGTGAGTATAAACCAATGTCTATATAAGATTATAAACATACTCGTGATGTTTAATCTTCTAATTAACGATGTTATCGGTAGATATTCTGAAATTAGCATAATGTCAGTTGGTAGGTACCTATCCTAGCTGCGAATGATACCTTGGAAGTAAGCTAGGATTAAACGGTTCATTGAACGAAACAAGAGATACTTTATATTCATAATCATCATTATTATAGAATCGATAAAACGTCTATTGACACTTCAGTTACCTAGTGTATTTAATTATAATTGATAATGACAGTATAAATTAAATAGTTTTCCGCCCAGATAAATTGTGGTAATAACAGATCATTGTTGTACCTACAAATAGTAATGATCTAAGTAATTACTCAATTTTATTATATTCATCGTCTTTTAAATCATATTATTTTTATATACAGACGAAAAATAATAGGTAGTAGATAAATGTATATATATGTTTATTTAATTACAGATACTTTTATACTTATGTACGGGTATATTATTATTTATTTATTTTTCCAAATATTCTAATGCACTTGTATGAATCTATCAGCGGTAAATCAAGGTCGTCATACGATGTGTTTTCACGCTGTCACATTCATTGACATTAATGCAGTATTATAGATACATAGATTTTATAGATATAATTACAAAAAAAAACAAATAAAGTCTTCAATGGCTTCAATGGCTTTATTAAATTAGCACAGATTCGTTGCGTTTTTATTGTTATCTCTATAACAACAAACACCTTTCCATTTACAATATATAAATATTTTATATACTCTTTTTCGATGCACTACAAACTAGTACAAACATTTTATAACCTAGACACATCAACTAGAACTTAGGGTTCAAGTTATCTATGTGATGGTGATGTCACTTCATGAAGTCTATTAAAAAGGTTTTTTTAAGCAGTTTATCTCCTATAATTATTTAAAATGAAAAAAATATAGGTATGCACCTATGAAATTCTCAAGACTTATCTGCAGCCTTTGACGGAACTCAAAACATATTTGAATATCATTAGATACACAATTTATAAAAAAATAAAAAAGCATAACATTTAATTCACTTTACAAAATACCTAACAGTTCTACTCTTCATTGTCTATTTTATTTGAAATTAAAAATATACCACAAAATTTCAAATTCAACCACATACATTGACGGATTCATTTATAATGAATAGTATAACCAAAAACTCATATTTTTTTATGAGTTTTTTTTTTGTTTTTACCTACGAGTTGCGCTACGAACAACTATACTTTTAAATTTACGATATGACAGCGCCTTAAGTTCCTTTCTAAAGCCAAGCACGTTCACATGATACTAATAGGCTTCATGTCATTGAAGTCTTACGTAATATGATCGTAAGAAGCGATTGTAATGCGTATTATTGTCACCACATACAACGTGCAAAGTTAAAAGCTTAATGCTACATGTTAATTGATTATCGAAAGAGACCTTGATGGAATGATTAATTACAGGACTTTGATTATATTCTTTTAGGAAACCATCTACAATTCTAATATCTAAAGATAGACAGAGACTCAAATCTGGGATCACCATTATGACATTGGTAAATTGGAAGGTGAAAAAATATGCATATTAGTTAGTACTGTAGTGTGTTTATTGTATTAGAAAAAAGCTAATGACATGTACATACTACCTACACCTCTTTTTCTGATGTCGTTTGCTTTGTAGATTTTTAAAATAAAAGGAAACACATTTGCCATTTTTTCTATCCCAATGACAAAATCATTATGATCGTAATCAACATTTGGAATATGAGAAGATAATTTGTGGCCGATTCAAAACAGCTGTTTTAAGCATTTTTAACTTAATTACCACTATTAGAGTTGCGGAAGTGTGACAAAAAAGGCGGAAAATGATACGGGTCACAAATAGCCTGTCCTGTAGGCTTGACAACCCTGGATTAATTTACCAAATCGGTATTATTTATTTTTATGTTTTACACTAAATATTTAAAGGCCTTTCGTACAATTCCGTAAAATCGCTGCCGCCATTTTTTTTTAGTAAAAAATGATCTGTTAAAATAATAGAGATGGTTAGACGACCATGTAAATTAGCCGTGATTATTATATAACAGGTTGCAAGTTCAATGACTAAACTAGACTATTCGTGCGTAACAGTACAAAAAGTCCGTCAACTTGACCTAAATAAGTTTCACACTCGGTTGCAAGGAAAGTCTTTTAGCTCTACCAAGTTCTGTTAAATTAACGTATTCAATTATCCTTATATTTTTTTAAAGGTTTTGTTAATTGTAACTTGTTTTTAAATGTTTTTTATATTTTTATTTTTACAATGTAGTTTATCAGTATTCTTGGAAGCATAATTATAATAAAAGCGAATAGCGTCAAAAGTCCATGGACATGTCTTACTTATCTACTTTTTTGAAACATTCTTATTATTTTTATATTGTAGCTCGGTACATGCATAAAAAGAAACAAAAAGAAAAATAAGAACAAAAAAGTAATACAGATAAGGTGAAGTGTTGTGTGTTGGTGTGAGTGTGTTCTTGAGAACTATGAGTGTGTATGAAGGAAGGTGTTATGTATGACATTCTCTATAATAAAAAAAGCGAATTTGATTCGCACACCGCGGGTTCCGTACAGTTACTTTGGATTGAAGGACACTCTCTAATTGAGGATCTCCAACTGCATATGTAAAGTAGGCACAAAAAAATGTTTATTGTGTGTTATAAATACAAACTATACGTAACTATGTTGCAATCTGTTTCAATATTTTTTTTTATTAAAATCGGTTTATTATAGCGGATCGCTCATAACATTTTTAATACTACGCTATTTAGAGAGTATATAATTATATGTCTTACTATTTATAGATGCAAGAAATTGGTGTCAACATTCTTGAGTCTTGTCTTTGTATTAATATTGTAGGCTATCAATGTGACAAAAGATAAAGTGGTATCATTTATCTAGTCATTCAGAGGTACATTTGCGGTCAAGCATTACTTTTTAACCCGGCGCCATGATCGCCTTTCTATTCTACAATCGTACGACTCGACACTGATGTGGGGTATATAATTATTTATATCTATACTAATGCATAAAAAGAAAGAAAAAGAAAAATAAGAACAAAAAAGTAATACAGATAAGGTGAAGTGTTGTGTGTTGGTGTGAGTGTGTTCTTGAGAATTGTGAGTGTGTATGAAGGAAGGTGTTATGTATGACATTCTCTATAATAAAAAAAGTACAATTGCGAATTTGACTCGCACACCGCGGGTTCCGTACAGTTACTTTGGATTGAAGAACACTCTCTAATTGAGGATCTCCAACTGCATATGTAAAATAGGCACAAAAAAATGTTTATTGTGTGTTATAAATACAAACTATACGTAACTATGTTGCAATCTGTTTCAATATTTTTTTTTATTAAAATCGGTTTATTATAGCGGTTCGCTCATAACATTTTTAATACTACGCTATTTAGAGAGTATATAATTATATGTCTTACTATTTATAGATGCAAGAAATTGGTGTCAACATTCTTGAGTCTTGTCTTTGTATTAATATTGTAGGCTATCAATGTGACAAAAGATAAAGTGGTATCATTTATCTAGTCATTCAGAGGTACATTTGCGGTCAAGCATTACTTTTTAACCCGGCGCCATGATCGCCTTTCTATTCTACAATCGTACGACTCGACACTGATGTGGGGTATATAATTATTTATATCTATACTAATAATGAAGCTGAAGAGGTTGTTTGTGTGTTTGAACGCGCTAATCCTTCGCCATTCGTTATTTTAGTGCACCTCCATTTTGAGATCGGCTTTTTTTTTGTTAAGAATTAAATCTAAGCTTTAGTAGAGTTGTAAACGAGCGACTTGTTCCATCTTCGCCGTTATAATTTGTTTCTTGTGAGTGATGTTTTAACTTGTATTGCCATTTATTTATCTATCTGTCTACATCTATTGCTCGCTGTAATGGAATTGAGAAGTTTAATTGAATAAGAGTTAAAAACAAGACCAGTTACTGTGAGTCATATTTTCTATAGGTCTAAGGTTTTTAATACCTAGGTACCTACTGTTTTGGACATTTTTAGTTTTATATATATCTGTTATACTTATTTTACTCTATCTTTTATTATAATACGAATGTAATGTCATGTGTTAAAAAGTAGTCTATGTCTCTCTCTCTCTCTCTCTCTTTCCATACTATATTTATATAAAAATAGTTATCCACAAAGAATACCTACTAATAAAATAAAGAGAATAATAATATTATTAATAAGGAATCAGAAGAATACCTACTTCAGTAACCACAAGATGCAATGTCGTGACATTAACATTTTGACATTAACTTGCAAAAAACATAATTGGTACCTAGGTGTAGGTATCAAGTACTGTAAATGTTATTTTCCATTCATTCCATAAACTAGCTAGATTATTTTTAATTGTTCTTGCAATTTCCCACTCTGACTTTAAAACAGTGTCAGGTTGATTAGAGTTCCTACATGGTTATTTTATGCTTTTTAGTGTTTTGAAGTCGGTTCTATTTATTGTTAAAAGTTTTTTTTTAAGTAAATACTTCCCTAGAAGCCATGATGTGACGTTATGATTCATCTCGTTAGTTTGTCTGGGGTTCTCTACCATTTACATTAATCGAAAGCGATAAATAATTGCATTGCGAAAATTGGGCTATTGCACTGTTGCTGCAGGGAGTTAGATTACAACCCACTTATTAGCTTTGATTTATTTATGCGACGTAAAAAAAAGGCTATGTAGGTACTTAGGTAAAGACTTGCAATTGTCTACAATCCCACCATGATAAGTGATAATGATACCGAAGGTATAATAAGCACATAAAGCCTAGAAGGCTCTCAAGTGCAATTGGAATATGTCCTTGCGAACAATTTTTAGAGGGTGGGTTCTAAGTAAGTACCTACTCGATTACGCGCGCTATGATAACCTCATAATGTTTTCCTTCTCTTAAGTCTCAAATCTATAATAGGATTTGAATCCACGGCCTTCGTAACGGCATTCAACGTCACTACCGCTGTGCTATCATTACCTTAAAACTATAAAAAGACGACGTACCGGTAATTAACTTTTTGGAGCTATTTATAGAGTAACATTTTCCTCAAATTAGTTTGCTCAACGTGCTATACTCAAATCTTAAAATTTTCCATTTTAAATTGAAAAGAAAAATAACAAGTAGGTGTCAAATTAGTTAATATTTGTCATGATGATGATGATGATGACAAATATTATAAATGTAAAGATATTTTTGTCTGTCTATAACCTTTTCAGAACTAAACTGTTGAACTGATCACGATGGATTTTGGCACGCAGATAGATTATGTTATGATTATGCGGAAGGCTATTAGCCGATAGCGCCACCGCGTAAATATATGAATAAGATTTTATAGTAGTAGACTTACACAGACAAATTTTCTATTATTACCAAAGTGTGTACCAACACCATTATATATATGTTGCAATCACATGTTCTTACTAAACACCAAAGATCGGTCAAACCGTTCTTGAGTTATAAGAGGACATACAGAGACAGAGCCTACAGATTTATATAGTAGTATAGATTTATCCCCAATGATTATTTTTATCTACTCCTAAATATCCTCATTTACACTCACTATTGCTGAAAGTAATTTGTAGGTAATGATGATCTTACTTTCAGAAACCAGCTAAAAACTGCTGGGAATGGCTGAAGGACTTCTTCGACACCCGTTACGTGAAAGAAACTTTGACGGTTGCCTTCAAACATGGGCCTAACAACCGCAGGCTGAGGGTGATCATGCTTGTCATCGTCCTCTGTGTTATTATTGGACCGATTTATGGTAAGTCAAGAACCGGTGTGGTAACGTAATCGATACTCACTAGTGACTACGGTGAAACCTCTTTTATGAAATACTGTGATTTCATAACGATTCACTAAAGGCACTGCTCGAATCGTTATAAAATATGTTCACCGTAGTATTCTTCTTTATTTTCAATATGGCAACCAAATCCTTTAAAATAGGACGTACCTATTTTTGCCAGTGTCAAGATATATTTTAAGTTCTAGTGAAGTGATATAGAAGTCATGTAATTTTTTTTATACCACAAAGTCGGCAAACAGTCATAGTCAGCTCGCATATGGTAAGCGGTAACCGTAGTCTTTGGACGCTTGTAACACGTAACCGAATCATTCTCATGGTAGTCCCAAACACGTAGAAAACAATATATATAAGCTAGACAAATTTTCACATAAATCATATTAGTCAGAACTACTGATCCTTTCATAACTTCTCAGATAGGATATCTATAATAAATCGACCTATAATAAACAGATACTGCAAATGAAAGGGGGTAAGGGGGAGCACACAACAACCGGACTCCCCAAATGCCAACCTCACCTGCGCGCGGTACACCCTGCCACTGACGGACGAGGCGCTGGCGACCGACCGATGGCGGAATAGCCATCCAACAAGCCAACCTAAATTCTCCAGAGCGATGACGGGCAGCAGCGTCATCGTTGCGAAAGGTTTGGCTCTGCGGTCACCAACCCGCTTGCCCAGCGTGGTGACTATGGGCATAAACCTCCCAAATGAATAAAGTGCCAAAACAACGGCCCCCAGTTCCCGGCGGTCCCGCTATTCCTGGTCAAGGTAGCGGTCACGGTAACGGCGGGACGGGGGGTGCGAAGAATCCCCGGGTTACGGCAGGCTACCAACGACGACTACATCTGGCTACGTACAATGGACGTTCGATGAGGCTGGACCATCACCTCGCCGAACTTGAGGTAGAGTTAGGTCGCATTAACTGGCATATACTGGGGTTATCTGAAGTCCGTAGACAGGGGGAGGACACGATAACCCTGGAGTCAGGAAACCTATTCTACTTCCGCGAAGGTGATCAGCTCTCCCAAGGCGGTATCGGCTTCCTGGTCAACAAGGAACTCACTAGCAGCGTTGTGGAAATCAGTAGTGTGTCGACACGGGTAGCGTACCTTGTACTAAAACTCACTGACAGGTACTACCTGAAAGTGATACAGGTATATGCGCCGACTTCGACATGCTCTGACGAAACAGCTGAGGCCATGTACGAGGATATTGCCAAGGCAATGCACAGTACCACAAAAGCCCACTACAGCGTTGTTATGGGGGACTTCAATGCCAAAGTGGGAGTACAAGAACGGGGCGAATCGAAAGTCGGACCGTTCGGCTTGGGGCGCAGAAATCACAGGGGGCAAATGCTGGTCAACTTTTTAGAGTCGCAGGGGCTCTTTTTGATGAATTCGTTCTTCGAAAAGAAACCCCAAAGGAAGTGGACCTGGCAGAGCCCCGATAACGTGACTAGGAATGAGATAGACTTCATCATGACGGATAAGAGGCACATATTTAGAGATGTCTCTGTGATCAGCAGGTTTAACACCGGAAGCGATCACAGGCTTGTCCGAGGCACTCTAAATATTAATTTTCGAGCTGAGAGAACCCGCATGATGAGGCCTACCCTCCGACCTACGCAGCTCCAAGCCGCTCTAGGATCGGAAAAGTTCCAATTGGAACTTCAAAATCGGTTCGCCCTACTGGAAACCACAGGCAATGTGGACGAGAAAGCCGACGCGGTGGTCAAGACACTACGAGACGTGTCCCGCAAACTTTTCCCGTCGCAGCGAAAAAATAAGGCGTCCAAACTTTCCTCGGAGACTCTCGGACTTATGAAAGAAAGACGAGATTTGTCATCCACACAGCAGCTGTCTTCGTCAGATAAGAGGGCCTTAAACCTAAAAATTAGGAAGTTGACGCGACGCGATCTTCGGTGCTCTAACACCCGCGACATTAAGGCCGCGATTGAGCAAAATCGAGGGTCCAAAGTATTCGCTCAACAATTAGGGAGGTCCCATCTGGCGAAACTAAGAACTGCGGATGGCAGAATCGTGGCTTCAAAGTCCGAGATACTCGAGGAAGTCGAGGATTTTTACGGACACTTATACTCAACGCGGACGGTGAAACCAGCGGAACATAGTGCAGATGACCATCGAGCCGAATTAACGCGCCACTACACGGAAGACATCCCGGATGTCGACCTGTGCGAGATTAGGGCGGCTCTTGAGCAGTTAAAGAACAATAAGGCACCGGGTGATGACGGAATAACGACAGAGCTCCTTAAAGCAGGCGGGGCTACAGTCCTGAATGAGCTAGCGAGTCTCTTCAACTCCGTCATCCAAGAGGGTACAACGCCCGAGGCGTGGAGCAGAGGTGCGGTGGTTCTGTTCTTCAAAAAAGGTGACAAAACCTTGCTGAAGAACTATAGGCCCATCTCACTTCTGAGCCACGTCTACAAACTGTTCTCGAGGGTCGTCACGAACCGTCTCGCCAGAAGACTTGACGAGTTCCAGCCACCAGAACAAGCCGGTTTTCGAAAAGGCTTCAGTACCGTAGACCACATCCATACTGTTCGGCAAATTGTACAGAAGACCGAGGAGTACAACCAGCCGCTGTGTATGGCATTTGTGGACTACGAGAAAGCCTTCGACTCCATCGAAATATGGGCAGTTCTGGCCTCTCTGCAACGATGTCGAATTGACTGGCGTTACATCGAAGTGTTGAGGTGTCTGTATGACGCTGCCACGATGACTGTCCAGATCCAAGATCAAAAAACCAGGCCCATCCAACTGCTGAGAGGGGTGAGACAGGGGGATGTGATATCCCCGAAACTATTCACAAATGCGTTGGAGGATGTCTTCAAGACGCTGGACTGGACTGGACAGGGTATCAACGTGAACGGCGAGTACATCTCACACCTTCGCTTTGCCGATGACATCGTCATAATGGCAGAGACGCTGGACCAACTAAACCAGATGCTGCACAGCCTAAATGGAGCCTCTCGGCGGGTTGGCCTTGGCATGAATTTGGACAAGACGAAAGTCATGTACAATTCACACGTCTTGCCGAGTCCAATTCGCATCGAAGGGTCGCTTCTCGAAGTTGTTAAGGAGTATGTCTACCTAGGGCAAGTCATCCAGCTCGGTAGACACAACTTTGACAGAGAAGCCGACAGAAGGATCCAGTTAGGTTGGGCAGCGTTTGGAAAACTTCGTCAAATCTTTTCGTCCACCATCCCGCAATGTTTGAAGACTAAGTTTTTCAACCAGTGCGTCCTGCCCGTTATGACATACGGTGCCGAAACGTGGACACTGACAGTCGGGCTGGTCCACAAATTCAAGGTCGCTCAGCGCGCTATGGAGCGGGCTATACTCGGAGTTTCTCTGATGGATAAAATCAGAAATGAAGTTATCCGGAAGAGAACCGGAGTAACCGACGTAGCCTGCAGAGTAAGCAAACTGAAGTGGCAGTGGGCTGGTCATGTTTGTCGAAGGACTGATGGCCGTTGGAGCAGACGAGTCCTGGAGTGGAGACCACGCACCGGCAAGCGTAGTGTGGGGCGCCCCCCAGCTAGGTGGACCGACGACCTAAAGAAGACGGCTGGGGCAGACTGGATGCGGAAAGCGGAGGACAGGGTGTTGTGGCGCAGCCTGGGAGAGGCCTATGTCCAGCAGTGGACTGCGATAGGCTGAATTGATTGACTGCAAATGAAAATAAGGTGCGCCCTTGGCATTGAACTGAGTTTGCTCGCACTATGCAGTTACGCATTAGCTACGGCACCACTTTCTCTTAGTTTCACTTTCTATAGAACATCTAGGTATGCCAATGAATCTTTGAGCTACCTTAAATTGCATTTCAACGTTCCATATTTAAATTAGATTCGAAAGAGTTTCCTGGATAAATTTTATTATAGTCGTATAAGAGCTGCTATTTGTTTATGTTCTAACAATAAGGTAATTTTTTTTATTATTATGGTGTCCAGAATAAAAATGAGAAAAAAGTAAAACTAGTTCCTTTCGTTTTATATTTCAGTTTATGTTACCTAACATTTTTTATCTGCGTAGGTCTAGATAACTTTTTTAAATGAATAGAACTTTGCTTAAATTAATTTTTTGATGACTTAATTTTGACCTGACGTAATTATTCAGATATCTATCTTCTTCGTCTTGGTTCTTTACGTCATGTTTTTCTTGTAGTTACTACAAGAATTACATGTATTATCAAGTGTAGTAAAGAATTGTCTGTGAATCTGAGTGAAGGACAATGTAATCATGTTTTTTATTGTAATTGTAACAATGAATAAGGGTTATTATTAATCTTTACTTAATATTATAAATGATAATGTTGTTAGTTCGTCCTTCTTTCATGAAGCAACGGATAAGGGCCGTAGAGTTACATAGTTACATAGAGTTTTGTCCCAGGAATGAATACCTAATTGAAACGAATATTTTGTATTCCAGGTGAGATGTCAGTCATGTATCTCTTCACAAGATTCCGGTTCAATTGGAACGAGGTGGACTTCAGCATGTTTTCAACTTACGCCATGTGCACTTCATTAGTAGGTGAGTAAAATAATTATACAATATTGAACACCAAAACTTTTGGATCGTCCCTTTCACTGGCAGATAGGTTATGATAAAGAGTGACTTACATCGTCGTATAGCAGTAATCAATGAGGTAAATATGGCTATAATGATAGTGTAGAGAATCTATCAAATTGACATAGGTATTTACTCGTTGGTGAAATTGGGCATTAGGCTGCTATTATTTTAGAAAAATAATTTTATTTGGGTTGTGTGTAAAAAAAAATCCTATTGCTTTTAGATTGTTACAACATTACGAGTAGATTACTACTTTTTATCCCGAAACCGCGGAAAACTAGTAAAAAAATAAAATGAAACGCAAGAATAATGTCCCAAGATAAGTAATAAAATATTTTGTTTGAGTATCAAATTTTGGTTCTTGGTCTCTTTAAAATAGTGAATGATTTCAAGGTGACACTAAAATAATGTTCAGTAATTTGCTATGCAAGTCAATTACGCAGATATACAGAATTATACCTAGATAGCTAAGGCAAATGCAAGCGCAACCTACTTAATAGACATCATGTAATAGGCTCCATGTTGTGTAAGAAATCTAAGTATGTATAGCTAACATTGAGAAACGCCGGGTTTCCACCGCGAAAGTGTAATGAAAGGGAAATGCCTCAACGGAACGGATTCCTTATAAATGAAATAGGTTTTCATTTCCACCAATAAAGAGTTTTGTCTGTTGATGTTGTTTTGTCAAGGAAAATGAGAAAGAGATGAGCGAGTTAATTTCAATTGTTTCTGCTCGCTCTGTCTTTTCTGTTCGACTATTTGTTGGTGGAAATATAACGGAGCCCGTAATGGGCTTCTCCGTTTGCGATGGAGGCTTTGTTTAGAAACTAAACTAATTAAGTTTCACTATAATCTCTTTCTAACATCGTAAATAGTTATGCCATTAAGTTAGATCGCTTGTTTCAACGTGAATTTTGTCACTGATCATTTTTAGTCACAACTAGACTAATTTCCCTGCTTTCATATTTTTATATCCTTTTTCTATAAAGTTCGTAATAAAGATATGTAACCTGAAAAAAATTAATTTAGTTTCAAAACAAGATAATCACCTTTATGAACATAAAAAAATCCGTTTTCTCTTTATCCTGTTTATTTATTTTCAGGAACTCTGTTCTCCGTCGGTGTTTTCAGTCATTATCTGAAGTTTGACGACGCTATTATTGGAGTTATATCTTGCACCAGTAAAATATTATCCGGATTCATGTACGCTTTTGCTACAAAAACTTGGCAAATATACATAGGTATGTATTCTTTTTTTTTACCATTAATAACTCCTTTTGTGCCATATCCATAGAAGATGTCGGTGAATATCAGTCGGAATTTGCTCGTAGGTATCTTGTGCCAGCTCGTATCTGCAGAGACTGGCAGTGTATAAATGTTTGTCTATTGTCAATCTATTTTTATACTTATAAAATACTTTTTAGAGTACCCCGTGAGTTCCAATGGCGATCCCCGTACAAAAAAACTTAATTTTTTCGACGTTTTTTGCTCGACCAAAAATCGCTGTATCTCATGAACCGTAACAGGTAGACAGTTGAAAAATGTGTATTTCTAATGTCGCCAATTTATTTTCTTATCATGTGATTTTATATAGTTAGTGGGTACATTATTATACTTAGGTAGACATCTAATTATATGTAAAAAATATGTCACGATTTTAGTATGTAATATAAAATAATACATAATATTTATTTCCTACTCACGAATCGATGGTCATAATTTTGTGTTGGTATGCACTATGGGTATAATATACTGGTGAATAATTTGAGATATCTTATTGAAACCTATGTTGGGTTGGTCAATGATCATGCTGATCAACTTTTATTATGGGATTAAATAAAAAACCCAAAAAAATGCATGAGGAGATTTATAAGTATTTCAGAAATAGACCTATAATAAAATGGGGTTGAGCAGCATGATCAATCCATCAAATGTTAATAATTATGCTCAACATTGTTAAAGATTTCATAGGAAAGATCCCTTCAATGTTGTATAATTCTTCTATATAATAGTTATACCTAATATTGTATAGAGAATCTATCTAAATTGACATAGGTATTTAACATGTGGATGGCTTATTACGACGTTGGTAAAATTGAACCTAATTATTATATTGAGTTATCCTATAAAATCACTTAAATCTTTTTTACTCTACGTTCAACTCATATTTTATCGTGTAAGTAAAAGTTAATATGTTTTTTGATATTTAATTATTTCTTGTTCTCGTTCCTTTTATTTACAGCACCATTGATTGAGATTTTCAACGGAACATCATTCATTGCGATGAGGTCAATGGTATCTAAACTAGTGGAAAGGGATGAATTAGGTAAGCTGAATTTAATTTTATGTCAAAAACATAATTTCTAGATATACCTTTATATAAATCCCTAAATAGAATTGAATTACAATATTCTGCTTAGTTTAGGATAGAGTGGCGTGTGAGAAAAATTTGCATATCCTGCACATTCATCTATTATTATGAACTAAAATGGATAAATGAAAATAAAAATTGACATCCAGTAGTGCAAGGCAATCGATTTTATACTTGAGGCTGGTAGATAGTCAGGCGGTCTACTGGAAAGTAAAGGTTTTCTCATATATTTTATCAAGCAATGCTTTTAAAACACGACCGAATTCCATCCAATGTCTACCACTTCAAAATCAACTTTGGAAATTGCTATAAGAGCCTCTACTTAAATATTAGAGCCTAGGATTTCTTTAAAGTATTTCATTTTGTATTCAGGCAAGGTGAACTCCTTCTTTGGATTAGCTGAAGCCATGATGCCTCTGATCTATGCTCCAATGTACACCACAGTCTACACAGCTACAATAAAAACGTTTCCAGGAGCATTCTTCCTCCTCGGTGGAGGACTTACGATTCCTGCTGTTGTTATATTCCTGTAAGTATTTTAATCAATATCGAGGTAGTGTAGTTGTTAAAATGTTATAGCTCTTTATCTACTGAGATCTTTACTTCCTTACATATAATTAACTACTTTATGTGTATTATTGAATAATTGGTTGACTATATGATTGAAACAGAACTATTGTTTTGTAAATAAAATAAAGCTAAAGTGTGTAAAACTTAGAATAAAAATAGCATTATGTAATACGGAATGCTATACTATTTGTATACTAATGTTTAATTCATTGGATTCATAGATGACAAGAATAGTCAGTTTTGCTTATAATTTCTTTTTTTTTCAGATGGCTTTACTTAGCGAATAAGAAACATCCAGATAGTGGTCCGAAAAGTGAGAAAGAAATTGGAATAAAAGCTGTAGAAATTTCCGAAAAAGATGGTATAGAAAACAAAGCTTACGAAGCTGACGACACAGAAAGCAAACCTAATAGACAAGAAGTTACAACTTCAAATCCGATGGCAGATGATACTCAAAATAATGACATAAATCAATCACAAATAGAAATGGGCTTCACAGAAAGTATGCTCTGTAATAGTAAGCTACAACACTAGTACCTAATTTGTATACATGTATATAAGTGCACTTAATATTCAGTGAAATGTTTAGTAAGGCAGAAATTAATTCTACGAGAATTTAGCTCGAGCCTGACAGGGTTAAAGGTTAACGCGAATGTACGTTAGCAAATGTTAAAAACTTATAGTCTGGCTACAAAAATACTTACGTACCTACCTAATATTATTAACTAGCTTAGAGACGTTATGTTGCATCAGACAGAGAACATGAATCAGTGTTTAAAGCTTACCCACGTACGAGCTCAGATTATTTTTTTACCATAGTTCTTTCAAAGAAACTAAAAAAATGAATTTGAATGCAAAAAAATGCCTTTGTCATCAAGTGCTCATAATGATACAAAAAGACAAGGTTGTAAGCCAGTTGTTGTGTTCCGGAATCATCTATTTATGTTTCGTTTCAAAAAGAAACCAATCGAGCACTGTTACTTTCATATCTGTGTTTCCAAAAGTAAAATTAGAATGTAGATATAGTTATTCTAGTGAGGGCTTCAATCAATACACATAAAAGAAATTAATGAGGCATTTCGTTCGTATTTTAGGTAATTTTTTACATAGCTCGGGTCGTAAGGAACTGAATACCAAGGAATCGGAACGAATTGTTTATACCCAGATAATTAATGAAATCTGGTGGAATATTATGAATCCTTTGGCAATTTATTGATATTTTACTGTCTTATAGTAAAGCAACAATAATCCTTAAAATACTTTTAGATGTAATTTAATAAACTGCAACCAAAATATACAATAAAATATAGACTCATTGTAATAAGCTATGATGACTTAAATCTATCGAATATGGATTTGTACAAAATATTTATTATGCTCTCAGAATTTGCGATCTCGAGTTTTGTTCGTGAAAAAGCTGAGCTTCTATTATAAATAAATACAATTCACAAAACGAGGAGATGTTTTGGTTTATCTTTAATTTTGGTTGAATTGACTATGGGACGAGTTGCAAAAGGTAAAACTTAAGCCTCGGGCATCTCGTACCATTTGAACAAGAACACTTAAATATTCAAAAAAGAAAATTGTAGTGAAGGGAAACTTTATAAAATAATGATTAAGTACAGCATTACCTAAAATTTTTTTGTTATGTCATTTTGTTTGAATCAGCCTATTTATCAATTCTTGTGCCAAAAGTCACGTCGATCCGTTGCGCAATTGCTATATATTAGTAAAGATTTAAGGAGAACCATGGAATTTAAGATAACCTTCATACTCAGTTTGAGAAGAAACCTTGCACTTATGGCACGGGGCCGCGCGGGGTTAATTTTTTTTTTTTTATAATTTAGTTTTTTCAAGCAAGGCTATTAAAAATAATAGTAGTTAATGGCGTCTATTCAGGATTTATTTTATATAGAAGCTCGGTTAAAATTTAAACATAATTATAAGTTTTGGTGATATTTTAATTTTAACTTATTATTATTTAATTTTAAGTACTAATATACCTATACATATGTACCTAAATATTATAATTTGTGTGAGTACTTATTTTATAATTCTGTCAATAAAATACTTTGGGTAGTTTTGCCTAGATGTACAAATTTTTATTTCCTCAACTAAGTACCTACCAGTACCTTTATTACATTTTTGAATTGGCAGGAGTTTGGTTATAATAATTATTTTTCAGAAAGCGCTCGCACCTAGATGTATTCTGGTATCCGCACTTGATAACCAGTTCCCTTTATGTGAGACTTGCTTCCACCCCGCAGCTTTACCTGCGTTCCCGGGGATCTTATGTTTTCACGGGATAAAAGTAGCCTTTTTGTAATTCTAGGGCATGATCTATGTACCAAGTGTCATAGTTTATACCTGATAGAGTAACAGACATCCATACATCCTCACAAACTTTCGCATTTATAATATTAGTAGGATAGGTAACGGCCTAATAATACCTACCTTTTCCTCTCGTTGCTATGAAACCAAATGAATCTTTTGAACTAAGAAACTGTATATAATATTTAGGAATAGGTATATAAAATAGGTATATAAATATTATATAGTTTGTTAGTGAGTTTAGTCGTAGGATAAATCTGAAAATTTTTCACCAATACTCGTAGTAGGAAACTCGCTAAGTGCTGTAGCTAATTAATCCGGGAACGCGGGTAAAGCCCATAGTCTAGCCTAGTACTATAATTTAAAAGTCCCTGGAAATAAAACGCAGTGGCGTTAACGCACGTACCTTATCTCTAAAGCACTCATGTGGAACCTATCGACACTTCATATTAAGCGGCTTGTAAAGCAAGCATTACATGCATCATGTCAGAACGAGTAATTTAAGTACCTGATTAATTACGGACTTGTAAAAATTAATAAAATATTATTATAAAATATCTACTATGACAGATGGTTGTGACATAGTTACTTTAGAAATTAGACAAACAAATCAGGAGTAGCGGTCTTTTTGAGAAGCCACTGATTTGGTAATGACCCCAACAATTTTTCATCATCCATCCTCGCTATCCATCCGTCCCCGTCCCAAATACATTGTGCAAATGTAAGTTATGCATAAAATTTGCCAAGTACCGTAAGCCGACCCATACGAGGTCGGGGCGGATTGCTACTTCTACCATATCATCTATCAATTTTATCTATCTACTCAAATCTTTAATTGATATAACTACGATTAATTCAAATAGAGTCAGTCTTTCAGTGCCTACTCCTAAGCCTAGAGCTAGGAGGTAAATGGCGTAAAGACAATCTTTTCTTCTATAAATTCTCGAGTGAAAAGTGGTCGATAAAAATAAATATGCACAAAGACTGATCATATTGCAGTAAGTCATGAAAGTTTATCTACTTAACCTACTTTATAAAAGTACTAGCTATTCTCCGCGATTCCACTCGCGGTCCTGAGATAATATCCGTGATTCAGGCTACTCCTTTGCCAAAAATCATCAAAATAATTTTAAATGGGAAAATCCGTCCCTAGTAAGTATATAGTAGATAGTCCCATACCCATAAGGTGTGTTGCACTGCACAGCATGTTTTTAGATAATGTACAATATTTTTTCTATACAAACATTACCTCCCCATTTAGGGGGCAATCTCCTAGATTAACAGTGTACACACGGCCACAGATCAAGCTACACATTTTTGTTGCAAAATAGCTCCTATTACAACCGCATAAGGTGCCGCAGTGTGTACCTTGATCTATGGCCGTGTGTACCTGCAAAGTTGTTTGGGAGCAAACTTATAATTTCAAAATGGTAGTGGTTTTTTGGACCAGTATACTTGTCCTTTTAATTCAGTATAGTACCTAGGTAATTTTTATTATAAGTGGCAGTGAAATTTCAGACTGCAATTGAATTATAATATGTTTTTTAGATATACGCAAAACAACGTCATGGCTATCGATATAAAAAATATTGATAATAATATAGCTCATGATAATAGTTTGCCTGAAACTACAGATTCAGAATCAGAGAAAAAATATGAAGAAAAGAAAGAAAGTTTTACAAAACGTGCTCTTGCAGTGATTACAGTTGAGCCTATTTTAGCAGGTTACACAATGCCGTCAGTTTTGTTGGCGCTGGCAGCGCAGAATCTTTATTTAGAGAAAGCTTGCCGAGTCAATTTAGCATATGAAAGCCATATATGTGACGCTTTAGTACAAAGGGATACTAAAAATTATACGGTCGAAGAGGAAGCAGTTCAGATGTTAGTAGCATCTGTGGCGGGATGGAAGACAGTGCTACAATCATTTTTACCATTTCTTATGCTAATATTTCTGGGAACCTACTGTGATAGAGTAGGACAAAGAAAGCTTTGTATACTCGTGCCTATCGTTGGAGAGCTTATAGCAAGTATTGGTCTCATAATAAACACTTACTTCTTCTACGAGTTACCTCTAGAGGTTGCAGCAGTAACAGAAGCTATATTTCCAGCTCTAACTGGCGGTTGGTTCACGATGTTCATGGGTGTATTCAGTTACATTGCAGATATTACGGTGGAAGACCAAAGGACTTCGAGAATGGGAATTGTGACTTTGTTTAGTTTATTAGGAGTACCATTGGGATCTGCTCTGAGTGGTATAATAGTGAAAAAAATAGGTCTGTACGGTGCGTTTTTAATAAGTGGTTCATTGTATCTTCTGAGTATTATGTACGGATACTTTAGGATAAACGAAGTAAAAACGAACTTGATTGATGTGAGTATAAATTGCATGGTAATAATAGGACTTCCAATTATTTTACGAGTTGTAGATAAATCTAATAAGAGTCAAAACATGAATCCCAAAATCAATCTAACGCCATCTTTCAGAATCCGAAAAATTGCTGGCAATGGCTGAAAATCTTTTTCGACATCCGTTGTGTGATACAAATAATGTTGGTCACATTCAAAAGTGGACCAAACAAACGCAGATTGAGAGTAATTATGCTCCTCTTCATACTTTGCGTGATCATGGGACCGGTTTATGGTAAGATAAATCGATTAGTTATTGACATGTGTAGCTCATATAGTATGTGAAGGCAGACTTCATAGAATGACATGAAAAAATGAAAGAGCGAGAGACCACGTAAAAGCACAAATATATTTTGCGAAGAACCATTATTAAATTCCTTTTAGATAACAAAAAAACTGATGATAATTATGTATTTCTTATTTTGGTATCTAGGTGAGATGCCAGTGAAGTATCTCTTTACAAGATTCCGGTTCAATTGGAATGAGGTAGACTACAGCATATTTTCGACTTTTTCTGCGTTGACATCAACAACAGGTGGGCTTGTTACTACATATTCTTGCTAGTGATTTTTAGTTATTTACCATCATATCTTACTGTATTGATATTAAGGTTAAATATAAGTATATTCATAGAAAAAGAAAGCAACGTCGATAGCATATGTAGGTACCACCTAACTAGATTGCAGTGACTGAGTATCACATTTGCTGCATATGAAAATGGAATATATAGGTAATGTATCTGTTGTGGTCAGATCTTAGAATTGATCATATATCATCTTATGATCATGGGAAAATACCCGATGCCAAAATCATGATAATGGCCAGATCAATGAATAATCAGCGTTTGACCGTCAAACTTTGACGATATAAATAGCTAAACGCACGGCTACTTCATGATATGGTTAAAAATTGTAATCATATCGTAAATTAGTTATATTATCCGTTAGAGGCGCTGATATTGTTTTGTTTTTGTAATGCATCATGACAGCGCGGCGGACAATTATTCTGAAAAAAAAAATATCGTATAATAATGCGCCAATTAAAGATAAAAGTGGAGTGGAGTATCGTTACGATGCAAAACTACTTGAATTTAACGACATAACTTGAATTAAACCTTTGATATCACGGAAACTCTATATTAATGATATGATATGACCAAACGTGGATTGAAATATCACTAAACGTTGACGTTTAAAGGATATTATGATGGTCAATTTTAGCTGGCTATATCATGAAATAAAACTATTTCATGAAATGGTTAAAATGTTAAGGTCTTACAATTGATCACTTCTTGATTATCCGCTTCTTTGGAGTACCATGATAGATTATGGATAGATCACTGGTTCACGGATGATCAGGAGCTTTTGCGGATACCGTCAAAACATAGTATTGTACGGTTTTGATATTTTTGGCAGTTTAACGCGAACTGGCTCTCAAGTACAGCTGTCAGAACACACCGGAAGGTGCTTGGTGCCAGTATTTTCTACACGAGGGTGGTAGCCAACCAGGCGGGTAATACAAAGAGCCCTGCCACCGTGCTACGGTTTTCTCATGATGTTTTCCTTCACCGAAAGCTCAAACTCATTGTAGGATTAATTTCGGCATTTGACGTCACTGCCTTAAAAATCGATGTGCTAACACTGCTGATATACATAACACAGCTGCCTTTACATGCCATGGTTGTTAGTGAGAGGTTTGATGTAAATGCATTCTATTAGTTTAAGTTAATAGTGACACTGACAATGTTATTTACATCCATATTTCAAATTCAGGAACTCTAATCTCCGTCTGTGTATTCAGCCGTATTTTGAAATTTGAAGACGCTTTACTTGGAGTTATTGCTTGCACCAGCAAAATATTATCTGCATTCATGTATGCTTTTGCAATAACATCTTGGCAAATATACATAGGTCTGTATCTATAACAAGTCATTGTCCAATAATTTGTGAAGTCTAAAATAATGAGAGAAAATTGTTTGTATCTAAATATGTATATGTAAACATCGTGAGGAAACCATAGCACGGTGGTAGGGTACTTTGTAGTACCCTTCTGGCTGGCTACCACCCTCAAGTTGAAAATCTGTCGCCAAGCACCTACCGGTGTGTTCCGGCAATTGCACTTGAGAGCCAGTAATTGCCTTCTCGGCATTGTAACAGGTTGGCAACACATTGGCAATACCTCTGGTATTGCAAATGGCGATAGGCGACGGTAACCACTTACCATCAGGTGGACCGCCTGCCTGCTTGTCAACTTTCTGACATAAAAAAAAATCTCTTTGTTGTTCAAGTTTAATATTATAATAATTACTTTTTTTTGACAAATAGTATTTAATTATTAATTTTATATACTTCTAGCCCCATTGATTGAAATGTTCAACGGAGCTTCGTATGTTGCTGTGAGATCAATGATCTCTAAAATAGCGAAAAAAGAGGAGATAGGTTGGTTGTATTTCGTTATTTGGTGATTTTCAATTATATAAGAAATGGAGTTATTATTATTAACTAACATGGGTTAGAGAAGTTACAAGCTAGTATGTCTGGATTTTCAGGTAAGGTGAACTCTTTATTCGGAATGGCAGACGCCATGATGCCTCTTATATATGCTCCTATGTACACTCAAGTGTACACAACTACATTAAAAACGTTACCAGGAGCGTTCTTCCTCTTTGGAGGAGGTTTAATGATTCCTGCCGTTTTTATATTCTTGTAAGTATTTCAATGTTTTCTTTCCTTTTTCATGAAAACTTAGATATGTTCTTGTCCTTGTAAAACTTTCGGGAATTTTTCGTTATATTTTAAACATTCCTGGCACAGACATGAATATCAACACACGACATTAGGAATATACCTTATGATTTTTTTCATGTGTTTTCTATGAGATTATAATAAGTATTTTTAATTTTTTGTTTAAGATGGCTATTTTTAGCGAAAAAGGGCTAAAGAAATGAATAGTTAGAAATCTGAAGACAAATAAAAATGAGACCTAAGAGATTTAGGCCCCGTTAAGGCACTTATGAAGTTATGAATTTCGAAAGATACAATTGACTCTATCACAGGTTTATAGAAGACTCCAGCAAGATACTCATCAAGGCATATTTCTTTTTAGCATTAAGGTACTTACTCTTGATTCTCTATATCTTTATACCTAACCATACATGATAAATAAAATAATGTATAATACAAAATCCACTTTTATTTTATTTTAATTTCATCATAACAAAAATAAGGCTTGTGAAATAAATGCGAAATAATAGCTAAGCTTCATTCTACCCTGTGCTTTTACCCGTGTTCCCGAGGAACATAATAGTTTTCCTGGATGAAAAGTATCTTATACGGTATTCCAGCGTAATGTTCTAGGTATGTAACATCCGTTTTTATGTGATTGAGTCAAACATCCAAACTGTCTCAATTTATAATATTAGTGAGATGAGGCACTTGCAATTATTTTTCTTTTTTATGATGAAAATGAATAGAATTTTAGAATGCACGCTAAAACAGTATAATAATATGTTGAGTCATCGTGATAATTAAAAGTAACCATTTAAAATAATTGTAATTCTTAAATAAAAAATATATCATAAACCAAAATACATTCATTAGAAAAATTTATAATATCTTTAACAATGTTATTGGTCGAATATAATTTGGAATAATTATTTTTGTTCTCGAACATTAACTAACAATACAGATCAATTTACCATAAGTTGTAATAAAACATTTCTAATCTAATTTGGCATCTCACCCAGTTCACCAAAAGGTTATTATTACAAAATAGGTTTTACCTACTATATTTATAACAAGATTTATAAAATGCTTAATAAAATCATTGACCAAGACGGATAGGTCTCGAGGTCTTTGAATAAAATCTTCAAAATGCGTGAAAATTGCAATCACAGTTGAGACAAATTCATGACACAGATTTTACACTGTGCACAGGATTTCGTAGATCTTATGCGGGATCTCTCTACCGGCGAAAGACATGTACATTACTTTGTGACTTGGGTGTACCTGGAAAATGAAAACATAATTGTTTATTGCTATTCTACTCATATAATAAAGAAACCCTGACTTGAAACGAGCCCAAAATAGAAAACAGACAATCCAGAGCAGACGATCCTGGAGTATCAGAATGAGGAGAGCTGAAAAAGTGGGATAAGGCAAGGGGGATGACGAAAAAGTTCTACCTGTTTGACATCGTTTCTTCCTTTATTGAAAAAGGATTATAAAATTTTTGAAGGTACAAAATAGTCCAAATTCGTGTAGAAATAAATAATCAGACTAATTTGACAGTTCCACAGTGTAAAAAATTGACGTTAGTTAATGCTTACTACCGCGTTTGCGTTTATAACATTTCTATATACAAATTAGTACGGCGCCTCTCGCGGAATACTCATGGAACTAATTTCTGCGCTTTAAGCAAGCATTTTCTAACTTCAATTCTTTCTTCTTCTGATTAATTTAGTTTTCTCTTACCTTTCCCGGAGTTAATGACCCTTGTTCTCGAGCTCTGCCGACATAAAGTGGCTCTCCTTCGGCTGTGTTGCCTCCAAGCACAGCGTTGGGTGGAATGATACCATCTCTGCTTTCCATCCACCTAACTCTATCAGATTTTGCGCAGCATACCTGAAATTATAAAGTCCAATGTTATTTGGTTTATTTATCTGTTCACGGCTTCGAGAAGAAACTAAATAAATTTACCAATATTTGTCGTACACATATTCGGTTACCGTACCCAATTGAGTACAGTTTAACTTCGAATTTGTAAGAAATGACAGGCTGTGCGTTGATATTTCAGTCAATGATCATGCAGGTAGGTGCTCGTACTTTGAACTTTATTTGTAGGTATAGGTATACAGGAGCATGATTTATTGATTTATGTATACACACAAAAAAAGTAGAGAGAAAAGCCAAAACAGATATATACAAAGGCACAAGCTTATTTAACGCGCTAATCTCTGGAGTTACTGGTCCGATTTGAAAAAATCTTTTACTAAAAGAAAGCTACATTATCTTCGAAGATTATAGGCTACTTTTTATTCAGGGAACGCTAGTAAAGCCGCGGGGAACAGCTAGTATCATATAAGATTACTCACTTCAATAGTATGTACGGGATTCTCCCTGCCTCCCCAGGGCACATAAGCAGCACCGTGTTTAACAGCTAGTTTACCAGGGATCATGTCACCTTCAAATTTGGATCTGATCACCCAGAGAGGACTCCCATCATGGGCTTCATAGCCGGCGACGACGGCTCTGTCATTCAGTACGTGAGCATCTCTCGACGATGTTACCACCCACTCCACTATCGCTGGAATAACAAATTAAAAATCTATTATTTTAATCTGAAAATAATAGATAACAGTTTAGGCTCATTTGGACCAATATGGCTATTGGCTATGGCTATACATATTTAACCCGGGGGTAAGTGCTATACAACGTTGGTGCAATTTGGGCCTTATTGTCACATCACACTCCAAATTCAATAAAAAACTTTAAACAAAGAATGTGAGTGGTGTTGTCACTAAAAGCGATTTCTACCAGGCAACAAGAAACTACTAAATACTTACCAGATATAACAGAGAAAACTAGTTGATAAGGATAATAAAACTAATAATTATAATTTTCATAATATGTATATAAATGGTTATTTGTTTTACACTAGCTACTGCGCGGTTTTACCCGTATTCCTTAGATTTTCCTGGAATAATAAATACTTTATAGGTTATTCCTGGGTTTAATTTATAAGTAGATATGTGTAAAGTTTCATGTAAATTCAACATCTAAACTTTTAACATAATTACGTAGGTATTTATTTATAACATATTTTATAGACAGTAGGTGGGTTAAGTAAACGAATGAATACCACAGTTTAACTAATAACAAAAATAGTTTGTATAATAGACAATACAACAAAATGCAGAAATACAAAATAAAACCTTATAATTATTGTTTACTTACGAGCATAAGATGGTTGTGGTGTAACATTAGGAAACCCAGTAGGGTACCCGTAAGCTGGTGCTGGTGCAGTCGGTGCAACACTCGGGTAAGACATCGCTGCTGGCGGCTGTCCCTGCTGCGGCGGGTACTGGTAAGCGAACCCTGGCTGGTACGGAAACTGTGGGTTCTGTCCGGGAACAGGGTACCCAGGGGCGGGTTGCCCCGGTTGTGGAGGCGGAGCATTCGCTGGGTTGTAGATTTGAGGGTAAATTTGACCCTGTGGTGGTGGGTATTGCGGATTGCCGCCGTATGGATCTAAAAAAATAATACAAATGATTATAATTGGTTTTGTTTATATTATGTTGCTGTTAAAGTTCACGTTAAGATAATAGATACCCACTGATCTTCGTAGGTACTTATTTTTCTCATTTCACTATGCATTAAAAAGTATACATAGTTTGAGTTTCGCGGGGAGGGTAATGCGAGGCGGAAAACCAGATAACTAACCTATTAGATAAATTTCCAAAGACTGCAAGATATTTTATCTTGCAGTCTTTGGAAATTTGCAAAAATGTTGCATATTTGCCCAAAGTCAATACTGATTTTATTGGTTACTTGCATTCAAACGATATTAAAATTATTATGCAGTACTAAAAACAAATTTGTTTATTAGGTGCTTTCTGCTTTGAATACCAAAAAAGTATAATCATAGGCAAAACAAACATCAGTTCTTCATTTAAATTAACCCAAAAAAAGAATTAACAAAATGTTGTCTTTTACATATAAACATATTATCATGCTAACAAATAAGCGTTTTATAATTAGCATACTCGATTGTCTCAAAAAATCTAATTGGAATCAGTAACTACCTAATAAAGTAGGTACCTACAAGTACAATTCAGAAAAACAAAATGCAATTTAGGCCTTCTCGTAGATGGTAACTACGCAGTATGTACAAAATACATCTTATCACTCAAAAACAAATGTAAATTATGTAGAAAAGAGAAAGTACGGCGAAGCAAACAATAAACCGGTAGATGCTCAAACTCACACAGCCAAAACCAAATTTTCGTCGAAACATTGATATTCTAGCCTAAAAAATGCCAAAGAAGATATTTATGTAAGGAGTTAACAACAAGTATTAGTCTATCAACGAAGTTAGTCATAAAATGTAATACTTACATCCAGACATTTTGTTTGGTAGAAAACAAGACACAATTCAAAAATACACTATAGCGTTCCGCACACAGTTATACACTGACAGTTAGCGACACGCATTGGTTGGTCGATGAAACCGGCATCGAATACAAATACGCACCACTACATGCGCCGTTTACTTTTAAGTAGTGTGCGTATGTCGCACATTAAAACGATATCAGCTATTTGGTTGAGTGTCTGGGTATTGTCCATTTATTAATGTTGTCTAATCGCTTTTTACAAACTGTTTAGGACTATGAAATAATCGTTTGTTATCTTTTGTTTGAGTAGAATAGTTTATCTTAATTAAGTGCTTAGGTATGTAAAATTAAAGTAATGATAGTGGAATCACAATTTTAAAATTAAGATAAGAAAGTAATTAACTGATGTTTATGGTATAACAAAATTACTATAATTTATTTCTCGGAATATAAATTTTAGTTTAATTTACTTATACAACGGACAATAATAGATATTATTGTATTTATTTAACGATAGTCTTTTTTTTATATTTTTACCTATTTAGGTATTTTAATCACTAATATTACAGAAGTAAATATTTTTCAGTAATCTGATTTAAGTATAGAATTTTTATAATGACTACAACACACTCTTATACATGTCCACCAATCTCACCATACCACAGTCAATACATACCTAGACCTACAATGCAACGGCAATCTGAAATCTCAATACTGCCAACATTACCATAATGTTCCATGCCGTGCGTGGCGTATTATTCATTGGACACGACACTGTCTGGTTTTCTTTTACCTCTTGTTCGGCACATAGATGCGTCATTACAATTTATATTGCACCATAATAAATTGGTTCAAACGATGTTCGTAGCGACATCTATTGGTGTCAAATCTATACTAATTCTGAAATGTATGGAGCTGGCCACCCGTGATAATAATAAGGAAATCATTACACTGTGTTAATATTATATTATTATGTCTATGACGAAGTATTGACGTCACATTATTTTTGTCTTATGACGTAATTGAAGTTAGACAGTTATAATAATTTTGAGAGGGTACAATAGGTCGAAACGGAATTGAAACAAGTACCTGAAAAGATATTATTATTATTGATGTAAAGTATCTCATTTTTTTCAATGCAAATAAAAAAAAATGTTTGCAAGTTTCTAAATTTAGTATCAGATGACTAATAGGTCTGTGATTCATGTTTCGTGGAATTACCTACTTAGATATTATTATTTGACTCATTAAAAATGTTAGTTTGCATATAAAACATAACATTCGCCTCTCTTGAGTACCAACTACTTACCTACTAACAATAATTATAATGGTAAGTATGGTCGGTCAGTTATTATATTACACTAGCTGTTCCCCGCGGTTTCACTCGCGTTCCCGGGATAAAAACGCGCGTTCAAACAAACTCTTCAGCTTTATTATTAGTAGTATAGATATAGATTCTTTTAGTACTTATATATAAATTATTTATCTTTTTTATTTTGAAATTGGCCGTCGACTCACTGTAGGAATTGACAACATCGAGTACGTAGAACTAGACACCGTAGCAAATCACATGTATAACTAAAACATACTTAATGCACTAGCTATTCCCTGCAATTTTACTCGCGTTCCCGTGCTAAAGGTAGCCTATAATCTTCGGGGATAATATAGTTTCTATTAGTGAATAAATTTTTCGAATCCGTTTGTTAAATCCAGAGATTAGCATGTTCAAACAAACAAACTATTCAGCTTTATTAAACCATCCATTGGGTCTGCGGGTAAAACCGAGAGGGTACTTGTACGTAGGTACCAAAGTAATCTGCCTACGTAACACATGGGAATTGAGTATTACCTAATTAGGTCTTAGCGCAGTATTAGATTGAATATTATTTTTTCCCGTAATATTACCCACATTGCCATATAGGTACCATACGGCGGATTACGCATAACAAACAAACATTTATTTTTTTAATATTTAAAAGTCTGTGACCACAATCTTACAATGGTCAGTGATGATGTGGTAAGCACTAATAGAAGTGCTCAATCAACTTCAATAATGAATTTAAGCTCCATCTAACTGTAATCTAAGGAAGCATGAAGGAAAGGAAGAGGCAAATGCTAAGTTTATTTTGCTACCGTACATTTCACTCATTTAAGTTATCACTTATTTCGAAAGATGACTCTTAAATAGTTTTTAATATTTACTTCGTTGTAGTTGTAGTTTTGGTAGTAGGTAGTAATATTTACTACCTACTACCAAAACTATATAATATAGTTTTGGTAGTAGGTACGTAGTATATTATTTATTCTTTGGTTTTGGATACTATGACAATGTCTCTCTTGTTAAAAGATTTTTATTTTATTTTTAGTTTGCGATTTTCCAGGGATTCCATCATCAGATCCTGACTTGGGAGATTCTGATCCTGAATAGAACTTCAGAAGTACTCTTTCAAATGAAAAAATATTTTTAAAATCGGTCGATTATTGTAAAATATACATAAAAAAAACATTCAGGCGAATATAGAACCTTCTCCATTTTTGAAATCGGTTAAAAATATTAGATCATCATGTCTCTAGCTATTATTTGCCGAGCCATAAATAAATGGATTCATTCAATGAATCTCCTATTCATTTCAGCGTTTTTTTGCTATTCCCTAAGTATACTTACTTTAAGATTTGGTCAACAAAATATTCAGTTTTAATTTCAACCGTATAGATGAGGTGGCTACCTAGGCTGTCTTTAATTACTAGTCCTGATTGACTGGTCTAATCAATCAACCACTGAACGGAATCTGCTGAAATTTGGCTTATAGCTATTGAATTATGAAGACATCCACTAAGAAAGCATTTTTGAAATTCAAATTACTGGGGTAAAATAGGAGATCCCGGATGAAACCGTGTGGCGGAAAGCTAGTTAGATATATTTCACAGGTTATTTGTAATTAAAACTACATTAATATAAGTGGTAGAAATAAGTACTTATTAATATTTTTTACTGAAGGACTGAAATAATGAAAAAAAAAAAAGCTCTCCCATACATAATATATGACGGCGTTGGTATTGAACTTTTGTATCTATGGAACAACATTTTTTTGCGATTATTTGTTGGTCCATAATAAAAGTAAGAGTAGGTACTTACTGCAGGTAAATTTCAAATAGCCTCAAATAGCCTACCTACAGGTAGGTACTTTTTATTTTAAATTGATCTCATTGTGTAAGGGGCTGTAAGGTATACACCTCATAAAAAAATGTAATCTCGCATTCCGTTGGACACAGTTGCATTTATTTCACGCTAGGGAGAGGATTTTGTTTTTGTCCACGCTTTTATATGCCACGAGGGAAATGCAGTAGTGCGCTGCAACTTTCACTCAAAAACAAATTTAAATACGAATGAAATTTTGCTTTTTCTATATTATGGAAACAATAGGTGTCTACGTCACTGAGGTAAAATTACTAAGTACAGAGCAGCTATTCTAGGCAAAAGTCATGCTCCATTTAGTTAATATTCGCTGCAGCGCTGAAACAATTATTACTCGTTTATCCAGGCAGTTTATACACGTAGCGCTAGACTTACATCATAAGAACCGTGATTTTCATAGCGCTTACGCGTTTCATGTTTATGCAACTAGTAAAGTGCGGCTGGATGGCTGCACTTGAACGGAACATACATATAACCATAATATTATGTGGAGTCTTCTCTATACGTAAGTAATATACCTCAGTGGTCTACGTAAGTTTTTTTATACCACAATCTCATCGTGGTCAATGATAATGTGACGTTTCTGCACATGAAGATATTTTGCAGTAGGTACCTAAACACCTTTAAGTATAATATACGCTTACTACCTACAGTGCTTTATTCCCCTCAATCAGTATTCACTGCTACAATCCGACGAATGAAGTTTGAAGCCACCAGATGTTTGAACTTTGCTACATACTAAGTTGTATTTCAACATCTTTGTGCAGTTGTCTGTAACCGTACAGTCAGCGTCAAAAGTAACTCATCACTTTAGAAACTTGTCATATTACGCAATTCACAAATTTATTTCAAAATGTCAAGAGAATGTGTATAAATTATTATGGAGGAGTGCTAAAGTGGCAATCTACTTTTGACGCTGACTGTACAACCTGTAAGTAGAGACTTCAAAAACTTTCTTGGAAATTCACTTATATGAAGCAAGTTTTTGCGTCACATTATCTAGGATCAAACTCACTCAAAAGCTCACATTGTCAAGGTTTTAAAGAACCATTAATATTAAAACGCTATGTAAGTATACATAAAAGTATCTAATATATTTATTTTAAATATTAAATAATAAAATATTATGCTATTAAATTAATAAATTCAAATTACGTATAACAAACTAATGAGATAAGTAATGCCGACTGAAGAGGTAGAAAAAATTAAATCTATTGTTTTAAAAAAGACAGCCTACAATCATAGTAATACATATTGGAAACCACATTGGAATCAAAAATCCAGATCCAGTGCCACATTGTATCTTACACACAATTCGTAACTATATTTTAGGTACTCTAAAATAAATGAATATAGAAGTACTGGATAACGATAACTACGTAAGAGATGACCCGGCCAGCAAATGTCATAACAGTCGAAACGTTAATAGTTGATACTTTCGCTGAGATCTCTAACTGTCTGGCCTCCACTAGGTGTAACATCGTCGATACTTGATTGAAATATCCGTCCTCTGTAATAAGTTAAGTGTGTGAGTTTTTCTATACTGGCATAGCTTTGCTATTCCAAATGCAATATTTGAGATGTTAAATGAAATTCGAAAAAAAAAGATTCGATACTTTTTGTTCAAGCAAACATGACCTTTAGCAAAATTTAGTAATAGTTACTTATTGTGAAAAGTTACTGTAATCTATGAAATTACTGGGCCAAAAATTTTGAAAAAAATACAGAAAATAGTTCGTTGTCCATAGATTACAGGAAAACCTATATATAAGAAGTCTATGATATTTAAAGTAACATAGAAAATTACAGAACCCTCGGTGCGCGAGTCCGACTCGCACTTGTCCGTTTTTTTAAATATTAGTTGGTGCAATAGAATGTTTAGTCACAACACAACACCATTCAATGTAGTAAGCACACAAAGCATCTGAGGGAACTAGCTCTCAACTTCAGCTGACAAAACACACCGCACCAGTAAGATTTATCCGGTAAATTTGTTGAAGCCACCAGAAGCTAGCATCTTTTAGTCCTTTCAAAAAACAAAGAACACCAATACGTGCTTGGTTCAACATCAAAGTGCTAGCCTCTATAATCTACCTACTGTAGTGCTATCGTTTCATTACAATCGTTTTCCTTTACCGAAAGATCAAGTTTACATTAGTATTTAAGCCTACATCTTGCGCCGCGGCATTCACCGTCTGTCCGTGGGACAGAGCGATGGAAAATGGTTCACTTAATCCTACTAATATTATACTCTTTCACGCAAAAACTACTGAACGGATTTGGATGGGAACACAGATAGTTTATAACCTAGATTAACACATAGGATACTTTTTATCCCGGGAAAACATAAGATCTGTCGGGAATGCGGGTGAAACCGCGGGGCGGAATCTAGTCTAATATCTGATTCATCAATGTTGTAAGGTACCAAAGTAAATGAATAACTTCCTTACCTAAATCTCCACAAACTAAAACATGCAAGAGCATCCTTAGGGTTTTCTTTCTCTCTTCAATAAATAGTTCACACATTTTAGCCAAAAACAATGGACGACTATTAATACATGAATATATAAAAATATCACCTGCAAAAACTTCTGAATACTGTAAACAAGAATATAAGTATTATCAATATGTCATTATTATCATTAGACCATGTTAAGAGCCTAATATTGTGGATTGGCTGACATACAGTCTTTAAATTTCTGACATCTTTACTTTTCTGGTATCCAGATTCCTGCACAATGTTTCTCCACCGAAAAGCTACGGGTTCAACTGTGTGTAGTTAACTCGTACATTAACTCGTTTTTTTTTTCATTTAATTTTTCACACAATGCATCCATGTAATTTTCGGTTAGATCATTCCACGGCACGTGTGTAACTCACTTAGATAGGTATTTACAAATACTTGTTGTAATTAATAAAGCCAAAAACTGTTACCTTTATTGTTGGAGATAAAGATCGACATATCACTAATATGGTGCACAGAAGCCATGAGGTGAACATTATGAATATCTGAAATATATTAACATTTTAGAATAGTCATGATGAGGAGATGAAGAAAAGTTACTATGATTACTTAGTTGTAGGTAAATTGTGATTGGATAGAACTTTACTTACTTGGCCAGAATAAATATCATTGAAAATATAGAAGCTATCGGCAATTTTATCATATATTTGCATCAGTTCAAACCAACAATAGCGTGATTTCAGATTCCTTTCCATAATCATCGGTCCACTGCAGATTCTCTATAAATGTCCAATATAAATTCAAATTATTCGGATATCAATTAGATGAGTACTTTTGTAGGACAAGGAATATTATTACTCTATTTATTGTTAGTAAGTAATACTCATTTAAAATTCCTACTCACTTTGATGAGTGAATCCATTACAGAATCTTTGAATATAAGTGTTTTATGCGAATTGATTGTATAGAATATCTTCTTTTGGAGTAAAATATTTAAAATTAAATGCTGTATATAAATATTTATGATGATAAAACTGAAGACAGAACCTTGCAACATTACCAGATAGAATGTTAAATGCCCTTCTATATTATGAATGTTAAACTTTCGCAACCATAGCGAAAATAGCAACTGCAGAATTGGAATCACCAGTAAGAATATAGACAAAAGTCGTCTCTTCATAAACGTTATTGTAGATATTCCAAAATGAGTATCAGTATCATCCAATTTCTTAAGCATGCTCACAACTGTGTCACTTTTTGTAAACGTCACTATAAAAATGGAGTAGAACAATTCGGCAGTATGAAATATTCCGAAAAATTTGGTCAACACATTTAATGGTACATCAGCCCTGGTTTCGTGCCAGCTGACTGGATTTACAAACGTTAACCATCCAGCTAAGACTAGAATTATAAATAAAGAATAGATTTTTCCCCATAAAGACACATTCATAATGCTGCTTTTAGTATATTTGACCAATTGGGTGCCACATACGGAAAAATTATAGGCAAGTGGTTTCATTGCATTAGCTATTGAATATTCAAGTTGTTCGGCTCCTACATTATCTCGTTTGATCACTACCGAAAATGCATTTTTATTTGACTTATATTCAGCAAAATTAAATTCTGGTGCAACTTGAGTTTTAAAATCACCGGAGTAAATCATTGTCACGTCGTTAGCTTTCATGCTCACGTATCGAACTAACGAGGGCGTAGTTATTCATATCAAATTCAATTCATTATAGTGATACAATCAGACACAATCAACTATATAATTTGTGGGATTGTTTCAGCGCTTCAAAACCAAATAATTGGTATAATTTTAGCGCAATTATAAAAAAATGTTGTATATTTCTTTATAAAACTTCGAAACTACGAAAACATTTTTAATTAATTGATTATATCAGTACCAACTCAAACCTAGAGATCCTACCTATTAAAACATTAATAATCGTTATGAATTCAGCATGATCTTATACTATAGTTATCCCGCGGTTTCAGTCGCTTTCCTGGGGTAAAGTCGCCTGGGGAAAAATTTAGCTTCCTGAATCTGATCAGTAACTCCGAAGTTTAACTTCTACATCCAAACAAACCTTACATCTGTTTATAATAGGTACTATTTTAAATAAAGTAAAATTCAAATTAACCAATTCATTTCTCATATCCCATATCATAGTTCTCTTCGTTTTAGTGTGATACACTGAATGCTTATTTTAATTTTCAATCCATCAATTAATATTGTATTTCTATTTGTTTGATCATTTAGATTATTCTGTAAAAAATAACAATTATACATAATAAGATAGGTCCAGTACCTAATATCTATTTTAGATTTATGAAAGATCAAATTCAAACTCAACATATATTTTATTCAGTTTAGACCCAATTATTTAACTAACACTCGTTCGGAATACACTAAACTATACAACACACCACTTTCGATTGTTGGTGTGGATTAGTTAATTGATCCTAGGATCAAAATTTTATAAGCAATTCTTCAGTTCTATAAATCCAGCATTGTGTAGCTACCTGTGTATTCTGTATATTATGTACCTTGACCTACCTATGTGTATGCTGTCTGTTGAAATTTAGCACATAGATAGTAAACAATATTTATAATGATACTGTTTCCGAGAAAACCCGATCCCGAAGCTCTCAGGTAAACCGATCCCTCTGTAATGGTAAATAAAACAGTGGGGTGGAAGGCTCATATACAATATTGAAAGAAATAATATGTTCTCACCTTTTAAATTAATTTTAGCACATATATCACAAGATGTACTAAAATTATTAAGACAATTACGCCAATGACGATGTAGATAATTTGACATATTACATTGGCCATATCACAATTATATACAACTATAGAAAATATAAGAGCAGAGAACTTTTAAACATATCTGTCTATATCCATTTGAATAATCAGCAATTATAAAGCAACAACTTTGCCTCCAACTGCAATACAAAAACATCGTTACTCTGGTACGGTATCTAGGTTTCCTGATATACGTTAACCAATGAAAATTTCTGCAGAAACTTGACGACTTGATTCACATGATGAGAGAAGTAGAGCAAAGCTATTTTGCTCGAAGAGCAGACTCGAATAGGGAAGTACCTTCAACATATAGAATACGGGAGCTTGTTGTGTTTCTGCGCGCGAGTAATACAGGCTCTGGGAGGGTGAAGAGTCGGCAAAAAGCGAGTGATACCCGGGCCGTGGATTACTTACTATGCATAGTATGTGGTGTGCCCCGGGTGTTGGAAGCGTCCATAGACAACAACTGCGTACCATCAAGCGGGCCGTAAGGTTGTTTGTCGATTTCGTAGTATATGTAAAAGACCTAATATCTCTATAAATTATGGAACGAGTTATAGTTGTTTGCGTAGAAGTACATATCACAAGTAGTGGGTACGATTTCTATCTAAGATAAACATTTAAAAAAATGTGGCGGGTACTACAAAGTACCCTAAGTTTCCTCACGATGTTTTCCTTCACCAAAAGCTCAAGCTCATTGTAGAATTCGAACCCACGACCTTCTTGGCATTCGACGACACTACCATTGATCTATCATCGCATTATATTTTTTGTGAACTATATAAGTGGTGTTCAGGTTAATGTAGCTGTTCCGCTGGGCCCTTTTCGAAACGTCTTCGCTATAAAGTCTTTCTTCCCTATCAGTTATTGAATTCTCAGTGATAAATCCAAAACATGATATACAAACCTTTCTTGCTTGTTTTCTTTCTTGTTATTATAATTTTAAACTTTCATAAACATATGTATAGTACAAGTACAAGTGCAGGTTAATATATTATTAAGTAAGCTAGATTGGACTCTGAAATTGATTAAATAGTTTTATTGGAAAAAATATTTTTATATGAATATAAACGTAATGTATGTTACATTTAAATAAATTATCTATATATAAGTAGGTATATAATATTGATAATATTATAATATAGAGTCATAACATATTTTGCTTACCTTCCCTCCAAGATAATATAGTATTTTGAAAGCAAAATAATCCTGAAATAATATAAGATGATTAAATTTTAATATGATACTTAATTTTGATGTGGATATTAAAAGGAAATAGGTACCAAATAGGATCAAAATAACTTTAATAATACTTACATTTAAGTAGTCCTAATATAGCCGTCACCACTATAATTATGATAGCAATAAGAATGCATATTACCAAAATTTGCCACAAGCAACCGACAATACAACTAAAAAAAAACATTTATAATTTTTTAATTGAATTCGTGCCTTATAGGATCAAAATATTATTCATATTTTGTTCAAAATTAAAACTTTTTTATATACCTCGTAGATTAGGAGTAAATAGGTACTGTACTGACAGACAGACACGAGAGTGGTCCGATAAGGATGATAAATCCCTGGCTCTACTATTCAAATGCGATGTTCGGCCTAACGAAAAACTTCGCCTATCTGGGATAGGCTAGCCCCCATTATGCTTTATAACTCTTAATTTAAACTCACCACATTTCCCATACGATTTAATTATTATCGTAATAGTAAATTACATTCAAAGGCATTCATTCAAATTCTGAAAACAAAGATACAATTTAATTTAGTCCTCGAGCCAGGTCACAATTTTGACAATTATTCATTTCATGCGCTCTCTGAAGCATTTTACGAGTTAACGCCGCCTGAGAGGGACTTGGTCTTGAAAATTTGTTACTGGCTCACGGACTATATTAACTAAATTGCCAAATGATTGGACCTTTTTCTCCACCAGTAAATATATCTGGTTATCTTTTACACTTTAAAATTCCTTTAATATAAAGAGCTTTGTAAATAAACGGCAACTTCTGTAATCAACTGTCATTGACAAATAATGGGTCATAGAGTAATCAGTCATGAAACTAATAAGTACTAAGTAATAGATATAACTTCCTTGGTAATAAATAGTTTAATCAAATTAATGAAGGATATTGTAGAATTTAATGTCTGATGATTATGATGAGACGGTAGGTAATAGGTACATTTTGTCTACTATTTTGTTCTATAAACTAAAACTTACACGTAAACATTATTCCGACCCCCCATAATATAAGTAGCCCAACTGCTACTATAATTAAGAATGATAGTATAAAACTGATGATCTTGCATGGAAGGCTGCACACGTAACTATAAGAAAAAGTATCGTAAATTTATCATAGTAAAAGTTGTTCATGATTATGAGTACAGTAATCCCTAAAAAATTTGGAATGGCAAAAAAAAACATCAAGTATATATCAATATAAATCGGTTCAGTATGCGGCCGCGCCGCTCAGTCATAATATAAAAATATATTTATTAATACTGAACTTTGTGGACATGGATACTTTGAGAGGTCATCGGTTTTGAATCTAAAGGGATTTTAAGAAATATTTTTTTCCACACATTTTGATCGAATATGATCGCTTGCAAGATTTTTTTTATTGCGATTTTTATTTCAGGAACTCGATGAAACTGCGGACGACATCAAGACAACTTACCACATTTTGATTTTGGAATACTATCACTATTTGAAAAAAAGTGTACTTTACTATCACTTGTTAATCACGATTCACTTTTATGGTAAATTAATAAAATAATTTCCATATTTGTAAAGAAAAAAATATTTTGTATATTTTGTCACGTTTGTCAAGCCATCACACAACAAAGAGCTCTGCTAATGGCTGATAGTGTAGTTGGTAAGCCATAAGCCATTAGTATTGCTATGGCTTCAATTCTCAGTACTTATAATCCAATATTTACATAGTCCGAAAAGAGGGCAAGAATTTACAATTTGAATGAATGACGATATAAATTATAGAAAAAATCAGTAACGAGGCAAGTGGTTGAGTTTTTCTGATTTTTCTACTTGTAGATAATATTATCTATCGACTGTCAATATGTACAAAAACACACATTGTAGCAATTAAGTAGTAAGTAGTAGTGATTCAATAATGAGTTATCAATTTATCAATTACTAGCTGTTCCGCGCGGTTTCCGGGATAAAAGTAGCCTATAGCCTTCAGGAATAATGTGAAGCTTCCTATTGGTGAAAGAATTTTACAAATCGGTTCAGTAGTTTCGGAGCCTATTCAATGCAAACAAACAATCAAATTTTTCCTATTTATAATATTAGTATAGACAAATGATTATCAGCATCATGCAGTCATCAAGTCTAAGTTAATCTTGAATCTGCTTTACATAATAAAATTACTATCATCAATTTTGTTACTACCTTATCACGTATCGTGTAATAAGAAATGTCCTAAGATATAACAACTTTGTCTTATCCAAATATATGAAACGAAAAATGTGACAGGGAATATAAAATGCATAAACTTTTCCAAGAGTGCCAAATGTCTTATCTAACAGTTATACAAGTTTTCGTTTCCATTCCCTATTCCAAGCTGCATCCGGGTATAGTGTCTCTCTCATTTTTTATTGTGGCTAGATCCTCTTAAAATACCTGAGAAGGGGGAACGGCCAGGTTACCAGGCTATGTCAGATTAGTATCGGCAAAAATTCCATGGTGGTCACGATCTGCACTGTAGATGGGGGCAGAATCACAAAGCTCACTCGACGAGCAACACTACGATATGTCAAGCGAAGATAATGTGATCCCTCACCCCAACATCCCCGATCTGCTTTTGCATGAAGAATCGTGACAAACAATGATTCATTAGGGATTCTTGATTGCTCATTAACTACAAAGTTTTGTAGATTGGGTATGACTATTATTAGAATTAAATCTGACAATGTCAGAAATGTTTAGATATTCTGATCGGCAGGCTTGTTGTCAACAAACAATATATATTATTAACTCTATGACTTTAATTAAATTGTGAGGTTAAGAAATAAAAAATATAGGTAAATATAGGTATGAATATTTGTAATTGAATTTCGTCAAGTCAGTAGGTACTGCATCAAAAGTCCTTATAAATTTGACATTATAGAAAGAAACTAAAAAATGTATTTACTAAGATGGTGTAGTGAATAATACCAATTACATAAGTATTGACAATATTAGCTTTGACATTATTATTTTCTCTTATATATGACGTATAAAATAACTATTATTAAATAAAATTATTTACCACAAATATTATACTAACTAAAAAAACCATTGACCAATGCAATGAAAAATGTAATTTTAAGGGTATCTGTAGGAATGAAATATCCTTCCGGGACATGATTTTACAAATTGCATAAAATTCCCGTAGATTCTTTATCACATATAGCATTTTTATTATTACAAAGTTATTCAATTTCCACTGCATTCTATACAAACAAAAATCGTTCAAGAGTCGCGCAACGGTGTCGCAGACAATGAATTTCTCAACGAATCAGAATATTGTAACATCGCAGACTCATCGTCAAGCTTGCAACATTTAGGTACCTTACAGAATTTGTCATATTATGAAAGTGGCTGGCCAAATAATTTTCACAAAATAATTGCCGACTCGAACAAAATTGTATTGCATTATAACACTATATTCATTACACTATAGTGTCCATAGAATAACTAATTTAATTTAAGCTTATAATCATGTTATTAATAATATAAATAATAATTGTTAAATCTAAAAACCGTCGCCACCATCCTTTCGTGTCTAGATTCTTCATTGTATCTATTTGTTTTTCATTCATCCTGAAAAGAAAATGAATACATATGAAATAACGGTTATTTTTTTATCTTAAAACATCGTCCTTTTGTGACCCATAGACCATCAGCCCACATAATATACGGCCTTTTATTTGACACTCCCTATTATTATACATTCATGTTTTGCCCGATAGCTCAATCATTATAGATATAATCCTTCTGTACGTGTGTTTGTTATCTAATCTAACTCCTCCTAAACGGCTTGACCGATTTGGATGAAAATTTGTGTGTATATTTCAATGGGAATCTGGATGGTTTGAAAACACAATTGGATTAGTAGATGGTGCTGATGTCGGGATACATGTGTTTTCCGAGCAGAACATAGGTACCTATTTAAAAGGAAAAGGCGTCTAACTGACTGATCTAACAATGTACAGCTCAAACAACTGGATGGATGGACTGAAAGAATACAGGTAGCGATTATGTAGTAGGCGTACACTATGAAAGAATTTTTGGAAATTCAACTTCTAAGAGGTTAAAAATAGGGGATCGTGGGTGAAACCGTAACATGAAATACAATCTGACCACAATGTGTGTTAATTTGACCGAGGAAACAAGGTCTGATGTGCAGTTGGCGGAATAAAATGAGGTCGGTAGCCAGCCAGACGGGTACAACAAGGCACTTTACCACCTTATTATAGTATTCTCACTAGGATTTCATTCACGTGAGGCTCAACTAGCGGAGAATAGCTTTAATAAAACAAACTTACATGTAAAGATGATCCCGACGGCCCATAATATAAGTAATATAACTGCTACTATGAATAATAGAGATATTACAAAACTGATGATCTTGCACAAAAGGTTACACACGCAACTGAAAAAAAAAACATTACTATAAACTATGTCCAGGTTTTTTAATGAAGCTGTCACAATATGTCTTTGCATTTCATGGATTTAGGATGTTAGCTTGCCAAGGTAAGAGGTGTGATCTCATAATGTTTTCTTTCACCAAAATATTTTTCAGCACTTTTCCTTTGATGACGTTCAACATATGACGTCATTATCATAAATATAAATATTCAATATAGGTATTCATAATATGATTCACTATTTTCTTTATCTACAGTCCTAACATTATAAATATGGCTGAAATCATAAATTTAAAGAAAGATAAGATACTATTTTATTTAGTTATGACAAACATTGGTCATTGACTTATCAGAATAAGGGATTTCCATAAAAATGTAATCAACTTTGATCCCCAATTTTTGGTGTCAAAGCTATAGCTTAACAATCATCAATCACTGTATATTATACTTATATTTGAATTATTTTATATTTACAAACGAGAAAATAATTATCACTTATCAAATTTTTATAATATAAACTCTGATACGCTTGAAAACTGGTAACTGTAGATGAAGAATCTCCCAGGGTTATTTATAGTATAATGTAATAATTATTATGCTACCAGCATCCGCCCCGCAGTTCCGCTTGTGTTCCTGAGGGATCTTATGTTTTCTCGGAATAAAAAGTACCCTATGTGTTATTCCAGAGTATGATCTATCTAATTTTTATGTGAAAGAGTTACAAACATCCATACGTCCTCACAAACTTTCGCATTCAAAATATTAGTAGGACTAGCTTCCGCCCCGCAGTTTCACCCGCGTTTCCGAGGGATAAAAAGTAGCTTATGTGTTAAACCAGGGTGTCAGATACCTCCATACCAAATTTCATCAAAATTGGTATAGCCGTTTGAGCGTGAAAAAGTAACAAACATACTTTCTCACAAACGTTCACATTTAAAATATTAGTAAATAATATAATCTCAGGCAGGAAAATTAGTATTATAATTGCCATAATTTTATAAGAAAACTAATCTTTAAGTCTAAAAATTTATAAAAATCACTTACCACATATTGATATTTTTTTGGAGTAGTTTTAATTGAATCCAACACAATGTCACGACTGACCAATGCGGTAGGTACTGTCACTATTATAAATAAAATACGAATTCATTGCTATCACGTCCCGACCCTCCCTCCCACTTATCTTATCAATCTCGATCGATATTCTTATGATAGGTTTATACACAAAATCCTTATCATTCTCTAAAATATAGCACTAGTTGGTATTCGTACGCATTTTAATTAATATTATTGTAGAAATCATACAAAAAAGTATTATGATGCTCATTTCGTTGTTTACGTCTCCCAAAAAATATCAAATTAGTACCTAATTTGACAGGTCTTAATTTCTTATATCCATATTATATTCTCGACAGTAATTTTTTAAGACTATAAATAGACTACATTAGATTACTTTGTGAGTAATAGAATCGACACTAATATTCAATTTACATTTATAAATTGTACCGACAAGACGAGACTTTCCACGATAAAGAGCTATGCAAAGAGCAATGTTAATTACTCACTGTGAGGTTGGTAAGTCATTATGTATTGTTATGACTTCATATCTCAGCATGATCTAATATTTACACAGTTTATTGTAGGATTGAATTCAATACATACATATTATAGCTACATATTGGAATATTTCTAACGGTTCATTTTGAGATATATCTGAGAACCTAAAAGTAATTCAATCAATCAAAAAAAAATAATTCAAATACTTTCATAATTTATATTCCCTACGTTACAATTACTCGAAATAATCCATACATATTGCCAAAGTACCTCTGTCTGTCTGTTACCTTACGCCTAAACCATTAAACTAATCACAATGAAATTTGGCATGCAGATCAGATAGTCTTTGATATGAAATAGGACCATAGGGTACTTTTTATACAGGGAACGCGGGTGAAACCGTAGAGTACAGCTAATAATGTCAGATATAATAAATAAGTACCTAATTGTAGTAAAATATTTAAACTCGATACTTTCATTTCATTCAAGTCGCAGAGTTTCCGCTATAGTTAGCGGCACCCAGTAGGTATCTGCTGCAAGTCGGACGAGGCTTTTGTAATAAAAAAGTTTTGTATATTTTTTTTAACTTTTTCCATTAGAGAGGATTCCCTGGAGTGAGGCGGCGGTCGTTCGCGTGAGAATGAGCAATTTCCTCCAGACCGCCACGATTTCGATCTGACTTCCTGTCTGGCCAGCGATTTTAAAATTTATAGAATCGCTTTACATGAAATTGAAAACAAGAACAAAGCTTGCTAGTATGCATTAGAAGAAGCAATACATTTTGTTAAACGGTAACTACCTGTGTTTTTTGTCGCTATGTCAAAATTTGTTTTTGCGTACAGTATTCTTTGATGGAGGATGTAATAACAAACATGTAGCAAGTACCTATGTAGTTGGTAAGAAATTGTTGGTAGCACAAAATCTCCAAATCGGTCCAGGCGACGAATTGAGAACCTCCTCCTTTTTAAAGTCGTTTAAAAATAGCAATTTCTGCAACATCTTGCAGGTTGAACGCGTTCCGAAGTCTATAAATCAGGGGTGATTGCAGATCGGCGTCGTAAGTCTCTATTGCCCGAACAATGCCGTTGGAATAACGAACTCAATTGTGTTAAGTCAGTTGCACCTGAGAGTTTCTGTCGTGACTCCAGTATCGCCTTATAGAATGTCAAAATACTGCAGCGGAGGTGATTTGATTGTGTCTCGATGTTTGTAGAAATTGTTTGTGAATGTTCTGTACATGTCACGTCTTTTATTTATTTTGGTAGGTATGTCTTTATATTATAAAAACACATGAAAATGAAAATGTAATACAGCGCTTTTCTTATAAAATAAATCATACTAATAATAGCTAACTTTACCGTATTCATACATGCTAAAAATTGTCAATACTTAATTATTGAAAATTTAAAAGCAATTAACTTATTTGACACTGGGCACATCGCTCGGAGAACCGACGGCTGCTGGGGCAGAAAGGTTCTCGAGTGGCGACTACGAACCCGAAGACGTAGCGTGGGCAGGCCCCCTACATGGTGGACCGACGATCTTGTGAGGGTCGCGGGAAACCGCTGGATGCGGGTAGCGCAAGACCGGCCATCGTGGAGATCCTTGGGGGAGGCGTTTGTCCAGCATGAACTTATTTTAATTCTGTTCATGGGCTACATGTCATGTACATGCAAATACAACCTTATACTTACAAACATAGCAATATTTTTTTAATACTAATACGGCAGCACACAAGTAGGTCCACATGTTGGTAAACGGTTAACATAGTCTATAGACGCTTGCAACAACAGTACTGGTACATGTTTCCGAGCTTGCAAAAATCTTTTCACATCCTACTTGAACCCCAAGCTGTATTCCCTTAGGAAAACTACGACTGAAAAACTTCCTTGATATCATAGTGTGTGTTTGACAAATGCTCTTGAGTTATCTACTACTTATCACAAACAAGAGATTACAAGCGCGTGGCAGGCCCTTGTAGGTCAACGCTGTTATGTCACCTTGCATTGCTGTTTGACTCATTTTCAGATATCAATTTGGTAACTACCATTATTATTTTTATCTTATGAGTTTGTTAGCAATATACATACTCGGTATACATTGCGTCTGAGTTACGATATGCCTAAACTTCTTTTTTTCTTCTTCGTTACTATAATTATAATCGTTTGTCATTGGATCACCCGTTTTGTATATAGGTATAACAAAAATAAAACAGTATAAAACATATTCAATCAGACTTTTCTGTGAATCTTTTTAAAAGATATTTCGAAATCAGTCTCCCAGAAAAGTTCTTCAAATTTCATCAGTCTCAAAATGAAGGAAAAACTCCGAGGGTCGCAAACTGGACTCATGGAAAAGTTGAAACTTGCAACGATCGAACTGTTCTTGATTGCACCAGCTCTTGAAATTTTCAAATAAGTACTTGAATTGGTAGGTATACTTTTTGGAAGGAGTTCAAGATTTCGTGGCAAGACTTCAAATGAAATGTTGGAATTTTGTTTAATTGGTTCCTTGCTACTTAATTCTTTTCCGTTTACATAACATTTAGGTATTTTCACAAAATTTTAATGATTCATGTTTGACTCGATATTTTGTGTAGGCAATTTTATAATCAGATGGATTAATTGATTTCATATATTACTCAACAAATGTACTTAAAATAATATTGTACTTAAACTCATTGAATAATTTATCACCACAATAATAGGTACATTATAATACTACTATTATAAAACTGATATATTTTTTATATTTGAACGCAATAATGCCAATAAAAGAAAATTGTTGTGTTAGATAGCCCATTTACTGACGAAGGTATATAATAGGTAATGTGTTAAAAAGTAACCAAAATATTTGTGGAGTTGTATAAAAAGATCACTATTTCAACTACCGATAGTGTATATGTATAAGACGACAGTAGAACTTTTCAGTGAAAAGGAGTTTGGTTTGGTAGAATATTTTCTCAATTTACAAAATTACGCACATGTCCAGTTTTTTTATCAATGTACTGAACTACAATTACCAAGAATATCGATCCCAATGGGTGATAATCTTGATTTAGGTATAACTGAAAAATTACTATAAGAGTAAATAGAGTTATTAAGTATAAGGTTTTTGTCAAGAATAATAGGTAGGTAAATTGTGTTACAAAAACAAGGAAATGTCCTTTTTCTCACAATAGTAAATTTCAGCCATAAACCACTGATTGTAGGTATAGATTACAACAACAAAGTCTGTACTAATTAATAGATCTGGTACTCTCCCAAACTCAAACTATAAGTCATCTGCACTATGTAGGTATTTGTCTTTGAATGTAACTACGGGAACATACTGCTACTGAAGATACTTGGTTAGTTTGCAAGACTTTGGGTCTATTCACATTATTCCCTCGTGAAAAAGTTGCGGTTCTGTCAAACACTTCGTCAGTGAATTAATGATTAATCATGCAACAAACTTGGTATAATCGTTTGTTTCACGAAGTCCGCTCATCCGATGTAGCTACGTACTTGTGGCACATGTTGTGGTGTGTAGATAAGGTAATCTATGTGATATGTTCTTAGTACAAACTGCGGTGACACAGAGTATAATCAAGGAGGGTATAATAAAGGTTTGACTGTAAATATTGTTACAACTTGATATTATATTCTTTTATCTTGCCGGAGTCTCCTCAGTTCAAGTGTATTCCGAACCGGTAGTAGAGTCTACTGTAAAACTGTAACTTTTTCACATTCATAAGTGTCTTATTAGGGCCTAAACTGAATAAATGTGTTTTGATTTTGATTGATTTCGATCTACTTCAATTTCGGGAATTGGCGGAAAGGCCCAGATGTAGTGTCTGAGCCTGTTGTTCATCTTCGTTAACATGACAAATCTTTTTTGCTATTTAATACTTTATGATACGACATTATTTAGAATTAATCACATTTATATATAACTCTATAATCATAGAGATTGGTTAAAATAGTAGGTATATACGACACATTAAAATTATTATAGGTGTTCATTTAAAATAAGGACTCAACTAATAAAACAATTAATAAAAATAAATAATCGTTTTATTGCTTACGAAGGCGCAAACAGAAGATTTGATCGTGTCTCTCAACTTTTTTATTAAGTACCTAATTCCAATATATTTTATCACATTATGTAAATTAGGTATCTATCCACAGAAAAGTTTTTTTTAAATTTGCTTATGTACCTATTTTTTACTTTCAATTTAGCTTTCGCAAAGAAGATGTGTAAGCCATTTCACGAGGCATACCGACATAAGATCCTCATACCAACGTAACAAACTAAAATAATTATTGCTCAGGAAACACGAAAATGTTTCATTGCGAGATCTGTTTGGAATCCGCTTAGCTCTCGACCTCCTCTCTCCTTCCCCCCAACCCGCTTCCAGCTTCCGGAGGAAACGGTCCTTGGGCGGGCGGCGACGGAAACGTCTGTTTAAGCTGCATCTGATAGTGCTGCCACGTAGCTAACTGTTTGCAATTATCGCTTCGGATTATTAGTACGTTTGAGATTATAGTCTTACAGTTTGAAGCCAATGTTTGGAGAAGGCTTATATTGGATAGTTGGATCAAACATTTACTAATGAGATTGCATTGGCGCCCACTAAATATAATTTACAAAAAAAAAATTACTAATTTCAGATTTGGCTCCATGATACGATAAAAAATACATGCATTACACTCTTATTCCTTAGTACAAAGTTTTAGAGCCATATGCTCTAGAGCGCAATTTATTTTCTAGGCTATATTATATTAAGAATCATGTTATAATCTAAGTAATAAGATAAACGGCAGACATTTATGCGATCTAACCACCATCATGTGCCATAGACGTCGGTGATGCAAAGAAGAATTTATGGTCACCATTCATATAACAGGGCGCTCGCTGTTCCGATGCGAGCGTAACGTGGCATGCCAGATTTATTGTGAAATATAATATTGCTCTTACGTCTCCACGACATTTTTCTACGAGAACTGATGAAGAAAATATAAGGTTGTTTTGTTTTAGTATGATATTAAAAATGTAATAATGCTTATTGAGAACAGAATATGAGGTTAGCTTATACATTAAAATCATGCTTCAATATTAAAATGTCCTGGTGGGCTATACTGCAGTTTAGTAGCAGTTTTACCATTTAAAAAAAAATATTTTAGATCTGAAGCTAGTAGAAGTAATTAAGATTGACCGAATAAACAAAACCAGAAAAAAGTGTATTCATTATTCCAGTAAAATATTAACATTCCAAAATATTTTTAAAAACCTACTCCCTACTTTGTTAAATGTTATTAAATTAATATCACCCATAATGCGGCCTCTGATGAAATATAAAATCAATTTTAAATATGATTTGGGGTAATGTTTATTATGTACCTTTACAGATAGCATAGTAATTAATTTGCTGTGAAATGATGCCATAAAATTTTATTGCGTTATGATATTAAATATTATTAATGGTATTCATATAAATTTCAAAAATAACAACATTAAACATAACACGAATTTAAACAACAGAATAATTTTGAACATAAATAAGGAGTGTCATGGTTCAAGTTTAAGTAAATTCGTCACCCAACTTTCAAGCGAAAAGCCTTAATTAAGATAACGTCTTGGTGGTGGAGTGGGATCCATAGGTACCCTCGGAGGGAGCTCCAAGTTTAGCAGTTTCGTGTTTGTCTAAGACAACTTGGACAGTGAAGTAACTAGTCAAACAAACTAAGGCTCCGTCGGCACCGCACACCGATTTAAGCCTGCCTTAAAATCCAAATTAAATGCTGAACCACGTTTCGTTTGGGGACTGCATTTGTATTAATTAATTCGCAGCCTAAAAAGTGTCGCTTGCTTTAAAACTTTTCATTAATTAAATAAGCCTTATACCTATGTCGCGAGGAAATTATTTTGACAGTTAATCTATGCTAAGTTTATTATGTAGGTAACAAAGGTAGAATGGATTAAGTGATGATTTATACGTCTTTTTTCTTCGATAGATATCGTAATATGTACATACATACATTGGTATGAATTTATCTACCTACTAGCATCCGCCCTGAGGTTATATCTGAGTCCTCGAGGAATCTTAAGTTTCCTGAGATAAAAACGTACAGAAAAACAGTACAGAACAGAAAACAGAAAAACATGTATTCAAGACAGCACACAACATTGAAAGGTAAGTGTACAATACAAACAAACAAACAATAATGTAATGCACAGGTGATAAAGAAACCACAACCCTCGCGCTTTTCAGTCAGGGCCTACAGGTTTAGGTACGCGTATGTCTTATTCTAGCCTAGGGTATGATATCTGTAGGGTGGGCAACGCGGGAGTGATAATTAGTGATAGGCTAATACTAAGTGGTTACTGCTACTGAAACTGCCATACCTATAGCCTTATTAGCCACCCGAGTAGTCAAAAGAAATATCCTTAACTGATATTCTCAAATAATTCAATGCAATATGTAATTATAATAAATGATTATTATAATCTATGATTATTATTATTATCTTCATTTATTTTATAATCTTTTTGGTCAATAATAAATAAAAATAATTTAATGAATAATAGCACATTTAGTATAGTGTGGAACTAAATTGTTGTTCTTAACAGTTTAATTTAATAGGGTAGTTGACACTATCAAAAATAAATGACCAAACACTAACTAATGCATAAAACATCTAAAAACACGTGGAAATATCAAATAATTATGTTGTACAATTAATGCTTTTTATGATTTTTAATTACCAGTGGAAACACTAAGAGTAGATGATTTGATGGTGTGAAACTATGACGTCATAGTGTAATATTTCATACAAAATTCCATATAAACTATTGTTTTGACATTTATTAAAAAGTAGCTGATTTGATATGAAGACGTTGACAACTTTTTGGGAAGACGCGTAGACGTAGGTACTTAGTAAATTTACATAGTTAGTCAAGATAAACATACGCCTCCCACGGTTGAGTTTATAAATATTTTAGTAAGCAAGTGCGTACAGTTGCGATCTAAGTTATACGCTCCCTGTCGCAAGTTTCGTATTAACTGTGAAACTTAAACATCAAAGCAACAACGCGCCAACTTACTCCCCCAGACCTCATACCTGCTGACAATTTCAATAGCTAACTTTGTCATATCGTAGTGGAATACTTGTAGCATATTACTCCTCTCAACAGTATCCGTCGCAACTTAAAATCTTACTTATAAATAATTATAATCACAAAAGTACAGTATTTTATATAACGTCTAATATATTTACAATTACAACAAATATACACAATACAATCTACATTATAAAAAAAATCCTCGAGGCGGCCACTACTGCCGATCAACGGCATGGTTCCCAGAAGGCTGGCAGTGTTTCTTCTTTGACGTTGGCGAAAAAAGCTCCCCGGCGGCCTCTATAAGTTAGGAAGATAGAGTTCGAGGAAATCGACGAGCACGGACCCCCAACGACCCATGGTCTATCGCAATTTTCAGCATCTGTAGTAATTTTCCATTATTGAAATATTATATTAGACTGTAACAGCCAGAGCATAAGCCTACTAATCCTGAAATATCTGAAACCCCTTATATTTCAATAAGTATGTAATAAGCATAACCGAATTATATACATAGTGACTGACGCATGTTCATGAGTAGGATTAAACGTTTCACTGAGAGAAATAAATAATGAACGTTCCCCTGATCTCTTTGTTGGTAATACGCTCATTCATTTCTAAAGCCTCAGGCTACATAGTCTTTAAACCAGCACTTCATTCAAATGAAATACGAATTTATAATTACGAATAGATGAGTTTCTGTCACTTGGCAGTTAACTGAGTTACATAAGTTATCCATATTTGTGACGCTATACATTTATAATACGATTATACTGTTGAGAACAGTGAATTATTTTAGGATCCTACCTAAAGCATAAACTGAATAAATGGCCGGTGTGTTCCGGCAATTGCACCTGATAGCCAGTTTGCCTTTTCGGTATTGTAACAGGTCAGCAACACATTGGCAAAATCTCTGGTATATCAAATGGCGATAGGCGTCGGTAACCACTTACCATCAGATGGGCCGTATGCTTGCTTGCTACCTTAGTAGTATTAAAAAAAGGGGTTTATCTGCTTTAATCTGTTATTTACTTATTTAATTTGGTTAGTTCATTTTTTAGTTTCGCCACCGGAACACGCAATCGTTGTCAGTGAGACTAGAAACGAACATGATTTATTGAGAAAATGATATTCAACGATACAGGGTGTAAATCCTTTTGTAATGTATCTAAAATTATTTTGAAAAGAGTAAATAACTATTGAGTTTATTGTCAGCTCTTCTCAGCAAATGCAACCTTCTAAACAGGTACCTATTAAATCTTCATCTATTCGAAAGAAGTAATTATGATAACTAATTGACACAGGCGTGACCTTGCGGAAATCCATTATAAGATTAGATGGAAGACAAATATTTAGTAACTAATTCCGCTGGATATATCCTTCTCTGTCAAGTCCAAAACAAAGGAACTTAACAGGAAATCGACACGTGTTTCGCTTCTTCACGAAGCATCATCAGGACGTAGTAGACAGTGGGTCTTGACAGAGAAGGATATATCCAGCGGAATTAGTTACTAAATATGTGTCTTCCATCTTAGTAATTATGATTATAATTTATAGTAGTATTAGTACTTATACTCTATCAACTGTGATTGTATTATGTTTGTAATATAATTCTAAAGGTTTATGATATTATGCTGTGTAATTACCTAGTATAAACTCTAATTACTTAAAATTTAATGTTTTCATGTTTTCTCTTCAAATTTGTTATTTTCCGGGTGCGATACAATACAAACCATGTTATTATAATTTGTTAGCGAATTTCAATCCGCATAGGTAAAGTTTAAAGTAGAAGTTGTTAAATTCTAGTAGTTTTATTTAATAATTTGTAACATAACGTTACAAGTTTAACAATAATAGTAGGTCCGTAGTTTTAATAACAAAATGTTCAATTTAAGTCTGACTAAAATTACGATGCCTACGTGAGGGTAATGCATTAAAACTACGTTGTATAATATGGTAATTTGTGGTGCTTTGTTGAAATATTGCGTTTAATAGTGTATAAAAGCTGATATAGATACAACTGGACTGATGTTGATAGCATTAAAATTATGCGCAGGAATATTTAAATAAATTATCATGTTATCTGTCTCAACTGTCAGTTATTTCCATAATCTAAATTACAACAAGAATATACCTAATAATTTAACTGACAGCATATCAATATTGGGTGGAAATATTGTGAATATTGAGATGTCATATTTTGGAATAGTTCAATGATTGGAATTTATATTTAAATACTTGGAAATTGTTTTTATACTTATACAACGCCATCTATATTAAAAGTCTGAAGTATCATTCGATGTTATACCTAAGAACGTATAAGTAATCCATCCGGTCTCATAAAACTCCGCCGATGAAGCCGCCGAAAGAATAAATTCTGATAGATATTCGGTTTCTTCGTTTTGTCAGCAATATTCAAATGGGGTCCGCTACGGAAATATTGCCCCGTAGCCTATATGCAAATTCTATTTGAAATGCGAAAGTTTCCACAAGAGCTTGGAACCTTCAATCGGCTAGGTACACAGTTTCTATAAGATTAGTCGCAAGATGCTCCTTCCACAGTCAATATTGACGCAGTTGGTCGTAGACGGTCTTTCAACTATTGCTCGGGGAGCTCTTATTTCTAAAGTGTGTGTGCGTTTTGTTCGCTTACAGACTTATTGTCTAGTGGTGGATGCCGGGAGTGTTTACTGAAAGGATATTGCATTCTTCGACTATAGATTAAACGAGATATTTTTAAATACTTAATACTACTTTTTTACTCCTAAGTTACTAATTGTTATTTTTTATTATTTACATTTATAGGTAATATTGTCTATGATTCGCTGTATCTCGGTGTAAATCGTTTTTTTTTTATTCTCCATAAAATAGAATATTGACCATTTGATGGGAGGGTATGTGTCAATCAATCGAGTATAAAATTGAATGTTAAGCTATTTTATTGAATATGTATAATTTTCTTATAAGTTATAGCTAGCATAATACATTTTCAAGAATAACAGACTGTAATAAGCTTGTATGCTTAATATAAATAGAGTGTGAACTTACTCTTTATAATGACACAAGAGTTCAATTAGCATCGTCCTACTGCAGTAGGATAACGAAGCGCGACTCCACTTACATCACATGCAACTTGACTCCAACAGATTATTATAAAATCAACCTTATCATCTTTCCTCGGAAAATAAAATTACAACCTTGACACAATGAGAAAAAGATCAATTTAGATACAGCATCGTGAAACAGTGAGGACCAATTTCCTTGACGATCCATGGATGCTGCACTTGCCTACCTCACGATAGTGGATACAGTTGAGGGTACTTGACTTTCGAGGAGGTATACATACCGCAGACGAATTCAAGTTTATTACTATGATTTCAAGTATATATATTTGTGAGTAAAAGTTTGGTATGCACAGCAAAATTTCTGGCATGGTTACGAGAAATTGCAAATTTGAAACCCTATTTCTACAAGTACTAACCTTGTTATTATAGGCTGGTATAATAACTATCTAGATAAGAGTTGTAATTCTAGATTTTAAGGTAGTGGATTTTAAAACTAATGAGTTTTTTTTAAATTGAAATCTGAATCGGTAATAGAACAAACATGAATTTATATCAACGCAAAACATCTATCACTCAAATAAAAAAAAACATCAACACATAAACTGCTATCAAAAACTGGCTTAACACAAACCGCTGTAACAACATTATGTAGTTACAGATTAAATATTAACTGGCTATTCAGCATGAGCTAACATTTGTTTCTCATTACTGTCCGGCCATTGAAGCTGTTTGTGCTGCCGCCGATAATTTGAGCAAATATTATGGCTGTTATTTCAGTTAATAGTGAAAATTTCTCAGTTGCTCTTTTTTAAAAGAGAGTGTGAATATTTGGGACGTGTAATTATTTTTGTGTACTTTCAATAAAATACTTCCTTGTCCCTTTACGGTTTTCACACTCTCTTTTTTTTCAAGTAAAGGCCGATTTTCGTTACAAGGAGTTTGAATCTATACGTTTTAAATGGGATACATTTCTCGGGAACGATTCTAAAGTCTCATCACAATGGCTTCGCTGCAGCACTCCACGCATTCTAATGCAACTTTCATTGAAATGCCCTCCCATTGTTACCACTTCCAGTCTCGACGGAAAACTTGGTATTCATACATCTGCGCTCTTTTACATGCGACTTTTATTAGACATATTTACAAAAAATAAATTAGAAAAAATGTGTAACCGTCTATTTTCAGTTTCAGCTGAAGTTTTCTTTTCAATATGAATTTATGGTTCCTAATTCTAATTTTTATATAACAAAAGATGTTTCAAAAGATTAAATTAATTATAAACTCTTTCATCAAGACCTTCCCCTAAATGAAATCTGGTAAAAACAGGATGTCAATGGAAAAAACAGCCTGTTTTCACGAAAAGTTTGAAGCTAAAAGAACATTAAATGTTCGAAGTTTGGTAAAAGAAAGATAGCTAGAACTTTGTTTTTTGTTGAACTGTATAAATTAGTTTTCTAGCTGAAAGGTCAAAGCTCAATCATAATTAGGAGTTTAGTAAAAAAAAGTAATATTTCACTATAGTATAATTTTTTGATTTTTTTATAGATTTTATATTTGTTTCATAATCAACAAAAAAAAAATATTCAATTAGAATTGAAAACTGATTCCACGTTCAAATACATAGTTCAGCAGCAGACATAGTATAGTCTAATAAAAATTCTAGTGTTAAAAAAATACATAATGGTAAGTTTATTTTTTTTAAACTTCCTTTTTATCATATTTTATTTACATAATTTCATTTGTGGAGACTTTTTAATAGCTTCGTTTCATATTTTTTCAAAAGAACTGTATTGTTTTATTAGCACAGCTGTTAGTCTCATTTAAGTATATAAATAAATTACATAACAAAGCGACTAGTTCAGTAAAATGTAGCTAAAGGCGTTTAAATCTATCCAAGTTAAATTGCAAATGCTTGTCATGTAAACAACTACGTTTTCATCAAAGTAACTTTATCACTGCATATTACTCTGAGACAGTATAAGGAAGGGAAGTGCTAAAAGTTACAAAAATTCAATTTTAGATAGGTACGTTCTTCTGCGAATAGTGCCAGCTGGGTGCTATGTTCAGAAAGTTCAAAATATCGAACGCATGGGTTGTTTATGTCTTTCTCATTCGATTTGGAAAACAGTGAATTCTAGGAGGAAAAAATAAGAGAACTTGCGAAATATCAAGAAAAAACTACTCATTACAAATTCTTACTTTTATACTTAAGATATAGAAATAATTTGACATGAAATTGCAAAAATATGGCAGAAACATTATATTCATAGGTTATGACGACAGGAAAACATTGACAGAACTTTGTGTAACATTGCAGCAAAATTTTAATTTAAAATTTAATTATTCCGTTTGTATAAAACACTTGAATTTTAAGTTTGGATCGCGCTCATTTAAGTTCTGTGCAAAGTTAGGAATACTTGCCTACGACCAAATGTAGGTATGTATCTTTCCTTATAACTCGTACACAGTAGGAAAACAAATAAACTTCGAGCCAAGAAGTTACTTATGAAACACTCGTAATTTTCTCTATCTCGTACGTTCATCTTGATTTGTTCGGCAAAATTTAATTCAGTTTATTTTAGAAAGCCTTAACTTTGTTGAAAGTGCTACGGTTTTAGATAGCAATTACTTAGATATGCCTACATTCCGCGTTTCTATGGTTCGCTAAACGTACGTTACGCTTTAATTTTTCTCTGCACACGCAAATATTACGTAGGAAATTTGGTTACAAAAATCCGGCCAAGTGCGAGTCGGACTCGCGCACGAAGGGTTCTTGTATCTATAAAAACGGCAAAAAAATCATGTCTGTTGTATGGGGATCCCCTTCTTAAATATTTATTTTATTCAATTTTTTAGTATTTGTTGTTATAGCGGCAACAGAAATACATCATCTGTGAAATTTTCAACTGTCCACCTATCACGGTTCATGAGATACAGCCTGGTGACAGACATACAGACAGCGGAGTCTTAGTAATAGGGTCCCGTTTTACCCTTTGGGTACGGAACCCTAAAAAGGTTGCTACAGGAGCTATGAACAGCACTTTGAGTAATTCAGCTGACGTGTTTGCTTGAACGTTCAGATAAACACTGTGGAACGCGTATTCTCTGTTGTTGCAAGCATGTTGCAAACTCCTATTGTGTTTAAGAGCTACAGATGCTCGTATTGCTGAATGAAGTGTGTGCGAATTTAACGAATAGTTAACGTAAAATTTGTCTACATCGTCATACGCAAATTAATATGAATATGAGCTTAAAAATTGTAGACCCATGATATAAAATCTAAATAGGATCGGTTTTTCTTGCAAAGTAAACCGTAAACGTAATTAAATCCATACCCAACGCCGTTGACGTACAAAAATGATCAAATATTTATCCGTGAAAATTTCCAAACTGAAATTTCGTGCAAATGTAAATTTATTACGAAGCGCAACGTAGCGTGGCCGTATATACGAGTACCATGTACCGTATACGTGACATGGCCCGTTACGCCACCGTCACGTTGGCACGGAATTATTTCAATAATACTGACGAATGGGTTTTATTACTGAATTGATTACGGTACAGATAACGAGATGTAATCGTGCCGAGGGGAATAGAGACAAATGTCGTATTGGTTGCAGATTTACAACGCGGCGCGCGCCATCTGGCGTGCGAATTTATGAGTTTAATCAGGGAGTCAGCGCTGGGCCCGCATCGGCTGTGAACTTGCCTGCTAGTTCAAACTGTATACATTGTTCTACGTTATATTACATAGACTTATGAAAGTGTTGTTTTTCCCCCACGGTTTCAGCCACGTTTCCGGGGTAAAAAGTAGTCTATAACCTTTGGGGATAATATAGCTTCCTATTATTGAAAGAATTTTTCGAATCGGACCAGTAACTCCGGAGATTAGCACGTTCAAACAAACATACTCTTCAGCTTTAATATTAGTATTGACAGATACTGTTTTAAAAATATGTTAATATTAAATTATTTCATTCAAGTAAAATTTGTAACCAAAACTCTCCTTTTTATCCCATTATTATTTAAACTAGGAACGTAAAATAGACAATTAAGTATCTTTAATTTAAATTACGATGGACATACAAACAGGTAACATGTTTATAAATTCAGTTCAATTAGTAGTATCCATTAATTAAGGTCAGTAAATGCATTTGAACATTCCCATTCGCTAGTGCTTTCAGATCGAAGTTCATCGTACTTGTAAGACCAGTATGTGTTTGTAACTCAATACATTTAAATTCAATTAACTGTCTCAAAGACTTTATACATACATAGCTGTGTAAGTATGTCTGATATTTACGTATAATCAATAACATAACTGTTGTTTAAAACAAATTTCTGTCAAAAAGATCATTTTTGGTATAAGCTTTTATTGCCGAGTGTACTTTTGACGGTTCCAATGAGCAGAGTTTCTAGGGTTTCTATGGCAGTTCCTGTGGCCACCTTCTAACTCCAGCACCAGACCCTGGTTACCATATGGGATCAAAGTACTCGTCTCAATACAAATCAAACGAACCCAAATTTGATGGGGTTTTGTCGTTTTATTGCGGAGTTCCTATGGCCACCTTCCAGCTCCAGCATCAAATCAGCTCCATGTCATAATAATTTTGCATTGTCATCCGATTTACACATGCATGCAAAATTTCAGCTCAATCGGTAACCGGGAAGTGGATCAAATTTAACTTGCAAAATTTGATGACGAACATCGGGACAGGTGAATCTAAATAAAAGCTTGTATTGAGACTAATTCGATTTTTGCAATGACTCCTAGAAAAGGTAAATGAATTTTACCAACTGAATTACACTAACCTTCACTAGCGATGTTTTCATTATCTATACTTCTATACTAATATTATAAAGAGGAAAGGTTTGATTGTTTGTTTGTACGTTTGTTTGTTTGCATTGAATAGGCTCCAAAACTACTGAACCGATTTGAAAAATTCTTTCACTAATAGGAAGCTACATTATTCCTGAAGGTTATAGGCTACTTTATATCCCGGGAACGCGAGTGAAACCGCGCGGAACAGCTAGTTAGGTATAAAGCTCTATATGTACTTGGAATTACAGAACGACGGAAATTATAAAGGGATTAAATTATTCGGCGGGTGGGAAGCTTTTTCCACCAACACGTTAGCTTAGCCATTCAAAGAGGAAACGCTGCGAGCCTGCCAGCTATATAATATTAGTAATTGTTGGATTTAACAGAGAGGACAAATTGCCTTTCCTTATAAGTGCTACGTGGTAACATGGTGCCTACTTAGTCACAAAATTTTCGTAGAGCTTTCGTAGCAAATCTTAGATGTGTATAAATATATTTGGTATATACCTATATATATATTATATTAAATACATATATCACCAACATTTTTAAAGGTCATAAATTCTACAGTTCTAACATTATGGAGAAATTCGACAGGTTATCATGTTGCAGCGGTGAGATAATGTATTATTGATGTTCTCGTAGTACAATGCTACAAGTCGTAGCAGCTACGGATTTTGTAGTTTGCAATTAACGCCATGCAACGGAAGATAAACTTTTAATTGTGATTTGTGTTGAAGCTAAAATAATATTACAGTTTTTTAGGTATTATACTGCTGTTTATCAATTCAGTGAAAGTTTTAGGCTTTATTTGTTACCAACTTTTGACCCGCGACTTTTCCTATGTAGAGATTTACAGGCATTAAAGCAATATAGGTATAAAATAGAACAACATGATTTATCGATGTAAAAATTCAACATAAATAAACTCATTAACTCTGCGTTTACAAAATTATAAAGATATTGTAACCTAAGATCAGTGTATTCAGGTTATACTTTGGATTATCTTACACTCACTCAAGGATCGATTTTCTGTCATTAGGGAGCTCAACGAGAGTAAGTTACTCATTAGGCTTAACATAATGTACATAATTCCCTAACAGAAATAATTTCATTCGTCTGAAAAGTAATGGAACAATAAATTTATGTATATATCCCACGAAAAAGAAAATTCTCTTTTTTTGCAGCTTATTGAATAGGCGATAAACACACAATGGCTGTTGGGCATAAATATCGCTTAAGTTATCGTTTAAAAGATCTATAGAGGTAGGTTAGGACGGGCGTATCGCTTTCCTGACATTTATTGCGTTTTTTATGCGTAAACTCTGGGAAAATTGTATTTACAAGTTACATTGTTGAGAACTTTTCATTAAAGGTATATTGTGTAGACATTCTTTAGTAATTGAGTTTTTTAATTTCTTGTTGATTAAATCATTTTAATATGTTTAATTGCAGTTCTGATGAAAACAAAATGTGGCCTCAGGCCAACTTATTAAAGCCTCGGGGGACCGGCAGCGGGCGGGGAGCATTTTCCGCCATTACGTTAAGGTTGGCTATCCAAAGAGGAAACACTGCCAGCCTTCTAGGAACCTTGCCGTTGATCGGCAGGAGCGGCCGCCTTGAGGATTTTTTTATATGTAGTTTGTAGGTATATTTGTTGTAGTTGCTAAATAATAAATAATTATAAAATTTATATGTATATTGCCAAACACTCTAATAATACTTTTTAATTTTGATACAATTACTTACATGAGAAATGAGTGATTTTCTGCCTATAGGTATCCGAAGCAAATATAAAGATAATATCAATACATTAATATAACACGTTATTATATAATTCCACGGCAAATAGTTCGAAACCAATCAACAACCATTATATTAGTTCACGCATAGTTCAGGATTAGTATACTATCATATACAACGCGTATAACATTTAAACAAGCGAATTCCGGCCGCAAACAACAGCAAACTTTGCTCGTAAACGTCAACATAAACTTTAACCCATTCGATCGGTGTTCATGGCTGCTCATATCTGTTCATTGTGATCGTGTATTCGCCTGACTAATATTCAAATGTGACGTCATCGGATTAGACTCAGCACCGCTCAATTTCCGTTGATTACTCCGCGCATGGTTATTACTTAACAAACGATTGCTTCTGACACGCTATTGCTAAAGAACGTTTTACACATATAGGTATTAACAGAGTTATATGTAACAAACATAATATATTTGACAATTTGTTATGAATTCATCATCATATTTTTATCATCATATTATTTTATAAGATTTTATTTTGCAAGATTTTATAGTATCTACAGTAAAGTTTTAGTCAAATTATGACAAACTGAAGCAGACGGTGTCAACGACTGACGTCAAATTGAATTTATTTTCATTCTCCAGTTTTTATTACAACCAGTCTCCAGATTTTTAATAAACTGACTTTATTATAATGTTCAAATAATCTTGATAGACACAATAATTTAATAATAAAATTTTGTAACCTGTTTTAAGAAATGAGGAAAAATAAAAAATTATAATGTAATAAACTAATATACATATAAAATAAACGAAATAATCTTGTGTCGTAGTTAACTCTAACTAAAAAAGTAATTTGATACCTTTTCATGAAGAATTTCATAATTTAAAAGTGTAAAAAATGATCTTACAGAGAGAATATTCAATGATGTATTTCAGCATGATAGTAAATACGTTTCATAAGTAGATAAATTCAATTAAAAGTTATGTAATCTATACGAAGTTGTTGAAATCTGATAGTTGTAATATTACACTGCTAATACCTTCTCTTTGAGTTCCGTTTCCATGAACATTCTCAGCTAATTGTAGGACTTCGTTCTAAGAAACAATAGTTAGAGCTAACAAGCACTTGTTAACAGTTAGTTACTTGATTTTCCTTGTATCTTGTATTAAATAATAATATCCTGGAACATTCTTTACCCACGGCTATCTGATGTCTAACTAAGCAGAACATATACTAGAAACATTTGTAAATAATATACCTAGGTACTAATGTAGAAAAAAGAACCTACGCTCAGCACAAATAATGTTCACACTTACAAAATGTTTATTTTGAGTGTGAATAGAACCCACGACCATAAACTTTGTTTGTTTGATTGTGGTATGAATACATCATAATAATATTATGTTTCCTTATTTCTCATATTTTTATCATATGTTTTGGGCCATCGAGAGAAAGATGGATACCGAAGTCCATGAGGATGTGTAGATGTCGCTTAGTACTTTGCCGCTTGTATGGCTATTGTTTTGAAAATAAAGTGATATTTTCAGTAAAAACAACGGTTTGCACCTACGCCATTGTTTTATTCAAGATGGACTCCAACAGCCATTATATTTGAACCACAATTTTCCATTTTCAGTCTGAATTAGTAAGATAAAGGTAGCATCGAATGAGCGGCAAATTGGAATGGAAATATCTCGAGGTAGCCGTTTTTATTCGTTGCGTAGCGCCAGGTCGTCGAGCAGTCGAGGATTTTACTTCGAGCAATTCTCTTGCAGATGAAAAAGTTTGCGGTATCAATTTCAACTCGCTATTCAGCATGCAGTCGTTTCTATTTTTCTTCCAGTTTTCATTTTATTATTAAGGTAAGATGCTCGTTATCTTCATTTGACTCTGTGAAAAGAAAAGTCAACGTAAAATGCAGTTGTTTCAGCTAAAACGAGATTCATAAATCACTGCAGTATCGGGACATCACCGCCTTGAACGCGATATTGAACTGGACGCGAATAATATAAGCTTCGATTCATACAATAATTTCGGGAATTATATAAATAAATGAGAGTGACTGACGTAATAAATATCAACGCATATGCAACTAATGTTGATATCCAAAATAAGAATAACGTTCGTTTTGTATAGAGTTCTCAATTTACTAGCTAAACAAAATGACATGAGCCTATTAAAGGCGACATTAGACCAAAAAAATTTTTTTTTTCTAAATACTTACTTACTATACCTACATCTATCTATTTTATTACTCGACATAGTTTGCTACATTTTGTAGAGAGTCTCACAAATGTGTGACACCATTAAAAGATTACTTAAAATATAGGTACCTATCATTTCATTTTTTTCATGTACCTTAAAAAAATTTGAATCAACATTGAATCTAAAAAAAACATAAATGTGTCTTATTAAACTAAATATGGAGCTAAAAGCTACTAAATCAGATTGACGTGTGTAAGTTCTAACAGATTTTGCTTATAATCCGGCTTATTGGGTGTTTAAATTTGACACGGAAAAGACAGAGGTCTATCTTGTGTCAGATTAGGGTACAGGAATTCTATTTCCAGGTTATGGCAGCGTCAGCAAATTGTATTGTTCCTAATTCATTTTGAGCCAAACATTATGTTTATAGGTAATGTTAGAAACCAGACACAGTCCGTTATAATTTGTCGCGAGGTAACTGAAAATGTACAAAATGATTTAGGCGTTTCCGGAAGAAAAATTTCCGAGACCTCTTTCGGAAATCAAACTGTCATCTTGGGGTCGAGAAATACGAGAGACCGCGTATTTCGAATAGCAAATGTTCGAACACAGTTGATTTTCAAGTAATATATGGCAAAGAATTACTTTAGGGAAGTCACGAAAATACTTTTACTTTAGTGGGAAATCTGCAAAAATGTATTCGGTAGTTTTGTGACATATTTATTAATAGAAGAGTAAATATAGACAATTTATCAAAACGTCTTGACTGTAATAGAAATATCTGGTATCTTGTTACTATGGGCTCAGTCCATTAACGATCGTTATTTCTCTTCCAAAAATTAATCAGAAGTAGAATAATAATATATATACTTAAGCTAATGTATAATAATATAACATATAGTAACAGACATCGCGGTTACACCCGCGCCTCTTGGATGAAAAGTAAATTGCAGCATTTGGTGACGATGAATGTTTTTTTGAATAAATCCAATGATTAGGTACCTTCTACATCCAAAAAAATTTATAATTTTAGTACATAATTGATAAAAGAAATGCCGAATTCAAAACATTATTCAATAAAGCGTTAATGTTCCATGTTATTCCAGTTATACTAAGAGGCTTATGGAACATTGGTGATATGTCATAATAGTGTAGAACATAATGAGCCGACGCCGTGCAAGCCACGAATGGTTACACACAATGCCATGATTTATAGCTTGTCTGTCCTATTGTTGGCTTAATGAGATTGCCCTGTCAGCACAATCCTACTGCACAGACGGGCCGTTACGACTTTACATACCTATATACTCGTACAGCGCAATTATATATATAATGTTGAATAATGGTGACAAATTGATGTTATTAATGTTTCTCAGGATTTCAATGTAACGTGTGAGAAAAAATAAATGAAAACCTTTATTGCAGGCACAAAGAACAATTTCAAAGTAATATAAAATTAAATGACAAATCTAAAATTAAATATTAGTTGTTAGTAATATAAATATTACAATGTTCTATTAGTTAAAAGGTTTCCCTAAAGCAACAGAATAGAGTTTTAATTGAGATGATCATTGTCACTTATTACACTTGAAGCATTTTCATGTAGTTTTTTTTGGTAAGAAAGGAGATTTTTGAGAATTATCATAAAAATATTGCGCCAGAGCTTGGGTAGGTATTTAAATTAAAATCTTCTCTCCGCAAACAACGCATATTCAAGATTACTCCACGGTATTCCGATACCTTCTTCATAAACTCTTCTTACCAGATGAAAGCTCTGGCTCCTTAAGTAAGACAGGCTGTTCCAATTTCGTCACGAACCGTTTGCCTCTATTTTGCTCCTAATGGTATCATTAAAATAACGTTAAAGCTTGTTAAGAGACGCGTAAAAATGAGATAAAAATAAATAAGTGGTAAGTATCTCAGAAACGAGTGCGGCTATTTTAATGTAATTAATTAAATTACAATTACTAACTAATATAGTATACGTTTAAAAAGAAAACTGTAAAATTATCTTACTATTACAACAAATATGTAGTGGTACGGATATTTCTTTCTTTGTTCCTTTTATCAGAATGTATTTTAATAAAAATGGAGTCAACGTTTTCTCAGGTAATGACAGTTATGAATTTTGCGTACCTACTTACAAAAGATCAAAGTGATTCAGCAGGAACGATAATTCTGATCGGATCAATCAACTTGGCTACGGTTCCTTTGTTGTCTTATTGAAAACTTTACAATTTCCTTACTCAAACATTAAATTGAACATTAAACCAAATTTTGACAGTCCATTAAAATTTCCATCAGCGAAACATTAATTTATAAACAAAACAAAATTACATGACAAACAAAAGGCGTTGAAACAAAAACAGGTAGGTACTTTGTTATGTTCTTTTGATATTAAACTCGAGGCTCCTTGGGGCGCATTGGTGTAAAGACTTTATCAAAGCGCTTTCTAAGATATATGAGTGGAGGTCCCGCCCTCTGACTGTGCAATGAACTTTAAATCCCCTTACACCTGAGTCCGCCCACCAAATACAGTTGTTGTGGAATAAGCGCGATAAAATCGTACTTTATACAACATGCAAGGCTAAACTTAGTTTGCTTGAGTGTAAATTATTATTTTAGCATGAAGTTGAGTACAGTAACCCTTTATTTTATTATTACCGAGACTCCTCGCTTCTTTGTTCAAGAATGAAGTTTCAATGACCTGTCAGTTACAGTTTGTGCAGTCTCCGTAAACGTTTTTCAGAATTCAGTTACTTTCACCTATTATTATTACTAGTACTTGTTCGGTATCTTAATAACGTTACACGTAAATTATGCTTTTGGGGCAATGATTTCCATTAAATTTACCCATGTGGTTAGTTAAACCGGTAAGCGACAATACTATTTTAAATAACCTGGGGTAAGTATATTCACATGTTACCTACGTACGTTTTTGCATTGTGAAAAGCTGCATAAACATTGTAACCTGTTATAAAACACATCATCGATTAGGTATGTAATTAGAATACTATATATTTTGTTTAGAAAACCAACTGTTTTAGAAGTTCTTAGAGTTTGGAAATATTTAATACAATTAAAATAAAAAATAAAAAACTTTTATTTTAAGAATTTAAATTACGTAGTATGAAATAGTAGCAGGTATTTTAGAATTCTTTATCTAAATCTTGTAAGTACGTAACAAAGCTCCACTCTGTTGCCAAAGGTCAATCACACACTCCCAGCCCAGCTATAGAATACTTTAAAGATATTTATCTTTAAAGTATTCTATATATATTCCACTTTTCTGAGAAGGTGATTCTGTTTTTTTACAAAATCGATGATGTATTTGCACTATCAAAACAATGCCCTGTCTCTCTCGTTAACTAATCAACCACGTAGAAAGTCCGCTATCCGTGAAAAACGTCGGCCTCTTCTACGAGTTTTATTTATAAGTATGCAGGGGCTGAAGGAAGTGTATTAGTATTCCCTTCAGATAGTGTCAAGGATTGTCGACTGCAAGAGTTGAAGTCAAACATGTCTGACGCGCCAACGTAATGTTTCCGCATACATTCTACCACCGGAACAACTGTTTCCGCTTTACAAATCACTGTGCCACTTTTCTTTTATTTTAACACTGTTTTATTCCTCCTAAAAGTAAAAGAAAAGTATTTTTTGTGTGTACCATGAATAAAATCGATTGAGTTTTATTGTATGTGAGGTTTAAATATTTGAAAGCCTAGATCAAATATTTGAGCCACAGAACATTTTTATGAATATACTTAACAGATTTTTGACTATGGCAGATTTTTGGTAAACAGTCCAGCTAAACTATAAAGTTGAGTTTAATAATCACTGATAATTTAAAACTAGCTATTTCTCACGGGTTTACCTGCGTTCCTGGTATAAAATTAGAGTTTGTCCAATGAAAGTTAACCACTTATTATTTTGCAAACTTTTAATATGGCAATATTTTAGGACTGTCAAAATCATTTCATAATTAATTCGACTATGACTCCTATCCCCTATTCTTACATTCTTATTCTATCCTATCCTATGTTTTGTGTTGATTTTATTGTGTCATCACCTAAGTGGTCTCTATTCAAATAAATTAAGTTATTGTGTCTAACTTGAATAATATTTAACGTCTAAGTAAGTACTACCATGTTATTCAAGTTAGACATTTTTAATATTAATATTTTCCAAAATTCCTGTGTCACTGAAACTTATTATTCATAAAAGAGAATAAACTAATGCGACTGCATTGCTGACATAATTATTTTTTTCTTATCAATTGTATTGTATCTTTCAAGCTATTTGCCTGTCGCGCGTCGCAAATAAAAATAAAATGTATTTCTGTCTTTAAATTTTTGTAATGCGAATTATTCGTCTGCAATAACTCCTTTGACACTATCAATGGGAATCTTGCCAAGCTAGCAAGTCTCCATTGATTTGGTACCGATTGTTCGTTTCGATAATTTAATAACCAGAAATCAGGGCATTGAAAATTGAACGAATACACAATTTCGAGCCATTTTTGTAGCGACAAAATATTTTTCCACAATCATGAGTAATAGTTGTGTGTTTGGTTAAAATAAACATGATTTATTTTATTCAAATCTAACGAAAATTATTACTGTTTTAATTATATTTTTTAATATTAAATTTTAATTCATGAGCATGTCACTCATGTCGCAAATATCCATTATTGTATGACATGTAGGTGCGCTAAAAACAAAATGGGCTCAACTTATAGCTCAAAAGTACGGAAGTAACCAACCCTCGTTTTATCTGCATAGTTTCTTGAAAGTCTTCTATTAGCAATCTCTATTGTTTTGTATCTTTGCCAACGGATGAAATTTCTATCAGAGAGGAGCCTATATTTATAAAGCGTACAAAAGAAATTGCTTTGGCAAATGCCTCTACTCAATGTAGAATGAACTATCTTATTGCTATAGAATTGATCGAGAAAGGGTATATCACACTATATAGTATATCCAATCTGTTCATGTAAGGTTTCGAACTAAAATACACTTTCTTAATTTGATTTCGAACTACAAGGTTGCCCTGTCGTAAACATGCAAGTCTTAATCTAAGCCCTAAACCTAAAGTATGGAGGAAACTAACGATTAATTTTAATAATACCTTCATAAGGCTTTAATATTTCAATTATGTAATAACATTGCCAGCTAAATCTGTTCTGGCTGCCAGGCCGAGAATATTAAAACCCATAAACAATTTACGCAGCTTTCAATAAACTTTGGGTTATATGAGTTCTTTTGCAAAAAATATATTTCATGAAATAACTAACATTACCTTTCTATTCCAACAAGAATGGAAGAAAATAAAACGTCTACTGTACAATCATTCTAGTGAAGATTAAAAACAATAATTTCTTTTTAAATATAAGGGACTCAAAGAAGCTAAGTAAAAGAAAAAGCAAACTTTCTACGTAAAAGTGCATTAACATTTCTTGAACAAGACTCCCAAGGAAGCAGATGTTAAAGCCACAAGTCAAATAGACGGTTGAATGAAACAAAAGCGATGGGTTGTTACATTGAAACTTGGGGGGATTATGCAAGACTAGGCTTTACTCATAACTTTGCTTGTAATTTATGAGTAGGCATTAAAATAATCCGATTCTTGGTCGCCACTCGAGAACCTTTCTGCCCCAGCGGCCGTCGCGTCGGTTCTACGAGCGACCGAAAGACGCAGCGTGGGCAGGTGGACCGACGATCTTGTGAGGTTCGCGTGAAAACCGCTGGATGCAGGTAGCGTAAGGCCGCTTATCATGGAGATCCTTGGGGGAGGCCTTTGTCCAAAAACAAAGAAGCGACAGTTATGTCAGGATGTCTAAATCTCAAACTGTATTAAGATCTTGACAAATTACCTAACAGTATATATAAAATTTATTACAAGTATTTCTCTACCAAAACTCATAATATAATATACTATATATACAGCAACGAATATTCAGCACAATAACCATATGAGAGCATTATCTCATAAATATTACCTGAGCAAGTACGGTACACCTCAGATTAATCTCATATGCCTACTAACTGGGTTGTTACATAAGGTCTATGTACGCCTACAACATGGGAATTCATACCTGGTTAATTATAACTGTGTTCTTTGATATAACGTCGTCGTAGACTGGCATTATCTGTTCTAGTCTGACAGCTTTAAGACTCTCGTAGACTGCGATACAAGTTGTGGTTTATTGGATGGTAAACAGTTGCAAGGGAATGAAACATTATAAGATTTTTTAATTAAATTATTTATTGTGACTTTTTACCATTGTTTATATGATACTTACTAAAAATTTTGAAAATAAGGTAGCATCATATTTTAAATAAGCGTAAGAGTAGTAAAAATACTTCATTTCAATGTTTAATTGGTATTCATTATGTTGTCTTGTTTGCTGCCTTAATTGATTAAAAACAACACACATTGTATTAAAAAGTTAAAACAAGTATTTTCGTCCCAAAAACATAGGTATTATCGGAAAAATGGTATATAGACTTCAGGTAATTTAATGACCGTTTTACAAATAAAAAAAATTAAGACAGACAATAAACCTCAGAAGAAAACAAACAAAAACAAGGACGATCATTCGCAATCCAAAACCAGAGCCGAGATAAATCAAACGCTCCTAATTCGCCATTTACATCTGTTACAGATATCCTCGCATCTTCGATCTCGATACAGGATTTTTGTCCCAGAAGACCTCAGTAATAAAGCTTTACCCCGCTTCGATTAAGACGGTAAATCAGACTGTCGTCTCGCATAGATAGAGGGTTAACTTCTGATTTTACGTGTCCCTGCCTTCTATCCCGACCGACGGAAATTGCCAAGAAAAGATGGCGAGCAAGGCAACCGAGGCCTGTTTGCTTCTTATTTATTTTTATTTCTTTCGTTGGGCGGTGCGCTAAACTGCGCTGGTACATTGTTGTAGTTTGATACAACTTGTGGTTATAGGTATGTGGGTTAAAGAGACATAACATATTGCAGCAGATTAAGGGGTAATATAAAATGGTTTTCGATTTATTATATAACGGGGAGTGGATTAACATTTAGTGTCAAATATAAATAATGAAAACCAAATAGTAGCTAGGTATGACGAATTTTATCGAATTTACTGTCTCATGTTAGGTAGTAGGTACACAGAAATATAAAGGAGAAGAAAAAAACAAAGGTCGATCAAAATGTATGAAAAGGTTATTTTTTTTCCAAAAAACGTTGAAAAATCCCTTCTAGTCTTAGTTTTAATTACCTTTATTTTAAACTTTATTTTATTTTTATTATTTGTTGTTATAGCGGCAACAGTAGGTAATACCTCTACGGTTCATGAGATACAGCCTGTTGATATGAACAGACGGACAGACTGACAGCGGAGGCTTAGTAATAGGGTTTCGATGGCAACCTTTAGGTACGGAACCCTAAAAATATTTATCCATTCACGGTATATGAAATAAAATAAATACTTATTGGACTATGTAAGGAGACTCAGATGATGCCTTAGTGAATATACCTACCTATCATAATAGTAGAGGATATTAGTAATGGAATATTGTTCGAAAGTAATAATATATCAGCAAGCCATCGACTTGATCCGTATTTCCTTTGATACTGTACGAACAATTTAGGTATTATTAGACCACTTACGTTATTACACTATAGTTTGATGGAGTTAATACAATATCATAGTTTATGAGGATGCTCTCCGCAAAAGACTCCGTGACCTTACTAAACTGACAGAGACAAGCGAGACAGAAAAGGCGCACTTTTAGTAAAAAATGCGGCTTTAAGTTATTTAAAAAAAGACTAGGTAAGCGTATTTAAAAAAACGTAAGAATAATATTATGTACTATACATTAACCCAGGGTATGATCTAACATATAACGAGAACGCCGGCGAAACCGCGGGGTGGAAACTAGTAGATAAATAAAAGTCATATTATATTTGTTAATTTTAGGCAGGTACGCCGAGACAAAGCCGATTTTAGCGAGAAATAAAAAAAGAAGATTACCTATATTAAAAAAACGTATAACTACAGATAAGCAGAAATCAGTAAACACTATGACAGTGAATAAATGAAAAACTTACCTACCTATATGAGTTTTGATTATATTATATAAACATAAATTACTTTGAGTAATCTATTTTATTTGAGTTGAATCTTTCACAGCTACTACCTACATATATATTACTGACTTATTTGTAACATTTTTCAGTATGCGGCATGATCGAGGAAGATAGGAGTTCTCAAAGTAGTTTGCAATGTGTCACCCCATGCTTGCCTCTAACTTTTCCAACTACGGGGTGGAAAAATATTAGATTTTCATACATATTTGTATTAAACCATCAAGTAGATCGTGGATATATATGGATTTTTGTAAAATATGGTCTAGATTTTTGTTATAAATAGATATGAAAACAAGAAAATTATGAGAATGTCTAGTACTTATATTGTAATGAATATCTAGTAACTGTTGTAGGATTTGTAAATTGTAACATCCAGATATAATTTTGCATGGGAAAATGCGGACCAATAACTAAAGGCAAGTTGCGTGCCAAAAACTATGGTTTAAAAACAATTGCATTGGTTTTTGGCAAAAAGAAAACATGATGTAGTACCTACCTAGATACCTACCTACTACATGTTTTCTTATTACCAAACGCAATAGCATTTGGTTACTTTTGTCTATAATACCAGATAATTTATAGTATGTGAAAACTACTTCAGTTTTAATAAAAAAAACCGTAAAAAATAAATAAAACCGACTCCAGTATGGGTTTATACTTTACCCATAGGTTTACGCAAATGCATTTATAAAATAGTAATAACTTCAATTTGACTGAATTTAAGTACATACTCTAGTTTAAGGACCTCATTAAAAGTCGAATTGCTTATATGAAGAGATGTACGTCAGCATATTTTATGATACTTGAAATAAATTATACATAACCTTTATAAAGGACCAAACTGGGAAATTCCAACCCTGTTTTAATCAATGCTCTCGCACTGTTTGACAAGTAGCTGTAATGTTGTTATGTTGAATTGTTTACCACAAAACGATTGTCTCTCATTGTTATCAGCTCGAATTTAAGCAGAACGCTCCACGAAGCACGTAAAATACTGCATTCATTATATTATGTTATACCATTTTACACCGAAAATCGGGGCTTTAACAATGTGGATGCGATAACTTTTATCGGGCGCTGCAGCCCGATTCATTTGGGTAGGCGTTAATCGAACGATTCTGGAAGGTGAATGTGGGTATTATTTTAACAAAATGTGTAAAATTTACAAAATGTTTAAAAAATATTGTTTATCTATACTAAATATTACAGGAAAGATTTGATTGTTTGTTTGTATGTTTGTTTGTTTGCATTGAATAGGCTCCGAAACTACTGAACCGATTTGAAAAATTCTTTCACTAATAGGAAACTACATTATCCCCGAAGGTTATAGGCTACTTTTTATGCCGGAAACGCGAGTGAAACCGCGAGAAACAGTTAGTAACAAAATAAAAAAGTTCCCTAAGTTGAAGTAAATGTAAACCGATAAAAAATAATGCTTATAAATTAATTAATAGTTTCGGTGAAATGCCTGGACACACCAATATAATTTTGTACATTTGTTTGGAAGCCCTAATAAATTATCATATTATGCGGATATTTTGCAGTTATCAACAATATTACATACCTACATACGAGTTGAATTGATAACCTTCCTTTTCTTAAAGCCGGTAAATAACCTCTTGATAATATCAGGCTAAGTAAAACTGCCGTATAAAATATGAAGTACGTTTTCATTTACGTATTTTATAAGAGATGCGGTCGAGAAGCTCTCTGTCTCGAAACCCCTGGTCCTTCAGACTGAATAATAAAGTTACTCTGTTATAAAAACAATGTACAGTCATCGATATAATTTTGTCGGAAAATATTAATTTATGAGTCTAAATCTAGGTATGTATGTGTATTCAACATATTATTTTAAATTCAGATTTATGAAGACCATTGTAATTGTATTCTTTTTTACTTCGCATAAAATAATATGTTTATCTGACTAGTTTAGTCCTATAAGTTTTTCTTTGAATAATATTTTTTTTAAGTGCGAGTAGAATTCGACACTCCGAGAGTTCCACTGACAAATATATCGACTAATTTCGAATTTATGCCTACCTCAAAAACAGCCAGATATGTACAGAGAAATAGATAATAAGGGAGCCCTAAAAGAGTCCTATTTTCTATTCTGATAGCTCACTAAACATAAAAAGCATAAAAATAACAATTATTATGAAGATCTATAGGTTCCTATTCTGATGTACCTATTACCAATTAAATTTCGTATAGCAACAATACCTTTCTACTGGAACACTTGTATGATTACTCTAGACGCTAAACGCTTTTCTTCTCACATCAGTCCTTTTAAAAAGAAAAATAATAAGTATTCAATATTTCCATTGTTATAGGATTCATACTATTATCGCGGTTACTTTCTGTTAACAAAGCTATACAGCCCCGTTTTGTGTCAAGATCATCGCAGCCGTATAATGGACTCGCCTGGAACCAGGAATTATTTCTGACGCGCCTCCATTTTTATGCGGTAATGGAATTTATGCAGTCTTATATTTCTGAGTCGGAATGTCTAATATAATTTTCATTCCTCACAATAATGAGGGAAATTTGTAAAAAATATGAGCTCATCTACATATCAACCTACTTATTTACTGTGATGAGTTGTCTATTCCGTTTATCAAAAATGTGGATAAATGTATATTTTATTAGTAAGCAGAGTATGAATATTATATTTCTTTAGATAATTAATTTTGTTACTTTTATATTCTCATTCTAATATATCACCTAATTATCTGATTGCTGTTTTTTATAGTTTATAACTACGAAATAATAATGATTACTTTTATTGTCAGTTCAGATTACCTACTACAAACCTCTGACTGAATTTAGTACCTATTTAGTAAATTATATTGTGATTATTGAATGTGAAGTGACAACGAAATACAGAAGTATAAACTTTTTTTAACTTTTATAATTATGAATATAGATATTTTTTCCCAACTGAGCTACAGTACTTTATTAAATTACGTTTGTCCAAAGTTATCAAGTTATTCCGCAGCAGAATCTTGATCACTGAGTAGAATAAAAATGTTGTTTCATTTTAATTACGTTTTAACGGTTGAATATTTTTCCTATATTTGAAAAACATAGTACCTAGCATAATTAAATTCTTAGAAGAGACACGAAGAAAAAAATCTAAATCATCAAAGTGCTCAATTCACTGATAGGTTCGTACATAGGTATTTAGCATTTTATTGCTAATTGCACCTCAGTAATAGGTCGTATTATTTTGTCTAAATGTGATTTTACCCCGGATACGTACATTTATTGATTACTAGCTTCCGCCCCGCGGTTTCACCCGCGTCCCTTAGGGATCTTATGTTTTCTTGGTATAAAAAGTATTCTATGTGTTAATCCAGGTTATAAACTATCTATATTTATTGCATGATAGAGTAACAAACATCCATCCATCCATACTCACAAACTTTTGCATTTATAATATTAGTAGGATTGTATGTACCTATACCTAGGTCTTGAATTAAAGTTATAGGTATATTATGCTTTTTTAACTTTTTGGATAGGAACCAATGTATAGTTCTATAATATTTTGATTGCAAAATGAATACTTATATAAATCTATAGCCATATCTCTCAGTCACCAACAATATTTATACAAACAAACATACGATCTATTCATCATCATTATCATCATTTGGCAATACTTTGGGCTGTCGGTAACTTTGGTTTGCCGGCAGATCTCATAATTTCATCTCGCAAGAAAACTTCGAGCATGCTCCTCTGCAGTGCTTTACGGGTGACCTTGAGCCTTCTTATGAGGCCCATAGTAAGCGACCACGTCTCTTCTCCACACACACTAGCACAATAAAGCGTATTCTTGAGACTGTTCTCTATGAGATTGATAAATACAAAAACAGTCTTATAAATGCAGCTCTATAAAGTACAATAAACAACAATGTAGGAGCAATCAATAGAATTAAGGCATTTATTTTTAAACTCACCCAAGCTTGTAAGCACGTAAGAAAATTACAGCTGCATTTGAAACTACAGTAACTTATTTAGCACCGCCCATGCGCTTGAATTGTTAAATCGGTACGGCTTAGAAGGCACTAAAACGTTCCTAACCTTCTTTATAACCAACGTTTCAGTTTTATAACCCTTTCTGTCGCACTCACCTTGGAAGTCGAAAACGTGAATGGTCATAATATTTTTGGTTTATCCGAGAAAGAAAAGCTACCAGCTTTTAACAAAATTATTTACAAAAATTGCTGTCAAAAAAGAAAATGGTATTGGCATTTTGAATACTATAAATAGACATTCTCTCAAATAAGATTTTCTTATATTTCCATAAAAATCTTTTAAAAATTATGAGTGACATGAAGCTACTTGTGAATGCTTCAGATGAGATAATGTAATTTTCATAATAAGGAAACCATTTTATACGATGACAACTCGGGGACTCATTTTTATTTTTTAGAAGATAAACCTTCATTTAATGACTGACAAATTAAATAGTATAAAATATGTTAGTGGATAATAAAAAAAATATATATTTTGAAAATTATGAAGTTCACGAAAAATTTAACAGATTTTGTAAATTATACGTATTATAATTGAAACATTATTCCCTGCAAAATTTGCCTACTGACCTACCTACGAGTTTATCCTAGACAAATTATGTAGCTATATTGTATTATGGGTAATATGCGGGCTTGTAAACAGCGCTCAGACCGTTTAGGGAACCATTTGTAGGTACCGTATACAATTATAGTACAATTATTATACAACTGTTATGAATATTGTAGTGTATAATGTATATATCATTAGATATTTTTAATGTTGCTATATATTTATCAGAACGTATCTCAATGCCACCAGACTAGGATGATTGTAATTGCCAAAAAAAACTTTTAACAAAAAATAAATAATTTTTTTGTTAAAAGTTTTTTATTTTTCAATTTTTAGTTTCTTATGTTTTATCACTGACCTAGTATAAGCTATCGTTGTACCTTCCATCATCACAACAAATGATAATTATAACTAACGGTCTAAAAGGTCCTATAATATTTACAAGAATGAACCCCTAACTCCGAACCATTAAGGAGTTGTACCTTCCATCATCAGCTCAGCAACGTAAATGATGACTACCAGACGCAAATATCTGAATAGCTTTAAAAAGTATATGAAAAACATTGTAAGTGCCTATAAAATTTGAAACGTTTTCTCAATTTCTCCAGGATTCCATTATCAGATCCTTGACCTGATGACCATGGCACCAACTGTAAAGTATACCCTTTCAAACAAAAACTGAATTTTCCAAATCGGTGCAGGCGTCATAGAGAATAAATTGAGAACCTCCTCCTTTTTTAAGTCGTTTAAAAAATTATATTTCACTGCCAGGAACACTAAATTCTTGACTTCTATAGATGATTTTTTGTAAATAACTTGATTGATTTTATTTAGATAGCTTTTTTTAGCAATAATTCTTAAAGATCCTAGTAGTGTGTGTATTTAAATTTGTATTTTATCGATTGATCAGGGCTATGAAACAATAAATGGTATTGAGTCTATTTTCATCATTGATATTATGGTCCTTTGAATGATAAATATGTGTAGCTTGTGAAAACCTAGCGATTACTATGTTCTAAAATTATTGAACATTGCAAGCATATAACAATGACGTTCGAATTTTGAATAGCAATCGCATAATATCACTTTGACGAACTCTAACATGAACAATGTTTGATATTCAAAAACAAGAGCAAGATATCGTTTCAAATACAATTGCATCTACTATACGATTTGAAGTTGTTTTTTCATTCATATCGGTTGAGTTGATGCAGTGGATATGCAAATATTTCTATCAATATTCATGGCCGGCGGCGTCACCGATAATTGAGTCTTGCCTGACAACGCTGCCTTCGATTTTCATATTCGTTACAATGCATTCCGGCTCAGAAAGTTTTACACCACCACTTTATTTATGGTTGAATACTTAAATACTTTAGTTTGATAGGCTAAAGTGTCAGGTTGGTCGGTACATACTTAATTTTATCCTAGACAATATAAGTTCAAGAGTCGAATACGAATTCATAATTAGGTATTTTTCAATAATCTATTCGTTTTTACCACCAGCGATTCTTTATTTTACATAATTAAGGCGTTGATTTTTAAAATGGACTGTTTCTAACATTAAATTGAGTCCGTGAAAACACATACTTCCTATATTATCCGCAAATATTGACTCCTTAAACAAAACATCTAATCCTCAGTTGATTCTGACTATATAAGTCTGTTTGTTCATTATGATTTTAATCAGAAAAAAGTAAGATGAAGACAAGAAATTTCAGTATACAAATAATAAAATGTAAAAAAGAAAATGGCTCGGCAGTCGTCAACAGACATGAGGAAAATTTACATTCAGATAAAAAGCCAGCCTAGATTATTCTACTTATCTTTTTAAATCTTCACGGTATTCTTATGAAGTAGACGAAGGTTCTGTCTAGTCCTTTTGTCTGCGGTCTAGATTTTTCTATATTGATTTATATTGTGGCTATAAGTTGGTTCAGTTTTATTTACTTAGTCAAATGACTTAGAATATTTATTACTTTTATTCCTTTTTGTTCACATGTGCAAGAAAGTTCAAAATAAATATTTGTGTCACTGAAATGTATGTAGAGTAGTGTACATTATTATACATACTGTAAAGTTATACACACATTGTTGACAATTCATAACTGAATCTAGTGTGGCACAAGCTTGATAATTTCCCTAAGCAAATATTGATTCAACTGTAAAATACGTTATTAAATGCTTACGCTTGCTTACTTCAACTCGAAGCTCGTGTTAGCTTTAATAGTCTAATATAATACATATAGGTATATATTCGACACTAGCAACTAAGCTTTATAAGATTCTACTTTAATATATTAGGGGAAAGTTCGCGACTCTCTAGGAACGACGAGCAGCCGTACGCCGCACATCCGTAATCTTCATAAATCTCAACCAGGTCGACCTTTTGTCTATGTCCCATTCTCTCAGGGTTTAGGCAAATTCAGATCCACCGCAAATTGGCCCTATAGCTGTACCCGACCTAAAGTACATTACACCTTTGTTTGAGGGACCACAATTGTACCGGTAAATAAAGGTGGGAAAACTCAGAAAAGTATGTAAATCGGGTTATGTGTGCCTTGAATAAGTAACTCAGTACACAATAAGACCGCAGTCTTTCTTCCCTTTTTTCCCATAAAGTCAAGTCATTGTCAAAGCGCTTCATGAATACTGCGCCTGTATTACCTCTTCTATACGATATGTTTTAAGAAAGGTTGAATCATTCTCTCGGGTGCTATATTTTTAAAGTTGAGGTCTAAGTTTAGCGAGGGTCCGTGAAAATAATGATGCTTTTGGGGCAGTTTCACTTAGGCAACGTTATAATATTTTGAGCAGTAAAACTGTATAACCTATTTTCAAGGTCTCATTCATTATGCAGGTTTTCGGTCGGATCGTTCATAAAGGAGTTCTTTGAATGTCGCCATTACATTAAATTGTTATCTACCACGAGACCCTTGGCGCACGCTTTTTTAATTAAAACAGGCAATTTGGCGCTGACTTAGCTCAAGTTTTACAATTATGTTTTTGTCGTCGCGGGCGAGAAGTTTGTACGAAGAAATTTACTTTTTATGAACGGTTTTATGAAACTCGCGAGATAAAAATAATATTACACCAAATTAAAATTAAAACAAAAGTGCCCCTCGTCGGATGTGGAAATATTTGGAACTGCCACATTCTTTATGGGACTTTTTGTACTCGGTCAAGTTTTCCGAAAGGTGAACACGGCATGTGGACATGGTTCTCGATTCAAACGCTGACCAGACGATTTATCGACTTGTGCGCCTGTTCCTGGCGTGTTCCACTATACTCCCGCTCAATACAGCTGGAAAATGGAAAAGTTGTCTCGAAGTAGCCCGAGGCTATCGGGCCCTACTGTGCTACAACAAATTTTATGCCGGCAGCGTCGGAAAACTTTGTGCTTACTGTTCAGCAATAAATAATAATGCCTGAATATTGAGGCCGATCGATACATCATATTTTAAAGTTTTTGTTTGTACTTGGACTACAGGATCTGAAAGTTTATAAATCGTACCTACTCCTACAGGTATGTTCAAGGAAAATATTTTTAATCAGCATGATTTAAGCCCAATGGATTAATAAACATTATATAACGGAAAATGAGCAGTCAAATAAGGGCTTAGTTAAATATTCATGATTCAAACTCGGTTGAAAGTTTTTGATAAGAAATTATGGTAATCATTTTAAATTGACCTAATCCATATTGCGGGTCTGAAATTTCATGCGCAACGAAACTTGTTAAGGCGGGCGGTCTGATGTCTCAACTCTAAACCAATTTTCTAATTAATTTATACCCTCTCGGAAAAGTTTGTTTGACGGAATTGTAAAGATTTTATTGTGCTGTCGTAAGATTTAGTAAATTGTTTCAGAAGGTGAAGAGGAAATTTTACGTATTAGAAGTAGAACCGACACAATTTCCCGCTAAACTCGTCAATTTCCTGAAACGTGAAACGAGCGTGAATTATAATCAAAAACAAAATATTTTCGAGGACATTTCGATTTTTCAGCCACAGGTAGCAGTGTGGAAACAAGGATTCATCCATCTGAACTGAAGTTTAATTTGTGAAATTGATATTGGAGTGTAGCGTAGCGGGTGAGAGAGCGGCGGAGACGCTGGCGCGTGGCAGACGAAGTGAAGGAACCACGTCACGCGCCCTGACACACCAATGTTTCACCGCTTGAAATGCGACTCCATTCATTCTTTTATTCTCACATCAACCTTTTGTTCTACAAACCTTTAGTTTTTAGTTCGGATTCACAACACGTTTCTTTCTTTTGAAAGATTTATTAGATTACGAGCCTTATTGTGTTACATCTTAGCGGAGCGGCTTTTCACTAGAATATTGCGTGTGTTTTGTACGTGAAAATAAATAATAAAGTAGAAATACATGTTTGTTGCCAATAAAATATCGACTAATCCGTCCTAATACTAGTTTATTGATAAAATTTTACCCTGCCCGACGAATTTGCTTTATATAGAAATAAAATTTGAGAAACTTGAATCATACAATTTTGCCTTCCTACGATAATTTTTATTTTTGTTTAGTTTCTATCTTATAAACAAATTTCAGACTGTTACCGTATTGTATGTGTGTATATTTGTATCAACTCAGCTCCGTAAGTAGGTACTAACCTATTTGGATGGCTACCACCCTTAAGTTGAAAATATTTCGCCAAGCACCTACCTGTGTATTGCAAATGGCGATAGGCCACGGTCCACCAGGTGGACCGCAAGCCTGTTTGTCAAACCTTCTGACTTCAAAAAATATCAAGGAATTGCTTGGTGAATTTTTGCTGGATTACCTAAAAAGTCGAATTGTCTACGTAACAAATACAACAAATGGTACTTACCTGAACAAAATATAGTTTAGTATATTATAGTTATTTTTAGATCACAGCACACACGTCATATTATTGTCATTATGTGCCAACAACCTCGATCTCGCTGTCATAACGACCCCATAAAGTAAACCTGATATCCAAGCTATTGGCCGGCTTCCCTGGCTGGCCTATGCCATTACCATAACAACAATTTATAGATTAAGTAGCCACGTATAACCGAAACATACAATTATCGGGAATCAACCAACCATGACGTAAACCAGCGGCTCTGAAACTTTTTTGGCGACTGATCCCTTTTGGAAACAGTAATCAAAAACTGGTTTTAATTTATCTTTTATTAGGTACTTGACATTCACATTTGTCTAATGATAGGTATGACATATAATAAGCAAGATGTTTAAACTTCTGTCATGCGTGGATTTCACGCACACCTCTTTTGTATGACCAAAATTTTCACGTAGATTTATTTTACACTCTTTGAGAATAGCTGGTGTAAACAATACCATATTGGCTTTCAATTTACTGTATAACCTATTAGGTTTGCTTGAATAATTACTGACATTATTGGACGTGATATATTACGTCATAAATTAGAGCATAATATTGTAATAGTAGAAGAGGTATGTAATAGAGATGATGACACAAGCATGATAAACAGCTCGGTGTTTGGATATAATGAAATATAGTCGCCTAATTATTATCTATGACGAGTAAGTTATTAATGAAAGTAATTGGAAAATATCTGTGTTCATGCAAAACTGTTTCATCTATACAATTTAATTGTTTCAACCTTACAAAATTTATAAATATTATGTGGCACAAAATCCATACTAAGTAAATAAGTGTGTGTTTATTGGTATGGCATTCTTTGACGCAGCAATATAGGATCAATGTATTATTTGGCATGGAGATAGGTAATTTATGGGTAGGAGAGTAACATAGTCGGGAACGCGGCTAAAACTACACAACAAGCTTACCCTAAATAAATAATAGAATTACATTATGTTTTCGTCAATAAAAAAAAATATGAAATTGGCCAACGTTATTCTGATGAAGAAGATTGACACAGTACGTTGTAGTGCCATTGAGATCTAGAATGAATCGCTCCATTTGAGGTAATTTACTAGCCAAACAAGCTTGTTTATTTTAATAAAAATGTCCGTATTTATCCAAATTATTCTCAGAGTCTCTTTGCCGACACAAATAAAGCCATCTTTTCAGCGCTTAATTCGCGAAATGAATCACTTTCATTTGCAGGTTGTTGGTCGCCACCGTTGTTTTTGTTCGGAAGAGGTCAGAACTGAACCCTGAAGTTGTCAACTAAGAAATGAATTATTACCGGTATTTGCCGGAAGATGACATTTCTCGAATCGGCCCATTAATTCCTAATGGAGCGTCGACGGGGCAACATTTCATCTGTTTGGCTGCACACCAGGCCTTTGCCGCAGAGCTATTTTCGGTACCGTATCCGAAAATTTATAACTACGAGTTAGTTCTAAATCGTTGGATAGCGGCAAAAGTAAGTGGGATTTATGGTATGCCGCTTTACGCTCTATTTGTTTGTACGTAATGTAAGCAGATGATTTGGCATGTTTTTTCTCGTTTGTATTTGCCAATTTTATTAAATTATTTCTGAAGCACGAGTTACGAGGAAATATAAATATGAGGAATACAGAGTTTGTAGCGAACATGCATGTTGGTTGCATGACGTTACAATCAAAAGTTAGTTTCTATTATGTTTCGCTATTCCTTTGGGTCAAAGACCAACTCAATTCGAATTTGAAACAGACTGTTGAACTATTTCAGTTTTTTTACAATAAAATTTTCGAAATCATTGACTTTTGCTGCCTTCAACGACGACATCTGCCTGTTATATTTGATTGAGCGTTATCAAACGTTGCAATAAGTTAGAGATTAAACTTCGATAACAAAAAAAAGACGCGGCCTGCTACAAACTCTTTCGTAAGGACGTGACTATACACATTGTAATAGTATTTTAGAGAGGCGCGCCATGTTATCGTAGTTTATCTCGACTTCTAGTCGAGGAAGGCCTTTAGGTATGTTATTATTTTTTCTTAATCTTGTTAAATTCAATACAAGAAATTCAGGAACAGCATTTGAGGGAGGTAACAAATGAAGGCGGTTAGTTTAGGGGGAACCGAGTATTCGCCAACAGAATTTGTCTGCGCCTCACGGCACCCATGAACATTTATCAACTTCATCTAATCTGGCACCGACCACACAATATGCAACTATGCAACATTAAATAAATGTACAGAATTTCAATAACATTTATATCTACATATAATTAATGGTAATTTTATGTAAATATAAAGTTAAAAAATGCTTATAATACATGGACATAATAAACCGTAAATGTGAACAAACTGGTCGTTACAATGGGAGAAAGTAAGACTTTAAAAACAAAATTAGGCATTCCGGTATTACCTTCAGGATTTTAATTTTATCTCACGATTTTAGGTTATGTTTTTTCTAACAAAAAAAAACTATCGCTATGAACACATAGGCAATGTTGAAATTTGAAATAAATTTAGCCGTCACGGTCGAGTTGAGTTTATTAAATTAAAACATTTACTCCGAAATCTTAGCTTTATTCGAGTGAAATTCATGAAAACGAAGTTCTTTATCATAAGTTCATTAAGACGGTGTTCCGCCGCTTTTCTTTATGAAGCTAAACTTTTCAACTTAACAACGTGGCTAACTGTTTATATATTTTTGTTGAAATAGTATGTATATTGAAAGGCATATTTCACAATAATAATATTAATATCCTGGGATCTTAATGGGTTCCAAACTACAGCAGAGCTTTTACCATGGAAACCAGATAACTGATATAGGTACTACATACATATATATTTTTTTGTAAATATACCTACTATACATACATTAAATACATTATCTACTAGTACACGATAAACTAATAAGCTATTCCGTTGATAATATATAAAAACTACACTATTTTAAAAATAACAGCCAGATACAGGTTAAATATTCACGTAATATTTTTTTGACGGGATTTACAGTATGCAGCATATTGATTTTGTTTCCGTAAAAAACTAAAGTGTTTATTTACCTCGGAATGAGGCGAGAAATTACCGGGATTAATGTCATTCTCAAAGTTCCACAAACATCTCCCGAGTCACCGGGGAAGTTTTGAAATTTTTCTGCAAGGTGCAATGAATCTAAGAGCACACCGTTATTAGAAAGTTTCAAGTTGGATTATTCGCGTTCTCTCTAGCTCGCAACGAATATTATGGTTTTACGACCGAACTTGTATATAGGTCTCACTTTTTTTTTTTTTTATAAATGCTCATATTAATTTATTCTATAATTTATTATACACCACACTCAAGTAAAATATATATACATACAAATTAAAACTATTAAATATAAATAATTTCATTTATATTACAATCAGTAGTCATTTTTTGATTAAGAATATTTTGTTCTAAAATAATCATGACACGCAATCGCAATTTATTTTTTCAAAAATATATTGAGTTTCTCCCAATGTTGAGATAAATTTATTGTAATGAAGTTTAATGATTACCAACCTACCTATAATCGTTAAAAAAATATATCTAGTTCTACCAATAATATTTAATTTTTTATTCCGAGATACAGAAATATAATTTAATGCCCATTTCAACATATTTTTTTAAAATCAATTTCCGATATACTTTGTATAATTTCTTACATCCACTGATGGTGAAAATTCATGGTCAGTTACCTAGTTGCCCCTATATGTAACATCACATAAAACTGTGTTCATCTTTATATTTCGTAATAAAGTAAATTCTAGAAGATTTTTCACCACCTGACTTTTGTAACATATCTGACGTCACCTTTAGTTTAAGCCAAGCAGTTTCTAACGAAATAACGACAATACAGCGATCATATATCACCATCGATTTATTATAGTTTGATAAATTATCTTGAAAATTGTAAATGCAAACAAAAGATGGCGTCAATATAACTTATCGTCTTTATAACTACCAAATATTATAAAACAAAGGCTGTGTTGAGTACAACGCTAATACGAAAAGTTAAACGACTGTTGTTTACTGTTGTCAAAAAATATATTTTATATACGACCCTGATGCCTTTTGTTTCTTATATTTGAGTACTTTGTCGCCCCGAGAGCTAAATTATACAGTGGAAACTTTTACGAGAAAATGACAATAATAATTAAGTAACATTATTTTTATGTCACTCTATATATGATACTGCCGAGATGACCCAAATATTTTATATTACTTATCTTTCACAAATGATGAATTCAATTATTTTTTTTTATTCATGCTAAGTACAGACTATCTACACTAATATTAATAAGAGAAGGATTTTATTTTTGTTTGTAATGTAGGTATAAACTCAAAAACTGATGGATCTTAAAAATTCTTAGAGGTACCAATAGAATGCTATAAGGTGTTATCACTGACTAACATGAAGCTAAATTTTATTTTCAAAACAACTAGGAATCCCAAAGCAAACTCCAATAATGCAACTCAAGGTGAAAAAAAATAAATTAATAAAACTCCTTACATCACGCCTATCCTGGTTGAAACTGCAATGCGGAAAGCTTGTACCTAACTAGGTATATATTGGATGGATATGGATGTTTATCACTCCATCACACCGAAATGGATTTGGATATAACTTGACACATGTACGAACAGTAACCAAGGCAGTTACCTGGAATAACTTACGAATATACTATGTAATCCTTAAATACGTTAGGATCAATGCCCCTTAGGTGATTAGATCCTTACATGGAATATGAAATATCCAGGGACATTCTTCACACACGGTTATCTGATCCCAAACTAAGCAGAGCTTGTACTATGGAAACCAGATAACTGATATACTACATATTACTCGTATACTACTTTTTTTTGTAAATACATACATAAATAGATAATTACACCCAGACTCAGGACAAACCGACATGTTCATGCTCGCAAATGTTTGTTCTGGATGTGAATCGAACGCGATAGGTGGCGTCTTAACCAACTGCGCCAACAGGCTTGTCAAAGTCATCAATAATCACTATTATAAAAAAAACAACTAGGGAATTTTATTTATTAATCACTTGGGATTATAAAATGAATACCTACAACATCTAGCGCCTGTTGGCAAGAGAAAAAAAAAATAAAAGTAACTTTTTCTGATATTAATCAGACCGTATCAAATTTAATAAAACCCTGTGACACGACGGTATTAATTGGTTTAAAGCAGGTTACAATCAAATTTTGCGTATAAATCGATAGCCAGCTCGGCATCATAAAATTGTATTATTTTGTGCTGCAAATTGGATTCTGTGATCAGTGGGAACGTGACCAAAATACACGTTGATATTATTTTGGTGCTTTAGCTTTTAACCAAATGAGAGTATAAAAGTATTTGAGATTGGTTGTTTCATAATTCTCCTTTTCTAATTTAAGTAAAATTTATCTATTAATCTACTCTTAATGCTTCTAATAGTGATTATTAGAAAATACGTACCTAATAAAAAAAAAACCGATATCTCAAGTACTCGAAAGATTTCCTTAATTAATTAATAGAATGATTATTTTAGATACCTTAGATACAGGCATTGCAAATCGAGTAGCAATTCAGCATTAGATCTTTCTTTCTTTAGAATATAACATTGTCTTATCATTGTCATATCATCAGTCATTGACTTGTCTCCTATTTTACTTTGATATCTGATTACTTAATCAGTTTAGCTCTCTATTTTGTTTTTATTAATAGTTAGGTATATAAGTTTTAGGTTCTGTATTGCCTAAATAGTCAATTAAATACCTGACTATTTTGTAAATGGTAGATATTTTCGATGTTGTTTATGTAAACAGAATGACAATTATGTTTAATATGCTAAATGGAATTATTATTTTCATTGCTAGTTGTATTGAAATAATAGTGAGATGAATTAAATTTATAATTGAAACACATTGGTAGGTAATTTCGACTAAGAAATAATTCAATTTTCATATCACCTGCTCGACAACGTCAAATTATATGTTATACAAACCTAATATAATGTGAACAAAAGACAGTGTTGTTATTTGAGTCCAGAGGTTTTTATTGTCTTGTAGTAGGTATGAATAGTAGAATATGGACCTCGAGAATAAAGTCTGTCTTCGTCTTGGGCTGCTTGAGCTCCTCGCTTTACTCTGGACTCTATATTATCTCCTACGCTTCGCCCGGGAGTAAACTCTAGAGTCGCTCGTTCGCTCAGGATACAATATGCCGCCCGTGACATCATCTACCATCAATAGTTTTCGCAGCGCACGCCAATTTTCGTAGCATATCATTTTTTTAAAATAAAATAATATTTTTACATCAGTTATGTTTATCCATTACCTACAAACAAACAAATATACCCAAAAACAAGTATTGTCTCTTTTATTAGTGTAGGTAGTCATCGATTTGATATATTCAATATTTCGTTCTGAAAGTAAATATGTACTTTGAGTTTGCTTGTAGGATATATTTACAACACATATATAAAAAACAATCTACACATAAATAAGTAAAGACAATATTATGTTAGGCATCAAAGATTAATCAAGCTTCCGTGAAATTTTCTCATAATAATTTAATCCGTAAAGAGATAAGGGAACTAATAAAGGAAGTTTGTTTGTTTTTCTAACAAATTTTAGTCATTAATCTGCCATCATGTACCCGGATCGCAGGATTTATTGTTAAGATAACTGGGAACTTCGCAAATAGAAATTCCCGACTGTTAATAAATTTCCTGTTTTCATTAACCTCGTATAATTGGTGCAAATTTTCTGGATTACCATTTGTAGTCAGAACTTTTGAACAATTTATTTTATGAATAGTAGTAGTAATAGTTTACCATAAAATCTTTTCCATTCTAAAGAAAGACTAACATGAATAGATTTGGCTTAGCATTATACCATCCATCCATTTGCACCATCAAAATAAGTGATAAGTATAATCATAATTGCGCCGCAGGTCGTGGGTTCGATTCCCATCCAGAACAAACATTTGTGTGCATGAACATGTCTGTTTGTCCTGATTCTGGGTGTAATTATCTATATAAGTATGTATTTACAAAAAAAAAAGTAGTATATGTAGTATATCAGTTATCTGGTTTCCATAGTACAAAGTCTGCTTAGTTTGGGATCATATACTAAACCGTGTGTGTAGAAATGTCCCGGGATATTTATTTATTTATTTTATTTATAATTACCTACTGTTGGAGTTGGCACGGTAAATACAAATATGATAGTTTGATCAACCATTTGACTGTCAGACCTCTGTAGCTACCTATATACTATTACTTGGCCCCTTTCAAAATTAGTAGTTTTCCTAAAATCTATCAGCGAAGTTGAGATTCATTAAATTAAGTAGCTTACACAGGCATTAACAAAATTTCCGTAGAGAACTTCAGTTCAGACCGTGCCGTAGAGATCTAATTACAAAGACGTTCACAGTTCTTAGTGAAATTATTACTGCAATTTTTCACTCAAAACTTTCATGAAAATAACTTCACTGGCAACATGAGAAGGGGCGAACTTCACTGAGGAAGATTTATTCACGAATAAACAGCATTATAAACAAGGAGAGAGCCATCACCGTAACTTTTCATTACTTTTAATTTCAAACGGAACGTTCGTTTTTCACCAAAGCATTAATGTTAGTTTACGGTCCGTTTTATTGTAAGACCTTCCATAAAGTTGTAGCGTGCGCTCTCATTTAATTTCAAGTTTTTTTTTCGTTTGAGAAGTGCACTCGAATAGTTCGTGAAGCAAAAGGACCGAACAGTTTAGTATTTCATTTCAGCTGACATTTTGTTACAGCTCATAACTTTTATGGACATTCGTATTTCATAAAAAAGTTTGTAGTTGAAACCTTTAAAAGTATAAATGAGTTCATAGGTTTAGAGGTAATCTGTCAAAACAAAAGGATTTTTTATACATATTGGAATGAAATCAATTTTTATGTGAATCTAGTATCATAATATCTAGTCTGTGTATTAGGTACGGCCAACAATTTTCTGGCCGGGCAAACTTGGAACTTTGATTATAATACTGATGACTTTTTAGAAAAACAAAATATTATGAATACCCATGGTAAATAATGGCAAACAAAATGCACTCGAGATTTTGATGAAAACAAATTTACATAATCAAATGAGAAAACTTTTTAATACAAAAAGTGACGTCATGAAAATATTGTAAACTTTTAGTAACAACGTAATGAAAATATTGTAAATTTGCCAAGCACTTGCTTGGCGCGCATGAAGCTGGTTCAATATCGTTAAATTATACTGCGATCAAACATTGCGAGAGGTAATTATTATTAAAATATTAATGAATCTTCGCGTTAATAATGTTCAAGTACCTACGTACGCAAAATTAAAAGCACAATTTGAATATTGAAACCGTTATTAAAACTCAAAGCAGTTTGTGTAGAAAATATTAAACTGAGGATAAATTTGACTTTAATTCGTTTGTTTCACTCTAGAGTGTAGTATAAATTAAGACTATGAATAAAGCACACTGGCCTAGATGATGCCTCCTTGCCCGAACTATCTATTTTGTTGTTACTTTATATTATATATTTGCAAATATACCTACCTAATATTTTGCAAACTAAAGTAATATTTCGTTATGCTAACCAATTTGCGAAATTTTTATATAGTGAAATTTACAATTAATAATAATTGAGTAAAATTGTTTTTTTTTTTCTTAATTACCTATGACATTCACAAGTTTTGTGTCTACCCTGTAAGCTATTTACCTACGTTGTATTTAGGATGTTACATTATATTTTAATTAATTTCCTGACGAGCTCAATGACATGTAATAAGCAGTAATTGAAATTGTCGTGTCTTCAAAGAGATTGCAATATCAATCAATCAACGTGTACAGAGTGAGAGCCTAATAGGAATTTCTAATTAGGACATTGGTTTGCAGGTATTACATAATATGATGATACCCACTTAGACGTGTCCAATATAGGTACTATGGATAGTAGTATCTATCTATAGTACCTTAATCCGTAATCTTTATTTCAATAAACATATGGTAAATTATAGGCTCTGAGTTAGTATAACACGTGTCATAAATTAATGAAATCGCAAACGGCGGCGAATATCATGCGCTTGCATCTTGCACGTTAGGTCATAAGCGTGCGAGGTGAGAGGACATGACGAACGTTGGCCGCCGTTTGTAATTTATTTTTTATTGACCCGTGTTATCTACATATTTTGAAAATGAGCTCTGAAGCGCAATCAATTAGCATTTCATTAATTATAAGCACCACGAAAATGAGCACTCATTTTTTTAATTAAAATAATTTGGTACATAGAAAAATATGTTCACCCGCATCACCTGTAAATTTAATTTAAAATTCATAGATTGTAAGCGAATGAAACATGGAATAAATAAAATAAGTTTCAATCATTATTTTGCGCCATTCTTTGGCACTTATTTTTTTTAGAAAAGGATGTAATTATTATGAAAGGAAGATTGTATTGTTCATATAAAAGCGAGTATTAGTTAGTAGGTAGGTTCTGCTGGATTCATTTGTTTGTAATCAAGCATGAAAGATAGCAGGAAAGAAAGCAGGGTAATTGAAGACGTGTAGAAACTAACGAGGCCAGGAAAAAAGCACATCGAAATCCACAAACTGGGTGCAAACGGTGCGAACATAAAATATCTAAAACATGTCATATCACTTAGAGATTAAGGCACAATTTGCTCCAACGATTTGGTACCGTTGTTTACGTGTACAAAGTCCCAAAAAGTTGCACAACGCTTCGTTAAACTAGACGATAGGGATTACATAATCGTGACACACGTTCAGATTGTGTAGCCAACTCACAATCTATAAACTAAAGGCGATGATATCTCAGTGGTAGTGACGTCGAATGCCGAGACGAAGGTCGCGGGTTCGAATCCTACAATGAGCTTGAGCTTTCGGTGAGGGAAAACATCGTGAGGAAACCATAGCACGGTGGTAGCATACTTTGTAGTACCCGCCTGGCTGGCTACCACCCTCAAGTTGAAAATCTGTCGCTAAACACCTTTCGGTGTGTTCCGACAGCTGCACTTGAGAGCCAGTTCCCTTTTAGGCTTTGTGTGCTTACCATTATCGGCCAAATCATCACCAACCACGGTGTGATTGTGGTCAAACACAGGCTAAACATAGTAAACAAAAAAAAACTTATAATGTGCGAACCTATAACATCAAATTGTTTGGTTTAATGATAATGCTATAGAGTGTGAATAGTGGATAAAAATGTCAGGCTCCGCAGTTTGCTCCGCGTTCCTGGGATAACAAGTAACCTTATATATTTACAGCCCAAAATCATTTAGGTGGCTGGAGTATACGAGGATAAATCAACATCGACCGTAAGCGATGCGATAATACGTTACGAACGTAAATGCGCAGTATGTAGTGTATGTAACAAACTAGAGGCGTCCAATTTTAAAACTCGCTGCATTGATGAATACTCAGTGGTTCTATCGAGTAGAAAATCCTAAGCTATCTAGACCAAAGTCCACATAAATACTCCAGTGGTCGCAAAATTCATTGGAAAACTATAGGTAGGTACGTACATAACGTAAATCTAAACTTCTACCTGCATGGAAAATATATTTTAGGAAATCACTTTCCATGGTAATGGAGCCAAATGAGAATCCGTGTTCTATTTTGAATTTAGTTGACAGAAATGTTACTGAATATGAAATATTTTATTCGGAAGTATTATTTAGTATTCAACGATGCTTTCTGACAGCGACTTTTTCATTTAATTTCGTTCTTTTTATGTTTATTTTTATTTCATATTTTTATGGACAAAATATAAGTACATAAAGCTGTTATTATTGATGTGTAGGTACAATCGCATAAAAAATATATCATCTAATTAAAATTATGTTTAAAGTATCTGCAACATTATAATCCAAATTATTTTTGTAAGCGCTTTTTCAATGCTATTTTACTTACTATTATACTTTTTTTTTGTAAATTCTTCAACTCAATTTGATGTCTAAATAACACAAGCAACTTATTCCATACTTAGATAGGTCGCAACTTGCAAAATATACGATTGTAACTTTATCAACGCTCAATAGACAAGTATGAAACTTTTGTTCAAACGGAGTTTTCATTGTGTCCTCACTGGATTAATACGTGAAACTTTACAAAGGGTTATCTAAGTTTCGTGGACCACGTTTCTATTAATTACTTAAGTTTTAGGATCGATATTAATTAATTAAGAACTTTAGTTCGTCTGGGGTACCGTGACAATCGGTATAACTTGCTTTTCAGTGGAATCATTGCCATTAATACCTTCTTGTGGAAGTGATGTGGCATTGCCACCTAATTAATTTTTTGTTTCTCCAGTAGTAAAGTTGAACAAATATTTACAATGGTCATAAAGGCCACTTTATTCGCTGGATAATTTTATGAAAGCTATCGTGCTAAGTTTTACAACTTTTCATGAGCTATATAGTTTATTTTGTTAAAGTCACGCGACATTGGCAATTGTTTTTTATTGTGCCTGAAAGCAATGAGCCATAGTAACTACTTAATAGTGTTAACAGTAGACCTGACATTTTAATAAAAGTAACGAAAATTATTCTTCAATCTACTTGATTCGTAAATACATAAAAACTATACCTACAAAATATTCGTTATGGGGTATGGTGCTACATGACTTCACATAATACTTTTTTGTAAATAATTATGTTCAACATTATTGTACCTAAATAAAGTTAAAAAAACTGGAGCTACTACCCTACAGGGTTATCAGATGTAAAATAAATTTAAACTACAAGCTAATCCTTAAATTTCACTTAGCTACTATAATTTATTTGCAAATAAAAAAAATTACATTATCCAGAATTATTCTCACTTTTCAATTTTTATTTATCACAGACGTACTAGCCTTATCGTTTGTCCGGCTATTTAACGGCTAAAATCAAACTGACATCCCTAGCGTAGCGTATATCAGAGGGCGTGAAATACAACTGGCACGCGAGAAAACGCTCGGTTCGCGCCACTTTCCCAGCACGAAAATTGACTGACTCAACGAAACTTTCCAATTAAGCCATTACGTAAATGACGGGTGACGTAACTTTGAATAAATATGACCTCCCCTCTAACCCCACATGTTTTGCAGACGGTAATGACCCACGGGGGTTGATTTGAGTTAATGTTTTGCGCTAAACTTGCGATTGCATGCGGAGTTTTCGTATTGGTGATCATGGTTGTCTGGATTGGATATGTCTTATATCCGCATATCTAATCAAAATAAAACTACCTAATAATAGAAAATTTAATTTCGTAGCTATGTTTAATGTATTCCAAGACATATCCAATCAAGTACCGTTACTTAATTTAACATTGTTAATAATGTAAGATAAAATTGCGTAATTGAATTAATTACATAGATATGAGTATCATTTGATTTTGCGGTTCCATTAGGAATCATTTCACAGATTACACAACTTTTATGACCAGAAACTTGGTAATGATGCATGGAGACTTCTTTGTGTCCATTACGTACGCAAATTTTAAATAAAATGTGCTTTTAAATGGAATAATTGTTTTTCTTTCTTTCTTCTAAAGCTTCTCAACACATTGTTTCACGATAATGTACATTGTCATTGAAACTTCAATAAAGAGCGTGTTACGTCATTTCATCCATCGCCAGCAAACGGACACGTAGGCAATAACGACGAGACAATTGTACAACTTTACAAACAATCATTCGCTAGTATAAAAACAACTTTTATCACCCTGTGATAACGTTTATTATAGCTCCACAGAAAAACTTGTTGTAATGTACCTGCGTTATGAGTTGGACAGTTTGACAGGCTGACGCAACTTTAAGTAGGCAACTAGAGTAAAGTGAAATGGGTATCCAATATTTATGCTGTTTGTTTGTGCATGTCAAAAGTAAGCAAAGGAAAATTGAATGGTTTATCCAGTTCGAATATTGTAGTTTTAATAATATGCATGAATTTCAGATGCCAATATTTCAGCTTAACATTGTTCACATATCTATTTACATAATATGTACTGAAGACTATTGAACACATACAACATCCATTTCAATTTACAAAAGAACTTGATATCCACAAATCGACGACAAAGAGAGATCAAAATGAAATATGACTCAAAAACGTCTCACATAAAACGCTCGCATAGACGCCATCGCGCGCTACGCTTAAAAAATCGTTCTTTTGTTTACGAGGCAATGAATTTGGAATTTTAGACACCTGCCCAAAGAGGTGGGCGTATCTTTTGTTCCCTGTGAATAATTCCCACCGCAGTGTCGACGCGGCCGCTTTTATCAGAGTAATTCGCTCAAAATGAAACAGGTTAGGTGAAATTGATAAATGCTGCTGAGTCCTCGCCCCCTAACATGAAACGGAAATAGAACTTGAACGGTGGGTCCAAATATCTCACAAACATAAGGTTGAAATTGCTTAAGCATTTCCGAGTTCACCCAAGAACGTATTTGTGATCGTTCTTTTGATGAATTAATTTTTCGAGTGTTCTTTGGTGTTCTGGATATGATTGAAAAAATTGTGGAAGAATGAGAAATAATAATTAAATTGCCGTAGTAGGTACTTACCCATTATTCTCGTCTAAACCTTGAAGAAGCTCGTTAACATTTTGATTTTGCCTGGTAGCTGTCAGTTATATTAGGTATAAAGTTTTAATTAATATCGAAACTTTTAATAATGTAGTATTATAAACCACAGACAATGGTAGTCTATCTAAAATTCGTTTTTTAATTAACTAAGTTTGCATATAAAGAACTAAATAAAGATCAAGGTGTACTCATCAAGGCCACAAGGACACCCAACACAGGGAAAACGTACATAAAATTGAATGTGCGGAGATTTAACGGACTTTCAACTTTGGCTTTGAGCAGTTTGATTACAAGGTGACCACATTCAATGTACCTACCATACGTTACGTATTCCAACTCAACTCATTTGCTGGCTACATATTTTGTGAGTTAGATACCTATCTACCTACCGCAAACGTGTGCAAAGCGAAGCTTCCATAAAACGCTTTTCAGCAACCATCACCAGAGACAGATTATTTTACATCGTTAAAATATTCTAAATAAAAATATAAACAACCTATTCAAGAGTCTGAAAAAAGCTATAAAAACAATAAAACACAACTTTAAACATTAAAACTCGTTTATGAAAATGAAAGAACAAACAATTCCGCAAATATGGAAAGAATCGTACCTATTGTATCTTTTAAAATATTAATGACGTCGTTACAGCGGCAAAACGCTTCCCAGCTTAGTCGTTTGTCCGATAATCGAATACATAAATCACAATAAACCTCACAGTAGAACGACAGTATTGCGTCTAATTTATGAGTTTGATATACCCACTGGACCTAAGTACGACCGAAACGGTAGAAATATGTCCCCGTAGCCAGAATTAATCAGCTAATACTGGGACTCTCCCTTTGGGGAAGTTAGTAAGCATGTAATTCTTTTCAATTTACTCTTAAGCCGTCTTTTGTAAACAGAGTCACGGCTCGTTTCTCCTCAGTTTGTTTTGAAAGAATTTAGGTAGGTACTCACTCGCAATTTTTGATAATATCAGCGAATTTAAGGTATATTTTTTCTTCCATAAATCTCTGAGGACTGGGTACAGTGTATAAAGAAAGTGCTTTCTTTTGTTTACAGTTTATGTGATTGAAACTAATAGTTTTGTTTAAAAAACCTTTAATTATTTAAATTGAAATATACTACCCTCCTATTCTATCCGCCAAACTTCAATGCGATTTCTCTGATAAATTTAAATTGTATAATAAGTTTTCACTAATAACTATAGTAATTTGTTCAACCTCCTACATTATATTGCGTTCAGATTAAAAACGTTCCATCATAATAATGTTTTGACGTTTATTTTCTGATCAATTTATGTTTTTGGAAGCAATTTTACTTTGTTTGTTTTCAATAAGATCACAAGCTCCTTAAAACACATTTATATGTAAAGTACGCTTGATCTCATTATCTCTATTCTTGCCTTCTAATTTAAAATATGTTTCTTCTTCTGTTTATTTTTCTTTTTTCCAGTATCTTCATAAAGAGAATTACTTTTGTATTCTTTCAAATGTTTATTTCACTTTTTTGTAGTCCAAACTCTTACTTTCTTTGTATTGCAAATTTAATAAAAATCATATATACCTCTATTTTGAAGATAATGTAACTACTAACATGAAAACCAACGAATCATAAAACCAACTGTAATAGGCTTATACCATAATATATCAAATACCCAATGGTTTTACCTCTTTTGTGCAACTTGCTAAATTAAAAAAACAAAATAATATGTCCAAAGTTAAATTGAATAAACAAATCAGATAACTAACTATTCATTCTGTAGCAAAACAAATGTTTACTTCACACGCTGACGCTGGAGGGAAAACTCTCAAAATTCCAAATTACACGTCAAAAGAACGTATTCGTACATCTTTAGTTGAGGAATTCATTATAAATTCAAAGTTTAAATTGCGGCCCGGAGTAACAACTCATCACCGTTAAAACTTTTTGAGAATACCACTTTGCTTTATGTGGCATACGTCTCTTGGAGCGTTGTATTTAGTTTAATTAGAAAACCAAGCCTAAATTCCCAGAAATGTGCGTTTAATGACCCCAATGAAAAACTTGGGAGTTACCACTTTTGCCTGGAAAAAGAGTTTAACTAAATTATGATATTCTTTGAGCGCGAGCGATTTGCGAAGATCGCTTGCAGCCGTCGTATTATCACCTTTTGAGTCCAAAAATGGTAAGTAATAAACTAGGCGTTTATTATTCAAGGCACATAATATTATAGTAGAAACAAACAATTTCATTTCAAATTTTTCATTTCATTTCACTCGCACACTGCTTTATAATTTAATATCGACTATAAATGCCGGTCTTCCTTTTTATTCCTCAGTAAGTTCATTGCTCTACAATTAGGGATATAAATAATTCAAGGCACTATTTGCTTTTAACTGTTTACCTTTAAAGAAATCTAAGTTATTGGCGTGCCTGAAGTTTCATCGTACCGTCTATGTTTAACTTAATGGCTCTATTATTTTAATGAGTGGCTCGATGCACGTGAATCAAAAACTTTATAATAGTGTTTTACTAGGTACACATGTTGTTTTATTGCTTTGCTATTATTAGATTCAGGCGAGACGTATTATCGATGAGTGTGTTGGTTGTTTGTGTAGGTTATCATTTTGTAACGAACCCACGCAGCTAAGGTGCGCCGCGGTGGGTCAGTGCCTTTATTTATACATTGATCACAAAAGAAAAATATCTTTTTTATTTTCTATAAGTAATAGACAATGCTATGTATTTATAATATCTACAAGCAATAATTTCAATCAAATATGTCACTATAAGTCATAGTATAAATAGAGCTAATGCTTTTAAATTAGCCAGTAGCACGCCATATACAAAAATCACCAGATTTAAAAGCATTCTTACTCTTTGTATATTCTTCATTCGCTGTTTCACAAAAGATCTAAATATATGAAAATGAGTCCCACTACGAATATTCTTCATGATCAATTCACTGTATTCCTCCTGTGAAAACGTAAAAGCGTCAGGCAGAAAGCGTAAGGACATTTTTGTCGCATGAGACCCGCTATAGATCAAAGTGTAAAAGTATCCTTGGAGCATTACTCTTCGGCTGTCAGTGACACCGCTGCGGCACAATGCTTGCTTCCAGCACCCACTCAATTTTTCTTTGAAACACACTTGCTTTTAGTCTTTCAAAGATTCAAGGATCGGATTTTATAGAGTTTTATATGAGAGTGTTGGTTATGGGAAACAAATTGCGCATATTTTTTGTGCAAATTTCGCTTTTCAAATAAATTCTTTGTAAATTGAAATTGTTCCATTTATTAAAACTAAATAACCCGTTGGTTTCACCTGCAAACCTCTATTTTACCCTTTTAGGGGTTGAATTTTCAAAAATCCTTTCTTAGCTACGTTATTATAGCTGCCTGTATGCCAAATTTCAACCCAAACCATCCATTAGTTTGAACTGAATATTTAGATAACAATCCCGGGACATTTTTACACACGGCCATTTGATCCCAAAATAAGCAGATCTTGTGATGGATTTTTATAAATAGTAATTAAGTTCATGCTCCTATCCCTCTTAGATGGAAATGAACCCACGTCATGAGGCGTGACAGGTATCTTACTAACCACACCAACCAGAACGTGAATATTTCGCTGTTTCTTTTTTCTCAATCAGGATGCTATCACTTTTGAAATAACTTTTAATTTCAGATATTATTACGTATTCATGATTTTTTTATTTCACGGTGAGGTTAGATAGATGTCATCCGTGCGCTGATTCAATTATTTGTATTTCATGGAAAATATTTTTTTATTAATCTAGTTCTCACAGCGAGAAACCGATTCATTTTTTAATGATTGCCTTTTTGATGATGTTATACTGGGTCTATTTTGAGATGACATCTTTTTGAATTTACAATAGAACAAAAATATTTCTATCAAGTAATTGATTTTGGATTTGATTCTATAATAAAAGTTGAAACCCAACATAGGATTTAAAAAATATGCCATCTCTTAGTATTCAGTATTACTAAAAATACATGGAAATATTTTATGATAGCCTCATACCTATAATATTTCTTAAAATACATAAAAACTTTTTGAAAAAGCTTACACAAAGACATCTTTTCATTTTATTTCAGAAAACTAGAAGCGTTGAAAAGACTTAGAACGGGTCACAGTGCAATGTCTTTTAGCACGAAATGTGTAAAAGCAATTTAAGAACGGTGAACTTATATACTTTAGCAAGTGTAGGTACGTTACGAGGAGAATAAAGTTGTAGTAAGCAGTTGAAAAGCACATTGATTTAGAGAAAAAAATATACTACATACTTACAAGTATGATTTGATTTGGATAAAAAACCGATTTCTATAATCAGAAATGTTACCTAAGTAGGAACAATCTACATTAATTTTACATAAATCACAAAATGATTTAGTAAAAAGTTTTTAACACATAATTTTTTTTTTATTATCTTGTTGTTGGCTTTATATTGTTATTTCGAAAATAACACTGTTACTTTTTCACGCCAAAGCCGCTGAATCGATCGCGATGAAATTTAGCACGCAGATAGCCATATGAAGGACATAGGCTACTTTTTCTATCGGAAACGCGGATGAAACCATGGAGAATATTTAGTATTGTTTATAAGTAGCGTAGAAATTTAGCTTTAATATCTACAATATGGATTTATTACTAAACGATTTCAATAAAATATTTGTGAAAGTCTTGTCAAAATATAACCTTTTCTTCTCGTAGTACATATATCAAACGCATTCTTTCGGCGGCCGTATTTTATTAAGAAAGATTTTCCACCTGGCAAATTTAATTTAATTTCGTATTATCTACCTATTTGAAGCAAAGTTAAAAATGCAAATTACAACAATATTACAAGTATTCTGACAGGACTCATAAAAAGTTGGCACGGTGTGAACTTTCCCTTTGCATATTCATGGCGCAAACTCACTCGGAAGTTTTTGGTGAGAAATTATGATAATAATTTTATACTAACTTCATCCGTCTTGGAGCTTTCATAAATTAGGAGTTGTATAGAAATCTGGTTCTATGCAGTCTGACGCCTCGACTCCTCAAGCGAGCTCGCTAAATTAATTTAGATACCTTCGGGTAAAGTTTACTGGCGGATAGCTTCTTGTTTTAAATTCACTGTCACAATATTTGAGTGGTAAATTGAACAAACATTCTGATTTATTAGACTTACCTCTAAATATCAATGCATGCTAAAAGGTAATGATGTTTAAATCCATTACACCATATATGTTATTTAAAGAACTAGGTAGGTATGTATGATTGCAGTTTTTATCTGACTACAAAAATAAAAATTTCAGTCTCCTCATATCAACCGAGTTGTTAATAAATACCGACTCCAAAATGTATTTATACCTTCTACAATACATTTATTCTATGAATTTGAAAGTATTGCCAACCGGTGGTAGAGTCATTTGTAACTTTCACACACAAATGCTTTATTAGGGCCTAAACCGATTTATTCAGTTTTGAGTTTGTTCGATTGATAGAATACCCCATACGCAAATATTATTAAACCTCAGAAACTTAATGTAACTTTCATAAGAAAATAAATACACTAGCTAGGGATATTTATTTATTTATTTATTTCTAAAAAAAAAAAATTATGACTTTTATCAAACTCTCAACTAGATTGGCTGCAAATTATAGATGACGCAACGATCAAAAAACAACACACATTCGCTTTACTAGTTCGACCCACAGTAGGAATATAGTATCGTAAAACCTCCATCGAACTTTATTTGCCATATAAACAGCGTAATTCGAAAATCACACCGCATCCCCAAACTCCGTTGAGGTTTTGTGGAGGGTCGTAAAAGTGCGAACCATTTGATAGTGTTCCTAAACATCACTTAAGAGACAGGCAATTACGTTTTACTGATTCAGAACCCATCTCTAGATGAAATAAAATATATACTAAAATAAATATTTAATTTCTTAAATACCCTAATTATTTTTTCATTTTCTTCATAGACAAAAAATAAAACAATAAAGACAAAGAACTTCTTTTTAATTTTATTATCACAACACATAAAAGAGAATTAATCACCTTACGTTACAAAATATAGCCACCACATTCCGTCCAACGTCTGAAGTATTCTGGGATTTGAATTTGCCTAAGCCCCAAGTAGGGCATTCACTCGCCCGGGCGAGCTAAACAAAAGACGGCATATAGGGAGATTTATGAACAATTCACGACGCAATGATATGGGGTATCTATTCAAATCCTCTACTGAATTCAGGGGCAGGTACTTGCAAGATGATGTATGCCTGCGATACAACACAATGGGCACCTACATTAGATCGCTTGCCTGGTTAATATAATATGTGAGTGTGTGTGTAGATTTCTAAAGAAAAATATTATATGGTTTTGAGAATATTTAATATTAGTTTCCGCCTTGCTGTTTACCCGCGTTTCCGAAGGATCTTTTTGTCCTGTTAAAACATAATACCAGGATAAAAAAATATTAAGGGAAATAGCCTGAAATATATTATACATCTATTTAGGTATGTGCAAAGTTTCATCAAAATCCGTTTTGCCGATGATGTGTTGATAGGGTCTAATAAGACTTAGTTTTAACTATAACTTTACATCTTAAATTACTTCTATTAAGTTATACATAAGGTAAATAAATCATTTAATTGAACTCTTATAGGTACAACAAATAATTTATATAACAGTTCTCATCTTATTAATAATATCCAGTGTAGTGCTCATCATATGTGGCACGCGATACAGTGATTCAACTAAAAGCATCCCAAACGAGTAGGCCTCTCACTATACTCTCATAGGAAATGTAGCACGCATTTTCTATAAAGGAATTTTTATTCACAAGGCGTTCTTTACCAAATAGTTTCAGATTCAAAGAAATATTTTCGGAAGGAAGCTCATTCGTGGAAAAGCATCAAATATTCACGGCAATATGCCGTGTGCACGCTCCCGTATAACTTAACCAAATAAACATAAGTTTATATGTTTTAAGAGGTGATTTTATTGTCGCTAAAGTCGTACTTAAACGCGAATGGAAAAAAACAGTGTAACGATGTCATTTTGTAAGGTCTCAGGTGTCCTTTTTACATCGTGTAAAAGAGAACATTTAATGAATACCTTAAGGAAGATACACCTGTTCACATATTGCTTTATTTGTGTATGTAGAGGAATATACTGGGTGGATACTAATAGTTGGCAACATTTCAAACCCTATGTTGGCTTTGCCATGCTGAACAACATACTATGGAGGCACTCTGAAATCACGTAAATAATTGCAATCTTGATCAAGAAAATAAAATGGCTTGGTGGTATTTTTAGTAATCGCTTGGTGGTCAGATCCTCAAGTTGAAAATTCATCCATCAACTTAAATTTTCGTATTTTACGCTTTGTGTGTTTATCTCCTTTGACTTACACTACGAGTATTTATTGCATTCGAATTAAGCATTTAATACGAATTAAGGTATTGTAACTAGCATTTTTTATTTTTGCTGTGATTCAGATTCTGATTTCTAAGTCATTTAATAAAAAAATCTAAAAAAATATATTTTAGTAACAACTTTTATTTTAAAATAAAACCAATCATATTATTAAGATGCTTATATAAATAAGTAAGTACAAAAATTTTGCTATTTTTGATTATATTTGGTCCCGAGCTGGAAAAAATATTGGGTTCACGAGTCCTTTTCAAGTGTCAGCCAAAGGTCCTCTTTCAACTTAAGTACATTAGCGACCCTTTTAAGTTAGTATTTGTTTGTCTAGTCACGTTGTCACAAAATATAAACAACAACCAGAATGTAAAGCCGAAATGTAAAGCTTCGTAATTAGATAAATTAGTGTAAGAGGTAGATTGTGCCCTTTTTCATTAAGTTTCCTAACAGAATTACTTTAATCTGTTCGTTGGTACCTACGAGTTTTAAGTATTACTCTTACCTAATCTATTTTATGTTTAGGAACAAAAAAATATCTGGTGTTTCTAACAAAAGTACCTAATACACCCCATACATTTAATTGATCGAGTTTTGTATTTGATAATGTAACACATTGTTAGATACATGATAAAACCCACTCTGGCCAGGCTTGATACCTGATAGTATACAAAGGTTGTTAATGGGTTATGACCTTTGCAAAGCCTAGAAGCCTCTCAAGTGGAATGGAGCTAGATTACAGATTTCCAACGCAAGGGTGGTTTAGGGTACTTTATACCAATAAAGTACCCTAAAACTTAATATCTTATGGCTATAAAAGGGCCCCCCCACTAAACTTCTGTCAATAATTGTCTATTTCGTGCATGCGTTGATCTGAAAGAAAGTGGCCACAGACAAGCTTACATTAGCAGATAATCTTGTATATCTCAGACAAAATATTCGTAGAATGGAGCAATAGCAAAGTGTATGATTCTTCCATTGAAGGATCAACTACGTTTAAACGATTTTATTGGGAAATATTTTATTTTAAAAATAATAATAAGTTTGAAAATTATAATTTTAAGAAAATACCTAGTCATTTTCTATTTAAATCTTACAGTTTGATTCTCAGGCTATTTAATTTGTATATTTTATTTATACAATATTTTAAATTAAATCAAATAATATATAAATTTTAAATATACAAAGACATAAAACTAACTGATACTGTTAAATAGATGCAATTAGTACTCGTTTACAGATGCTAACAATGTTGCTAAGCTCGCAACTTTGTCCAACCTGACATCAAATTAGCATCTTACTTTGCACTCAGCAAAACAGCCTAATTTGCGCTATGTAATCTAATCTTAATTTAGTTTTCTAGCTATTAGCTCTGTTACACTGTTATCTTATACTTTCTATTAAAATATAAAATATGTATGTATTCTATTTAAGTCTGGAATGAAAAAAATACCGGCTATGGTATTTTATTTTTCTTTGGATGCAGCGCGTTTTGTAATTATTCGAAGTTAAGTGATGATGTGGCTGAAAGTAAAGAATTATGCAAAACTATGTTATCGGTATTATGCTAATCTTTTTAATTCAAGATAAGAACTAGTGGAAGTGTACTTTACATATTAAAAAAATATGGAATGATTATATACCCAAATAGTAATGATAGTATTTTAATGAGATATGCAAAGAGATTGTTATTATTATATTAAAATAAATACATATAGTATTTATTTAAAAAAAAAAAGCAACTTGTAGTAATATTACAGACCAAGAGATTACATGTATGTAAAAGGAACTATAATTATTATTAGACTGACAAGTCATAATAGTGTGATCGGTGATTATAGTTATTGAAGCGAAGATCTGATGTTCCTTGGTAAGACTCATTGAATCTCACCAAGACTATGGAAACGCCAATAGGCATACCAAAAGCCAAAGATATATTGTAAATGTGGATTTTGTTTCATTTATACATACGCTCTAAATCAAGAACAGATCAAATTCCAAATTCAAAAGTTGCAATCAAGTTTCAAAACTTGACATTCGCTTAGTTTTCGAAGAAGCCTTTGATGTAATGATTATTATTTATAAAGCTTACAAAAACAGTAGGTATGCTCCTGAACTGTTAGTAGTATGTTAGCAAACATACATCATAGTTATACCTAACCGTAAATCACAATCATACCCGACTCACGGCTGAATCCTAAATCGAAACAAGATAAACCGAGCCGTCGCGAATATCCACATAAAACCGCAAAACATTCGAAAATGATTTATAGTAGCCCCGATCTGTTAGGGAGGCTTCGTGGGAGCAAAAACAGATTATCGAAATCCCAGTTATTCCCAACAATCGGTTTAGTACAATGAGTTACGAACCGATAAAAATAAAATGTTATTTTTCTAATTAACAATTTCTACGTTTCGTTTTCCAATCATAACAATATTTTATTACGATGAAGCGAAAATTCGAATAAGTTTATGAAAGTATTTCAGACGCTACTAAGTAAAGCAACTACAAAACATACTTTTCAAACATTCAGTATAATTTTATGGAATTCGTTTTTCACTGATTAAAGGCTTAAGTAATAAATTATATACGGCTCCCATTTGGCTGACATAATATGCTATAATTAGATTTAATTCTTATAAAAAGGTCAACGCTGAGCTTTCGAGGCCTTATGTTTATGAACACGCTACGTAATCTGTTTATATGACGGAATAGGGTAAATATTGAAATTGACGCCCTGATTAGAATTGTAATAACCTTAAGCTTTTTATATGCTAAGTCGGCAAACGAATATACAGCTTAGTGGTAAACGCAACACTACTTCCTAATCCGCGCCTCAGGTTTCACTCGCCGGTTACTGACCCCTTCCTCACTCTCTGATAAGCTTTGACGACCTTACACACCAAGGAAACATTACTCCTATTAAAATACTTAGGTATTATAGTTAGAGCTCTTTTCATCAACAAAAATTGAGTATTTTTTATATTGATTTGATAATTATTACAGAACACAGTTATAATACGCCTCGGCGATCTAACATCAACGTCAACTTCACATAATAGCCCAGTAGCCCAATAGTTCAATAGCCCTAGTTTTCGACCAGCTAATGGATCTGTAATATTGAAATCAATGAAAGATTTAATACTAGAAGGATACAAAAAAAAACAATTTGTGGGTAAAATGTATGCGACTATTAATCAATTGTAGTACTGTATGGGTAAATTAAGTTTATGTCATGCCCACTTTTTCTAGAAATAAATTAGTTTATTTTCAGGATAGCATCCGGCCATCAAAAAAACAAGCTATGACATGTGGTATATAGTAACATAACGCAGACCGACCATAGACATAATAAATATATATATATATCGGCGTCAAAGACAGTCAAACAATACAAACACAATAATATGCAGGCAATGAAACAACGTTATACTATCGCTTAAAAAAACTCCGTACGAAGAGAAGTAGCAACGCAAGAAACTCCTCGTGAGCCCCGTTAGATTTATTGTTGTGATTTCACTGTAATTAAATAATCACAAAACTGACACGTAAATTACAATACTTTTTAAGACCGAGTGATACAACGATTACACTAAGATGCGTACAGCTCGAGAGCTTGCCATCAACTGAATGTCACAAATGTAATACCGTCAGTGTTGCCACTACATATTTCACTCAATCCTTCTACCACGAAAATAATATGAGTCAACTAGTTCGGAACAATAATCAATCAAACAGAGAAAAAAATCTTAAAACAACTACTTTCATATTTTGATATAAAAAAGATTTCTCTATTAACACAACTGCATAATTTGTAGCTCCAGGTTCTGAGCCGCATCTGAACTCACTCGTGTCATAAAAGAATCGACTCACATAAAAAAAGGTTCAGCCAAATCTGGCGGGACCAAAAAAAAATAACGACATATTTGGCTTTAATTTTATCGTTTACTGATCAGATTTACTGTTAAATGCGCGCGAATTTAATACAATGTCGTTATGTAGTTTTTATGAAAATTACCATAATTTTGCCAAAAAATAATAATACAAGGTATGTAGTAACAATTAGAGTAAATAAATATTCTTCACACATGACCACCTCACGGTTTGCACACACTAGGTACTCGTTCTTGTCAAAAGTTTACCTTAGGTTAGAGTTGAATTTTTGTCATATACGTCATGCGTACATTATTACGTTTTATAAAAGTCATGTCTGACGAATCGCGTCGTCGCGTAATTTCCCGACCGAAAATGAGTCAGTTTGAACCCAGGTTTAAATAACTTTGTACACCATTCGGCCGTTTCCGCCACATGCCGAACGAATCCGATGGTCTTTATTTGCAGTCGCGGCTCGCAACCGTAGCGGCCGGCGGCGTAGCACGGCAGTCATCTCGTAGCTCCCGTAGCGATTTTGGCTCTACGCTCTCCTCTACGAAAATCTACATCGTAGCAATCATTGTTGGTTGAAATAAAAACTTTAAACATTTTAATATAAGAACTATAACAATTATTGGTGTTAAAATAAATTGTATTATAGTTTTTGTGTGTTGGATAAATTACATCGCAACAGGTAAGTGATTATTACTATACACATTTTTTTGCTTTCATTTTATCTTTATGTTTTAAAGGAATATATTATTTGATGCTGTCTATATCATATTTTTTACAGTTGTTTTAAATAAATATAACTAAACCAAGAATTGGTAATTCACAATTTACGTTTAAAAATAAGGCAGCTTTTCTATTTTCTGCACGTTAGAATACGTAAATATGAGCACCAAGAATACTACTAACAGTATATATTTTCTCGCGTGATGGTGTATTCCAGACGGCTCTGAGAATAAGCCCTCATTTTATTTTACTTCAACCTGAATATACAAGTGTCTGTTTAACGCTTATTCTCTCCTACACCCTCGGGGTCATATTCTATAGCATTAGGAGCTCTCGAGTTAATTAATTAGCCCCTTTGATGCCGACACCGTCTGCCGCACCATTCCTGCCGAGATCCCTAACAATGCTTTACTTTTTTGTATTGCGACCTTGTTTTCTGGTCTGAATGTGTTTTGTACCGTTTGTAATGACGGTTTTTCTAATTAAATTTGTAATTTAGTAGGTTTTATTATTTCCTGTTTTTGTTTCATTGTTGTAGTCAAGTATATTTGTGTTTAGTATATATTGAAAACAACAAAGATTTGATTATTTTAATGACATGTTTTAATAGCTTTCATTCAAATACAATGATAATGGAATATCGATATAACTTTGAAAATGAAATGTAATAAACTCTCACGCACTTCACAATTGTATAATTATTGCTACAATTATTATAATTGCCATTGCATGTTTGTTACAGGAGTGGAATTATAAAATATACTTTTTCACTGCCTTTGTTCTCAAAAATCTATTTGAAACGTCTATATTTACCAATAAATTGATTTATTCTCGATTGGTTGACTTACATTAGGTAAATTATTTTAAATCAGTCTTCGGTAATAATCAGTCGTAGTTAATGCAAATAATTATTATTTTGTAAATTTTATTCCATCTGGGAAGCTGTGAGAAAAATACTGAGCCTGAAAATTAAAATTTCTCAAATCAAGTATTTATGCTAGTGTTTTTATACATAAATTATTTTAAGTACTTACTTTTATTAGTGGATTTATATTCAATATAAAATTAATCAATAAACAGCATTAAATTGTAGTTATTGAAATCAGGTACCGGTTTTGCAATGCATTCATTTTCCATACGCATAACTATGGATTTTTTTGTCATTGATGATTGTCTATAAGTATTTATTTTATTTTGAAATTAGGCAGTTTATTCACCTTACAAATGGATATAAAGTATAAATTAACTATAAACTTATAAAAATGCAATTTCAACTCTTTTCCTTTTATATTTATCAAATAGAAGCTGAGTTTAGCAACTATATTAAACGTACTTTAGCAACTGAATGAGTTATTCAATATTTTGCGTTAAACGCGTCAAATATTATGCGTTTAAAGAGTATTTGACTTTATTTGATGTTAATCTTTGTTTATGCAGCGCAGCGTACGCAAAAGCTGCGTAAATAAATCGACTTATAAACTTTTTAATTTCTCATATTACAAAGCAATTAGGATGTTAATTAATTTCATTACGTAAAAAGTCATTGAAAGAATAAAAATATCTAATCCATTTGTATGAATGATCAATAAAGTAACATGTATGAGGTCATAAGTAATAATAGTGGGTAGATTCAGTAGCGAAGAACATAAAAATACCATTAGGTACACATCACTACAAGGTATAAAACAAAGTCGCTTCCCGTTTGTCTGTCCCTATGTATGCTTAGATCTTTAAAACTACGTAACGGATTTTGAAGCGGTTTTTATTAATAGATAGAGTAATTCAAGAGGAAGGTTTATATGTATAATACATACATACTATAGTAACAAAAAAGCCGGGAAATTCAAAGATTTGTACACCCGTGCGAAGCTGGGGCGGGTCGCTAGTTAGATAATAAATATTTTTTGACACCAATACTGGTAATGTTTTTTTTTATAATTGATATTAAATCACGCGCGCTCGGTGTTATAGTAGTTTCATTAGGTATTTAATCATTATTATTATAATAACCAAGATATTTTAAAAACGTACAAGCACAAACTATACTTATTTCATTAATGCCTATTGCTAATGTGTTGCCGACCTGTTACAATGCCAAGAAGGCAACTGGTTCTCAAGTGCAAAATATCTAGCAGTTTAAATTAATAACATTGGAAAGTGGAAATAAAATTCTTTATTGAAATACATGTACGTATACACGGCCACAGTTCAAGCTACATAGTTTTGTTGCAAAATAGCGCCTATTACAACCGCATAAGGTGCCGCAGTGTATAGCTTGTTCTGTGGCCGTGTGTACAAGTATAGAGTCTGTGATAATATTATTCGAAGTCCAAAACCTCAATAAATCATGAATATTCAACTTAATCTGTAAATTGATCTGAAATTGTAAAATGTTTAATCCCGCTTTTTGATTAGACTAATTCACAAGATATCTCCAAAAAGACAATGGTGCTGCTGATTTTGTTGCAGATCATACTTATACGTCTGTTATCCCTATCTTATGAACCTTATTAAAAAGGATAACGATATAAATTCCTCTCAAATTTGTGTCTATATTGTATTACTGGAAAAAAGTCGTTACTATTTTGACTAGATTAATTTGTTAGGTCTAAATTTCTTATTTTCCTTTTCTTACATTGTATAATACAGTGAGACTCTATTAGTTACGTTTCTAAACGGAATTATTATACCATCGAGTCCCTGCCAATTATATTCATAATTAGTATCATGTTTCTTTCGCCGGGTTTTAGGCTATATTTGATTAAACTTGTCTAAGTAGTTTCCAAGTTTTGCGATCGAAAACTTGACGTAACGCGATTGCTAAAGTTTAAATTAAAACAAATTGCGCTTTTTGTACGTGTTTTGAAAACACATTATTTATGTAGGTATCTATTTTATTTATTGGTAGATACTTATATATAATAAAATATAAATAGGTAATTGGGTAGGTACCTATATCGTAATAGTAGGTATGTCATGGTAAGGTGATAACGCATGCTAATCAGTTTGCCCTTTAAATTAAATAGCTACATAATTTAAAAAATATATTATTTTACTTTCCTAGAGACTACCTATTCCACGCGACTTTATCCGCGTTCTTGGGATTAAAAGTACACTGGGCGATAATCAAATGTAGCTTCCCATTAGTGAAAGAGTTTTTAGAATCGGATCAGTGGTTCGGAAGTTCCCTCCATACACACACCGATAAAATCTCTCTCTTTCTAAATTTATGTTTAATAGTAATTAAAGATTCATGCATTTTTTTTTTAATCACTTTTTCATTTGCCATTCTCATTCGTCAGTAGTGCATAGGATGGATGACATGTACCGTCTACAAATACATCTCGTCATACATTAATATTACAGCACAAGTCACGTTAAATTATGAAGGTGCTTCTACTGAGTAGAAACGCAACACCAGGTACGAGGAGGCTTAAATCCGACTACAACCACAACTCGCTTAATACTAGGGTGTATTCACGGATACAGCGCAGAACATATTGCTTCACCCTTATGTGAATTTATGCTTTATTGTTTTCATATAATACACATTTTATGAACATGATTTAATATTATTATATAGGTAGGTATATACCAATATTTTTTAATTAAAAATAAGTTGATTATTTTTAGTGTTTAAATAATGTAAAAAAAATCTCTATATCGATCCCAGCTTATGTATTATTTTGCTTTCACATTTAAAAGCTAGGGGTCTAAAAAAACCGCTCAAGCAATAAGCAATTCATTTCTCGAATTTACAGCAAAGCCTAGCAAAAAATATTGTATGTAGTTACAATATTTTTTTGCTGAAAATGTAACTCATTTTAATCAATTGCACTTCCAAATTAGAGAAATGAATTGCACGTAGCAATATTGCTGGAGTGACCGCTTTTGTTAAAAATTACGTGCTTTAACATCAATCATTAGGCTTATTAATTTAAAGATGGAGGTCAAAAGTTACCCAAAAATTATTTAACCATGAATCCAAGTTTAGTTAAGTAATATGAAAAACTTTAGTGTAATGCAGTGGTCATTTATCTCAAATGCCAGCCGCACATGCCGCCGCCGCGGCCGCCGACGACGCCTGCTGTCTGCCCGCGTATTGTGTTTGTGTATAGTCTAACTGATTGTTAACATTGTTACTCAGTAATAATTTGTTTATTTAAATACATAACAATACTATGCATATTTTAGGTAATATTGTTTACTTTGATGTAGTTTAAATGTTGGTAGTTTTTACAATTGAATAAGTACAGAAATTATCTCTTAATTAAATATTTACAAATACTAAAAATTAAAATAACATTCTAACCCTATTTACAAAATACAAAATATTTACAAGTAAAAAAGTTGTGCCAGATCACTGCCCTGAGTGAACGTGCCAAGAAGGCTGGCGGCATTGCCACGTTGAATGGCAATGCTGATCCGCTGTCCTAGATAGACACCAGCCTTCCTGTCACGGGAGGTCTCAATAAGGCGCCTGGAGACCTCTTTAAACAATAGATGTAGTTTTATTTTTCTATTTTTGTTACATTCGTCATGCTGTGATCTTTACTTATGGGACAAGCAAAAGATTTAGTTTTGAAATATTTTGTACGAGGAAGATTTTTGTGAAAAAAGATTGAATATATTTTTGCTGAGTGTATAGTGTTTAGCATGATGAGCGCAACACAGGTTGGCCATCTCACAGGATGAAGGTATTCAGTAAATATTTCCGATTTCATCGAAAAATCGAAACTATATTTTAGCCACTTTTATTATAGATTACAAAAACCAATTTTAAGAAAAAACTTACGTAAAAATATAACTGTTCTTATACCCGATAGCTCGTTCATCTTTCAATTCCAAACGGACCCAAAAGTTAACCAAAACAATTTTTTGTCCTATAAAATCATTTATAAAGTCCTCAGTCTCGTAGGCAACGGTCAGATGAAACAGAAAATAAAATACCAACCAGGAAAATTATATTTCATATTTTTACATTTATTTGCCAAAGAATTTTATTGGGTCAAAAACAATTTTGTGTCTCATGAATAAAGGTATGGTACGAGAACTAATGTTTACGAATACCACAGTTTTGGTAAAATAAACTGCCATTAATTTGAACCGTCTTCATATTTATCCCATTCATCAACTGTGGGAAATGTGACAGTCTTTTTTACTTTTAGTTTTGTTTGAAATTGCTACTTATAAATATTTATTACCAATACGATGACAGCATATTAATTAGGTACTGCATATAATGTACAGAAATTGGTAAAATGTGATGGGTTTGTACCCAACAACATGATTCAGTCAAAATAATTTTACGTCACATCAGCGGATTTAATGCAACCAAGTATACCAAAAATAGTTTACAATCGAAACGTATTTGAGGTTCGAAATACGATCGTATACAAAAATGCTACAGTAGAGTTGAGTTGACATTCTCATCATCCTGTAAGGATTGAAATAATAGCTTTTCATTTTCCTCGTTTGGTTTGGTTCCTCAATCTTTCTTTTCTACTATTGGTAAAGCGTAAACAAATCAATAACTGATATTATTGAGGTGGTTCTTAGCTACGTTTTATCTTAACTTAGTCTGAATAAGTCAGACGTATGTATACCATCGTTGAGATCTTTGGGGGAGGGAGGCTTTTATCCAGCAGTGGACGTCTTTCAGCTGACATTATGATGAATAGGTATAGTAATAGATAAAAATATTAAAGCAGCCTAGCAAATAAACTAGAACATTTATATGCGTTACTTACTGATTGCACTGACTGTATACAGGTTGATAGATGACGCAATATATTCCCAGTTCCATTTCGAGATACAATTATTATTCAAGTATTCAAGAGACGCAAGACGGTCCCAAATCGATAAATTTTGTACCAGAAGTGGGACGATTGTCGGTGTCTAGTAAAGTTATCGGGGTAGCTTTACTTGACCGCTTGAATTATCCCAATACTAAATTGCTAAAGGCTTTATGACGTAGGATTCACTGGTTCTATTAATTGTTTACCTCAGCCGTTTGACTTGTCTACCTCAGGTAGTTACGAAAATTTATGGTATTTAAGGTACTATGTTGGTTATAAATTAGTAAATATTGAAGTCACTTTAAAATCCTTAAAATAAATTATACTATTAGGCAAAAGTACCCCATGCCGATAAAGCATATTTTTATGTTAAAATTTTAATTAAAATACGACTAACAAAAACCTACCTAGTATATTTTTTAATAAATATTAACAGGAATACTATAGTAAAAGTCGTTTACTTTACACTACATTTCGGGTCGTGTAAAAACAAAAGCATCCCACTTATCCGTTAAAAAAACAATGTCCTTATTCAAAAACGGTTGGTGAATTAACCTAATCCTATTGTGGAGATTGTGATAACAGTTGGGTAGTTGGTCCGTGTTGCGGCGGTGGCGGGCGCGGTCATGTCGGTCTCGTTTGACGAGAAACTTTGGTTTAGAGTATATTTTGCATAGATATTGAATTAAATAATGTTGAATATTAGGTAGATTTTATATTTTATATTTGAGTAGTTGATATTTATTGAGCGTTGTTAAGGAACAAGTTGACTATAAAAAAGTATTAATTCATTGATCCCATATTGAAAATAAATCTGTAAATGTATGTTAAGAAAATAAACAATTGTTTTATATTTTACTCGAACCTTCAGCCAATCCTTTGACTTCTACGAAGATGGGACAGAGTTTTGTATTTAATTTCGTCAAATTTGACAGATTTGTATGTAGTTGCGTAATATAGCTCAATTTTAGGCGAAATAGATATTTTTCTGCGAATCCGTCAGTTAATATGTTTCGTCGTAAAGTGGCGACATTAGAGAGGCAGACCTTTATATCATATAAGTAATAGTCCTCATAACAAATAATAGGTATAATGTTGCAAATACCAATTTAATAATAAAGTAGGTATTTATCAACGATGTTTTTCCAAAATCCTGTATCCAAAATAACATTCACGCTCTCATTTCTACCGTCATGAATCACAGTAAACGTATATTAATATGTAAATTATAAAATAATAATAATAAAAAATAACCGAGTGCGGCGGACCGAGATAACTGGGTATCATACAGACAGTTCCATTACATTGCCGTCGCAGCAATTTATCTCTCCGAGCTTTTTGTTGGCGCTGGTTGTAAACTATGAATAGCAGAATTAATTCCAGTACTGACATTGGCAGCCGAATGAATACAGACATGCAATTCACTGATAATTATATGAAATGAACCTTTCTTCTTTTGTTCGCAGGAAAAGAAACATGGGCAAGTGTATAGAACAAAGTAACAGATAGAGCAGCTGATAGTGAACAAATGGAGATAATATAAGTAACAAATGTGAACATTTTAAAGATGGGTTGTAAACAGATGTACGCAGTGGTGGCAGCACTGACACTGCAAATAATTAGTGCAACACACTTGATGTGTCCAAGTGACCCTAACTGCGTTTGTGGCGGTACACTCGCTGTCGAACTCAATTGCAACATCGACGGTGAGTGCATTCCCATTTTTCGTTTACAAATTTTTCAGTCGGCTCAAAGTCGGCTTTCATTCAATTCGCAATACATCACTCCACATTGATTGTAAATTTCAGAACAAATTGTTACACCAGAATCTATTAATATAACCAATAATAAAACAACATAGAAATGTTTTTTGAACACATAGACATAAAAATACGCATAAAATATTTAATTATTGGAGTAAACCTGTTTTTATTCGTGGTTATTCAAACACATCACCGAATTATAATTTTCATACAAATAATAACATTTATTTTATATCAATTGTTACTTTATGTTAATAAAATTGTTCATTAAGACTGATTTATATATGTTTTTATTTCAGGAAGTACAGTAATAATAAATTTCTTACCAGACACATACATAAATATTAAGTGCGAAAATGCATCAAAACTCGATTACAGCAAATTACCGAAATGTGCCAACAGTATGAACTCATTAAAGTCGGTCAGTTTCAAAGACTGTCCACTACCATCATCATCTTTTAAAGATGTATTGTACAATATTGGAGTTTCCAAAACAATGGCGTTGATATTCCAAAATGCAAAGAATTTATCTGGATATTTTGACAGAAAACATTTTGCAGGATTACAAGATTTAACGAAGTTATTACTATCCATTAATGGTATAACTCACTTACCAGACAATTTGTTCGTAGATATCAATAAGTTAACATGGCTTAATATACGTTCAAATACTATCAATCTCTCTGAGGAATTATTCAAACCCTTGGAAAGGTTGGAAACTTTAGAAATAAGTCACAATCACATGACCAATATATCTTCAAACTTGTTTTCTCATCTGACTTTCTTGAGAAAACTTTCCCTATGGCAGAGTAACGTCACCTGGTTTTCTAAAGACCTTTTCACTGGTGTAGACGTTCTTGAAGAATTAGATCTTAGTTCCAACGGTCTTAATGAACTTCCGGCATTGATATTTAAACCACTGAGAAAATTAAGGAAACTAACATTGTTCTCAAATAAGTTTTCGTCGTTACCACAGAATTTATTCAAAAACAACGTAGAACTAGAAACTGTCGTTATTTTAAATAATGACGTAAAACTGAAAGAACTTCCGAAGTCTTTATTTGGGAGTCTACCTAACTTGAAACAGATTTACATTCAGAGAAGTGGCTTGGAAAATGTCCCGTACGATGTCTTCGCAAATTCTCCACTGATCACAAACATATCATTAGCCTATAATGACATAGAAAAATTACAAGAATCAATTTTTAATGACCAGATTAATCTACTAGAACTTGATTTAAGCTACAACAATCTCAAAGAATTGAAACCTAAATTGTTTTCATCGTTAGTACGATTAGAAAAGCTTATTCTTTGTCACAATTCGTTGGAAGAAATATCCGGGTAAGCTTATGATTGCCTTTAATTCATATATTTTACTCATTAAGGAACGATTTGAATAATGTTTTAAACTTATATCAATTACAGTTCAACATTTTCATCACTGCTGAGTCTCATATATCTGAACATGGAACATAATAAACTGAAAACAATTTCATCTTATTTATTTAGTAACAACAAACAAAGAATGTCTATATCACTAGCATATAACAAACTTGACTTTTTGGAGACTGTAATGAAAAACAGCTCATGTTTAATCAAGAAAAAGTCACCATTTATTCATACGTACAATTTGAAGTTATTAAATCTCAGTCATAATGAATTCCATTTAAGTTTTGAAGATTGGTGGATGAATGGACATGAAAACTTGGATATCAGTTATAATTGCATTGAAGATCTTTGGGTAATAATAACAGATTTATAGTTTGAATTAGTCAGAAACATATTTTTTAACTTTTATTATACTAAACTACCTATAACGTAATAGTTATTTTTCTTATGTATTTCAGAATAATGAAAATTCTGTTGACAACTTCGAAACAATAATGAAAAGGCCTATAAAAGTATGGCTGTCTCACAACTCAATGACTTGTGACTGTCAGGGGAATAAGTTTCTAGAATTTCTACGAAATTCCAAGAATAAGGTAAGGTTTATTGCCATTTTTATTGTTATCAATAACTTTCTTTATATTTTTGTAAAAGCTTTTTATTTTATGAATCATTTTAAGATTCGTCCAAAGATAGATCCATGTTGACTTTGATTTTTGGTATTGCAGGTTATAGACATCGATGAACTAAAATGCCCATCAAAAGACTATTGTAACGTACCTTTGAATGGAATGATAGTATTTATATTACTTGTATCACTAGTTTACATATTCTCTATGTTAATGCTCATTATATGTAAAGGAAAACTGAGTATGATTATCAAAACAAAAATTTCACGATTCAATGGCAGAAAAAATGAGACTCACAATCTCATTATTAAATATTCCGAAAAAGACTCGGATTTTATTGCTAATGAAATTATACCGATACTGGACTGCTATAAAAATGTTAATGTATTCTTGAAGATGATAAAAATTCCTGATAGTAATGAAAATTTTATAAATGATTTTTCAAACTGCGCCGAAAATATGCCAAAGTATTCAACTCTAGTCGTGTTTTCACCGAACTACTTAACGTCGACTTACAGTCTAGTAGACATAAAGAAAATACACAGTGAAATGTTAAAGGCAGAAAACACAATTTATGTTTTCGTTGACATAGGCCCGGAGAATTCGATATATGCATTTCTGAAGGAGCAGCGCGATGGACGAACAACATTTTTATGGAACGAAAAGAAGTTTTGGACAAAACTTTTCGGTGTAATATCTAACAGGGACCAGACTAAAAAGGTCAGGATAGCGAAAGAGAACCCGAGGAAATCGAATCAATATGTCAACGACAAAACTAAATGTTCCAATATTTCGTTTTCAAGTTTGCCCGAGTTACCCACCATATATGATATAGAAACACTTACTCACAGTCAAGTTTAATTCTCTCTTCTATATGTTTTAGTGAGGTAAAGACTGAATTATCCACTATGATCGAAATACCTAATCTCACTCTTAATTTTTAAATTGAATTCTTATAAATATTTATGTTATGATGAGTAGTAATTAGGTGATTTATAATAAGTTAAAATAATAAGCTTATAAAACTTTTACAAAAATATTTTATCATGTAAAAAATTACGATATAAAGTTTTCGTTGATAAGCTGTGAATACTTAGTGATCTTACAAACGTTGTCCTATGGTAAAACCTATAATAGTTGACTCGATGCCTACCCAACTTCCAAGAAGTCCTTTGACATCATCTTCAATGTAATCGAATTGTAAGCATTCTTGTGTTAATTAAGTGTACATACTTATTAATAGTGTAAAAAAAACAAGTTTCATGGAAACTCCATGTTGTTAAGAGTTGTAAACTGCAGCTTATAATAAAACATATACTTTAACAGTATTCATTTGTTTTTTTTTTTATTTCTATCACATCACATCCAGGTATGTAATAAATAAATACCTACTTAATGGCAAAAGTAAAAAAAAAAGATTGTCAAAATTTATTTCAACCTCAATAAAAATAGAACTTCAAAGACTGATATTGGTTATTAAATGGAAAATGGTAGTGGCAAGTGACAGCACTAGTTGGAGGGTATAATAAAAGCATGATCATGGCAACGGCAAGTACCCGGTCGCTAACGAGGGGTGAAAAAAGGTGAGGGTTAAAAAATATGAAAGAGATTTTTATAAGGTTATGACAGATCCCATAAAAATAGCCTGTAAGCTGGAAAATAATTTTATAAAGTTGACTTCAAAAATTAATTTGATTTCAATAACTAATAATTGTTATTAATTACGACTTTTTATGTTGCTCGAAATCTTTAATTAGTTTGCATATCGAAAACTGATACCATGGATTTTGGACGCCTCAGTCAGGCTTTCCATCTACAAAATCTCACAAATACCGCGATAAACGCTGTAGGTATTCAAACTCAAAACTCATTTATTTAGTTTAGGCCCTAATAAGGCACTTAGAAGTCAACAGTTACAATTTAAAACACTCTACCACCTATATTCTTATTAAAGGTCAGCACCTTCACGTGTACTCAACAGTTGATTGTCCGCTTACTAAAGTAGTTTTTACATTACAATCTTGAGGCGACGATATATGAGAAATTGTGATTTTAAATTAAAGCTTCCTCTGCATTCTTTATGGCAAAAGATTTGACTAAAATATTATGCGTTTACGCCCACTTCGCTGGGCGTAAATTTATGAATATATGCGCAATCACGTGTACATACTATACACAAATTTTCATCAACGTTCTTGAGGTATAAAAGGATAAACAGAGACAGAGCCTACAGATTTATATAGTAGTAGTATATATAGACTACAGTATATATGCCGAAGAACTGGGGGTTTAATATCGCCACTTTATGGCGAAACATTATACTAACTGACAGATTTGCAGAAATATAACTGTTTCGCCTAAAATTGGCTTACAATACGAAACTCCATACAAATCTGTCAAATTAGATGAAACAAAAGATATATATTGACAGGTCGATGAAATGCCATCCGAAACATATTCTGTAGCTGCAAACGTGGAGATATTGACCCCCTGTTTCGTTAAACAAATCATCATAAAAAATCAGAATCATGTACCAAATTCAAGATATAAATTTTCCTTATGGATGTCACTTTTATCCAGTACAAAATATACAAAGGGAGCATTTTAGTCAATACTAGCTGATCCGCGCGGTTTCACTCGCGTTCCCGGGATAAAAAGTAGCCTATAACCTTTGGGGATAATGTAGTTTCCTATTAGTGAAAGAATTTTTCAAATCGGTTCAGTAGTTTCGGAGCCTATTCAATGCAAACAAACAAACAATCAAATCTTACCTCTTTATAATATTAGTGTAGAAAAAATACACAAGCCATTTATTACATCACAGTACAGCCAAATACCCACATATTTACAAACACAATAAATTAATTAACCAAATGTTGAAATAAGTATGCTGATTTACAGTGACTACCTGAATACTATATAATTAAGCTCATCATAATACGATAATCGTGCGTAAATTACCTGATTTATTTGAGCTGGTTTCGTTATTTTTATTTCTGTTTTATATTTTTGCGGGATTTAAATAATAGACACATATTTTATATGAGTATTCTTTTGAGGTGGCATTATACTAGGTGCTCATTATACTGAGACAACTGAAACCATGAATACCACTGTGATTTGTACCTATACCATTTTGGAATATTACGTCGTCGGTTTAAAAAAAATACAACTTTTGTTGGAAACTGTTTTGTACCTATAGTCCATGGTTCTATTTTCCTTTTTTACTTAAATGTCAATGAAAAATAAATGAGTCGTAATGTTGTGTCAGAGCTTGGTCGTTTCATTTGCAGCATACTATCCACTTATAAGTTTTAATTCCTAACATTTTGGTCCTTCTCCCTTTCAATGAACACAAGATCGAAAACCAAGCGGCTGGCACAGCCACGCGGATCTCGTGAGGTTTGTTCGGAGTCAGACGCGCCCATCGTGGGTGGGCTCGGTCGGTCCCCAAAAATGGACCACGTTTCGGCCGAAGCCACGTATTCACCCGCAAAGGTTTCTGTATCCGAAATGCCTCGCAACATTCAGTTTCCAGGTCTCACTTTTCGGGAGCCTCACGGTCAACGTCCACGGTAAGGGCATGTAGGTTGACCGCGGAGGCACAGTTATTCCGTCGAAACCTGGAGCGTGAACATGATTTGTTCAAACGCGAGCAGGAGCTCGCACGAAACAGATTAGATTTTGAGCGTAAGTTCATCCACAAAATTAAGCAACTGGAAGAACTTGAAATGGAGGCAAGTCTAGCTAAGATAGTCAAAAAACATTCCGTAAGTCCATCTTGTTCTCGTTCATCTCATTTATCTCGTTTACCTTGGGTTGACAATGTCAATCAATATATTCCTATGTTGGAATCGAACAAAGTTCGATCTTGTATACGTCCAGCAGTCAATTTAAACAACAAAGAGTTTTTACATTCATTACCAAATACTGAGATTGAATTAAAAACTAAGGACCTTATTATGTCACATAGGTTTTCTACTCAACCATTGAAACCTACTATCATTCGTCGTGAAAATGGCAATGTCACTCTTCTCGTAAAACCAATTCTGATCAATGTACTTACTGCAATAATAAACATAGCTTAAACGATTGCAAAGAATTTAAGGCGCTTTCTTTAGATGATAAGTGGCGCTGGCTGCGCGAGTTTAAGATTTGTTTTAAATGTTTAAAATCTAAAGTACATCGATGGAAAACTTGTAAAATAACTCGTTGTGGCGTAGATGGTTGTGAACGATTTCATAATCCGCTTCTTCACTCAGCGCCGACACCGCACGAGTCTAAGACAGTCGACGAGGCTCCATCTTCATCCTATAATATTGTTCCGGATCATAACGATACTAAAAGTATGATAATTGTGAAGTACCCGGATTAATATACGCCACTTAGTTTAGTACACAATATATTTTATTCAGAAAATTAATAGAGTTCTTTTTTGACAGTACTGTTATTTTGTAACTACGACAACGAGTACGTCACATTCCCCGGCGGGAAAAACCGGGAGGCTACTAGTTAGAATCTAATACATAATCAATAAGGTACTGTGGCAACCTCTTGGCTCGACTGGGTCGCACGTCTTTAGTGTCACTATGTCCTGTCGTCTGAGTCACACGTTCCCTATCGTTTGAGTCAAGTCTGTCACGGTCATGTAGCTCCAAATGAAATAGTCGTTGTACCGGTCTAACTTTGGAGCCTCCTAAAGTGCGTATTTTCGCCACCCTGGCAACACCATCGGAACCGGGACACATTTTCTCGATAACCGCTAGTGGCCAGGACACGCGCTTGCCTTCAGTTTCTACTAAGACAACATCCCCAATTTGGAGTGGTACGTGTCTGATGTCGTCGCGTCTTTGAATCAATGAGCTCACGTATTCGTCTCTAAAGCGTCTTCGTAGATCTTCACGTAAGCTCTGACAATATTGGTCTCATATTAATTGCTCCCTCGTCGACTGCATCGAGATCGTCTGTTTGGTGGGACGTCATTGGCTGAATGAACATTGACGGAGTCAATGGTCGCAACTCCTTTTAATTTCCCACGTAAGTTAGGGGCCTACTGTTGATTACCGCTTCGCAGTCGCAGAGCACCGTTTGCAATTCAACCAAGGTGAGTGAGGCCCTTCCTAAAATCCTGCGAAGGATTTGTTTCAGAAATCCAATAAGTCTTTCATAGAACCCTCCCCACCAAGGAGCTGCCGGAGGTAAGAAGTTCCATTTTATCCTTGCGATTGAAGAAAAACGTTGGATTTCGTCCCAGTCAAGGGATCCAAATGAATTATCTAATCCTCTGAAATTAGTAGCATTATCGCTAAATAATAATTCAACTCGTCCTCGTCGTGCGATAAAATGTCTCAACACCATTAAAAATTCGCCTGTCGACAGAAACTCTACTACTTCTAAGTGTACTGCACGATAAGTGGCGCAAGTGAATAAGACAATTCATGCTTTAGCCCCAGAGCGTAATACTAAAGGACCAGCCAAATCTACGCGCCGGTGGCGATATGTGGTAATTGTTTTGTTCTTTTCATCAATCTTGGACCACCACAGGAAACGAAGATAATCGCGGTCCTCCAGGGTTAGCGATATTTGAAGAAAAGCTTTTGTTATGTCAGCTGTCACACCGATGTTATTTTTTCTGAAACCGATTATGAGGTTAGGAATCTGCTCAAGAAGATTCACACCTTTCTCTAAGCACGCGTTCAAAGAAATTCCATTCATATCCTTGGCTGACGCATCGAAAACTGGACGTATTTTGGTAGTCAAACTAGACTCCTTAATAACCGCGTGATGCGGCATGTAGTGGCCTTGAATGGACTGGTCAGATGCCTCTTCGATAATGTCCAGTTGTAACCAATTGCGGAATACATTATCGTAGTCAATAATTTTACCTAGTCGTCTGAGACGTTTACTGGTCGATTCCAACCTTTTCTTGGCGAGCTCATAATTTGTCTGTGGACGCGGAGAATCCCGCCACGGTAAACTTACCTCAAAACGACCTTCTTCATTGATCTTGACATTTGTTTCGAAAGATCTGAGTAATTCGAGATCGCGTGTTTGTTTTGAAGCTTGTTCCGCAGGATCTCTAATACCTAATGCTTCTAATGTCCAGAGATCTGAAATATCAATTTTGGTTAGACACTGAAGAGTCGTAATCGTATTTGTGAAAGAACTGTAAACCCCGGTTATGGGACCCTGAATAGTCCACCCCAGTTTAGTCTTAATAGCGGTCAGGTTATTATCTAGTTGAACTATGTCACCAGTGAGAAGTCGACCGTAAAAATCAGCGCCGATCAAAAGACTTACTTCATCAGGAGTATCAGTCGAGTCACTTAAAACGATACCGTTTTGACGTAATTGTTGCATAATTACAGATGACCTAATTTTAGGTAAAAAACTACAAAGATTTGTTTGTTCTACAACAGATAAATTCATACAAAAGTTGTTTTCGATGCTCTTAAGACATATGTCGAAAATTTGACATTCTTCTTTTTTCGTCTCGAACCCGCCGAACAAACAAAGAGTCATTACCTCCTTAGTACTATATTTCAGGCCAATTTTCTGTGTTAGATCCTTTTTGATATAAGATCTTTGTGCCCCAGTGTCAATAAGCGCTCTGATTAGAATCTCCTTTTTACCATGTACAATTTTTACCGCCAAGGTTTGAAGTATGGTTGTCTTGCTATACTTTGGTTGACATAACAAATTATTTGATGTCTCTGGTTGTATCAACAAAATACTATTCGTATTTTGTTGATCTGCCACCATATCTGCACACATGATTGTGTAATGCCTTTTTTTGCAGAATAGGCACTTGGGAAAACTCTTGCACTTCTTCGTAATGTGACTGCCTTTTAAGCAAATAGCGCATAATCTCTTGTTTTTAATGTAATCAATGCGATCTTTTAGACTCATTTTTGCCGCCTTATGACATTCTATGGCCGAATGGTTATCTTTTCCGCACCATATGCATGACAAACTGCTCTGTTTACTCGTACCTTCTTTGTTTTGTGAGGATTTGAACATGAAACAGGCGGTGGGTGGCTTCGGCTCTGCTAGGGTAATCTCGCTAAACTCACGTCTAGCTAACCGGATCCTTTCTTCCGACTCCACTTCTTGCCTCAGGAACTCCATCAACTTAGGAAGGTCTCTGGTATCCAGTTGACTGCGGTGCCATGCTCGGAGAGTGTCATCAGGTAATGCTGACTCGATCATGGGAAAAAGCATTGAGGCATATTTATCCCTTGTGACGCCAAGTGTTTCAAGCGCCTGCAAGTGTGTTTGAAGGGCATCATATAGTACTGTTAGGTCTTTCACCTCTCCCTTGCGTTGCATCAGAGTAATCAAACCTCTAACATATGTTTCTATGAGGACGTCGTCTCTGGCGAATCTTGCTTTTAATGCTTCAACTGCCTTATTATAATTTTCAGCACAGGGTGGATAGCTCTCAACCAGTTGTCGCGCACTGCTGTTCGGGGCCATGGACTGAAGAAAATACTGGAACTTATCGTTTAGGTCAATTTTATCGTCTTCGTGTATTTTTTTGAATTGTCCCCAGAACAATAACCAAGACTTGACGTTACCATCAAATTTTGTAATCTCTAGTTTCGGCAGTTTTAGATATCGCCGCCTGTCTGTCTTCGGCTTATCGTTCGACTCTGCAGAGTGTAAAGAAGATGTACTGCTGCTGTGCGATACAGTTTTTGAGAATAATGATCTGACCTTGTGCCAACGCATCTTGTAGAGCATGGACTTGTCTTGGTCTGCCTCAAACAAGGCTTCATCAAAATCTTCGGCTGCACACCATAGGTCTCGTATTGTCGCCTCGGCTTCGAATAGGCTTGAGGCAGTCTCCGATAAATGTTCAAACAGTTGACCGGCGGTTCCACTTTTGGATTCGACGGCGCTTTCTGTTTTATCGGCGAGACAGGTAAACTCTTTTCTGTATTGAGTACGTTTGCGCTTCCAGATTTCCATTTTTAACGGTCGCCAGATGTGAAGTACCCGGATTAATATACGCAACTTAGTTTAATACACAATATATTTTATTCAGAAAATTAATAGAGTTCTTTTTTGACAGTACTGTTATTTTGTAACTACGACAACGAGTACGTTACAATAATTTCAAATACTATTATACTTGACGATGGTTTCACAGCCACCTTGATCGACTCCGAAGTAACTCATCGTATCGGAGCGACAGGACCTACGAGGTCAATCAAGGTCGAGGGTTTCGCCGGCATGTCACCATGCAAGGCAATCAAATATGTAAGCTTTTCTATCAAAGGTAAAATCTGTTCTGAGATATTTGATATTAATAATGCTAAGGCTATGGACACACTGTCATTGTTGATACAAACTATTATTCGAGACGATTTATTGATATTTTATACTCATCTGACAGATTTAATTGATCAACTTACACTATTAGACGCTACACCTACCATTCTTCTTGGTGCAGAACATTGGTATGTAAGTGTGAGTCGTGAAGTCAGGCAGGGTTCTAAAAATCAACCAGTAGCTACACGCACGGCATTAAGTTGGGTATTGTACGGTAAATCTAGTACTTGGTCTAAAAAAATCGATTTCGTTAATCATGTTTCTATTAATACTTACAATGAATCTAGTATGGATAATCTAATCAAAGATTATTTTCGTCTTGATGCTATAGGCATTTCAAAGGTAGAGACCTTGTGCTCTAAGCAGGATAAGCATGCTTTAGTGACGTCGGAGACCTCAGCCAAGAGTTTATCGACTGGTAAATTTGAGGATGGTTTGCTGAGGAAAAAAGACATTCCGTGCGAACCTAACAGTTATCCTCTCGCTCTTTCGAATTTTCTAGGTTTGCGAAAACTTATAGCTCGTAATGTTAAATTCAAAAACTCATTTGCCTTATCTGGCTTCCTAAGAGTGACACTTTTAGCTTTCGTTCTGGGACTAAAATTCACGCAAGTGATAAGTTGACCAAAAGGAAAGTGTGTCCACCACAAAATGCAACGGAATATAATTTATGTTTTGTCTATTTCAGTTTTATGTTGGATTCGAATTGATGCCCAGTACATTCAAGCCATTTGTTAGGTAAGATCGTAAGATCAGAGTTTACCAATGTTGATAAATAGTTTGAAATTTTTACCAGGTGATTTGAATGTAGAGGACGACGCGAAAAAGATTTAAAATTTTTGATACTGATATGAAGTGATGGTTCTCTAGACCTTTATTTTTTATCATTACTGGTTTCTGAATGGTCTGAAGAATCATCGGCTTCGAATACCTTGGCTACTTTGAAGGAGTTAAAACCTTGCAAGTGGTCGTGGGTCTTACTCAGGTTCATAAACCTTCATCGGTTGTACCTGATCTCTCACGTTTTTAGTGAATTAAGACGATTGTTGCGTGCGACCGCGCGCGTTTTCCGTAGCGCGAATATTATTTGGTCCCTTTTAGACACGTTTTTAATAATCCAAATTCCAAACCATTTTATAAGTTTTATAATACATGATGTATAATTAGTTATTAAGCGTCCACTTCTAACCGCAACAGATTTCTGTTGCGGTTAGAAGTGTTGTTCATTATTTAATGAACGCGGAAATTGCCATCCTTAAAATGTCACAGATAGACACTTTTGGGCACATCCTTAAACTGTCACAGATAGACACTTTTAGCCAAGAATTGGCTCTTTTGCACAACTCTAAACCTCTTCTCATGTCAAGCAATTTGTACCTTCCATGCTCCACGAAAATGAATTGCTGAATGTAGACAGCCGCATTGTTGATTATCACACTGTATCATCAATTATTCTAGATGATCACCTTCCAGCTGTTCGCCTTCTTCTTCGCACCAATATTGGATCGTACGATGCCGTAGTGAAGTTTGAAATATCTGCCAGATGTATGTTTTTTGTACGAAGCATAGGTCAACACCTCAGAATCTGACAACAGGTAACCAGGTACCAGAGGTGGGACTTGACTACAACTATTTTGGCGCCGTAGATATACCAATTTGTCAGCAAAAGGAAGAAAAAGTTGGATATCTTTATTTCACATGTATGAGAGATATACGCGATACGTATGAAAATACGCGCAGTTTATTTTGAGATCGTTGCAATGCAGGTCTGTCAGCGGATTTCTCCAGTTAACATTGGTCTCAACGTGGACCCAGATCTGCCACGAAGAGTTTGGTCCATGGTATGCAAAGTGAAATATTTTTCCGACAGAGATGGGGTTGTGTAATTCACTGATGTGGCCACCAAAGGAGGCATAGGTACTCAAGAGGCCGCCAAAGTTAAGGATGATGCTATTGTGTAGCTTCGCCACACGAGGGGGATGATGTTGGAAACTGTTTTGTACCTATAGTCCATGGTTCTATTTTCCTTTTTTACTTAAATGTCAATGAAAAATAAATGAGTCGTATGTTGTGTCAGAGTTTCGTGGTTTTCATTTGCAGCATACTATCCACTTAAAGTTTTAATTCCTAACAACTTTATTCGCAGTTTTTTTAAGTTAGATGATATAAAAACAGTCGTGCTGTTTTGTGTCTGTTTGTATTATTAATCAAATGAAAAAAAATAAACAAAATTTGGTAAAATCGGTAATAGAACGAATAAATTCAAACAATAATTGCTATACGCACTCACAACCAGCCAGCGTTTCACTGATCATTACCCGGATTTTCACGATCGTATCGATGCAGCACTGTTGTTAAAATAGGGTAGGGGTTGCAGATAATATTCTGGGCACGTTGCACGGTCGCGGCACTCATCCCTCGAGGCTTGGCGGAATGAGATTCGTTCACGTAACCAGCACTCGTGTATAACCAGCATCCCTAGTGGTCGCTGCATTGATTAGTTTCGGATTATAACAGGGAGTTTGTTAATAGTGAATAACTTCATAATTCTGTAGGTATGAAAATGTTGATACGAATTTTAAACATGTTTTATGATCTAACAAGCGTTCCGACCCGCGAGTAAAATTTTCAAAAGTCCTTTCTTAGTGGATGCCTACGTCTTAATAGCTAATCTGTATGCCAAATTTCGTTCGAGGCGTTCAGTGGTGAGCTGTACGTTGATAGATGAATCAGTCAATCAGTCACGCTTTCCTTTTATAGGTAGGTACAATATTATTTGGTTGTAAGAAACACACTCATTAATGATTCGCGGTAACTCACTGGCAAATTTTATATTTGATGTAATAAATTATTTTTAATATAAAAATGTTATGTAATAACCACTATTTTATATTGTAATGTATTCTAAGTGCTGTTTTTTATAAATACCAATCATAAATTCATGAAGCGATGTCAATGTCATCCCTTGTTGTTCAATGTTCAAGACTAGAATTTCTAAACAGATATGTTGGATAACTTATAAATTAATTATAACTACCCTAATCCTCATAACTAATAATAAATGCGAAAATGACGTTGTTGGTTACCTATTGACGCTAAACCGCACAGCTGTACTACCAGAAATAAATAAAAAATATTATTTATCTAACCTAAAAAGAATTGCTAATAACCAACTACATTGAGCTAGTTGGATTTCTATTCAGTAATTCCAGTCGGAATAAAAAAAATTAAACTATGCTAGCTCGAAATAAAAGCTCTCGAAACAAACAGCTAATTCAAATAAAAAAATATTTGGCATAAAACGTCACATACAAACAATTTGACTAAAAACGTTCTATCATCAAGGTAACAAAACAAAAACAATATACGGCTGGCCCTGACAAGACCAAGATTGAGCGGTCCACAAATTAAGTACAAAGGCTGTCCCCACTATGTCGGTGATCAGGGCTGCCGCCTCATGAAATATTCATAGGCACGGATGCGGGAGGCAACACCGCCCGATATATGTATTTACCGCTGACCACGTCAACCGGGGCGGGGAGACGCGACACCGAAATAATAACTAAGGTGGGCTGTGGAGATACACCTTTATATTTACGTATGCAATATAGTGCGCGCGATGAGTTTTGGTTTATGGAAAATTTTCTTCAGTTTTACAAATTGTACTTGGAATAAATCCGTTCGTAAAATATTTGCAATAATTAAAAGTAAAATAATTTAATTGTGAATGGATTATTATTACACCCAACACGTCATATCTCACGTGTCTTCATTATTAAATGACTATAAACAATAGTTTGTGAAACCACAACAATTTTTAGAGATACCTCAGGGAACTTTTTGATTTATTACTTGCCGTGACTGGAAAAGCGCAGCGTATAGCAGACAAATGGCTTAATGGTCTTACAGATGTATAAGGTACGGGGATATTACAAAGCACCATATGAATTGAGCTTAAAAATATTTATACTTTAAAAAAAAGTGTATGTAGTACCTATTTATTTGCTGATAAACTGGTTTGCGTGGAAGTGAATAACCTGACTTCCAAAACTAAATCGAACATACGAATGTTTGATTTCCACTCATGACGAACATTTGGGTACATGTAAATATTATTATGATTGCTAGCCTTACCTGGGTGGGACCATAATTCCAACTTGGTAAGTGATAATGTGGGCGAAGGTGGTAAGCACACAACCAGATGTTTACTTAAAGGGTAAATACTTGTCTTATGGGTAACCTAATTTTCATGTTTCGATTACCTATTAAAACTTAAGTTAGAGGTACAATTTAATTTGTAACTTGACTCAAAAAATAACAAACTAAGGTGTCAGTATATTGCTAAGGAGCACTATATTTGGGGCACTATATTATAGCTTCAAATAAATTATTATAATATGTTCCTTTTCTAATATCAATAGATAAATCCTAGAGCTGATTCTAAAAGCCGTTATTGAAATCTCAGAACCCAATTATATTCGACTGGACTGAATTGCCCTTTAATTCCATTCATCAAATAGATTTTTTTATTTCCAAAGTTCTATTGCAGATGGAGCAGCGGTGCGGCGTCTGGCTAATTGAAGCAAATTGCGTCAGCTGCGCTTGGCAGAAAAGGCACGGATTTCGTGATGATTGGAAGAACATTTATTTTAGATTGGGGCAATGCGGCAAGACAATGCTATACGAGAAGTGATAATTCTAGATTAAGGTTATTTCTGCATTCTAAGTTGCAAGAGATTTGTAAAAAATATATGTTAAACTAGAGAATATACGACGAGGAATAGTATTTTTTATTTTAATTTTACTTAAACCGTATATCTTTTTAAAACTACGAATGATTTTTTCTCTTATTTGGTCTATCCAAATAACATGAAAAATATTCAAATACTTTCTTAGATCTAGTAGAAAGGGAATAAATTTCTTACTTTTTTTTAAAAAAGGCTTAGTATTTTATTAAAGTACATAAAACCATATTTTTTACTAAAAGTGCACTTCGCATGTCTCGCTTGTCTCCGCTCGTTTAGTAAAGGGCCGGAGTCATTCGCGAAGAGCTTCTTCCGTCGTTTATAGAGCGCATTCAAATAAGCAGTGGACCGTACAGTAGTGAGCGCAACCACTTCACAATGGTGAACAAACGTAGATATTAGTCGGCCTTGTTAAGACACTTATAAAAGTTACAATTGACTCTTTCACCGCACAACCTATTAACCTACCTATATAGGTATAGGTATAGGTAGTATACCTACCACTGGTCCTAGAGACATGAGATTTGGAAGGTGTACCTATACGTATTCCGTCCCACGGTTTTACCCGTGAAACCGGTACAACTAGTCTACAAATATATCTAAATATAACTAATATATAAATAAATCCTACTAATCCTTTTGTTGGAAGTTTTTCGGCTGACATGATGAAATCCTACAAATATTATAAATGCAAATGTTTGTATGTTTGTTACTTCTTCACACTCAAATGAAAATTGGTATGGAGGTAGCTGACACCCTAAATTAATATATAAGCTACTTTTTATCCCTCGCAAATGCGGGTGAAACCGCGGGGCGGAAGCTAGTAAATAATAAATACAAAAGCTTATTACCTATAGATGTTATTTTTCCAAATGCAGATATGGACATGGTTTTTAGACAAACATTCGCAGGAATATATAAAAAAAATACTTTTTGCCAAATAACCAAAAACGTCGTAACTAAAAGATGAATGTGAGAGTCTATGTATTGAGCTAATTTGGGTTTAGTAAAGCGGTATTTCACTGAACACCGAGCATTATTGATTGTCTATTTGCGACTGATTTCCGTGGAAAGTTTTGTCACAGCCTCGTTTTATTGATTAGGTGTAAAAGCACTTTACTGAGTGAATCTATCTCAATGTATTTGCACAATTGAAGAATTTATAAGGTAAAAAAATACAAATAGTTAAATTTAGGAATAAATTGTCAAAGAATTTTACCCTTTCGGGTAAATATGAGTTGGGGAATGAATGGTTTGACGCTGCGAAATTAATCTTGCAAAAGCTTTTATCACATATGGATATTTTTAATATTTAGACTAAATTTGTTTATGTTTTTTTTTATTTTGTAGCCAGTATATAAACTGAGTTAACCAACAAAAATACTCATTTTCACAGCACTTTATCTCAATCCTAATGAGAAAGTTTGTGTATATGTTTGTTATGGTCTGTCTTATGGTATGTGGTTACCGTAGCCTATAGATGCTTGTAACCCCGAGGGTATAAATCGCGCGTTGCCGACTCAGCAAAAATCTCTTCACACTCATCATAAAGAATCCACGCTGTAGGATCCTCTCTGGGGAAAAGCGAGAAGCTCATTCCACAACCTAGCGTCTGCGTCCTGCAAATTATTATAGATAATATAGTTACATCTTAGATATTTATAAGCATTCACTAATCTAACATGTATAATATACATATCCCTTAATGCAATTAATTACATTTGGTCAATACCTATCAACAAAGCAGAGATTGCATTGCATAGGCCATTATCGTCTGTAAGCTAACTTTGATATGGTCAACAGTAAACAGTAACAATAGGTATGTCATCAAATTGTCCTATTAGCGCTGACTGACGGGTTTTGTGCGACAACATGAGATTATGTCGCAAGTAGCATGATAGTTATACCTATTTATGTTGTCATAACTAATCAGAAAGGATACTGTAATTTATGGGTGATTATCGAGTCGGAAAATATCACACGTATTATGTTTCACGTTGTCTTACACGATCTATAAATAATCCGCTGTGAGATGGCCGACGCTCATAGGGGATTACAAAATATCATTTACTATTGCAACATTCTAGACACATTTTTCAATGATCATTTAAAAAATAGTGTTACGAGAGAACAAGTTCCTTGGCTATCGATTTTACAAGCAATCGGACTGGTAAGGAAAAAGTTCAAAATGGAGGCCGTTTTTTGCCACCCTACACACACTCCGATAATATAATAATGGAAGTATACATAATAATTCCCTCTTGTACCCATCTGTCAATATTTTCCTGTATATTTATTATTCTCATAAGTGTCTGGACAATATCAATTCTGTGGAAAACTGATACCTATACCTACTTATTTTTTGTGTTTATGCTTTATGACAAATTGAAATCGTATAAGCAACAAACATGGAACTGTTCCTTTAGTATTATTTGATATTCATAGTACAACAGCTCGTTAGAATAAATCTCCGGTATCACATGTATCTATTGTTCGTTCTCGCGTTCGACTTTGATGGATGACGGCGATTAATGTTTGTATAGCCACTGAACTATTGGTTGCGATTGTTTTTGCAGTTGTGCTGATGCGGTTGTATTGGTTTTGTAAAAATAACCGAAGAATAATCCATTTTGATGTTGAATGTAGGTCCCTACTAATATAATTATCCCGCAATTATTACATAGATATAATCACATGAACCTGAACGTAACTGTATGGGTAAACATTTTTCGAGAATTGTATGATTGACATAATACGAATATATTTTTCAATAAGGTAATACCTTACAACTTAGACAAACTTGTAACTAAAGAAAAGTCCTCAGAAACAAACGATTATAAGTACCTACCTGGATTAGAAAGTTCAAAATTTCTTGACTTTAACCGCAATAATAATAATTCATCCCATCATAAGCATTGTCTCCATTGATAATTATTTTCATTTCATACAAATAAAGAAAAATGATAGCGAGGTTCCGTTTAATCTAAATTCAAGGTTGGTAATTGAAGCCCGTCTGTTTTTATCGTTCCCTGATCTTTATAATTTCAACTTTAATAAGAATTGTCTTGATCCAAGAAGAAGCGTTTCAATTTACTTTTATTTCAGAAGGTTAACAAGCAGACGGGTCTCTTAATGGTGAGTTAATGGTACTTATGTGTTGTCAAACTTTATGAACCTTATAATAACTGGCTCTCAAGTGCAACTGCACAAAACACAGCGGTAGGTGTTTAGCAACTTACCTTTAACTTGATAAAATAAGAGTATGAATTTCTAATAATTTCAGACTTTTATTCTTGAACTACCTTTATGTACCTATACTATTGAAGTATAAAGTATAAATTTTGCATCGTTGGCATAAAGTATAGCCACCTCCGAGAGTTCGTAGTACCGTTGAGAACGGTCAATTTTTATATATGTATAGCGATTTACTACAATAAATCGACAGTAATTTTTCAGCCTGAAATATTTGTGGTTTCAGTCACCATATCTCTAGGGCCGTGCACAGGGATGAGCCTGTTAATAAACTCAATTTTTCCTACCAAAAAATATGCGGAAAATCGAAACAACGAAAAAAAAATGCTCTCCTTTTTTTGTCGAGGACTACGTTCTACAGTGACATATAGTGAAGTGACCGAATAATTTGCTCATTTGTCAACGTCTTCGCTTTACGGAGGAGAAAAATGATTCAGTGAATCTGTCAGGGTTTCACGTCGCTGAATTAATTGAAATAAATTACCTAGTACGCGTCAACAATTTAATCATGCCGAGAATAATCTGAGACCTGTCGCAGTTACTCACTAAAGCAATTAAAGTAAAAATCTTGCATTGGTCTTCTCGCTCCGATTTGGTGCAACAATTTTAAAAGATTAGGGAAAACTGCGTGTTCTTTTTTTAAATTAGAGGGTATGAGGTTTGCATTTGTAACGCGTTCTCATGGCACTGTAAGTTTGCATTGCTGTTGCTCAAACAGTTTCGGTCAGGAACCTTTCAACCTCAATAGAATATTCAAAGGTTGGCCTGTGAAAATATGGCTCAATTGGCGCTACGATCCGCGCGGGATTTCCGTTTTAATATTCAGGCGTTGAAAAATATCCCGTCATAAAAACCTGGACCGTATGAGTTTTTAGAGCCCACGTATTTGAATATTGATGTTTATGGAAAGTAGGTACGAATACCGTGCCTCTGAAAAATATAAAAGGCTATATTTGGACGTGCGTGTGTCGTAAATTTCGTGTAATGGAACTATAGATAAATTGAGCCACTCCATTACCACCATTACGATTTCATAATAAATTTAAAAAAAAAACATAATGGGATAAAATGAAATGTTGCAAGCAATGATGACTTAGCACATCAATTACGTAGGTATATACGTCATCATACCTATTTGGTAAATAAAAAAAAATAAAACATTATAATTTGACATGAGTTTCACACACATGGTATCCATCCATAGTTGGCACTCTGGAAGATCCTAATTGAAGGAACAAAAAACCGATACAAATTCGGAAACCAGTCGCATGTTCAATTCATCTGAACCATTGTTTTGGATTTGTACGAAAGCCACTTATTATGTCGTAACAATAAATAAGTATGTATTATCCAACAATAAAACACGTTCTTTTAACGATAGGCCTGTGTGAGAGAAAAAGAGCATTAAGGCGTAATTTATCACGGTTTCCACGCCATTAAACATGGAGACTGCAAAAACCGCGTGTGCGTGATAACGCTTCATGAGAACAGAATTGTCTGCAAACGTAAAAATCATTACCAACATCAGAATATTCTGATAAAAAAATATGGCAACGCATTACCTTCCTACTTCACAACACTGCGTAGCGAGAATTTGAAATAAACATTAATAATCGTCAATTTCAGCGAAATATCGAGTAATGGGCGCCAATGAAAGGCTCTTTGAAAGATTCGCTTTGATTATGAAGAAAATATAAACATTTCTTCACTAAATTCTCCCCTTTCAAATATATGTGTACTATACGTATATTTAATTAAAACTGACCTTATATTTATTTATACGTTTAGTATTATTTGTGAATTCAATGGAAAAATATCTTTTACCATTGAATCCAGACAATACCTTTAAGTCCAGACTAATAAGTCGTAGGTTCGACTACCATATTTTTTTATGGGTTTATCTAATATACGAGTGTATACTTCAAATGATCTATAAATGGAAATACTATTATAGACAAGTGTTTGACATTACCCATACTAAGGATATTTGCAACATAAGTCGAATGTTCTTCGAAGTAATCATAAGGGACTGGCCCTGGAAAATGACCTCCAATATACTAACCTAAAGGGATACTTGGACCCCACTTGTTCTGCGGTCATCTTGCGTTTATACACTTACCGTATTAGGTATATTGAACCAGACAAGGACTTGTCAAATTCAAATTTTTTCCAACTTTTCGACTTCATATTGGAATACGTTATAATATGATCCAAAAGTTATAAAATGACTTCAGCAATATATCTAATAAGAAAAATAATTAAAGTAGGTAGAATGGTTTTGCTAAAACAATGCATATCATTTTGAATCTCAAAATATGTATGAAAATAAGTATTAATTTTTTTTTTACTTAGGTCTAGTTTATATAAACCACATTATAAAGACATATATTAGGTACATTATAAATAGATTGTTTACAACCCCCAATGCCCTATAAAACTAGTCTAAACATCCGAGATATATGTTTTCAGGTAAATTAATTGGTCAACTCTGCAAGCTATTGGAAATGCCTTCGAGAAACCTCCAACACGTCACTGGCTTGTCGGGCTTTGGACATTGACAGCTCGACTCGAGGCAAGAAACGGACACGTCGGACTGACTTAATACTTTTGATTTTCCTGTACCTCACAGAACACAAAACCGACTACCACCAGGAAGGCCGGGTACTTGTTTGCTGATTTCGTTTCTTATAAAAAAGGCGAAAAAAAGTATAGAATAAATTTCTGTCATCGTTTCAGCAAACCTTATAAATTACCAGTTTACTAGTTGTCTAAAAGTAAACATCAGAAATCTTATGCAATGTTGCTTAGAACCCAGCCCTGGATTTTTGAAACCTTTGCTAATGGACACACACATAAAGTTGGTACTTTACCTATAGCTATTGTTTCGTTTAAAGGCTAATGGGGTCCGCTGAGCCCGACCATGTTATTCAAGTGTCAAGAAGATGAATGTCACGTTATTTATGAGGTCGCGGTGAAAAACTGGCTTTTTGATACCTGCCTTCCCAAGTGTGGTTCGCATGACTCTACGTAATCCCGGACTTTTAACTGCGTAATCCTTGTTATATAATCACGATTTGAATTTATATTCCGTGTGCCATACAAACTCAATCTCAAAATTCGTTTAGGCCCTGATAAGGCTCTTATGGAGTGAATTAACTTTGTGTTCGTATATTTTGTTATAAAAGTTTGTTATCAATTTTATCACTATTTCGGATTAATATATTTAGTATGTAAGTTAGATTGATAGTTGGTTAATTTATTTATGCATATTTTCATTTTTATTTTCCATATATTTCCATATTTTAAACATAATTCCATATTTTGTAATAAAAAGTGTTATTTTTAATACCTATCGCTTTTTTACTACATATTATATGTACATATTTTATAATTTTTATTACATATCTATCCGGGCCCTAGTGATCAATATGCCATTCAAAGTAATGGAAGTCCACAAACCGTGAGACTGGTACTGGTGGTGGTAGACTTATTTCATTTAGTACCTACACAGCCAAAACTGCACAAGATAGTGTTGATAGAATTCCGAAATAAACATAGTCAAAGTCTTTATTTGTGATTAATTTGTAAATGTGGTTACAAATAATGTTAGTCAATGTAAAATAGTATCACACATTTAGCCATCTTTAGCAAACAAAATTTTAATAAGTACCTAAAATAAATTTAACTAATCATCACTAAATATAAATTGAATGTCAAAAATAAAATATAAATAAATGGTAACAACACATTTGACACAGTACTGTGTGTCACAGCACCATTGCGGTGTATAATGCTTACATTATTTTAGTCACTGTATTAACAATAACACAAAAATATGTAGGCTTCATAACTAATAAAACTAACGCTTTACCCAAAATTAATACCAACAAATATTGGGGATATTATTCATCCTATCAGAGCGCGGCAAGGACCGTTACGTATATATATCTTGTAGTCAATAAACCTACCCTAGATAAATATTTCGATGGAATCATGTGTTGCCCTAGAGCCTGTGTTGCCATATAAATAATTTAAAAAGTCTACATTTTGTACCTACAAATTATAGTATTTTTTGTGAGTAAACAGTATGATTAGTCATTAAATTTTATTAGGTAATCGGCTTCAACACCAATATTTAGTAATTTGACAATTATATAATCAGTTCAGTTACACATACAGACATAATTAATATAATAAGGCTAAAGCATCAACGGTTGCGCTAAAGACGGTAAGTACGCGGTGAGTAAGCGTCTGATCCAAACGTAAATAATTCTAAATTAACATTGTTACTATGGTTATTCACAGTGTCGTTGATGTTTTAGACGTTATAGTGTTATCAGTATTTCATTACCCCTACCATAGATCTATAGTTTAATTAACCAGAAGGTACAGTTGGAATCACTGTCTATTGCAATATGATGAAGCGATCGCAAGTACAGGCAACTCATGAATAATTTATGTGCAGAGAATGCGGCAATTTGCTCAATATATCCTATGTCCCGCAAACAACATGCAGATGTATCTTATGTTATGCCTCAGGACAAAATGTGCCATGCATTGCCTCGCTGCTTGATACCCAATTTAGTTACGGATGTATTCTCCCTCTTAAATGGGTACTCTATTAATATAATCTATATTGATAAAATTTACGTGTCTCGTTATTTTAGTAACCCTATGTTTTATTATTAGGTATATTTTATGTATTAATTTGAAATCATTAACATGTAAAGTGTAATCATTAGCTCATATTAAACTTAGTTGAAAAAATGGAAACAATGTTCGATCCGCACCCGTCCCGGAAAAATCCTCTAACTTAGCTAATAAAGATTTATCGTTGCGATAAAAAAATTCATAGCAGTGAGTTGGCCGTAAATAATTCGTGGCATACCTGCGAATGCTGATTTGACATGGGTCAGGGCCTCGAGTTCGAGCCGTATAATATTTCATTTCTTCCAAGTCGTATCACGAGTCGCAACCGCGGCGCAAATTGAAATTTACCCTTAGAATGTCCAAAATTATTCGAGTAGATATTACACACAGTGTAATTCTTACTTTTGTATTAAAACTACCTCATTAGATCAATGCACGCACACACAATAGAAGTTCTTTAGAAAACGTCAACAGTAGAAAAAATATTAAACAATTTAGAGAGCTAAAAAAGAAGCTAATAGCGCAGTTGGTAGTCCTAATATCGGTGTGATGTGTTCGGACCGCTACACATGAGAGCCAGTTCTATATTAGGCTTAGGTACTAGCATATCTACGTCACATGCTATAAACATTTATTTTCAAATAGGGTATAAGTCTGGTGTTAACAATCGTAATCAATTGTGTTATTTATGTACTCGTAATTTCAAGAGTTCTTTGCAGAGAGGATATCAGATAGAAGTAGATAAAGGATACTGATAAGCGTATTTTATGGACATTTAAAACCCAATAAATTTCATCAAGTTTTCCGGAACCGCGCCGGTAGGTATACCAAAAGCAATATACGACTAATAACAAACGTAACCATGCAAAAAATAAAGTCCAAAATTGTTTGCTCCTATGATCAGAAAACAAAAAGCAACGCATTCACATTCGGCTGTTTTGTCCCACGCTCATTATTTTAGTCGGGCGGCTAACCCCAGAATATCCTACGCTATTAACTACCGGAACAGGGTATACAATAAATTTGGAGTTTTCATATATAAATCAGGGTCAGGCGTGGCCCAGAAGGTCCTAAGATAAACCCAATGGTATAGGAGACGTTATACGTAGCATCTGGCTGTCGCGAACTCTGTCACATTACTGCCGGTTTTATGTGGGGACTCGAGTGGATCTTGCTTTAATACTGTACGTTTCCTAAGCAAAACTTACACAAATTGAAACTCGGATCTGGAAGCTTTGGATAATTGAAACATTTTGTACGGACATAAAATTCGTTTCATCTCTTATATTATTTCGGTTGTAGTTTAAATGTCCTTGCACCGTTATTTTTTTGTGATTAATGTTTTATTAGGGCTTCAAATGAAATGTTTAGTTATAGTTTTAACAACAATAAATAATAATTATAAATATCCTGGGACATTCTTCTAGTTCTTCTTCTTTTTGGATTATATTATAATATAATAATTATTATTTATTTTGTTAATATTATAACTGAACATTTATTTTGCAGCCCTAATAAAACATTAATCACAAAAAAAATAACTAAAAAAAAAGCGGTGCAAGGAAGTAATCTACTTAAATGAAAATCTACTTTAAGGTGCCTTAAGTTCTCTACATCCCGGCCACGTTTCCTTGGCTCTTAAACCCGGATATCCGGTTTCATCTGGGACTCGCTCTTTATTTGTGTCGGCCATAAATTTAACCTAACAGTTATAGGTCTTTAAATTAAATGAAATATTTAAGACAAGGTCTAATATTAAGACCGAAGGTAACACATACTTAGGTAAATAATAGTAGTTTATGATACTGTTGCATAATAGGGGTTATTAAATACGAGTGTGAGTTTAAGTACCGGGTCGTAGGCGAGGTTCTTAATAGTATCACACGAGTCTAAACTCATCTAATGATGTAATTTAAAGGTAAAAATTTGATAATATTTTGTCATAGGTTTTCATGACTTAGGTGATTCAAAACCGTTTCATGCGCAAAGCCACGGGCGCCCCGTGGTACATGCGTAATGAAAATCTCCACATTGATTTAGGTCTCCCCACGTTAAAACAATTTATAAAACGCGCCTCACGCAGATTTTTCAATACCGCCGTTAATCACCGCAACCCTCTTATAGTGAAAGCCGCAACGTACACGCCCTCTCGTATACTCCGTATCCTTAGACCAAGGCAAGCCCTCAGCGAGCCGGATGACCCCATAACATTAGCTCAGATCGAAGCTGACGAAGCCCGTAAAAGTACACAACACACTACACAAAACCGATTACGCTACCGTCCTCGACGGCGAGGACCGCCGCGACGTCCCACTCAGTCTCGTCCCGTTCAAGCGGCCCGAGCTGCCATTAGTAATCCGACCGCCCCCAATTAGTCGTAACTCGTACAAAGTCCTCCCCTTCCCCCGGTAACGCCCTGAGCCGAGGTTCGTACCCCACTCGGGGGTGCCCTCAGGCGTTGTTACCTAAATGTTACCCGGCTGAGAGCTCTCTGCGCTCGCCGATTGTCCGGTAAGGTTGGAGCAGCCATCAGAGGCTACCCTTTCAAAAAAAAAAAAAAAAAAAAAAAAAAAAAAAAAAAAAAAAAAAAAAAAAAATTTCATGACTTACGGGTATCGATTATTCGTCATTTCGACTGCCGCCTCCACAATTTCAGATACAAAGTTTATTTCACCTTAGTATCACTGCTATTTTTCTATCATTTTTGTCCAAAATAAAATATGTATGCAAAAAAATTAATAAAATAAACAAACATTAATCATCATGGCGCCCAAATCCGAGTGGGGACATGTTCAAATACTTGTACTTTAATGAAAAAAAGTTATTTTATAGCATTATCTTGGGAAGAAAACTGTACTATAATATAATTTTTTAATTTCATTATAGACGGGTGTGCATAAAGTGGGTCATTAAAATACTGCTTTTGATTTCGTAATTAGAACTTTACGATATGAGAGTAGATAAATGATATTAGTATTTGTTGGAGCTTGCAAATGTAACTGGCTATGTAATTCAATAATAAAAAGAAAGATGTCGACATGACATTGTTTTCTATAAAAGTGTGCTTCATATTGAACTGCGTTGCCTGCAAGAACAGCATTTACAAATATAGAAATATGTGTGACAGAAAATTAAGCCAATCTTTACAAAGGCACAAAATTGTGAAATAGGTTTCGAATCATTTCATCAAATATTCATACCAATCATGAACACATAACTTTACGAAAATGTCAAACATTCTAATAAAAGTATGAATGAAACATAAATATGAAATGGAAATCTTATAAATTATAAATCTGCTCCGAATGGAATTGAATACTAAAGGTTTCTCTCTGAAAAATGTGTGTAGGTGAATTGAGCGACAATAAGTTAAAAAAAAAAACATTAAACAAAGATTTTTAAAAATATAGAATTGATTATGCTTTGGCTAACATGGTGCAACAAAAATTAAATCTAAATGACCTATTATTGAGAATTTCTACAGGCCCTATTTTTTTATTATCAATTTATTTTATTTATTTTACAAGCAGGTGAAATAAAAATGCTATTAAATGTAGCATTTTTCCTATATTATAGCGACAGAATATTTCATTTTCGCCCTTCATGGCCTGTAATTTTATTACAGGGATCAATTTTACGACATTCGATACTTTTACGGTTGTTGAGCCTTAAACGTAAAAGGGTTACAGTTATGGTGGCTATTACTTACCCTCTTTTGTTCTTGTATAGAATTTTGAGAAACAAATTCTGGTTTTAAATAAATTTTCCTGATTTTACAGCCACACAATACGGATGGAGGTGCAAGATTTATGAAGGTAGAATAAAAGAGAATATTACATTTTGAATATTCTTTTATTGCTGAATTCCAGTGACACCTACGGGTTAAAATATGTTTTTCAAAGTTTTTTTACTGTCTTCGGTCTAGATATAGGTCTTTAGAAAGTACCTAAATAACTGCAAATTTTGTTTTCTTGTCTTGTCTTCAATTCCTAATTGGCATTTCATTTTTTGTACATACCTACCTAATAATTCATATCAAAATTTCAGGTAAGTATTTACTACCACACAATTCCTTCCTTCTCCTTCGTACCTTCACTTCACGTTAACCGTTACGGAAGATAAACCAATTATAGTTAGACGAGGCAAAGAGTTCATCTGTACTCTAACTTTTGAAATCAACAAGCCTGTCTTTAATATAACTTTGTTGGCAGATTGCGATACAAGTCACGTAGTAGTAGAACAGAAGCCGCTGGAGCCTGGCGCCAAATTATGCCGGTCGGTCCCAGTTCAAAACACGTGATCTCTCCTCACTACTTATATCCTAGTACTTTGGAAACTTATTTTATATATCTAGAATTTTGGGGGTAGGTGGTTTTTTCTAGGGCCATATTAGTCGTCGTATATAATATGTATGTAGGTACATTGGGGAGAAAAAAGTTAAAAAGTAAAAAATTATTCAATCTAAAATTCGACACTACTCAGTTCCATTTAAACTTAAAGCAACAACAATTATAAACAGAGCTATACATTAATGCAAATCCTTTTACCAGACAGTACAATTAATATATGTATGAGTATGTACTTAAGTACGGTTAAAAATATGTGTTATCATTTCAAATACAATTTTACATTTCATGAAAACCATTAATTTCAATAAAGTAGATAATTTGATAGGGAAGAAATGTATCTAATATACTTTTCTATCAATTTATTAACTCTAATGATACTTTTCATGCAACTATTCCATTTGTATAAAATCCATAAGAAAACTATTCTAAAGTACCTAAGCGTAGTTTTCAGGCCACTTTAAGCTACGCCTTCGGTTTAGGAGCCAAATTAAAAGGCTGAGACTGCACAAAATATTTTGGCAAATTTCCTCGAGAGTATCAAGAGCTCTGGCCGCGTGTGGAGGCTCATTCCCTACAATTCCCTCGGGAAGAGAATGCGAATCACGTCGCTGGCAAGTAGAATTCCAGCGCTTCGGACGATCTCTCAAATTATCTCCTTGGACAGAGTGCGCTGAACGTAATTCCAAGCACTCGCGGAATTGTCTATATGTGAGATCATAGAATCGATACAAGAAAATTGCGAACATTTGTACCTAATGGTAAGGAAACGGGCTTGTTTCAGGTACGCCTATTTATGTAGCCATTTTGCTACAGGTGGTGTTTTGATTGCGTATTCGTTATTACTAAAGTGTGTCCCATCGGTAAAGTTTCTACATTTGAATACTGGTCACATAATTCTTTCCAGTGCCACCAACATGAGAATTGATCTGTGGCGGCGCTGATGATCACTGACAGTATAGTGATGATTGATTTAATAGTATTTAGTTCAATTTATTGCCACTTCATTAATTATGTGAGTCATTATGTAAGTTGATCATATAGCGAAATAATGCCGGAATATGTATGTTATATAAGCGACACCTTTTACTACATAATTAACAGGCACATTACAAAATAAATGAAATTAGGTACCTAGTTTCAGAGAAAATATTTTGTTACATTATACATTCATAATAATATTATTATGCTACATTGTACGAGAACCCGTACCGAAGTAAAAGGTCGTAAGGTTGATGCTATAAAAGAAAAGGTCTTGAGGAAATCTGCGCACCAGAAGAATATATAAGGATGGTTTATTACCTACATACTGGTACCATAAAACCAAAAAGAGACGTGTGTTCAGAATATTGTCTTAATGTTAGAAATTTCATCATATTTTTCTTGAAAACCTAGAATATAAACGTAAACTGCTGCTCAGATTGTATTTACTAGTCTAGAATGCAGTATAAAGCTATGCAAACGCCGAGTTCCGCAAGATCACTCTAAAGAATGCCTTTTCTTTTTTGTGCTTTATCAAATAGGTAATATCGTGCTCATTACATAGAGCTAGTTCCCATAAAAATTCAAATATTGCCATAAAAACAAAATGTCGTGGCTAATCTTGTTGATAAAATTATGCTCTTTGCTAACCAAAAACGTGAAACAGCATGGTACCATAGTAATTTATTTTTAATCAAATGCAAATTCAACCTAGTCAAGGTAAATATAAGCTCAACAATAAACCTTATAATGGTCATAAAACGCGCAATTAAGTTCATAGTGTTGTTATAGATGGCACAGCCGGTATTTTTTATTAAACTAGCGGTCGTTAAACTGCCTGCGGGTGAATTAAATCAGAGGTCATTTAGTTTTACAGACTTCGATAATTACTGCCGCGCTGCCAACCGACCTGTAAAATTTTCATAAACGTACCGTGACTATGTCGATATAAGGTGGAAAATGATAAATTTGTGAAGTGGGCTGGGCAGTCGAGTTCCTTCTACGGTAGTTATGCGGTGCGGAAAGGATGTTGTGCCAGACACTAAAAACCTAATAAATATTCTGAAACATGTAAGTACAGATCATAATTTACAACGCACCAATACGGGAAATTCTTACGCACCAATTCGCTCGGTGAAATCTGATCCCAAATTAAGCCAAACTTATACCATGGAAACCAGGATAACTGATATTTTTTGTAAAAAGTACTTTACGTTAACCAACCATGCCAACTATCAATTAATTCATAATCCATAATATACTTAGTATAGCAGATTTTTAAACACTTATGAAGCACGATAGAGCTTATTTATTTGTAAGTTTTATCGGTGGAAGAAACAAACAGCTTCGCATGCTAAAAATAACAATAACCTCACATAAAGTAGACGCAAGGATTAAAATTTTCATCATCGAAACCACTACGAGTATTTATTGCCAACCTACCCTGAATCATTTATATTTTTAAGCCTGAAACACAGGGATGCCGACAGGCTCTTTAAATATTCAGTACTTACTCTGCTTTCTACAATGTCTTTACTATGAAAATAAAATGAAACCTGAGATTTTGTAGGCAAATGTGGTTTTATTGGTATTATAAGTTGTGTGTTAAATAAAGTGGTTTAAAATTATTAAATGTAGTAACAATAGTACGCAATCATTGTGTTGGATAATAAGCTTATACTTATATAGCAACGCATGATTTTAACTGAACATGTTCTTTTTGAATGATATATAATGAATATATAAAGTATGTACATGAAACGTTAGTTGTAAATTAAACATTTGTAAATAGTTTCTTGTTTAATAATTAGTGAACCCAAGGACACATCTCCGCTTACAAACATGTAAATCTTCAAACATAATAATTGTCGCTTTTTGTAAGTGATAACGACAGGAAATTCAAATACTTTCAAGTAGTCTACATTTAATTTAATGTAATGTTTCTTTCTTTCTTCCATTGAATTTCACTACATTAAATACATTATATTTAATGTAGTGAAATTCAGAAGAAAGAAATTTTTTTTCTTTTAGCTTAGCTAAAAGAAAAAATACAGATAATAAAAGTTTTCTTGATTTGATTACCTATTCCAATAGAAACCCTAGTGGGATCGATTATCGTTACGTTTAATCGAAATCGACTGTTGGATCCAATTATTTAAAGCTTATTGCTCCCTTTAGAGATAGACGCCTTTGAAGGCTTGCTTACAAACCCTTATGGAATTAGGTTAGGTACTCCTAATTAATTCAATTTAATTTAAGGTCAAATGTTTTGCCCATAGTGAATGAAGAGAAATTTTCTATCAAACATTTATTTACGCAAGCAATTAAGTAGGTATCTTCTCTCTACTACATCTTGTAATGTTTATTGTTCTTGACCGGGTCCATAGACACTTAAACATTGTAAAACGCAAATAAATATCAATATGAACTTTTACCTAAGTTCATAAAATCCTTATAAAATTTCACTTACGGAACAAGCATTAGGTACTCACATTAACAAAGGTGTTTTGAAAACACACATTTACTCATTAAAATACTATAGATTAATACTTACTGAATGTCTATAATCTTCATAGCCAATTAAAGTTATATTCCTTTGTGAAATATTGTACGTAAGGGTATCTCACACAATAGGCGTGTGTGTGTCTGTATATGTGTCTGCCTAATTTATAAGATCTTATATTATTACTTAAGCACGCATACAGATATTGTGTGTATAGGACCGTGTACCTATCCTCAACGGATATTGGAACTGTTATCGCAGTATGCAAATTCAATTGCGCAGTGCACTCTAAGCGACATCCTCGCTGGGTGCAATTGATCGTCACTGCCCAATATAAGCTTACGAGTGTTTTGATGATTATAGTGACTCGATCATGGTCGAATATTGCTTTAATAGAATTAAAAAAGAAATCTAAAAAAAAACTTCTATATTGAGGAGCAAAGTGGATTATACCTTCATTTAAAAAGGGTGATTTTCCGCAAAAGCACCTGGAGGTAGCTCCCCACTTCCCCACACACTTTTTCCAATACTTTCAGACTTAAATAGGTATCAAGTCTTATCAGAACTTCGTCTGTGCGATATAGAATCTTACGGTGCCATCTCTCTATTGCAATTGGAGTGATAATCGTAAAATAATATTCCTTAGTAAACCATATTTTGTACTTTTCTCCGTTGTAAATTTCATACCGAAATGGTAATTTTGTTATATCGTTGGGACCCAAATTACTTCTGCTTGAAAATTTATATGAAAAGTTTTAATGACTCACAAACGTTTAAAACTAATAAAACCGATGGAAACTGACATAAAACTTCTCCATAATTACTTTCTTATCAATAAAAAAATATAAATTTTAATGTTACTGTACGGACATCAATAAAATTCTTATATACGAGTAGTAACTAGCTGTTGCCCGCGGTTTCACTCGCGTTCCCGGGAAAAAAAATTTTTATGACCTATTCTCAGATCTACCGAATATACATAAAAATCTGTCAAACCGTTTCGGAGGAAGTGACAAACACTATGACACGAGAATTTATTCATATTATTTTAGTAGTTCTTACTGCTTCTTTCGTTCTTACGACATTCTTATGTCAATAGATATTTCATACCCATATACCTACCGACTACCTAAGATTTGTTTGTTTTTGATATCATATAAAATCTAAGTAGTCATATTATGTATAGCGAAAATTAGCTTTTTTTTAAGCATTTTTTCATTTATACCAATCTCACATTATACCTACGTAGGTGATAAATATCAAGAAAAACGGTAAAAACCAGAGTAAATATTTTTACCAACGTTATGAAGTATCTACCTAATATAATAATTCAGGACGAAAGGTCGTGACTAGCATGTCCTTTGGACAAGTGCCAGCGCTGTGGGATGCAACGTTATCCCTGCCTCAAGTACAAACTTTTAAGAAGCATGCTCTTGTCTAAGTTTTACGTTATTATTAAATGTAGGAGGCGGCACAAATAGCGCCGAAGCGACTCCATCCAACGGATTTTTAGTCGACGATTATATGCTGTCTGCGATCGGAAAATACTCGCAAATTTTTATCACTATTGCCTGTCGTACACATTTGTGCCGGGAACGCTTGTCGATAATCTTTGTATACCTAGTATAGGATGTATATCGCGGATGTAACGCTTAGTTAGTTGGCACATGTTGCAGCGTATTAAATTAGACGTATCGGCAGATAGCTTGATATCGGCACAGTTGGCATCTGCACAGTGGATGGCATATGTGCGACATTGGCCTCGTCTCATGCATCATTCAGGCGGAACCTGCATCCAATCGCTTCTACATTTAGGTTATAGCTCACCGCTTACGTGATAAATCGTTGCTCTCGAGGAAACTTGTAGTATCATCACGGTACGCGAGCATGTGTTACATTGCTTGCTTTTATCAGATTTTTCCAGCTGCTCTGAGAGCTCATGTAAAATGCATGCGGGACGTGTATCTGTAATTGTTGTGCGAATTTTGTGCCAAGTAATTTGCGAAATACTTCATGTCGACGCCATCACCTAGTTTCCCATTTACAAAATTACTGATCAAAATATCCATCGTAAATTTACTCACTGTCTTTAGTAAACTTAATCAAACTTCTTTTTCAAAGGATTTTGAATAGCCATGGCAGTTGTATTTATTATGTACCTATTCCAATGACAGAATACAAAATGTTATTTCTTTAGAATCACTACATAACTAAATTATACATACTATCTCTATATCTAAGATGAAATAGTATCTACCTACTGCTGATACAACTGTTACTATATCGTATTAAATGGAAGTAATTGGGATTCCTGCCGAGTGTGAAATTGGTGTCTTCACTGGGCGAGCAGGGACAGGAATTGGACATCTCATACAATATGTATTAGCGTATCCAATATGTGTGTTGCCTTATTTTGAGATATTAATTTGGAATATGAAATTCCTTCATATTTATTCCGATGATATTGATTTGTCAGAGTAATTTGGAGGACGTTTTTTTTATCTGTGCGTTTTAGTCACACAAAATCGTATAGATATTTATTGACACCGATACAAATGTAAAGGTCAAATAAATAAAATAAATACTAGTGTATATTGGCTTTATTTTCATTATGAAGACTGCCTAAATTTAGCTATATCCAGTTTAGTTTTATTTTAGTTTGCGTAGTTGGCTTATTTTCCATGCAGTGTATTTTTGGATTTATTTATATGAAGCTCGATTCATGTTTCACACAAACACGAATACGCAACGCCATGTGCAGTGCCGGCATTAAGTAATTGTATATTTTTTCCATAATATTAATATGGAAAAATATAATAGCTATTGCAGTGGCTATTGCCAATTTGTATGAGTGTAAGCGTCTCTTTTTCCCATCAACTAAACATTGAAATATGTTTCATCTAGAGTCTACATGAAACATATAATATTGGTAATTGAATGTCTATGTTTATTATTCAATTTTGTTTATCCGGTATAATCGAAACCAGAGAAAATACGCATATTACACGACTGCCAAAAGAAGCTTGTAATGTTTTGAGGGTTCATTATACCTAGATGAACCGTTAAGTAAGTTTAAGTATTCCACTATAACTTTTAAATGCCTTGACAGATTTGGATGTAATATAGGTATGGGGTATCGTAAACCTTACGAGGTTATATATCATTTTGGGGTTATTTAATTTTTTTGTATTAATTGCAACTTAACTAATTTACCAATAACTATTATTTAGGTAATATCATCATAAGCTCAAGTTTGTCTACTGCGGGACATATAGGACTCTCCCATTAAATAGGTACATTTCTTCTATTATAATTCAGAGCCCATGACCGACGAGGTTATTATAGGTATATAAAACGACATTAATAGGATTTCTGAATTGTAATAATCCTTACAAATGTAGTGATTTCCTTTGTATTCCGGGATAAAAGCTAAATAAAATTGTTCCTTATCAAAGTCTTTTGATCTTTGTACGATTATTATTTTTGCTAAAGTATTAGGGAAAGCAATTTCGCGCTTTTTTTTCCTATTATTCCATCTCGATATTGCTTGCTTGTCAATATTCAATTTTCCTTATAAGTATGCCATTTAATTTTTAGACGTATTCATTTTGTCTTTATAATATTTTTTATTGTCCGGACTTGTCCGTAAAATTAAATATTTTTTTGGTGTAATACCTACCTATTTTCTACACTTTTATACATAGACATAATGTATTAGCAAAACGAATCTTATAGTTGTAAGACATTTAACTTTTGTATGGCTATTTTTGTTCAAATTTCTAAAAGATATTAATAGCAATGCTATCCGAAACATACCATCAAGCTGCAAATGTGACAAAATTAACCCTATTGCTTAGACTTTAGTAATCGCATTATTCCCCCAACAAAAATGAGTCACAGTAGTTGTTGTATTGTAAACTGCAAGAATACTGGCAGAAATAGTATTGCAAGTTTTATCGATTCCCAACAGCTACTTGGAAACTTAAACAATGCAAGAAATGGATAGTTGCAGTCAAAAGAAAAAGTAAGTACCTAATATCCACGAATGTAGGAATAGACTGGATCTAGTCGCCCTTTGTCAAAAATAACGCACAATAAGTATGACGTACGTACTGAGTGTGTCCGAGTGCTACCATATGAAACAAATTATCCTAAGAGAATGTTGAAAATCAGCAACATTTTGGTGTGTATATATCCGTGAGGCTTATTAGGTATTTACAAGAAAACTGGTATAGTATGACACAACTTAGATGAAGCATCGGCATACTTCGTAAAATCGATCGTTCTCGAAAAGAGTGTGCCTACAACATTACTCATGTGTTAAAAAATGATCGGCGAAAATGATCTTGTTGAACGTTGAATGGCGCGATACTGAATTATTTTTATTTGTTGTGTAAATCGGAAGTGAAGTGTACGAAAACGATTCGCCGATGCTACATCTAAGTTGTGTCATACTGTATCGTAGTGGCAGTGGCATCGCCCAGAAGGGTTCTCGAGTGACGACCACGAGCCGGGAAACGCAGCGTGGGCATTCGCCCCACAAGGGACCGATAACCGCGATGCGAGTAGCACAAGACCGGCTGTGGTGGAGGTCGTTGGTCGAGGCCTTTGTCCAGCAATTGACGTCTTTCAGCTGACATGATGATAGTGATATAATGGCAAAGCGTCAGAGAGTCAGAGCCAACAAAGTTGCGGACGCTAGGTGGCGCTGAAGTCGTTTACAGAACCATTACAGTTTATAAAGTTAACATTTATAAATAAATAGACTATAAAGCGCAGTATTTTCCTAGAACTAACCTACATTCAACAAGACCATCGTATAACGTTCATTCAATAATTTATTTACTTGCTTATAACCAATCACTCGCAGTCATGAAAACCTAAAGCAATCAACAATTTCATGTGTATTCAGTCTCATATAGTAGCAAATCAATTACTTGCCTTTCAGAATGCTCAAACACTAATAGCTCTTTTACTTGAAAACCAACTTTGCTGTGGTTTGTGGAAAATGATGGCAGACGCCTTAATCACTTGGGTTCACGAACCTGTGTTACTCTGTGACTGGTACTGCATTCATTTTTTTACCTTCATAAATTGTAACTAATATTGTAAATGCAAAAGTGAGTTAGTCTGGTTGTTTGAATTGTTATTTATTCACCCAAATAGAATATCTATGTTTTTTTGTGAATGTTGGTAAAACTGTAATGAAGTTTCGAAAGCATGCGAGACTTTTACTAATAAATTATTACAATTTGTCTACAGTAAATAAAACCGTGAGGCAAATTTAGTTTTGCCACAAATAAGAATAACAACGGTAGTAGAGCGTTAAAACCTTTAACCTGATGCATAAATTACCTAATAAAGTTACGTTGATTGTTCTGCATAATTATTTAGGTAGAGTTGTGATCATTGTTTTGATTACGCAGTCTTTTGAAAATGTTTCGTAATATTTTATGATAAGAAAAACCACTAAGGTGTATTAATAACTATAGAGAAGGCGCCACACATAACCACTATGTTCCGTTCAAGTGCAGCCATCCGGCCGCACTTCACTTAGTTGCTTGCCAGCTTTTTTTTGATATGATTGATCAAAGTTTTTTGGGCTCAAGATAATCATTTTAAAATTTAATTTGAACAAAATATTTTTGAGACGCCATGTTAACATATATTATTTACAAATCTCTTGCAACAAAGATTGCTGAGAAAAACTTAAGGTGAAACGTTCGGTTGGAGCGCGAAATTCAAATTTTATCACGTTTTTTTGCAAATTGCAGCTCAGTTGTAGGTCGTAAGTTATCAACATGTTATTTGCGAGAAGAATGGTAGTATATTTACTGATTAAATACAAAAAAAATCATCAACATATTCCTCCAAGGTATATTACTGACATATACGACTATTTCATGAAAATGACTGAGCTGCAATGTGCAAAAAACGTGATAAAATTTTTAATTTGGCGCTCCAACCGACGCCTCCACCTTAATCTAGAATCATCATTTCTCGATCAACTCCAGACAGTTTAAGGCGACATTACCGACGACTAATTTTGTTTAAGCACTACAGCAAATATTAGATCAAACTCATAATAAAATGGAGCATGACCTTTGCTTAGGATAGCTGCTCTATACTTAGTAATACACCTCAGTGAGAAAAAAGGTTTGAAAGTCTAATTAAAACGTCAATGCTATGAAAAATAAGTGAAGATTTAATATCAAGGTAGGTAAGGGTGGAAAAGCCATAAAAAGGTTCGAAAGCCGTTACGAGAACTGACGACGTGGTTACCTTGTCGACACAACCTAAGTACCGCTTTGAGTGTCGTCGTAGAGTGTCGGTCGCCACTACACCACTGAGTAAATAGTCTATAGATAAAATGGTGCGTGATATCGATTCTGCGCCATTTATTTTTCATTTCCATTTAAATAGTTATGGTCATCAACTAACTCTCAGTAGAGTTATTTCTGTTCTGAGAATGTTATTTATTGAACATTATCAATATCCAATGAGATTTTTTTTTACAATGGAACTTAAATAGAAATTACTTCTGTAATAATAAGGTAAGGTTTAATTTATAAAAAGCTCATTTAAAAAAAAGCTTTTGAAATATCATTACTCAATTGGAGGAAAAGTCTCTGATAGTAAAATCGATGGACAAAAGCCCCAGGGTGCACCAGCCTCCACAAATAAAACTGAGTGACAATGACACCAGCCGTTAAACTGTTATCATGGGGCAAAAGGTTTTTACAACATTGTTACTTTATAGGCTTTTTTCTTGAAAAAAATAAATATGGAATAAACACAATATAGTGAACAGCAGTAGTACTTTCTTCTGTCAGTTAGAATGGTAATTCCTATTTCATTGTGTGATTTATCAAATACTATCGACCGTGTGTGAAGAATTTTCCAGGATCTAAACTATTTATATCGAAAAGTACAATGAAAAAAATATAGGTTTAAAAAAAAAGGATTGCTAAACAATCCAATAATTTAGTTTTTTTCCTAAATGTTAGTCGTTCTGCCCGACCCCGTAAATAATGCCAAACAATAGGTAAAAATACTTTATTTAAATCTGAAATCCAATTTCAGTTAAAAATAAGTCAAACGTCGTCTAGACGTAAATAATGGTGAAACATCTTCGTGGAAAAATATGTTTCTAGAAAATGTGGAACCAAAAACATGCACTTACGAAGAATTCGTTATATTACTATGACTACGAACAACCATTTTTCCTTTGTGATTATATTTTACAATACAGAAAAGAACGTGTAAGTAGGTACCTACAGCAGAATCAAATAAAGTACAGACGTACTGGTGATATTAAATTGCTCCAAGCCACGTGTTGGAAGATGATAAAATCTAGTAATAATAGGATTTTTCAATAAATCAGTTACGTGGAATATTTTTTTTCTACAAGTTAGAATAGAGTAAAGAAAAAAAAATTAAACACACTTGATACGTGATGAACTTCAAACGCATGAGAATTTCTTGAAATATAGCAAAGAAAACTCGATTTCAAACAAAAAATACTTAATCGAAATAGTTAATCTGTTTAGGAGCTATGATACCACAGACAACACATAGATACACAATACAAACTTAATAACACCCCTCTTTTTCGTTAGGGGTTAAAGACTGTTAATTGATGGTTTTTTGATGGATTGAATTTTATGATGAGGTATTTACAGCTTAGTAGCCTAGGTAGGTACTGACTGAACGGATTTATTTGCTATCCCAGAAAATCTGAGATCTTTTAGGTATGTTAGTAAAGCTACGGGGTGGTAGCTCGTTACAGGTGAAAATAGTTTCTTTCGAAGCCCGATTATAATGGCATTTCCCACAAATATAACAGAAAAGAAGTGTATACCATGTATTCTGTACCTACCTATATATAGCTAACTAGCATTGAAATTGTCGCCATTTTTGTCACATGTAATCGAAATTCCCAAGTCTTGTCTATCGAGCAAGGAAGGCTCAGGTGGTAAAAGAAATTGTCCCCCATTATGTTCGCCTTGCTGGACCATTTTATGGCAACTGATGGGAAATTGTTTGGAATGGAAAAAGGAATTCTCTCTTAATATTCATGTCTCGGTTGTACCTTATGACTACACGAGGCCTTTCCGGCGAGATTATTGCAAAGGTTTTCTTATTTTTGTTTATTCCATGTGCGTGCTATCTCGCCTTAAATATAAATAACATTACTTCCCCTGCAACCTTAATAGGAAATACGAAACAATATATGGACAGTTAGTAATATAAGAAAAAAACAAATTTTATACAAGTTAGAAATGGTTGACAACAGACATAACATAGGTATGTCTGAATCGCGCGAAAAGGGACCCGCACATTATTAAGTAAGTGGATTTGTAACTTACAAAATCTTCCAGTTACTGAGAAAATCAATAGTCACATAAAGATAATCGGACTCCCGTGATCCCGGATACGTCTTCTGTGTGTGTCTGTCTATCGGTTTTTGCCATTTTGATGCGGTACCTTAAAATACTTTCAACATTAAATTTAAATTACAGTCTAGCTACATAAAATATACAGGGTATATATCATTTCTATTCATATTGTCTGGGTATCATAAAAACAGAGCCATCATTGAACACACACCTGAAATTGTAATTTACAGCAATAATGTTTAGTACCCAATAGCGTGTTGGTGGTTCAATGCAATTAACATAAATTCTCATCGACGCCGCTGATGCTCACGGTACTTCACTGACGTCGTAATTTTGTGTCGTGGAACCATTTTCCCAACAGTACAGGGTGATTTTACAAATAGTATACACCATTATCAATAATCCTATAATTTTTAGGTGCTAGAGCACTACCATTACGAAGTTATAACAAATTAGAACTTTAGCGTAAATATCTGGTAAAAGCATTTATTAGCACATAATCTAGTGACGAGGCGAGATTGCTATTTTGGTACGTGGATACTCAGACGTTGAAGTGTATTTGATATTTTTGAAATTTTCATACTTTAATTTTTTTTCACAAAATATATTTTTTTACCCATACGGTATACTCTCAAAATCACCCTCAGGTCTTTAAATTATGTCGATACTAGTTCTTTAGTGTAATGAGAAGCAAGCAAGCGTCATTATGATGGTTTTACATGTAACTTAAAATACCATACCAATTTAAATACCTACCGTAAAAAGTACTACATTATTTATACCAACACGAACTTGTACTTGTACAGTCCCAGCTAATAATTTGTACCCATAACTCGTTAAAATAACAGTTCCACGAATTTCATTTCAATTATCAACTATGCGACCTTCTTCAACAATTATTTACCCGAAACAATTTATAAAGCTACAGTAATCCCTTCCAAAATTATATCTATCTCAATCCATTACTTAGAACGATTTCTAAAGCCAGACCCAATTAATATAGGTAGACAAATGGATATATCCCAAGACCGTTGAGAGTGGAAAATAATTAGCAGAAAAGCGGAATTCCGCTTCGGCGGGTATATTGCTAAGTAAAGAGAAATTAAGATAATTGCGTGTACCTTAGTAATCTGTCCTTTCACAGCTCTGGAAGTATAATTATTTAAAGCTCTTTCATCTAATATCTTTGTTAAAACAGATGGATTTGTCTGAAAATATAGAACCGTATTTTGAAGTTGACGTTGGGGCAAAATATGCATGAAAATTTATCTCTCATATGGAAAACTTTAGTTTTTTTTAAATATAGGTAGCTGTTTTATGTCAAAAACAAAGCAGATGGCAAATAGCTACTTATGGACATTAGCACACCCATGGAGATTTACTGTCCTATACAAATCCTGTCAACCAACTAAAAGAAAAAAAAAAATCACACTACAACAAACTCAGAGAATACAATTAGCACTATTCGTCATAAAAGACTATTAAAATAAGAGATGCACAAAAATCCAAACAAAACCAAGTACAGTGCAGTGAAAGTACAAATAAGTACCCATAGACGGCATGACATAATTGCAGCCACCATCAACAGAGCTGAATGAATGCCGTCGTGACGAGCCCTGATGGCGTCGCTGTGTGCCGCTCTTTTGATGGAACCATGATTACACCACACATAGCCATATGTACTTGGTGCCACGTCAGAATTCCTGGATATGGCGCTAAAAAAGCAAAGTTAATGGAATATTGGAGTTTTATAGTTGGAGATATGAAATCCCTTCACTACATTAAAGCTTTCCATTGTATAATGAATGTTTACAATTTTAAATCGTATCAACATGATCTTTGGTGTGACTTTAGCTACATAAATAAAAAAAAAATTATAAAACATCGTTCCAATATTATTATTTTAGTCATTCTTAATTGCTTTCTTTATTTAGTTATATTAGATAGATAGATAATGCTTTATTTTCACACCACAGATATATTATTATATTATATGTGTATATCGTGATTTAATTTATTTATTCTGCCTATATACCTAATGTCTCACAAAGGAGTGATTTATTAATTGTATTTATTATTAAAAACGATTTGATTTGACAACACTTTCTAAATAAAGAATTTTGTCCAAAAATAACAAAGAAAAATCAAACGTAACTTCATAGAATTTCAATATTTTAAATATAAGCAAAGAATTATATAAGCAACACTATCACAATTACAAAATAAAGCTTTATCTTACCTAATTATTTGTATTCAAATTACTTTAAACCAATTGAAGCAAAAACAGAATTACATTACCATGTCGCGATAAGGGTTGGTTAGAATACCCGGCTTACTACTTCCATTCAAATTGTCACCATAAAACTTTAGGTCCCTAGAGAGAGGAACTGTTACAAAATTCTAGTTAACTTTATGTCCCTCCGTGCGATGCAGCAGCGTATATCTTCATGCTTTATCCCATAGGAGAAGCTTCTGCGTGTCAACCATACCGACGGTGTCGAGAAAACCTGGCTTCGGGAATAAAGATTTATTTGTTACTAGCTTTCCGTCCCGCGGTTTCACCCGCGTACCCCAGGATCTTACGTTTTCCCGGGATAAAAGGTAGACTATATTTTATTCCAGGATATGAGTTACCTATGTGCCAAATTTCATCCAAACCCGTTCAGTAGTTTTTACGTGAAAGAGTAACAAACATCCATAAATCCACACATCCATACGAGTAAATATCATAGGTATACATCTAAAAAATGTACCTATTGATGATTTCGATAAAACACCTAAATCTACTAGTTGCCCTAATTCATTTAGGCTAATGTTCACCGACTAGTAACCGGTCCGATAAATTATAATCGGGCGTTTACGATGACATTTTCCTACGAAAATTCGTGGTAAACGCCCGATTATAACTTACGGATCGATAAGAAAGAAATGAAAAATAGTAGCTACTAGAAAACAGTGACTCCATTCCTTGAAAATGGTATTCGAATTAGGACATTTTTTTGAAAAAAAACCTATACAATATCTGGTTCTCTAACAGTTCTATTTGTCACGTTTTCTTATTATTTTCACAAAAGAATCCTTCGATAAAATTCGACAAATCCGCAATACTCGCATATAATGAATAGGTACTCATTAATTGAAACGAACTCGAACAAATAATCCTTCTAGAAGTTTCTATATCCACGGACCCGTACATATACTGGTAGGTTGTCGCGCCTTTGTATTGCGCGCATTCAGCTATGGGTTAAATAAAAACTGAGCTCAGCGAAATGTGAATAAAAACCGCTAGTCCTAGTTTTTAGCCGGAAAATAGACCCTATGTATTGTAATATTTTTTATGTACATTATATTGCAAGTTATTTAGTGTACTATGTTAAGCGCAAATGATACCTAGAGTTCAAAAATGTTGGATTAGAATAAGTGTTATAATTTTACTCACATATTATTCAAAATACTTGACTTATTTGCTTGAGCACCAGTTATAGAAAAAATGACCGAAAACTACCTCAGATGGTATAGAGCGAAGACAATGTCTAAATTACCCTCAATCTGCCACAAGAAAAGCGAGGCAGAGGTCACCCGCCATTGACCTAGTGGTCAAATGTTAAAAAACCGGACAAGTGCGAGTCTGACTCGCGCACCAAGGGTTCCGTAATTTTCTATCTTACTCTAAATACTATAGACGTTTTTCTGTAATCTATAGGTAAAGAACTATTTTCTGTTTTTTCAAAAAATTTGGTCCAGTAGTTACGGAGATTAGGACAGGGGGAATGGTAAATTTTCGCCTTTTTCCTAAAATAACTTCAAAACTTTTTTAAAAATTATAAAAACATTATATTTGAAATCCTCACAATGAGCTCTTTCATTTGATATGTCACACAGTATTATTTGCAAAACTTTTTAAAAAAAAATCTAATTTACCCCTCAAAATTTGAAATTCATCTATTTACGTTACACGTCCGAGTTTGGGTCCCCAACTTACATAATTATGTGTACCAAATTTCAACAGACAGACACTTGAGTGAGTATAAGAGTTCCGTTTTTATTTCTTTTGACTTCCGGAACTCTAAAAATATTGTGTGCTCTATACTCTACAAAAATTTCAAGATTCTATGTCAACGGGTAGCCTTTAGCCTAAAATATGCAGTAAAAAAAATGGTTCTACCTTTGCGTTTTTGCGTTGACTTAGTTTTTTTTTTTTTTCACCGCTTAAAGACAATTAGACCTAACTCTTTGATATGAATTTCAACTTACTTCTACGCATTCATGATGTAAAGGGTAATAAGTTTATAATTATTAAAAAAATATATATGTGGTGTAACTAAAAATTTAAGGTTCTCGCAATTTTTCCTTTATGTGTGCTACAAAACATTGCTTCATGGCAAATTTCTAGATTCTAGGTCTGCTGGAAGTATCTTTTAGGTTTTGATTCCATTGCAAGCAGTTGCGTGTTTCAAAATATGCGGCTTAAATTGCTGTTTCTTTTGATTGCATTGACATAGAAGTTTGATTTTGTTAGAGCTTAAAGTTATTATAGACCTGAGTATTTGATATGAATTTCAATTTAATACCACTACGTGTTCATGAGGAAAGGGGCAGTAAATTTGAAATTATTAAAAATATTTTTATTATATGATGTAACTTAAAATTTAACCTTTTCGCTATTTTTCCTTTATCTGTGCTATAAGACGTTGCTTCGTACCAAATTTCAAGATTCTGAGTTCACGGGAGGTACCCTGTAGGTTTTGATTCCCTTGCGAGTGTCGAAATTACATATAGACATAATTACATATATGGTTTAGAAGCTTGATTTTTTCGCAACTCCAAGGGACAGTAGACTTGATTATTTGATATGAATTTCAGCTTGATACCTCCACGCGTTCCTGAGAAAAAGGGTCTTGACAGACCGACAGACAGACAGACAGACAGACGGACAACAAAGTGATCCTATAAGGGTTCCGTTTTTTCCTTTTGAGGTACGGAACCCTAAAAAGGCCTCAAAATAGCTCAGTTGTCAGAGGCGACAACCTAAGATAGACTGACTTGGTGCAAACGAGTGAGGATAACCAAATTCATTAATTAAATTTACAAATGTTTAAAAACTAGAACAAACAGCAACCACTTACCATCAGGTACCGCCTGCCTCCTTGTCAACCTGCTGACATAATGTTAAAATAACTTTATTTTTAATTACACCTAAATTATGTATCAAAATCCCGTAACAATAGATAAAATATAAATATAAAAACTTAATTCAAATGTGTCTTAATTAAATTAACTCATTGCAAGTATTTTAAATCGTCAAAATATGTACAATAAAAATTAAGTAACTACATTAAAAATATATAAACTCTAATTCACTTTATTTGCATCGCAATATCATCAATTCCCCGTATAATTTGGCGGTGTCTACGGTCCACATTAATTATGTTAAATATGGCCCAAACTTATACAAACAACACGCACCTTATTAACCTTAACAAGGAACGGCGTGCAAGCCCTTCAATTTAAGAGAAGTTATTAAATTTTAATAAGAGAACCCACGGCGGGGTATAATAAAATAACGAAGAGATTTTCTGGCTCAATGACACATTTAATAAGATTTATAACGGGATATTTGTTTGGGTTTTAATATTAAACAGAACAGAACTGACTAACAATGATTTTATTAAACAAAATTTGCGTTTAATTTTATACCAAATTTAAATTGTTTGTTATCGCTAATAATTCCTGGAGTTAGATTTCTAATTAATATTAATTAAATTAATAATTTTTAATTGTTTTATTTTTATTGCAGAAAGTTGATAAGCAAGTGTGTGTTTCCTATGGGCATTACCTACACCAGGGGAATCTTCAAAGTAATGCTAACTTAGAAAGCTTAGAAAGCACTCAAATGCAATAGCTAGCACGCACTGGTAAGTGCTTAGCGACATATGTTTAATTTGAGGGTGGTAGCCAGCCAGGCGAGGACTGCTAAGTACCGTACAATATCCTGACTAGGACAGTTTTCAAACTATATCTGGTCCAGCATAAGGTCTAATAACTACATAATTTATTTACCTCAAATATTTCAGGGTTGAAATCTGTCTAGAACAATGTTGTAGAAAACGGACACTACCAAAATTTGCTATAATAATAATTCTGTTTAAAGGTGACATTATTTTATGAGTATTAGCTAATAAACTGTAATTAGTTACAGGGCTTACAAAATAAAACGTAATATAATAATTTATATTATAATTGTATAGTAATTAATTGCATTAATTAGATATTATACTAAACATAATCTATACACAACAAATACAAGGCACTCGTAATAAAGACGACGCTACGACTCTCGTAGCAGTGACTACGAAATTCGTAGCCATATCTACTATCTCCAACGCAAATAGTAGTTGCAAAACAAAATATATTTTTAGTGTACTTTAATAATAATCTCAGATTAACTTTTTGTTTTTCTAGAATACCTAATGGAATTAGTATTTTAACAATAGGAAAACAAGCATAAAACTATATCATTATTTCTTGTTTTATAAAAAACAAAATCAGTAACAAATTATTTCAAGCCTATATTTAACCTCCATCAACATTATTATGAACATTTTGAATTATAGTGTAGTAGTATTTAAATTAATAATGCTGTCAGTCACAAAGGTGTGTAATTAAGGTTTTTGCTTGGGATTATTAATTATGATCGTTAATGAAGCTCAATTAGTAAGTTAGGCCATCAATCTTTCACTCACTTGGAGACAGAGTGATGTATGGCCTTAGTTAGATATTGAAGCCACACACAAATTTTGGAAGACATTATTTCAATCTAAGTCATTAGCTGCTTATAATTGAGACTTTCTTTTGATCTAAAAAATAATTACTTATTTTGTGCCTAGCACGATGGACATTATCTAGTTAGCCTAACAATAAAATATAGAAGGCAAAAACGCCATTATTGTCCATAGTTTAAATCAAAATTAACCATACTAGATGTTTCACTGTAATAACATTTCAAAATAAAGTAATCCGCACAAAGTGCCCGTCTATACGACGTAATCCAAGAGAATGTAAGTAAAATATTTGTTTATCAACCTTGTCAACTTATGTAAAGAAATGGATATCGGTCCGTTACGGATAGACATACAAGTTTTATTTATTTATTTTCTTTATTAGACACACCAACAGTATACACATTAAAACACAAACAAAAAACTACAAAATTGGTACAAAATCTGATGTGTACACTTATTATAGGCGTGTACAATATATTCACAATTTCCCGACACAAAAAATAAATTGGAAAAAATGCATAAAATAAGGGAGACTTTTAATTAAATAAACAATGATTTAAGTCTAGTAAAAAGTATTAATACACTGACGTACTTACAAAAGATTTCAGTACCTTCCGTCTAAAGTTAAGCAACGAATCGTGGAATATATCAAGTTCATTACTACTATTTATCATATTGTATTCGTTGCACATCCGGACTATTGGAGAGCATAAGCCAAGGTTAGTTCTCGAGAGAGGCGAGTGGAAAACCCTAGTGATAGGAGTTCTGCATATACTATGACGAATATATAAAGTAAAGAACATTTCACAGATATCTAAATCATTCATCATTAAGTATATAGCTCGGCAGTAGTTTATAAATATTTCATGGCAGATATGAATAATTATTGTATGAGATTTTTTTAGTACGGGAATAATTCCTTATTTTATTTATGTACACACACACACACACACACATACACACACAAGTAAAGGGAAAAGACAAAACAGATACAAAGGCACAAAGGGACTGCTTATTTCTAGAATTGTCTCTTTCTTTATAGTCCCAGTTTGTTGTTTCGTACCCCAAAAACCGACAAAGTTATCAGGTTGCCTTTTCTCGTGTGTAAACCTATAAAGTTCAGGTTGATCTATGCAGTATAAACCGCAAGCAAGCAAGTGAATGCTTGCTCCTTGCATTTTTAGAGGCAAATTCACAAAAAAATAACTGACAATAAACCGAACGTATTGACTGTTCGAATGTGTTCTCTTTTTATGCTGTAAACTCAGCAAGAGCAAACATTAGCTTGCCCGTTCGAGTTGTGGAAATGCGATATAAAGGGAACATCAGGAGAGTGGTTTTGCCAGAGGCTTTTAACATTCCGGTGGAAGCACGAAAGCTTATACTGGCATATCAATACCAGTTTTAGTTAGTACATGTGATATTGTGAAATATGATGGTATTTTTGACTGAGTGACTTTAAATAGACTTTATATGTAGCTTTCTAAAAATAGTAAAATTTTGTATATTATTATGCTTATATTGCCTCCGTAACGGCATAACGAATTTAGATGAAACTTAGTTTATTAGATAGAACATACCTTTGAATACTTATACCCAGATAAAAACGTTCTTTGGAAAAACGAGTAAAATCGCGGGACCGAAGTATTATTTTTATAACATTATCGTTATATCTCTTGTATAATATTTCTGTAATATAAAAGGTAATAATATTACAAAAGTTACTGTAAGTATCGTCTCGTAAAATTACACGCATTTTGTGTCCAACTATTACTCGGAAAGTGGTAAAACTTTTTCGATAAGTCCTTTCGGTAACGGCTAAACTCCAATTTCAGCTGTTCATGCTTCGACTCGTTTCGATGGCTTTTGTTTAGACATTATGAGAATGTACGAATTATCGTGAACATGGGTTTTAGTATCTTATAGCTTTGGGAATCATTTCATTTATATATTATCGAAAAATATAATTTCGCTTAGAGTTTTATATACGTTAGACTATTTATAAAAATATACTGGTTATCCCTTACGGTTTCACCTGCGTTTACGTGATGAAAAGTAACCTTTATGTTATTCTATAGTAGTAACAAACATACACACACAAACTTTCGCATTTTAATATTAGTATTAAGTTGATATAGCTTTCTAATAAAATGTAATGTAAGTTTTTACAGTCGATAGAAAAAGCAGACAAAAGAATTTGAAAGCTTTGTGATGGAAAACTTTCTTTCCTAACCCTTATAAATCAAATATACCGGGGGATTTTGAGATGGAATAGTATGCCGAAAAGGCATTGAACATTGTATTATTAAACAGGTCTAATCTAATCTAAAGTGATCAAATTGGTTGTAACTAAACGGCATACAATAAACTAATTATTTAGCCCGAAGAACCCTAGAAAAAAGGAATCGGGAGTGAAACCGCGAGGCGAAAAGCTAGTTTTTTATATCTTAAGTACAAAAATACATATTTAGTAAGACTAAAACTGGTTTAGTACTTATGTAAACAACGTTTGGATGCATTGTGCCTCTTTTCTGTTCAGCTGATTGGTCTTAGTGACTCCATGGTAACACAACGTCAAGTTCATTTAAATGCAACGCGTGGCTCGTAAGGCATGAGACAGGCTCACAGTGAGAGGTCTAATATAGTGATATCATCTCAGGCTGTCACGTCCTCGAGCGCTGCTATTTACAAGCGGAAACTTATTGTCTGAGATGCGCTTGGATAGTAGACGGTTATATATTTAATAATGTGTTATGTTGACATTTTGGATACATAATAGTTTTTAAAATAAAATAATAAATGAGAACAATATGAAAAAATGTTTTCTTTTTTTAGTACTAATTAATTTATTGGTAGAATATAATATGTAGGTATGTGTATCCTACTACAATTATAAATACGAAAGTTTGTGAGGATGTATATACCTATGTTTTTACTCTTTCACGTAAAAACTACTGAACGGATTTGAATGAAACTTGGCACATAGATAGATTATTAAACCTATATTAAATAACAACATTAATAACTATTTTGATACTACCATTTTTCTTTTATATATAAGATTCAAAGGCCCTGATTGATCAGTGACTGACGCATCGACGTATAGGTACCTTAAACTGATGCTCTCAAAGTTGATGCATGAACATGTTGGAGAGTGTTCCTGAGGCATCTAAGAAATATTTTTCAAATTTATAAACCTAAGGGGTAAAACTGGATCGTGGATGTAACTAAGGGCACAAAGTTAGTTTATTTTAAAAAAATACATTTAAATTATTTATCAAAAGGATAAACAGACTAAATTACGTTATACAAACCAAAAAAGCCACAAAGCTTTATCATCATTCCTCGTATGAGTCTCAACCCAACCTCAAATATTCCATCAGAAACTCGGAAAGTACACACTGTATCCATTAGCGTGACAATATGTACCCACCGCAAGCCCTAAGCCTGCATACACTCAGCTTAATTATTTATCAAATGTCGAGTGCCTACCTGTGTTTTACGACACTTGAATGACGTGCTCCACTGTAGATACACAAAGTTTAGCGTTTCCGGTTCAGAAATATGTATACTGGATGAAAGCTTTCTTCTGAGCCTGCAAACACGCTTAATTTGCAGGCTCGAACAATGAGGGACGACGCGAGCGTGTTTTAGGAGACTTTGCATGGAGTGCAACTATGAAGTAGGTAACTACCTATGTGATACAAATGAATGTATGTTAGGTACCTACTTTTAAATTATACTTTTATTTTACTTTGCATTTTGTGACAATCCTGGCACATCTGCTTGCGACAACGTAAGTTTGTAGTTACACGGGATCGCCCGGATATACAAAATTACTAATGATTTCAATTTTTCATGCATTTTAAAAAACAATCAATTTATATTTATAATATAAATATATACTTTTTTTTTAAATTAGTATAGCTAAAAATAAATTGAAAGAGCTTAACTACCGCCAAACTATTTGCCGGTACACGTAGGCACAAAACCGATAACAATAGCAATAGGTAATATACAAAACGAGCGCGAACGGCCGGGCCGGCCGATAATATCCTCAACTTTTTATCCCTCAAAATATTATGAAACCACGGGGTTTATGTTTATTTATGAATATTAATAATAACGTTTTTCATCTTCAGAATTTTCCAAACAAATTGTATTTTGCGCTAAAGACTTCTGGGAGATACATTTTATCTCTAAAAAATATTTTTAAATTGATCAGTCAATTTTAATAATAAAAGTGATTTTGTTTTTAGTATATAAATATTTATGCTTGAATTTACTAAATTCACTGACTTGGTAAAAGCTCAATAATTTCAATATTAATTTTAAACAAAGGCGGCAAGCACAAGACGGCACTGGTTATTTATCTCCCATTTTAGCACTGTCAATAAATAAAAACAAAATTGGTATTACCAAAAGTAAGGCACAACAAAATATAAATCATATTATGTCATATCAAAACAGCCGTAACGTGAACATTGTCAAAACGTCAGTACGTTAAACTAAAGACATATCTGATGGCCTCTCGTACACGTACAACCGACATAATCTTATTCTGTGGAGAGATGACACATACTGGAATTATCAAGTCTCCTAAATACTTGCACCGATTAAGTATCTTATTACAAAGATTCTAGAGTCAGCATTATGGTAGCTGGAAAAGCGAGCGTCATGTATAATTTTTGCATATTATCGTTATTCATAATACAGATAAAGAAGTCGCTGTCTCTAGTTAAGGAATATAAAATTAATACTTACTTAAGCTTCTTCTACGTTTTATACATTATATTATACTATAGTATATTTACCCTCTTAAGAACTGAATTTTCTAAAATATTTTCTTAGCGGATCCTAATCCTACGTCATAATAACTATCCGGCTATATGTATGCCAGTCCAATCCATCCAGTTGTTTGAGCTATGTGTTGATAGATCAATCATACTTTTCTTTTCTCGTATTATATATTTAAGATTGCAGTGCTTTAATTAATTCTTTTATCATATCCGGTAATCAAAAGATGAGGGTTACAATCTATACATGTGTTTACGATTGAAACGTCGAGCACCCCCGGTTATCCGGTACGTTCTCAAAGAAACAAAACGGCTCCTGAACCGGATGCACCGTGATAAGGAAACCGGATGCCGATCCCCAGCTAACGAACTACTAGTAACAGACGACCAACCACGTTTGACCCCTGACGTGGATTTCACTTACGCCTGGAGCGATAAAATTTCTTGAAAAACAGGCGAGGACGCAGATCTTCCTAAGCTAGTTGGCCCTTGGTACATGCTAATATAGTGTAGTCATGGTAAAGTGACGTGAAAGCAAACTTCCTTTGATACTTCACTGCTAAAATGTACGCGTAAGATATAATAGAATACTTTCTTTAAGAATATTCAAATGGGGAAATAAAGTATACCTACTATTCTATATGGAAAAGGTTAGAAGTTTTAGTTACATTCAAATGTTATAAATATATTGCTAACCAATTTACACGTTTATATTTTTTATGGTCGGTAAACAAACCATCAAAAGGTCATCATCTAATTTTATATTAATATTATTAATTGATACCGCTGAACTAATTTACATATCGAATAACGATAACAAAAAAAATATAACTGAACACGGTAAATTAACTATTGGCCAAGCGAAGAACTGGCGTACTTTACATAATATATTTTTGAAGCCAGGTTTATTTTACATAATTTTTCCATTACTAATCTCATTACGCTCAGAACAAGTATCTCAAGGGAACCTTACCTTAATTAACGCTGTCGGATGAGGAAAGCATCCCTTGCTACATGTAGGTACTAGCTGAATATTTAAGCTAATTTAAGTATATTTTATAGACTAAAAGGATTTTGCTTGTTCATTAAACAGGAAAAAAAGGTTCGCGATTAATCTTGCGATTTAGGTAAAATATATTATGCAAATAAACCTTTAGTAAACACAAAAGAATATCAGTTTATCTGGATTCAATAGCCGTGTATGAAATTCTGGGATATTATGGTTATTAATAATTTGGTGAATAAAGTTTTCTTCCCCCAAAGCAAAAACTTACTATTATTATACTACTAATAATATAAATGCGAAAGTGAGTTTGTTTGTTACCTACATTATATGTAAAAGGACGTAGGTTACTTTTGATTCTTATATTTGAAGCCCTGCTTGTTTAAATTTTACAACAGCAACATGACTAGCCATTGCGTCTAAAAACACATCAGTTTATATAAATAAAGTTCTTATTTTAAATGCAACGCAAAGCATTTGTAAACATTGCATAGCATAAGCACTTCCAAAATTGCCAGAGCCTCAAATGACTCGACATGGTTCCGTGCTCACATAAACGCTCTTAAGCCTCAGTAACAGACTGAAACATGGCTAATCACTACAGCTTGCAAGCTGCATCCAGCTGGTAACAAAGCAACATCATATACCTGACGTTAGGTACGCTGAGGTTATTTAGTTCTGCTAATCGTTTTGTACCCTGTTTTTTGTTCAAAAAGGCAATAAGAGCTCTTCAAGATGGCCAATACAACGGCTCTGCCTGATATTGCATAAGCCCATAGAAGGCTGTGTTCTTTATCATAAGGAAATTCTGACAAATGTTCAATCGTACCCTAAAATAAGTTTTCAATATATTTTCACTTCTATCACTTAACACAATCTAATCAGAAACTCAAATTATATTTTTTGTTAAAATAATATTTTTGTATTTTAGACTCCTTGTAACTTGTTAATACTTCTTCCTAAAATACCAGTTCATTGTTTTTAGAGACGCCGCAATAGATTAAAATAGTATTTATCTACTAACTGGTATGCAAATAGCATTCCCAAGAGGAAATGATTCCCGTGAGCACTTTCATTCTTACTACGAGAACTTTATAATGGATCGAGATAAAAAGGAAGGAAACGTCCAAGTTCAATCAAGTTGTAAGGTTAATCTTTGTTAATATTTATTTCTGCTGTAAAAAAAAATCTAAAATGGAATATTTGTGCAGTGACAAATTATCAAATTGAAACTCAAAATATGTATTTATTCAGTTTAACTGGTTTGGAATATATTTAAACATTTCAATTAAATAAGTTAAGATGACTCTAGCTAGAAGATTAATTCAATGACAACACATTGGTAATCTCGTTGGCAATTACTTTATGCTGAAAAAAAAATGTGTGAAGCAACAAACTCAATATAATGAACCCAAAATTATTATTTATTATAATGAAGCCTTCATGGATCGGAAAAGGTTCTTCTTATATCATGTTATGGGCAATGAAAGCCACTTACCATCAGGTGGACCGCCATAAAAAAATAAGAGCAAATTCCAGTTTAAAACTCTCTTTAGTATAATTACCTTTATTAAAAATACTTTTTCATTCTGCTCGTTCCATAATTGACCGCTGGAAAACTAAATTAAGGGTGGCACACCAGTGGAAACCTATTACGATATTAAACCGCGAACGTTGGTAAAGTGTTGCGTGCAGAAACCCTAATGTGATAATATCGGTGCAGTGGGTATTACAAACCCATTAGCTAGAAAAAGCGTATGCAATAGCAAGACTTAGAACTTGTTTTACCAGTCATTACTATGGTACGATCAAACGTTTGATAAATAATGATATTACGAGATTTTTTCCTATACTTGCAATCTTTGAACAACTTTAAGTGGCTATTACTTTATTATTTAATTGTGTTCCTCACTTAGGCGGTAATTTATGTAATACATATATTGTGGACCCTGTCGGGCACAATAAAAGAAAGATAATGATTACTTTGGATATTATGAAATACCTACATATCTATACAAAAAACGTATCAGGAGTAATCTGAATATAATTTATGGAGTTCCAAAAAAATGACTGTATGCCAATGACTGTTAAAACCATCATTCATTTTTCATTTGGAACAAAAAAATTGCCATCATAATTTACGAACACTATAGCGTAGGTAAAGTTGTTTAGTTAGATTGTGGTTTAACTACATAAGTAGGTTTTGGTTCTATGGATACATTCTATGGAGTTTGTGTAATGAAAGTATTTCTCAGTTTACAGTCTCTAAATTAATATAAATAACATTAAATACCTACCTATGTACATATAACTGGGTATTAGGAATAAATGTATGTATAATATATTACCATCACCTTTATTACGCAGTAGTAAAAGAATAAGATCGATGTTCAACGATATAATTGGTTAATTAACTTTATTTTCGTAGGAAAAAGTTATCGTAAACGTTCCATTATAATTTATCGGACCGTTTTGACTTGAATGAATTATTATAAAATACACCAATTACAAACAAATAATTAAATGCAAAAAATAAGAGGATGGCAGAGGAAATATTGTCAAGCTCCATAGCCTATGGCATTAAGAGGAGAAAAACAGCGGCGAACAACTAGTAAACTGATAAATAATATAATCTAAATTAAATTTAAAACTGGTTCAACGTTTGAAACAAGTCTCCCAATGCAATATCCCATCAAAATAACATGCTTATTGTATACTATTCACGTTATCGTTAGTAGAGAAGCTTAAATGTGAAAATGTGCTTGAAACGTGCAAGGAAACCTAAGCTAGAGCCGGCTTATCGTATTATACCTCGGGAACAACGCTTTTAGGGCGTTTCCCAGAAATCGCTTTACTACACTGCTTTTATCTGTTTGCAGCTTTGATCAATACACGAGATTACATGAATTTCTTCGGTTAAAGTTTTTGAAAGCATAACTGTATCTATATACCTATGTATACCATCACTCAAATGAAATAAAGATAATTAATAAAAGATTAGACTTTGACCAGCAGTTTCATTGCAAATGATTTTTTCAGATATAATTCTCTTTGGTACAGTTCGTTTATCGTCCTTATAAGGTTGAATGATATTTGCAAGTATTAGCACATCACTTGTACAGACAGTCTTAATTTACTCTACCATAATTGTCATGACATCATTATTATATAACTAAATTTCAATTTACAGATTTTTTAAAATAAATATTTTAATTTGACATCGAAAATTAATTGGTTTAATTAAGTAACTAACTATCTACATATTCATAGGGATATTCTTCACACACGGTTTTCTGATCCCATATATACTCCCATATATACCATAGATACTACATATACTACTTTTTCAATAATAGGTCTTACGCAAAAAATAATTGCTTTTACCTGTACCTAAGCTTAAATTAGTAAGTATAGATAAATAATAAAATCTAACTTCGAAAATGAAATAATATCATTGTAGGTAGGTAAATGTTAGACTTGCTTGTTTAAACACCGGCTGCCTTTGATTAGTTTGTATTGAAAAAGTTATGGAAAGGTTAGGTACTTAGTTCAGCAACCTTTAATGCTCAAATTATATACTATAGCATGAAGAATATTATCAAAATATAATTTTGACTAACCTCGACGTTTCGATCAAGTTGCATTGATCGTGGTTACGAGTGGACTCATACATTACTATAAACATGAATTGTGTTCGCGAGAGTTTAAAAAGTATAACTATAGCAGATGAGTGTACCTGATCACCCTGATAATCCTCACACCTTGGTCACACCTAATATTAAACAAAGGTCTTATTATTGTTTCCCTTAATTTTAATCTCTCAATATTAAACGTTGGGCTGTTACCGAAACAAGTAAATCCCAGGTCTTAAGGAGATCGTTATGATACCCAAAACAAAGTAGAATATTGGGGTCACTATAATAATCCAGGTAAACTTAGTTTAGTAAGGTCGCTATAATTTGTATGAGATTTTGGGCGCAGTGTTAGTGTAGTTAGATTTATACAAACAAATATTATAGATACCTAATGTAGGTAATGATGTATGAATTTATGTACCTACTCACTTTAGAAAATTAAACCTTAAATATAAATTTCAATATCTTTGAGCAAATATGTAAGGGAAATAAAATTTTAATCGAATTCATAAAATCTTGCATCCAGTACCGTCGCAGTCAAATGTATTTTCTCTTCTGCGTACTTTATATCTCGTAAATATTGAAATTCCTTAGTTTTACATTTGCTACATAGCTTCCATCTGTTTCTTTTTACACAGTCAGAAGCAATTAAGGATGGGAGCGAGAGGGGAAAATATTAAATCTCCCAGCTTCAGGGAAATTAAAATAGATTACATTTTAATATCTTTATTTTTTTCATAACAATTCGTTGGAATCCCATAAACTGAAACCGGATGGAATAACAATGATTAGTACGTAAAAGCCGCTTACATTTAATACTTAGGCTTCCGGTAAAAGTTTACAAATAAATTTCCTAAAATTTTACCTCCCGGTAGTCTTTTGGAGATAAAAATGTTTTTTGCTTACGACGTAAACGTTAAACGTATATTGTATAGAGACCGCCTTACAAATTGTTTGAAAAGATCCCAAGGGCATATTGAAAGCGTGTTTCGCAGATACATGTTACCTGGCGTCTTACCACCGAATAAACGCTCACTTAGAGTGGTTTGTCAATACAACTACAGGAAAGCTTTTACTTGCCAGACACTCCTAACGAAATATTCTTACCATAGTAGTCGGGAAAAATGTCTCTGGTTAGTGAAAATCGTGTGTCGTCGTATATAATTTAACGTTCCATTTATGAATAAATCTGAAGATGAAAAAGCTGGAAATAATTTTATTGAATGACATAACTATACTATATTTCATTATTATAGGAAATGAAATCGAGGAAAAATTAATCCAATTTTAAATTTAGGTAGGTAATCCATAATATTATCAAAAAGTGTTCGATGCCATATCATATTTTAAAAAGATCTATACCAAAATTGCCATTTTTAATTCAAGCTTTTTCAAATTTAGAACACGTTTCGTAGCCTCTTAGCTCTTGGATTTGCCTGACTGATAGCATACGTGACTTCTTTTAGAGCACTAAGAGTTTTTTCGAGTTAAGAATCGACTCGATGTTTCCGCTTTGAGTGCAACGTAATGTTATTTATACGGTCTATTAGTTCAGCTTCAGATTATGTTATTTTTTGACTTTGAATTTTGACTAATTTCATCAGCACAGGTACTTAATAGAGATTTTCAGAATGCTGCAGAAATTAAACCATAGTTGACTACCCTTGCTGATTCGTATTTTGGAGTCAACTTGATAGAAATAAAACAAATAGAATGCGATTTACTAACATATGTCCAGTTAGTTTATACTAAATTGGAACACGACCCCAAACGTTCAGTATTTCCACTCAATTAAATGAGTCGATGGGACAGAAATGCGGGTACAGGCAGATTTAATCGCAAGACATTTAGGTTTGGCTTTCATGTGTAATTTCCCACGGGTTGGGACGCTGGTCCACCCAATGATTATTTCCTCTTCAACAGTCCCAATGTTTTGTTTCAGTTTATTTTCATTTTTCCCGAAACCTTTTGTAAAGTTCTATTGTTCGGTCGGTGCGGTGTTTTGAGGTCACGTTGTTATTGTAGCTATATTCTGAAGTTTTCACCTTGGTTATGTTATCTCGCTTTGTTATTCAGAGATGTTTCTCGAATGACTGTTGCTTTACGTTTTCCAAATAAATGCGGACATTTTTATTTGGTTTTATTTTTTGTATCTTTAGTGTAAATTCTATAGATACAATTATTTCAAAACGTAAGAGATGAAAACAGAACATGAGGTATTTCGGCTATGTTTTAATTTAGTTTTTTATTTCTCTCAGTTGAGTGGCTTTAATATTTTTTCTTCTTTTTACGTCAAGTAACCTCTATTTAGTTTATTTTATGTCTTGCATACAAAATATATCTCTAACATGAAATAGCTCAGTTATTAATGATTAATTATGCTACTTTACAGTTTCTTTCCTTGGGAGATTTTATTTTCATTGCAAAGTACTTTCCTGTAATGAATGTACGCAAACTTGTTAACAACGAGCTCCATTAAATTCTCCTTTAAAAACGTCGGTTATACAGGTGATTTTCACTATCTAGTGTTTATTAGAAGATTCGAGCCAGTGAGATTTTTATGAAAAGCCCCGTTATCATCATCACATAGTATAAAAAAAAGTCGCTTCCGGTCTGTCTGTCCCTATGTATGCTTAGATCTTTAAAACTACGCAACGGATTTTGATGCGGTTTTTTTTAATAGATATAATAATTCAAGAGGAAGGTTTATGTGTATAATACATGCATATTATAATGCATACATAGTACAGAAAATCCATGAAAAGCCTTTTCTCGGATTTTACGATAAACATAAGTTTATCATTCAGAGAAAACAAAATATATCATGCAAAAAATATTGTCTGTAAAGCTTATAAAAGATACAAAATCATGAACATACTTAGAACCTTACTCTGACAAGGTATCATAATTATATAGAAATTCATCATTCTTAGTAAAAACTACAACTCTTTGTTTTTTTAAACTACAGATAGAACTTTAGCTTTTCCAACAATCGTTCTTGAGTTTCTTTGTTCACGTAATATAAAAGACTACGCGGAAACTATTACAGCAAACAATGGGGAAACGATTATTATCATAATAATCCTTGTGGAAATCTCATTAACACCAGATACCCCAAGAAATTCTTCGTTGATATTCCCTATTGTCCGTATGTACTCCAATCACGTTCAAATCACAAATACCGGAATAAATGGTGTACCTATTAAACAGACAATTTTATGACTCTCGGAAGTTGTTCCTCTTTATTCCGTCTTCGAACGTTAAATACGACGTATTCAGTTACTTCAAAGATGGCATTTTGAATTCCTAATCGATCAGTAACTATTTTAGTATTGCCTTTGTCTTACAAAGTAACAAAGGAATTGCCTGTATTTCCGCTCATTTCATGACTTGAAATGCCAGGAATTTTCAATTGAATTTAATAATTTAGTTTAATCCCTTTTAATTATAATAAAAACCCAGATTTATTTGAAATAAGTACCGATACATCTTTTCTATATTTTTTCATTTAAACTAAGACATTCCTACATTAGATGAATATTTAATTAAATATTTTTTTGACATAAAACAAAGTTAGTTTTTCTTTCCACCCTATACTCTGTCTTCTTAGTAATAAAACTTCGATGGAAATTCCCATAAGACTTCCTAATACCATAAATTCTCCGTCGCCAAGCATCTACCGGGGTGTTTCGGCAGTTACACTTGAGACCCAGTTGCCTTCTAGACATCGTAACATATTGGTAATCCTCCTGATATTACTTACTACTCACTTACCATCAGGTCTTTGCCATCAGGGGAACCGCCCTTCCAGCTTGTCAGCCTTTTGCCATTTGATTATTGGAAATATTACCGACTTTATATTCATACCCTTGCTGTTATTTGCACTTACCTTTTATTAATTAAACATTAAAATCTAAGGTCTCCATGTCTATCAATTTTTCCACTTTTAAAATACTTGCATGATAATTACGTTTTGATACAAAAAATATGGTAATAAATTATTTTTAAAGTATATATAGGTACATACCTTTTAATTACGAAGATGATAATAATAATAATAAAGGTGATTATAGATCAGTGGTAGTGGTTTGAATCCTGCGGGTGAGCTTGAGTTATCAGTGAAGGAAAACATCAGATCACATGAGGAAATTATAACACGGTGGTAGGGTATTTTTTAGTACCTGGCTAGCTACCAAGTTGAAAGTCTGTCACTGAGCATCTACCAGTGTGTTCCGATGACTACACTTGAGAGTGTGCTTTCCACTTTCGGCATCACTGACTATGGTCAGTTATGGTCAAACACAGGCCTCTACAGACATGAAACCATTGAAAAACGACATCCAATTATCATAAATTTATTTAACTGAAACTTTTTATCAAGTGGATTAAGCTTAAAATTGTTCTTCCATACATATAGTTTGCTGCCAATCCGTAGACATGATGAAAGCAATTTTCTAAGTGGCATAAAACATAGGAATGGAGCGGTTGGTCTCTTTTTTACGGTAAATTGAACTAAAAGGCTTTCAGTAGCAGGCAGTCGGCGGATGCGGCCAACGCCGGACTTCCGGCCTTACGAGCCTCAGACTTTACATGGTGCAATTTTTCTCTCGTTCACTCTTATTTATAGGCCCTCTCTATGTTTCATTAAGTGTGAATCCCCTCTTTCGTTAGCTGGTTTCTATTGAAATTTTTGTAGAGTTTTTAGAAACATTTCTTTTTGTATTTTTTTTTTATAAAATGTGTTCTGATTTATGCGCATAATTTATTCTTGGTAATAAAAATGCGGAGTTATAATTAGAAGTAGGTATTTATTAATACTTAATTTTTCAAGTAAATTAATTTGATGGAAAAATAGAATTTGTAGATATTTACGAATAAAAGTGTGTATCTAGAAAATAGGTCAATTACCACTTTGCCAATCCAGATAATAGCCAGCCATTTAATAATATCTGGTGTGAGGTTTCCACACCAGATATTAAATGTATTCAACTGCACTACGATTGAATAATGCCTTCTGACACCGACCTTTTCATTTAGCTTCGTTCATTTTATGTTTATTTTATATATAAAATAAACATAAAATGAATAGGTACTGAATTACTATGTTATCAGGTAATTACCATCTAATTGGAAAAGGTAACATAAAGAAAGCAATAAATTAGTTACAAATTGAAATAGTTTTGTTTGGTTCTTTAATCGTTGTTTAATTTTCAAAATCTATTAACTTACGTTGAATATCGAGTTGTTTTTTTATTGAACATGAATAATAATTACCTAATGAGCTTTTAGGTATAGGCACACACTTGTCATCATGTCTTATTTGCGTCACGCGTGTTCTTAGTATTGAACCTTAAGGTTGCATTTTGTTTATTTTTCAGATTATAGGCTGTTACTAGATCAACCCACCTTCATCGGTACGCGTAAAACATAATAGTAAACAAATGATTTTTATTCCATTTCACAGAAAAAAAAAAGAAAAGTCATCTAAAATCCTCAATCACATGTAATATGTGTCTAAAAAGCCAATAGTTACTCTTAAAGTTTTTTTTTTACTCTTTAATGGATTATATTAAGTATCTACCTACTTTACTAACATTAACATTTTCTTAAGATGTTGCATATCTTATTTACTTGGTAAAGAAATCACTTTGACTAAGCATATTGCTGGAAATTTTACAAGATTTCCCTTGAGAAACCCGAAATTTTAAGTTGATAAAATTCGAAGTCGGACTAGCTATACTTCAAAGGACGAACTGGTTAGTGATTTTCAAACTACGTTATTTAAGGCATCTCGTTTATTAAAATGATTCATAAGTTTTTGGGTCTTACGATCTTGAGACCGTTACTTATACGTACTTAACCAACTACCGGGAAAGTTAAGGTTTCGAGTCGCTTTAATTTACATCCCTTTCTTAACTCATTTGTTTAATAGCTTATTTAATGTTAAATTGATTTATATTTTTAAACAAAATTTTTAACTTTATCCTTAATATACACTTATTTGTTACAAAAATGTACAAAACAAGTTACACACATGATTTGATATTGAGTGATATTATTACAAAAAAATCTAGTGAAATATCGTAGGTACCCAAATAACTGAAAATCTGTATTTTGTCATATCCCTAGATGTTATAAGTAAGAAGTGGTAATCGATGAAAATTGTTGTCATCATCCGTTATATAGTACTTTACTAGGAATTTTACGAAATCACCGATATCCTCATTTCCCTGCGACATTAACAAGGTGAATTAAATCTTATTCAGTAAGACAAAACCCATATTTTAAATACCTAAATACGTCACTTTCTTACATCATAATAATCATCTTGAGAATTTTATATTTTATTAGTCTTCATGAGGTGACATCAACTTCAAACATAATTTTAACACCACATGCACATAATTATCCTTTCATAACAATATCAGAGTTTTAATAAGTTGCAAAAGTACCTAACTACATACAGAAACGAAAATACGAAGTTATTATTACAGTTTTAGGGAGTTAGTAGCAACTCGAGACTTATATGAACACGGTGTAGTTAAAGGTAAATTGATGCCATTATGTGAACGAGGGCAATTCAACTATGCTAACAAGGCGAACTCATAATTGAGTCCATAGCAATAACGTTTAAAGGGACATGACCTTTAAATTAGGTGTCGCTTCTTTGAGTTAATTATATGCAATAATTATTTTGTATTTTTGTAATGAGCTGGGTTTTTGTTACATCTTGTTATGTCATAGGTTAATGGTATTGAATATTTAAAACATAGTAGGTTTGACAATTAGGTACATAGTAGTGGTCTTAGATATTATTTAATAAATTAAAATTCTAGCTCTAGAAACATCTTACAGTAAACAAACTCGTACAGCTAGCTTTTTAAAATTATATGGATATCTATTAAAAAAACAATGTGTAAGGATTAATTAATAGTAGTAAATTTATTTTAATTTTAAATATTATAAATTGTAATTTTACCGAATTATCTAACTCATAATATAAAATATAAATCAATATATCGTGTGAAGTGTTGGTTTTCATATCAGCACTGTATAAATCCAGAAATAAATCATTGAAAAGGAGCTGTCAATCAAACGGATAAAATTTAAAAATCATCGCCAAAAACCTGGGGAGTAATTTGTTTAAATTGATAAGTATAATAATTATTTTCAATATTAAAACTGCACAGACACTATACACTGCTCATACTTATGACGTGAGCTTCTCACCATACACTCATTGACGCCGTAAGTCTCTTCCTGTTTGACAATAAGTGGAAACATAGTTGTAGACAATTACAAAAGTCACAGACAGTAATTATACACAAAATACTGTACAGCATAGGTACTCAAAGGTTAGATATCATAAACTAACAGTTACACATATCACAGTCATATTTTCTTGTTTACAAAAGTAAAAAATCTCTCATATTATACTTGTTTATCTTCCATAATATACTTACTAGTTCTCTTTCTTTCTTTCTTTCTATTGAATGTATACTTAAACTCATAACACACTCTGATACATCAACACATTGATAATAGTCCACACTAAAGGCTTCAATTCAATATATCCTTTCATAGGTCAATAAATAGGCAGGTACCTTCTTAATAATAAACTTACTACCTCTTTCGCTGTTCAGCTTCTCTGTGTTTGTGTTGCAGGGTCTGTGGATTCATGTCTAACATGCTGACACGCAAGGCCACTGCTCGCGACATGGAGGACAAGCTCAGGAAGGCCCTACATGAACTCAAAGCCTCCCAGAACCTCTGTGACAAATTAAATCTTGAACGCGAGGACAGTGAAGAGGAATTTAAAAATATTTTAATGCACAATAGTAAATTAAAGAGTGAGTTGGCAGATCTGCACAACAGCTGTGCGGACATCCTTGAACAGAGAAACCAGCTTCAGGAGATTGTAACATCTTTCAGCGCCTGTAGTGACACATATGACAAAGCGCTTACTCGTATCTCTGAGCTTGAGGGCAGCTTAAGTCAAGCTCACAGCCAAATAAGCCAGCTAAATCTAGACCTAAGCAATCATCAGGTCAACAACACCTTAAGCCTGTATGATGAACTGGTAGGGAGTGATTCATGTCAGCTGTCTGTCCCATCGGCCACTCTAACTATTGATTTAACAGACTCAATCTGTGATCAATCTAATCATGTAATGACAAGTCATAATAAGATTAAAAAGTATTTAAAACTGAATAGATTCATCAAAAAGTCAAAGAGTATAGTAAATAAGAAAAATTCTTACCGTAATGCAGTTCTACAAAAAAGCAAACATTGTAATCTTATAAAAAAATTAAACAAATGTAATATCAAGTTAAAAAATAGTTTAGACATGTATGATACTGACACACAGCGGTTGCTCTCTGACTTACAATATAAAGAGCTGTGCTTAAAAGATTTGCTCATCAAGTATGAGAAATCCCAACATGAAATAAAAGAGCACATATTGGCGGCGACTCATTTAGTAGACATGTGTAAGTACAATGAGGACAGGTTTGAGTCTCTCACTAACAACCATACTTGTGGCTGTATGCATGTGTCTGTTGGTGAGTCGGTGCCAGTATTAACTGAAGTTGGACGATCTGAGCAGTGTGTGAGTAATAATATGGATAGCTCACTTCAAAATAAATATAAAACTGTTGTTTTTTCTGATAAAATAGGAGTAAACTTAGGTTTATTTATTAATAATCATTCCAAACAACCAGTTGTTAATTATTGTATGCCAGGTGCTTCATACATACAAATTATTAAGAGCTTAACTAATATGAAATTTGACAAGTATACCACAGTTGTTATCTTGGTGGGACACGGGTTAGGTGTACATAGGAAGGACCTATATAATAGTTATGAGTCCCTACAAAAGTTAGGGGTACTGAAAGTAATTCTGTGTGCTTTCCCCTATTCAGTTGATTATACTGAACAACAAAATAACTATATAATGTTCTTAAATAATTGTTTACATAATTTGACATTTTATAATGATTTATTTTTATTTTTTGACACTAATAAGTTTATTAGTGGACTTAAAGTGACTCAGGATTTGGTAAGCTTGCCTAGAAAATCAAAAATCCTGATTGCTACATTGATAGCCTATAATATTGATATGATTATAGTAAATATAACAAACAGTAGGTTAAGTGACAAAGCAGTATTATCTAGTAATACTAATAATATTGTGATTAACTCTTTAAACATGTAATTTCGACAAAAGAGAAGCCTAGACATAATATAATACTATTGCATCAGAACATTAATCGCTTCTCTGGCAAAATTTATGATATTGAACTATTATTAGATAAAATTAAAGTTGATATTTTATGCTTTACCGAAACTTGGTTAAAGGCTGATATGATGCTATTTAATATTAACAATTTCACAGTCGCCAGTGCGTTCAACAGAGTGTCTGCCAACGGTGGTGGATCCATTATTTTATTAAATAATAATATTAAATTCAAGAATCGTACAGATATATGTAGTCATTCTGTGGAGCGCGTATGTGAGGTAGCATGTGCAGAGATTGAAAGCTCCATTATCGTATGTGTTTACAGACCACCGGCTTCTGACTTTTCATTGTTTTATTCTATAATAGAAGTTATTCTTAGTAAACTGTTCAAGTCTAAAAAGTCATTAATAGTTTGTGGTGATTTCAACATTGACATTCTTGTTACTTCATCTGAAAGAAACAATTTTATTTCTCTTTTTAAATCTTTTAATATGGATCTTTTGTTTAGTGAACCAACTCGGGTAACAGCCACATCTTCTACGTGTATTGATAACATTATAACAAATGAGAGTGTTCTGGAAAAGACATTAATTAATGGTATTCGCTCGGATCACTTGGCTCAAGTTGTTAAATTGCCTTTTAAGTGTCAAACTTCACCTGTACATAGAACATTTAGAACAACAACTAAAACCAAGTTAGAGAAATTTAATAATCAATTAGAATTGAAACTCAGTAACACTTCATTTGAATCCGACGATCCAAACACTACATATAAAACGTTATTTACAGCAATTTGTAATGGATTTAATAAATGTTGCCCAGTTAAATCTACTATGGTAAATAATAAAATAAAGTTCTGTGACTGGGCAACTAAAGGGTTAAAGGTGAGCAGGGACAACATGTATGAACTTTATCATAAAAAATCGTATACAAATAATGAAGAATTTCATACATATGTTAGGAATTATTCAAAGATATTCAAAATAGTCTGCAATAAAGCAAAAGCTATGTTCATTGCCAATAAAGTTAGTAATTCAACTAATAAAATCAAAACTGTCTGGAAAGTCATAAATACGGAGACTGGTAAAAATAAAAAGGAAGATGTAACATTCACACTTAAAATTAATGATAAACTTATCTCAGATAAATATGAAGTGGCTTCGGCTTTCGAATCTTATTTTTCAACGATTCCTACTGAAGCTACGAAGTATCTTGCATCGTCCCCAGTGAAAGCGGAGTGTCTGCTTACAAATAGTTTTACCAAACATATTCCAAATTTTTTGTTTAATTTCATTGATGCTAGAGAGATTTTAAGCGCTTTCAAGTCTTTAAATTTGAAAAACACAGAAGACTTATGGGGTTTATCAGTTAAAGTCATCGGCTCAATTATTACTAGTATTGCACCTATCTTAGCAGGTATTTTTAATCAATGTATTGATAAAGGTTCTTTCCCTGATTTGATGAAACAGAGTAAAATCGTTCCCATTTTTAAATCCGGTAGCAAAAATAATCCTTCCGATTATAGACCTATCTCAGTTCTCCCAGCGCTAAGCAAAATCTTCGAGAAAATAATGCTGAATCAATTGTTAGCACATTTCAACAATAACCAAATTTTACATGAACACCAGTTTGGTTTTACAAAAGGGCGGTCTACGACTGACGCCGGAGCTAAACTTTTGAAGCATATTTTCGATGCTTGGGAGAACTCTCAAGATGCGGTTGGCGTATTTTGTGATCTTTCCAAGGCATTTGATTGCGTAGATCATCACACCCTAGTTTTAAAACTTCAACACTATGGCGTTCGTGGAGTGGCACTAGATCTTGTAACATCTTATCTGTGCAGTCGCCAACAAAAAGTAGGTATTAGCGGTACTACGTCTTCAGGGTCTTTAGTTAAAACAGGCGTACCGCAAGGATCAATTTTAGGCCCATTTTTGTTTTTGGCATACATCAATGATCTGCCCTATATGGTAAATGAATTGTGCGATATAGTTTTATTTGCAGATGATACTTCGCTAATTTTTAAAGTGGATAGAAAAGACACAGAACTTACGCATCTCAATAACACGTTATCCACTATATCGAAATGGTTTGCGGCCAATAATCTCATGCTTAATTCCTCTAAAACTAAGTGTATAAGGTTTTCTCTCCCCAATGTTGCTAGGAATGACAGTCATGTCCTAGTCGATGATGTTAGACTCGAACTAGTTGATAAGACAGTTTTTCTCGGCATAACATTAGATAGTAAAATACAATGGGGTCCTCATATAGAAAGCTTAGCTAGTAAATTGAGTTCCGCTGCTTTTGCAGTTAGAAAAATTAGAAATATAACAGATGTGGCTACAGCTAGATTGGTTTACTTTGCGTATTTCCATAGTATAATGTCCTACAGTCTTCTACTATGGGGCTCTGCTGCAGAATTGGAATCTATCTTTATCTTGCAGAAAAGGGCCATTCGTGCAATCTATTGCTTGGGTCCTCGCGAATCCTTACGAAATCGGTTTGAGGAATTTGACATATTAACCTTACCGTCGCTATACGTTTTTGAAAATATTATGTTTGTCCGTAAAAATTTAAATCTATTTGACACAAACAGTAGCCGCCATAACCTAAATACTAGAAACAAAGATAAAATTGTTACACCTAGATTCAGGCTAGCGAAAGTCAATAAGTCTTTTCTCGGGAACTGCATTCGCTTTTATAATAAAATCCCATATGAAGTAACTAAGATGTCTTATAATAAATTCAAAGAGCATGTTAAACATAAGTTGATCGACAAGGCCTACTATAAGGTGGCTCATTACATAGAAGACAAGAATACATGGTTGTAGTAGCTTCTCTCTGCACTTGCAGCCCCCTGGCCAAGTGATAATTGTATGAAGTTTATGTATATTTAAGACAAAAACTGTAATTACCTACATAAATTTAAAAAAAAAGATCCACCAAAAAAAAAAACGCCTTGCTGAGTTTCTTGCCGGAGTCTTCTCAGTTCAAGTGTATTCCGAACCGGTAGTAGAGTCTATTGTAAAACTGTAACTGTTGACGTTCATAAGTGCCTTATTAGGGCCTAAACTGAATAAATGAGTTTTTGATTTTGATTTTGATTTTGATTTTGAATACCAAATTAAAGGGCGCATTCTCATTATGCTCTCAGTTAGCGGCAGACGCTGACTGACTCTGAGCGGCAACCCGCCTGCGCGTATCGGACGGTAACTCAATGTATTGCGCTGTGAATCAGCCACTGAATGAGTCTGCAAGCGAAACGCCGCAAACTGCGTACATTACGCACGGTATGGACACTCCATTTAAAATTATAGAGAGGCAAAGTGGAAGTAGTCTACCGCTAACTGTGAGCCTAATGAGGACGCGCCCATAATTTTATTTATCGGTATTACCATAGAGTAAATTATATACCACGTACTACTGACCCCCATATTATTTTTTTATACGAGGTATAGGTAGTACCAAAAACAAAGTGTACAAAATAATTAAAATTTTTGTCTAGTCCTATGCTACTTATGGGCAAATATAAGGTCTAATTTCAACTCACAGTTATCTGTCTATTTAGCTTCCACTTATTTTTTATACTTAATCAACACAAAAACTCGTAAGTACCATTTCGGCAAACCGTTGTAGCGGAAAATGGCTATTGATTTTTGTTCGTCTACAACTATGTTTTTTCTATTCTCGTATTTCACGAACAATTAGTATTCTGTTTCTGTACCCGGAGGCTAATTGGATTGTTAGTTAAATTGACGTACAAACAATGACTGCGGCGTCAGCGGATGCGTCATTTACTACCCTCTCACAATTTGCCTGCGGATGGAAAATTTAATCCTATTGCTGAATCGAATTATATAATATACAACATCAGATGAACTGGCTACAATTCAGATTTAAATAAAATTACATAAATTTGTAATAACTTTTGGATAGATTGATGGAAACCCTACTTTTAGGTGTAATGACCACCATCGGCCATATCATCACTGACCACGGTGAGATTGTGATCAAGCATAGGTCTAAGTATACATAGTATAAATAACAAGAACAACTATGTGTTCTACACACGTTAAAATATATAAATATAACTTTGTTGGTATGCACAACCCGTAAATTGTACGTTCGTGCATTTATTACGAAAGTGATGTACAGGCATTCGGAGATATCACAGTTTACGCTCCATAAAGCAAACATATCCATCGTACACATTCAGCAAACAATGTAATATAAAACAAATATAGAAGTCGGCGTTAAATTCAAGCAAATTCAACGAAACATGCCTGAATGTTTGGTTTACAAACGGCAGCCTTCTGTTTACTTTGCGAATGTAAGCTTGATGTCGGAAAACGTACCGCATTTGCCTTGCAACTTGACTGATTCAAGAAGTCTGCTATTTAAGTACGAAAACTTAGTTTCTTTGAGAATTTTGTGATTTCCGTAACGTTATATCTTTATCATTTCTCGCCCACGATGTAGTAAGACTAAGAAACATAAAAACAAATACCTAAAAAGTATTGGCAGTGCATTATTCTATCATTCTTCTTCTTCCTAGTCGGACACTCTTGCCAGAGTGGTCGTGGTTATGATAGGTCTTGAGTGGCGGCTTTTGCAATCCGTCTCCATTCGGCTCTGTTGCAAGCATTATATATGGTATTTTATTCTATCATAATAAATCAAAAATACCTCAAAATATACAAGGTCGGCTAGATACTTTTATATTCTTGCAAATTGGCAACAAAACGAGTTAAATTACAGAGCGGGGGAACATCAAAGCGATAAATGCTGTAAAGTTTTTCTCTTGGCAACGTTAGAATAGTAACAAAAGCTGATAAATCGGGCGAGAATACCATGCATTGTATTCGTATTAAGTGAGAATAGACGACGCCATCCCTCGGCACGACAAAAGCATCCTCAGTGTTTGTGGGAACCGCTTACACTGACAAAGAACTCATAGATAGTGCAAATAATAGGATAGAGACTGCAACTGAAAAGTTATACTTACCTATACGAATAGGTATATTGTAGGTATACAGTTGTTTAAATATAGATGTAATAATATAATATGCAATGTATTTCTTACTAAATCGTATTCAGATAACATGGTATCGATTCTGTGGTTTATAAACTAACCTAATTTTCATCTAAACATATTTTTTATAAGCTTTCCGCGTTTAGGGGTCGAATATTCAAAAAATCCTTTATTAGTTCATATCTCTTGGACCAACGATTTTGGCTATGCGTTGATTTGTCAGTCAAGTGAGTCAATCAGGTCGCCGCCACTACTAATTTTACAGGACTGAATTTATTTGATCCCTTTCCTTTATTTTGTTGGGAAGATATAATATAGTGAGATTAAATTAGTTTAGTTTGTAATCAACAGTATCAGGTCCAATAGAAATTTTAAAATTACTGTTGACTGCAACGATAAATACATTCTTACTAGCCTTTTGCCATGCGATTTATTCGACAATCCCTTACTACGTTATAATAAGATGCGTCTGTCCAAAAAATATGAATCTAAAAATATGAATATTATATATGAATCCGAAGATCGGCAGCAGCGGCTGACTCTCATATTTATTTAAAATGTATTTAATGTATTTTTATTCTTAATAATTGCATACACGTCTTAATTTTTATATGTAGATTGAAATATATAATATTTCATTAATAAGTATAAAGATAATATTTAGATATTTTAATTAATACGCTTCTAGTCTGATTCTTGATTCTTGTTGCTTTATGTTAGGGATGCGCGGACCCAGGAGGATTTTCAGCTAATGCAGCCTATGCTACTGGAATAGCTGAATCACGGGACAAAATCACCCGTTTGCAGCCTTGCAGCCCAGTCGACGCAAGAGAACTTAATACCTTAAATCTTCAAAGGCTACGCAAAACAGCTTAACTGACAAACTCTCTGATATTGGAAACTGTTTATGCAGTTTTTTATTAATAAATAGACATGTAGGTATTTGCCGTGATTTTAGAAACAAAGCATATATAATATTGTTGATATTCAAGCATAGAATTGTTAAAGCAACAATTAATTAAAACTACACTACACTAAAATAAGACACAGTCACAATAATCCGCTTTAGAATTATAAGATAATATGCCATTTCGAAAACGGATCTTTTGAATATGTCCTAATAGTGCCTACATTCGTTATACCACTTGAGTGGTCAAACAAAGCAATATAATACATCTTCAGTTATGGAAGGGTTCCACTTTATTTTTATTGGAAACCCACTTCCTATACAAAAGGATATTCTTGAACCTTTTTCACTCATCGAGTTTCAAGAGACAGGATATAGAATGTTGTCAATGGTTTTTATACTAACATTACATCTCTGAACTCGAGTTACAACTACTAATTTTTTTGAATTAATAATTTAGGTTCCGTGCTATTATTATGTACTGTTTTTACTCAAAGCTAAGTTGTGGAGTGTTTTTATTTTTGTGTGTATTATTTTGATCCTATTTTTTATGTCAGAAGGTTGACAAGCATGCAAGCATTCCACTTGAAGGTTACCGTCGCTTTTCGCCATTTGCAATACCTAATAATAATTAATAATAGTGTTCCATTGGCACCCTTTGGGTACGGTAAGCTAACCCTAAAAACGATGAATCTAGCAAATCATGTAAAATGTATGACTCCAATCAATCATATAACATAAGTTTCTCCATGCTGTAAAAACAGAGCATCTTAGCCTTAAGTTGAGCAACTAGATATTTGGTCTGTAAGTGCTTTAATGTGTTTTGAAACTTGGTAACATGCCAAAGTGTATGGGAGATTTTTTCCTCAATTTCAAAGTTAAATTTGTACGGCACCCTCGGTGAGCAAGTATTTGGGCGATCGCCTATCGGTTACCAGATGACGACCTAGTTAGAGTCACATGGGTGGCTTTGAATCGCTCATTTTGACATCACCAAGCATGTGTTCAGAACTAGTGGTGCCATTTTCATATTATCCCAGGTTATGATCTGCCTGCGTAGTCAATTTTATTACGATTGGTTGTGTCGTTGAGGCCTCAAGAGATAAGAAACAATAAACAAACTCTCGCATTTATAATATTAGGTAGGATATCATGAGCTGATGTAAAATTGAAGATTTTCTAATTGAAATTGCACAAATTTATATAAAAAAATGGCGATGATAGCTCAGTGCTAGTGACGTCGGATGCCGCGACGAAGGTCGTGGGTACGAATCCTACAATGAGCTTGAGCTTTCGGTGAAGGAAAACATCGTGAGGAAACCATAGCACGGTGGTAGGGTACTTTGTAGTACCCGCCTGGCTGGCTACCACCCTCATGTTGAAAATTTGTCGCCAAGCATCTACCGGTGTGTTCCGGCAATTGCACTTGATAGCCAATTTGCCTTTTCGGCATCGTAACAGGTCAGCAACACATTGGCAATATCTCTGGTATTGCCAATGGCGATAGGCAACGGTAACCACTTACCATCAGGTGGGCCGTATGCTTGCTTGCTACCTTAGTAGTATAAAAAAAAATATTCATATTTAAGAAGCAATTTTTATTAAAAAACTACTTAGATGCTTACTTATTATTTAAATTAGATCGTTGAATCTCGTATTATCTACTTATTTCTATTCAGTTGTAGCGTGGGTGGCGTGATAATAATGAAGTTCGTAAATCAAAATATATTCAAACAAACCTCAATATATTCAATCAAACCCCACGCCTAATGCTGATGTACCTAGTAGTTGCTTAACATATTTTTAGTATTAAATTAGACCCGAATACAAGGCCAATTCGAAAATGTCTGTTTTTCTGTAAGAATAAAATAGACAGGCATATTAGCGTATTTGCAAATAACGTATTTTCAATCTATTTTCATTTTAATTTAACATATTATACTCGTTGTTCATTCGTTTTTAACTCATTATTATACAATATAAAAACATAACAACAACCTAAAAGTAAATAGAGAAAACTTATTAAAAACTACAGCGCAGGAGATTATTTATATCGTTTTTCAGAAAGTCCTGTGATATTTTTAAGCAAGAAACATTCTTTCATATTCCTCTGCTTTTAAATTTTCATAATTTAAATGAAAGACAAAAATATTTTTCATTGCTTTCATCTTAATTATACCCTAAAGCCTTACGTCACAAAGGGTTTGTTGCAACGATACAGGAACCAATGCAAAAAAATCTTGCGCATTTCGTTGTGCACGCCCAACGAGCACTCACCTTTTTTAATTACAAACGTTTGCCCGCACTCGCTGTGAGTGCACCGGATAAAATTCACAATGCGTTTTAGAAGTTGAGGGCGCGACTATACTAATGCTGTAGGTAGCTAGAAGGCACAGCAATTTAATACTACCGAAGATATTTTGAAACTGTCTCAATGTAACCTACAAAAATGCATGTACGTACCTATATATTTGATTTGTATGTGGTTAAGTAAATTGTAATGCTAAATTGGTGATGTTTATCTCAAATTTGCATGCAAAACTATATGTATAACTATATGTAAAGGCGATGATAGCTCAGTGGTAGTGACGTCGGATGCCGAGACGAAGGTCCCGGGTTCGAATCCTACACTGAGCTTGAGCTTTCGGTGAAGCAAAACATCGTGAGGAAACCATAGCACGGTGGTAGGGTACTTTGTAGTACCCGCCTGGCTGGCTACCACCCTCAAGTTAAAATCTGTCGCCAAGCTCCTTTCGGTGTGTTCCGACAGCTGCACTTGAGAGCCAGTTCCTTTCTAGGCTTTGTGTGCTTACCATCATCGGCCACATCATCACTAACCACGGTGAGATTGTGGTCAAACACAGGCCTATACATAGTAAAAAAAAAAAAAAAAAATAATGATAGACCTACTAATATTTAAAAAGTAAAATTTGTATTTGCTTGTTGTTACTCAATGTTGTTTGAAAGTTTAGATAAAAAGTACATAGATACTATATAAATGATAGTACCTGGTTGATCGAGCTTTGCTCGTTTTTTAAGGTTCCGAAACTCTAAAGAAATAAAAACGGAACCCTTATAGGATCACTCGTGCGTCTGTCTGTAATTACATATGTACAAATATATACAATATTCGGCCTAACATGCAACATTTCGCATGCCATAAAATAAATTAAAACTATCGAAAACAATGGGCTTTTCTAGATAATATGTATACGTATGTTTGAGGGCAAAGCCCGTCCAGGAGAACCCATTAGCAGATTAAACAGATACACACCTGTAACGTGGTGCAGCAAAACCGCGGAGTCGGCACCCAGTTGGAATCCCGCTTTAAAACATGGCCGCCTCCTTATGCTTCCAGAAGCTGACTCGAATAATATTATACCTACCCCTTTGTGAAAGGTAAATTGAGTAAACATTTCATCCTTTGACTTTAAAGATATAATAGTTTCATGAAAATAACTTCGCTCCTCTAAGTATTTTGTGTTATTTAAAAGTATTTAACCTGGAGGCATAATCTGATTCATGAAAAAATGTATGATACAAAATTAAAATTGTACTGATAATCTGTGACTGAAAATTATATAATATTTGTTGCAGAATATTCTCATGTGATATTTATTTTGTAATACCTATAATATAAATCACTATATATAAATTAATATAGATACATATATATCCTGGCGTTCACAAGTTAATCGCTCCATACCAATTAAAAAACTTTTGTATTTCCCTTAATTAGTAATTATTGTCTGATTTGATGGTTTATTATTCAATTTAATAAAGACCGTAATTTAGATATCTGATCAGATAAATACCACATCCTAGTTATGTAGTTACTTGAAACCATAGAGTTAAGGTTAAGATAACTTCTCTTATCAACACAGTAAGAACGTAGGTACAACATATTTCATAGAGTCATAAAGTTAACGACCTACTAAAATCGCGTTATCCGAGGTGTGTAAAATTGAGTGCTTCCACCATGGATATAAACAGAAATTGCGTTTTAATAATAGAGATATGTTATGAATCTCGTGTAACGTAATAATAGGCACGCTTTAATTAACACACAATGAAAAATGAGATAGTACTGCAAAACAAAATGCGCTGCAAGGATTTATGGGTCTCCGTAGCAACCAGCTTATTCTCTATTTTATCTCGTTTAACCATTCATCACAATAATATTATATTATACTAGGTACTGGTATACTATATATATAGTTTCTACTTGAAATTAAAGACAGCCTAAACATCTATGTACCTATATAAAAATATTTTTATGAAGGTACACATGGCCACAGATCAAGCTACACACTGCGGCACCTTATACGGTTGTAATAGGAGCTATTTTGCAACAAAAATGTGTAGCTTGTTCTGTGGCCGTGTGTATTTATCGTCCAATCCACTAATTAATGTTGGCTGTCAACTCAACGAAACTATCCAAACAACTTTAAGAAAATATGTTACTCAAGGGGAATTTATGTCCGTTACGCACTTAGCCTTTTTTTTATAACCTACCAAATTACGTCCAAAGTCTTGGGCATACCAATTTGGCCAAAAGTTTTTGCAGACAAGATGTTTTGTCGAGTTTCCTCTTATGACATTTTCCGGGATGAAGCCGTTATGTGGAAATTTATATTTAGTTTTATAAAATTCGCTTTTTATATGAAAGAAGAAAAAGAAGAAGAGAAGAAGAATCTTATTAATATTAAAATAAAAAATCGATTTCAAAAATATCAGTAGGTATTTCAGAGCAAAAATAAAATTTATTTAAAATATTAACATTGCAAAAAAGTATTGTAATTATTCGTGAGACCCAATTATAGTAATTTCTGTGTTATACCTACTATACTATATGCTACTTACAAGTTTCAGCACCGCATTAAGCTGAAATATCTTTGGTGCTTCCTTAGTAATGTGGCCCCAATGCCCACCTAATTAACAGTATGTATGAACGCAAATAGTAATTAGGCGCAAGACTGGTACCTGCTAACGACCAATACAAACTAGTTGTTTACGTGATCAGTGCCAGCCGTGTCGCACTTGACACAGTGTCGATGAGTGTGGCCAACTCAATTTATACCTCACCTTTTTAGTAAATATTAATACAGAAACTCATAAAATTATATATTTAAAATATTTATTTTTAATGTAAATCGGGAGGATATCGGTCAATATGTGATATTTTTTGGAATAATATATTTTTTTAAGGCGACGTTGTTTCAATTCCCTAGGTAAATATCACGTGATTGGTTGCATTATACCTACTATTGCGCACAAACTTATGCCCAGTCACACGTTGTGAGTTCGATTCCCGCTGAAGAAACACTTGTGTAACTACATAAACATTTCAATTTTTTCTGCGTCTGGGTAATGTTTATATTTAATACCTATAAATAAAGATTAACCTCATATAACTAAATATATAATGCTGAATGAAGTAAAAAGTCATACACCGGAAATTTATAAATATATTGAGCTATGTTACGGTACCCCGTCAAATCTTATTTACAGAAACCATTTGATTCATTCTGCAGTGGGCTGTCAACAGGGGGATCCACTCGGGCCAGCCATATTCAGTTTGGCTATCCATCCCGTAATATCTTCTCTCAAATCGAAATTAAACATCTGGTATCTAGATGATGGTACCCTTGGAGGCGAAGCGTCAACAGTTTTGGAAGATTTAAAATCGATCATCATTTCATTTAAAAAAATTGGTTTAGATCTAAATTTTTCTAAATGTGAATTGTATATTCAAGACTCAGTCCCGGTTTCCAAAAAATCTCTTATCTGTGAAAATTTCAATTCATTAACTCCCAACATTAAAATTTTAGAAAAGCAATCCCTTCGCCTCTTGGGAGCTCCAATTCTAGATGACTCTATCCCCCCGTATTTAGAAGAACAATCATCAAAATTTAATGATATCTCCGACCGTCTACAGAAAATTAACTCACATATGGCATTTCAAATTATTCGATTTTGTCTTTTTGTACCAAAATTTATGTATGTCCTTAGGTGCAGTCCAGTTTGGAAATTTGGCGATCACATGGATTCTTTAGACAACGCTGTGCAAAAAATTCTTACGAAAATTCTAAATTGTCCTATAAACGACCGCGCCTGGTGCCAGGCTTCTTTGCCCATTCATTTTGGTGGCCTAGGTATCAGGAAAATCTCAAGTGTCTCGGTCCCAGCGTTTTTATCCTCCACTTACAGCACTCAAAATTTATTCAACAAAATTATTAATACATCACTCGGTGATACCCAGATTCAATATAGTGCTGAGGCTAGAGATGCTTGGTTCGCGCTCTGTCCGAGTGAGAGCATCCCTCAAAATCCCAAATCTCAAAAACAATGGGATGAGCCGCTCTGCAAACGAGTACAGTCACATCTTCTTCAAACAAGTATTAGTTTTGCAGAGCGAGCTCGTCTCCTCGCTGTTTCCGAGCATGAATCAGGATATTGGCTTCAAGCCCTTCCTTCAGCTAATATTGGTACCCTGCTGGATAATAATTCTTTCTCCGTAGCCGTTAGTCTGCGTCTTGGCACAAAAACTTCCGAGCCACATCGCTGCCCCTGTGGGGATAACGTCGACAAACTCGGACACCACGGTCTTTCATGTCGCCGCAGCGCTGGCCGCCTATCGCGCCACGCAGCTATCAATGACGTCATTCGTCGGGCCCTTATCTCCGACAACGTGCCGGCAATTTTAGAGCCGAACGGTGTTGCACGTGATGATGGTAAGAGGCCCGATGGTATGACGTGGATGCCCTGGAGTAGAGGAAAAGCGTTAGTGTGGGACGCAACTTGTGCGGATACCCTGGCACAGTCTACTTTATGTGTAGCAAAACCAGAAGCGGCGGAAATATGTAGATCTCAGTGAGAATTACATATTTCTACCGTTTGGGGTAGAGACTATGGGACCGTGGGGGCCAGATGCTCGGACCCTTTTTAAGGAGCTGTCGACGCGTCTCATCGACCGCACAGGTGACCAAAAGGCTGGCTGCTACCTCGGACAACGGATAAGCATGGCTATCCAACGAGGCAATGTGGCCAGCCTTCTGGGCACTCTACCAGTGTGCAGTAACTTCAACGAATTTTTTTATTTATAAAAATTTTATGTAGTATTTAGTAAGTATTATTATTATTTTTTATTTATTTAGAATATTTCTTGTAAATAATTAGATTTAGGTTCTGTATATATCCTGTGATAATATGGTGAATAAAAATACAACTAGGAAAAAAAAAAAAAACTAAATATACATTTTACGTTCCACAAAGCAGTGTGTCCATAAACTCAATAGCTAATAACTCAGCTAGGTTTAATATTATACCTAGCAGAGTTTGAAACATAATTTACTATCACAAACTTCAAGTCGTTACACACTAGTTGAAAGTCACTCGTTAAAGCAGTGTGTTAGACAACTAGAACATTTGGGATTAGGTCCCAGTGTCAATCAGTGGTGGCTTTAGTCATCTTGCTTCGTAATTGTGCCAGAAATCCAATTATGGACGCCTTGGGATTAGACATAGATTTATATTTAGAATTCTACTTGGTCTACATATCTTTGTTAGTGCATTTTTCATGTCGCAACGCTAAAAGGCGAAACCGAAGCGAAAAAACCAGTTTTTTTTTTAAATAATAATTTACTTACAGATAGCCTCAAATATTTTAGAGTTTTAGATCGTATAGTAAAGTAATCTAAATAGGTTTTTACCAATTATAATATTTACCTACTAACTATATTATATTATAACACATTCGTATTTAAAGCATCTGTCTGTATATAATAATGCAATGACATCATATAGTACGTTTTATAGTATAATACTAATACCAAACAAAATAAATTAAGCTTTCTTTTGTTTGGTATTTACGTTTTATAGAAATCAGTCCTAAATTTCTTTACTAAATAAAATCCAAAAAAAACCATTTTTTGAGGTTTCCACGTAAATATATTATTAAATTGAGAGCTTCAACGAATTCTTTTTAAAATAAAAATACTTACTTAACGTTAAAAAGAATCTTGTTTCAAATTCTTTGGAGGGCTTAGGAGTCATCATCTTTTGTGAGTGGCAAATGAAAGCGAATTCAACGTGAATGTCAAACAAGTCGTCTCAAAGAGACACTAATGAGTCCCAAAATTCAAGTTTCTTGTAATAAAATTAGAAGGATAATCAAAATATTACTACAAAAATATCACAGTCTTATATTTACTTACAAATTTATGCTATACCTAAACATAGATAATTATAAAGTAGATAAAAATACAGGTTTAACTCCCAAACGGATATTTATGTTTTTACAACTGCAGTTCTAAGATATTTATTTTATGTTACCAACCTTTAGAAAATATCGTTAAGTGAAACCTATAGTTAGCCTATAGGTAATGAAACCATTAGATATACTTACAAGTTATTTTCTAACACAGCAAAATGTGAGTAATTTAAATTTGGAAATTGTTAAAACAATTTGAAAAGCACAGCCAAATCCAAGTTTTCAAATCATTAAAAATTCATGTTTGTTTTGTATAATTCTCCTCTGAAAGCCAATGAAGCTAATTAGCCATTCGGAAATAGAACGTGGGACGTGTTCATAATACCGTCAGAGCAATGAAAAGGTCTTTGAATTAATTTAGATGAAATGTAATAACATAAAACTCGATTTACCTAACCGTAATTAAATTGAGTTGATTCAAATGTGTATGTAAATAGACTCTCGTAAAATATGGATTAAAAAACTGCAAAATTCATTTCAAAAGCTATTACAGTCAGACCCAAAAAAATATTTTCACGTTTAATTTCATTGTTTATTTATTTTAACCAACACAGTAGACTAGATATATAAAGATTTATTGTATTGAAAATTAAAATACTATAGTAGGTAGGTACGTATTGATCGTAAAGCTTTTTTAAGATTAAGATTAAGATTTTTAAGATTAAAGATTTTATACTGGACGTAATCAGGCGTGACAGACTGTTTCCAATTTTGAATTTTTCTTCCAATGTAGTGTATAGTACAAATGATTAGATTTTCAATCAAGACACTTTAACACACACTTAGAAAAAAACTGTTACGCTAATAAAGCGGCGATATATTTTGCCATGACAGCTATAAATCCAATTTCAAAAACATTTTCAGTTACGTGTGTGAAGTATTAATAAATATTTGAGGATATTTTTATACAAAAAATATATCATCATAGGATATTAGTCACAAGTCCAGTTCAACTAAAGTCTATCGGCTTTCATCTAATCTTATAAGCCAGAAAAAAAAAACAAAATATCTTTAAACAAAAAAATATAGAAATCACTTTCCCTTTATCCAAGTAAAAATAAGCATTCATTCTCTGTGCTCATCCATTAGACTTAATCGCCTTTGTATTTTCAAACAAAACAAAGTGATTTATAGCGGTTTATCCGACAATACGATCGGTTATAGCATTTGTGATAGTCACCTATACGGGGTTTTAAATTTAATTAACGACTATAATATACTTACCTACACATACCTTACCTACTACCTTACCTTAACATAATTTATTACCAACATTTAATTTCAACGTTTTTTTTTATTCAACGCTTACAAATTATACCTAGTAGGTATATTTATATTCAACTTACATTACAAATTAATAAAGGTAGGTACTTTGTTATCCTTGCAACTTATTTTTTTTATTATTTTGACATTTAAGATTATTAAGGTGATATTTCACAGATACTTACCTAATAAGTTGGATTCATTTTTAATGAATAGAAAATATATATTTTTTACAACAGCCTTTCATAATTTATATACCTATCAGTGGCGAGTGGTAAAATTAGAGCGAGAGTAAGCCGTTCAAAAATACCGATAATTTTATACTTAATTACAGTGTATTGTACGATTATGATGTTTTAATCCAGCTACGCGTAAGCCCAGATTTAATTCCTGCGTGTTTTAACAAGTAAAAAAGCTGTTATTTTTAATAATTTGCAATTCCCTATATCGTCTCTTTGCCAACAAAAACATTAATCGCGAACGGTTTGTTTATGGCTGCCGAATATATTGTCGTATTTTCATAGCGGCCAAAATATACCAGCAAAACAACAAACGGAAACGGGCGGGTCCCTTTAATTTCCGGCTGCACTTGTGTCTTGTTTATTTTCATCTTTTTCATCAAATTCCCCTTTAGTACGGTCGACGACACTTCAAGTTTATGTCATCCGTCAAAATCTGGCATATTATTTGTTTTTATGTTTCCGCGCAATACGGGATTCCCATTGCCAAAATAATTTAATGTCCACTTCCATTACGCAACCTTGAGTTTGTTAATTTCATCGGCATTTGTATATTATCGTCTATTAGGATGTGTAGAGTCTGAACATGGAAAAAGGAAGTAGGTAGGTATGGTTATTCTTTTTTTTTACTATGTATAGGCCTGTGTTTGAGCGCAATCTCACCGTAGTCAGTGATGATGTGGCCGATGATGGTAAGCACACAAAGCCTAGAAAGGTACTGGTTCTCAAGTACAGTCGGAACACACCTAAAGGTGCTTGGCGACAGATTTTCAACTTGAGGGTGGTAGCCAGTCAGGCGGTTACTACAAAGTACCCTACCACCGTGCTATGGTTTCCTCACGATGTTTTCCTTCACCGAAAGCTCAAGCTCATTGTAGGATTCGAACCCGGGACCTTCATCTCGGCATCCGACGTCACTACCACTGAGCTATCATCGCCTTAAATATTCGCCTAGTAATACAATTATATTTTTTCATAAATGAGGTTGACCCATTGATTGCTAGCTTAGTTTTTGTTTTTGCACGCTGAGATTATTGCAGAATATGCCAAGCTTTATAACTTTACTAGCGACTCGCCCCAGGTTCGCATGGGGGTACTTACAAATCTTTCTCAAATTCCGAACCGGTAGTAAAGACTATTGTAAAACTGTAACTTTTGACGTTCATAAGTGCCTTATTAGGGCCAAAACTGAATAAATGAGTTTTGATTTTGATTTTTTGAATTTGTCGGCTTTTCTCTACTATAATTATTTATAAATATAAATCTTCCTCTCTCCGATTACTAACCAATTGTTTCTAAATCTGTGCTTTCTCTTGAATCACTCTATCTGTTGCTGAAAACTACATTAAAATCCGTTGAGTAGTTTAAAAATTCTAAGCGAACAGACAGCGGAAGCGACTTCATTTTATACTATGTAAAGAAGATCTATAATATTTATGTATATGTACCATATTCAAACAAAATATAATTTCATTTCATTTACTTTCACCAATCTCACATATTTTTTTACTGGTTTCGATGCGATATTTTTTTCAATGCAGACCATCCTGCCAGACGCATCACTCGACTATCATAGCCTACAAATTGAGCTGACAGTGAAAAAAACGCTCAGTCTAGTGGTTGTAGGCAATATTTTTTACGGTCGTGTCGTGTTTTCCGGGAATTATTCGCCAGTTACAAAAATACGTCCGGGTTAATTATTAACGGAGATTAGCTCAGAAAAACATAGCTTTTAGAATATATATCTATTTATCTATACATCTATTTCACAAAATATATTAATGAATATACCTATGAATCACATTTTGTAGGTACGCAGATAAAATAATATATTAAATGGCTTTTAAAATACTTAAATACAAAATTGGTTATGTTCATTATTTTGAATATAGTATAAGTAGATTATAAGAACAGTATTTTAAACCTAAACCTTAAATATTAAAACTAATAAGATCCTCATAATGATTCTCAATAAAAAAGTTTCCTTTTTACAAAAGAATATTATGTAAATGTTCTGATTTAGTCAAACTTTTGTCGAAAATCTAAAACAAATTTACAAAGACCGAAGGATTGCTGAACATGTTAGGAAGTTCGACAAGTTGGAGCACGTTGATTACAACTGTAGGTGCCTTGTATAACATTTAAACTCGAGGCTTGTTAACCTGAATTCGCTTTACTGTAAAATTGTTTTAAAGTATTTCGTACACGAAACTACAAGTTATTGAAGAATTGGAAAAAGGAGGTTGAAATATAGTTTAACAATTAAAGAGAAAAAACACAAATCTAGTTGTATCTAGGTACTTACTTAGTATTCAAAAAATACAATTACAAATGAAATGCGTAGTTGTATATCTAAGAACCGACGTATTTTTACGTTATGAACATTATTAAAATAGTACCTATATTGACATAAAGTATCCCATGTATGCAGGGCATTGCAGGGTGATTTTGGGAGGGTATTATAAGGCTGAAAGAGCATTGAAGAATACAATTTCATAACTTGAGTCACATAGGTTATATAAGTACGTAATTAAGAGGATCGCTAAGGCCAATGACCTTGACGATTTGTCCATACAAGCTAGTACTCAAAGCCTAGGCGCCCGCGCGTGGGATCTAGACTCCCGGGAGTCTTGGATTTATGCTTGATTTTTATTTATTAATCTAAAATGATAAATTTAACCATAATTTCAACTATTGCCATTGTTAAAAAATCTATACCCTCCCCCCCTCTAATCTATCTATTTTTTCGTGTAGAATTCACTTAGATCGGATAAACTGTAATATACAAAATACAATTAAAAAATAGACAACAACAAGAATTATACCATATATTTTTCGTAGGAAAAATAGACGAAAGAATTCGGCGAAAAAACTGTCTAAACACCGCGTGTTTTTGCAATTTGACCTACGTAATGAAATGGCAGCTCATAAAACACAACATATCATGAGACAACATTTTTGAAGATGCAAGTGACGTCGTAACGAAAACTAATACCATGGACTGATTCTGGACCCCTCAGCATTTTTTTGGCGTATCTTTTTTCAATAATTTGACTTCGATATTTTTTCAGTCCACCAAATTTACTAAAATACCTACTACGATAAATACTGTATTCCTATGATGAATTTGCTCGTGAATTTAACAGTTGATCGGACGCTTACTGGAATGTTTTAAATTGCCTTTTTAAGTGAAGATAACGTTTTTTTTCTTTGATGGTATAATTAATAAAATAATCTAAGGGGTCCAGAATCATGTAATTACTGAATCCATTATTTCCACTTAGGAAATAGGTATACCTATACCGGGAGGGTATAGGTATACCTATAAGTATCCAAGCAATAATTAGCAAAGAGGACACCTTAGATTCCGGAGACTATGTTTTTTAACCTGATAAGATGAACGTTATTTTATAGCAAGTTATTTTTTAGCCAGGTAAGGTACGCTAAAAAATCATATAACAATACCTATAAAGCTAACAGATTTTTGCATTTTCTATGATCAGCTGCTTTATATTCAACGAACGTGGTATCAGCAATCATGACCAGTCGTAAAATGTAACGATATCAGGCTTTATTCTACCACTGCTTTTATAATTTTTGGAAGAACAACGAATCATTTCAGTAGGAAACATTTTTTTCAGAGAAATTAAAATAATACATATAAACTAAGTTATTTGTGTCCTATTTCGCCCATATTTTATAAGTTATTGTGTTTCCAAGCGCAAAATTAAACTTTAAACCCATATTAAAATCTGCGTTTACCTATATAATGTTTTTGATGTGAGATAAATAATAATTATAAGCGGTTGAATAATAAAACAATATAATATAATGGGCTGTATTCCCACCCATGAGCTAAAGTTTTCTATTTCTATTTTTGCATGAACATTGAACACACAGATTAATTTAATTAACCGTATGTGAAGATAGAATTCCTATAGACGATAGTCTTAAAGAAGGTTAAGTTAAAAAGGTTGTAGGTATTAATATATTAAGTAGTCATAAGCATTTTACTTATGTTTAGCCTAAATAAACGTTGCTACAACATGTGTAACAAAAACAGGACCCTATTTCAACAAGCTATAATCACCTCACATAAAACGTCCCTTCGATTTCTAGTTCGTTGAATCGACCTTTTTAGTACTGTCCTAATTTCGTTGTATCGTCTATATTTGGGTTGGTTCAAAAAGGTTAATACACGGTCAACTACCGCGGTACCTACTTACTGGCTTGTCTCTGAAAGTTTATACACGAGTTTGTGAACTTCTATCACTCTATGAATAGAGACTGTCTCATGCTATATAGTTGGTAAAATATATTTATAACCATATAGGTTTATTTTGGATGGATTATAAAGAGGTAATTTAATTACTATAGCAGCTACTTTTGTCATTAAAAGTGTGGAAAAACCTACCCATATTATGAGAAAGACAAATATAAAGCAGTTCGCTGACACGTAACGTGCAATCTCATTATGCTAAAGTCTTAAAATCAGGCGAAATGAAATACAAATTAATGTCAGGATGGAAAGTATAAAACTTCCAGCGATATGAGAGCTCGTTGCTCCAGATATCACATTTCATTCGCAGGATACTCGAGGGCTATTCGGATCTCTCCTGCCTGAAATAACTGTCGCATAACGTTGATATAAAGCGGTCCGCAGACTCTGGCAGGTGACTGGAATTATGCGGCGGCGCCACCGCTACGATTTAACTACCGACTGTGACACCTTGAGAGCCTTATTGTTTTGAAATCGTATTATAGATCAGTAGCCCATGAATTCGAAGATGTTTAAATAATAAAGTATTTAAATCTAATTTTGAAATTGACACAGAGTCACGTTAGGTTGACAATTAAATTATATTATTGGAGACATACTACACTCTCTCTAGTTTTACCTTTTAAGTATATGAATAAAGTGTTTTTTTTTAAGTCTTAGTGTAGCCAGCTACAGGACAGGAGGGTCGCGAGGCGCAACTGTGCCTCGACGGCCGCGTCTCTGGGCGGAATCGGCCTTCTCCCGATCCCGCTCAGTAACCTCCTTCTAGACCATTACGGTCTCGCAGTAGGGGGCTACACCCTTCCACGCCGTATCCCCGCTCAACATCTCCGAAACAACTGCTGGCAGAGATAGATTCCGTCTAATCCGGCTGACCAAGATCTGCCGCTTCGATTCCCACGCGGGACACACCGCGAGGGTATGCGTAGCGGAGTCTTGGGTCATTAATATGGGCACATTTGCAACTTCATAATATGTTTCGGATGGCATTTCATCGACCTGTCAACTATATTTTGTTTCAACTGATTTGACAGATTTGTATGGGGTTTCGTAATATAGCCCAATTTTAAGCGAAATAGATATGTTTCTGCAAATCCGTCAGTTATATGTTTCGCCGTAAAAAGACGATAGTAACTCCCCTGGTCGCTTCCATCACAGTGAAAGCAGGCTGCCGTACAATCTTATACAGATAATCACCGAAACACCCGTGCCCGGTGAGTATCTGTGTAAGTCTGTAGGTGAGTCGTCCACCCTGTCGCTGCATCCAGGCCTCGAAAACCGGCATGATGAAAACCTAACCTAATAAAAAGGAAACAAAACGAAACTCGAAATTATTTTCTAAATTAATTTGAATAGATAATGCAGTTTTCATGCACATGCATGTGGAAAGCCCATTTATAACCATAATAGAATTAGACTGTCTAATATTTTAAAGCTTTGTGACTACTTTCAACTTTATCCCCTCTCCCCCGGACCTCTGAATTGATCAGACGTATACAAGTAGATACCGCATAATTCTTTTTAATTTTATAAATTAAAAATTTATCAATTATTAATCAAAGAAAAATAATAGGAGCGCAGGAAGCACCAGGAGGTAGATAGCATCCACATAACGTGAACCACGCATAATAACTGTGAGTGCAATCCTTCCTTTTTGTATTATCGGCTCTGTGGTTATCTGTCTCATCGATTGTACGTTACAAACCTAAAAAATCATCAGCAAAACCGACGGACTAGACAGGGACAAACATAATTCCCAAAGTGCAATACATAAGAGGTCAAGTTTAACTGGACGGAACGCAGAATTGTATGAATTCATCGATCGACGACCAGTTAACAAGATCCCTGTAAACTGGTGACTTAACTCCTCGTCTGTATATGAGCTGTGTTTATAATATCCTGGTACTTTATACAAAAATATGCCGTTGAATCGTACGCCACCCGTTATTACGTCACCACTAGTACATCACCAGTCCGAACCGAATATCTCAACTCGCACGGACGGCGATGCGGACGACTTGGTTAACGCTAGCGGTGTGACATATCGGCACAAAAGGAAGCGTGGCAACGATTCTGAAGGCGACAACTTGGAAATAAGGGACATGATAAAGGCACTTCAAAATGAACAAATCCTCAACTTTGCATCGATTAATGCAAAGATGGAAGAACTAATGACACAAAATCAGGAACTAAAAATCTCTGTTGAATTTACTGCTGCAAAGTATGATGAGTTTATGAAAAAAATAGATGAACTCGAAAAGAGCAAAAAAGAAGATCGGAAAAATATTCAAAGTCTGGAAGAAAGAGTGGAACAACTTGAAAGACAAATCCGTTCCTCTAGTATAGAACTTAAAAATATACCAAAAAAAACCACCGAAACCAAAAAAGACCTTGTTGAAACGGTTGTTAAGCTGAGCAACGTCATCAAGGCTCCTATTCAACCTTCCGATATAAGGGATGTTTTTCGAGTTGGCACGAAATTAAAACAGAAACCGATAATCGTAGAATTAACCTCTGTCATTGCAAAGGACAATATCCTACGCTCTACAAAACAATTCAACAGGGAAAATAAAGGCGACAAACTAAATACTCAGCACTTAAATATCAACGACGTCCCGACTCAACCAATTTATATTTCTGAAAACCTAACACCGAAGAACAGGCGTCTTCTCTTCTTAGCACGAGACTTCGCTTCTAACAACCAATTTAAATATTGTTGGACATCAGCAGGCAAAATATTCATACGCAAGGAAGATGGCGTATCTCTTATCCGCATCAATACGGAACAAGACCTTCATAATCTCAACGGCACAAAAATTTGACTAGCCGTACGATACCCACCCCAACAAAAAACTTTTTTATTAATTGTTAAATTATATATTTTGTTTTTAGATATAATTACTTTCATGTGTTGTAAAAATTACACATTCCTCACTCATAACATTCACACAAATCCAATACAAGCACACAATAACTCCATGCAAACAACACACCCAATACACATAGCTCCTGTCATCACACTGAACACATTGAATAGCAACATTGTTCTAATATTTTTTAAAATTCACACCCGATTATTTAAATGAATTAGACAACGCAATTAACCCAACCTGCAGGTACCTAAAAGACGCAGCTCAATACTCGTCAATTCTTAAAGAAATTAATTTTTATAATCCACTATCAATTTTAACCCTCAACATACGTAGTATACATTGTAACATTGACAAATTTCTAGTTTTCGTTACGGAACTCAGTGAAAATATAGATTTGATTATTCTAACAGAATGCTGGACTAGCGAATTTAAAAAGCCTCCTAGCATAACCAACTACAAAGTTTACTACACTACTAAAAAACTAAACCAAAATGATGGCGTAGTGGTCTATGTACGTAACGAACTCAAATGCTCGGCCCAAGAAGAGTGTGTACAAGATGGAAACTGCCTTGTCCTAAAAGTTAACGACGACTTATCTGTAGTATGCACCTACCGACCCCCCAGCTTTTCGAACCCATGTAACTATATTGAGTCCTTGAATAATCTTCTTCAAACAATAAAATCGAAAAATATTATACTGACAGGGGATCTTAACATAGATATTTTGCCTAGCCAACTAACCAATCATGCGGAGAATTATTTGTCACACATGGCCTTCTGTGGTTTACTGCCTGCAATAGATAGGCCCACCAGGCAGAAAACTTGCATAGACCACTTTATGGTAAAAACAAGGAAACGCTGTTATTCATATATTTTTGATGAAATAACAGATCATTCGCCGATACTTCTCTTGATAGATAATTCTAATATAACACATACCCCGAATAATTGTCCCTTAAAAATCAAAATTGACTACAGTGCCATAAGAGAATCACTAGCGTTGACAAATTGGAATGATTACTGCATGATTGAAGACACTAACCTTGCCGCCGAAACATTGGTAAATAAAATACAGGAGACAATTAATTCACACACAAAATCTACCAAAATGTCATGTCGTAAAAAAACATTAAAGCCGTGGATCACAGTCGGAGTCGTAAGATCTATAAGAAACAGAAATAAAATGCACAAGAAAACTAAAACCTCTCCGGATGACTACCTACTAAAATCTACCTACAATAAATACAGAAACTTATGCAATAAAATTATTAAAACATTAAAATCCGAATATTATAAATTACAATTCATTAAATATTCAGGTAATAGCAAATTGACCTGGAAGCTTATAAAGGATATTGGTAATCTTAAAACACCGAAGGAACCCGCAGAAGCGCTACTTAATATCAAAGATTCCAAAATAGAGTCCCTTGACGAAGTAAATCACTACTTTACAAATGTCGGAAAATCGCTTGCAAATAATTTACTTATAAAACTAAACACTACTGATACCAAACTTGCTACCAAGGCGCAGTCGCCCAACTCTCCTAGCTTTTCGTTTTCTTTGCTCCCAGTAGATCCATATGAAGTCATCAGCACTATTAGTAGTTTAAAACAAGGCAGTGCCCCCGGCTGGGATCACATTCCCACAAGAGTACTAAATGATTGTAAACATGTCCTTGCTCAGCCAATAGCACACCTCTGCAATTTGAGTTTTTCAACAGGCGTGTTTCCTTCACTTTTTAAAATTGCTATAGTTACACCAATCCACAAAGCCGGAGACAAAACTCTCCCCACTAACTATAGACCAATATCATTGCTCAGTTCACTATCCAAAATTATAGAAAAATTAGTTAATAAAAGACTTATGTCATATCTTGAATCTAAAAATCTTCTATCCGACAACCAGTATGGTTTTAGGAAAGGTAGATCCACTGATGACGCAGTTCTCCATCTTACCTCAAGAATAGTACAATATCTAGATGGAGGGCTCAAATGTCTAGGGGTCTTTTTAGATCTTCAAAAGGCATTTGATACTGTTTCTATTCCGATACTGCTGGCACGTTTGGAGAGCTGTGGCATCAGAGGAACACCTCACTTCTGGTTTAAAGATTATTTAACAAACAGAAATCAAAGCGTCAGAGTTGATGATCGCCTTAGTAATAGTTCCCTGTGTTCTTACGGTGTTCCACAAGGTAGCACCTTGGGTCCTACACTATTTATAATCTACATTAATAGCTTATGTAATCAAAAACTTGACGGAACTGATCTTATAATGTTTGCTGACGACACAGTACTACTATTTCGAGCTAGAAGCTGGAACTCAGTACTTAAAATTTCCGAAAAGGGTCTTAAAATAATATCTGCTTGGCTAGAGGACAGTTTGCTTTCATTGAATATTTCCAAAACCAAATATCTTACCTTTTGTAAAACGAATGTCAGTAAACCTAATCAATTAAATCTAAAAATGCATACTTACCCATGTAATAGAGAACCCACTGGCATTGAAACTTGTAGTTGTGCCTTACTTCAAAATGCAAACGATGTCAAATATTTAGGCGTTATACTAGATGAGAAACTGACCTGGGGTTTACAAATATCAAACGTAGCAAGCAGAATCAGAAAATTTATATATGTCTTCAAAAACCTAAGAGACAATATGCATGAAGAACTACTTATGCGAATATATAAGGCATTGGCAGAATGTTTACTGACATATTGTATAAGGTCATGGGGAGGAGCTGCAAAAACGCATCTTATAAAAGTTGAGAGGGCGCAGCGCAGCCTTCTTAAAGTAATAAAAAGACTGCCATTCTTACACCCGACAAATGACCTATACAAAAAATGTAACGTGTTGTCGATCAGAAAACTATATATTCTACAGTGCCTACTAAGATTTCACCACATAACAGTTCCCACACTTCCGCAGTCACAAAAAAGAACAAATAGAATCTCTATCCCAGTTTGCAAAAGTCAGTTTGCCAAAAGACACTACTGCTACAATGCACCATTGCTGTATAATAAAATAAACGCAAAACAAAAATTAAAACCCTGTAATTCTCATGATTTTAAAAAAAGGATCATCAATTGGCTTAGTGAACTAAATTACGCTGCAACGGAAGATCTTTTCTATACATTAAAATAAAATAAATCTCACACCCCAACACACACACACGCACCCTCTCACGCACATACACATCACAAACACACACACAAATAACCTAAATTGTTAACGAAAATTATATATATGTATACTTTTTAAATTATTTACTATCTTGTAAAAATCATCATCTATCACCTTACCTACTTTTTGTAATTGTTCAAATGTTATAAGTTAAGGGGGAAGACACTGTAGCCTGTAACACAGTTATTTTATAACTAGTACAGGCGACAGGGCTTCAATGTTCTTGTGTAACCTTTTTTTTGTGAACAATAAACATATTATTATATTATTATTATTTTATCGTGTTTGTTCGAGACACTTAATACTTACAAGCCTATTATACTTAATAAGCATATTAAGACCCAAATTTTGGATTCACTGCAGCGTAATAACTGTTGTAATTTATCAAACAATTTCAAATTCACTCAAAACCCACTTAGTGTTTCTCCAAAGTAATAAAGTTTGATACATAGCGCACGTATAGGGCAGGTGCACGAATTGTATCGTACACTGGATGCCCATTTACTAAATTACTTTCTCTCGATTTGTTTAGAAGTCCCACGTCTCATTAAGACAAACGAGTCGGTGTATATATTTTGTTTGTATTTTTTTAACATTCATTTTTGAAAACTCATTCACTCAAAAAATATTGAAGATGAAGCATTATCTTTCCATTGAAATACCTAAATAATAAGCTAAATATTATAATACAAGCAAAATAATTTAGTTTATTTATTATATTAATACTAGTATAATATTTGGCAATTACGAATTAAATTATATAACAGTTACTTCGGTAAAATAGAAAATGGCTTATCGTAATAATCTAAAAGATATTTAGTAAGGGTGAATGAACGTCAATGATATTGGAGTTATCTAAATACCTAATAGTAAATGAAATGGAAAAATGAGATTTGAATTTATTTTCGATGCCAATAAACCTATTGTATTGCGCGATAAAATAATATTTTCTTTAAAGAAAAGATAACATAAAAGTATTTTTATACCTTAAAAGTCAATTTTACTTCCAAATTATTGCCTCGATCAGAATTTTTATTAAATATAAAATTTTACGAAGATGTAAATTAAATAAAAAATTTGACGTATTCTGCTAGGAAAATATAGGATCTACATTATTATGTCTGATACCCAAAAGTAAAAAATCTGACTGAATAATCTGACTCTTGTTAGTAATCAGATTATTACTAACCTACCGTATATAATCTTACTTGAATATGTTTTAATGTTATCTCTTCTGGTAAATGACCAAAGGAATCCCATTTTCAACAGTAGATATTAGGTACTTTCATTACTGCAGGACTCTACTGCGCTGATTGGCATCTACCTACAAGCCAAGTCACGCGCGTACACTTCCATGAGTAATGTAGTTATCTCATTTGATCCTACAACTGTGAACAAGCCAGCATCTTGTTGCTTTAATGTTTTACCTAATGAGGTCACTATTTTAAATAGATTTCATACAATTTAGATTGAAAACATCACTTCCAAAATTCTCATATGCAAACCCAAAAAATAAATTGATGGTAATAATTTGGATTCCAATCGAAACTCAACCTTTTTCTTTTCATAACATTTCAGGCATCATTTATTTTTTATAGTAGATAGATTAAATAAAATTAACCACTTATGCAAAAACACACCTATGCCTGCCCCTCATATCTCCCCAGGAGTTACAACATCTGACAGAACTGTCCAAAACTGGCTCCCAACATGCATAGTTTAGGTTGAACTCAAGTTGTTCAAACTAATGACTGAATTTTGATGTGTTAACTATATAGTTTCTAGACTGGGTATTCTTATTATACCTATTGCGCGTTTGATCATAAAGTTGGATGGTATTGCTGTAAATAGAGAAAACGTAATCCCTGGAGAAACAATGAAACAGCGGGGGCTAACTTTAAGATAGTATAATACCGGACTACTATGTAGAAATAAGCATAGTACATTCTTCAAACACGGCCTAAGTAAGCAAAGCTTGTATGGATCTAAGGTGAGTGCTGGCATTCATTTCTCTGCTCACTGAAAGTAAGGAGTCATCTTTCGACTAGATATAAATTTTAGAAAAGAGATAAGACAAAGTGAACAAGCAAGAGGATATCCATGTAGCAACATATACTATTTTAATATTATACTTGCATTGATATTTAAATCTACGAATAGACATAGTAAGTAAGTAGTGTACAAAATTCAAATAGTCTGTCATAATTTTGTTGTAAAAAAAATACATAATATGAATTGTCCTAGGTCCAAAACTTGAAATAGGTATATACTTTAGGAGACTAATGGCTTATAAAAAAATATAAAAATATTATGGCAGACAAAAATCACAAACTGAATTTTGTTTTAAACGCTCTACAGTAGCATACTCATGCTATTTACTATGTGCAGATCCCAGTAGTTCGTCCGTCGGTATAATTACGACCACAATTGGGGAGCAACGCAATTAGCCATTTCACAGGAGAAGGCCCGTTGTCACTCCAGCTCTAATGACTTTTTCTAGTTCCACTGTATTCGCCACAAAGTCTACGACTTTTTCGTTTCCAAGTAGTTCTTTTGTCGATTGTACTTTATGAGTTCTCGCAGTTTGTTTTTGAATATGACTTTATGTTGGTATATTATTGTGGTTTTACCATTCGACTACTAGTGATAAAAACCTGAAAATAAAGCTGTAAAAATGGCCAAATGAGTTTCAAACTACCTTGCTTCAGTGATGGTAGCGAACTCAAATTAAGCAACATTTTGGAAGGATTTTTTATTGTAAAAAGCACAAAGCACAAAAAATCTCATGGAAAAGTTAATTTACAAGTTCACTACGTCTTGCTGGTTATAACAATAACAACCGTAATAATATATGGGCTCAATCTAAAATACAAAATTCTATCTACAGCAAAACAATTTGGAACAAACCCATTGTTAGTTAGTTTACTTAATTTAACTATTCAGCTTCGATTCGAATCCGCTTTGATGCCTAACCGAGCCGATACAATGGAGGTTAGAACTGTCTACATAGCAACCATTTGAATCTGATAGTGTGTACACTGCCCACTGATTGCCAATTTATTGACCCCAGAGGTCCTTTATCTCGGTCGTACGATCAAGTTACTGTCTAAAAGACAAATGGCGACCATTCGCTAATCCCAGAGTATTGAGCTCTGATGGCCTTAGCTAATACCCACGAACAAAGAACTTAATATCGGATCGGTAAAGATTTCCCTGAAAAAAACCATCCAGGAAAATCTGTTGGAAATGTATTAGTTTTCATTATCTGAGCGTACCGTAGGTATTATATTATTTTCTTTTTTTTTTGCCTATTTAGTTTTATCCAAACCGTATATTTATTTTGTACTTCAAGTAGTACTACTATATACTTCAAATAGTACTTTGGATAAAACTAACTAACTAAATAACTATAGCATTTTCGGTCTTTAGAAATAATTATAGTGAATATGTAACATATGCAGACGTTGGAAAACAAACCATAAACGTCCGGAAACTATACCATTTACAGTTAGTAATTGTAGACTAGAAATTGAAAATAATTATCTTGAAGTTACAGTCCATTAGATTGATAATATCAGTCTACGAACACGTCGCGTTATTACCAGACATAACAAATTTACGTTTCATTGGAAATGTGATAGGTAGCGCTTTTTACCCGACTGACCTAAGCAAGAGGGTAATCTTTGTCGCGAGTAGGTATGTAAAATACTCCTCGAGAAACTTGCCTACAATGGCATACGTGGCAGTTTGTGGCGCTGGTTTAAATCGTACATATCAAATCGTAATCAAAAAATGGTAATTAACGGTTTTGAATTCCCATTTTGTACCAGTAACTTCTGGAGTCCCTCAGGGCTCAATCATGGGCCCCTTATTATTTATATTGTTTTATATCTTCTTAGTTCACTCATATTTTGTGTCTTAAGATTTGCAACCTCTGTTATGGACTAATAATGTTTCACGCGGTAGCTGTGTAATTACTTGCTTGTAATCCCTATTTACATTTATCGTTACTTGGTCGTAGACGAGGATGAAATGGGTTTGTTGAAGATCCTTATTATAAACAGTTGCATGCAAGACTTCAATTTGCATTTATTTTTACAAGTTTTTATTTAACTTCACATGTTATGTTCGTATGTTTAGGTCGAAACTTGGAAGTCCATTGTAACCCACGCATACCAGAGGTTGTTCAATTGATCTAAAATTTGATACACATTATGTAAATTTGGTGACAATACACCAGTGTCATTTCATTACACTGTTCTGTTTGTAGCTGAATAAAAAAAAGTTAAATTTAAACTCTTACAGAATTAGTTATTCTGCTGGCTAGTGATTATTTAGCGGCTTTTAAATAATTGTATAGCTTGAGAAAAAACGATTTTCATTAAATTTAGTATGCAGAGGGTTTCGGGCGAGAAAAAACGATCTAGCTAGGTTTCATTTTTAGAAAAGGCCGTTTTAAAAAAAAACGAGCAAAGCTCGGTCAACCAGGTATGTACTAATTATAAATCACGTAAATCGCATTTATTTTCCTATTTAATTTGTTTTCTAAATGGGGTAAATTTATTATCTGTTATTACATTAAATATTTACAACTAAAAAATAATATAACTACTAATATAACTAACACAAAATTTACAAAATACAAAATATTTACAAGTAGAAAAGTTGTGCCAGATCACTGAGTGAACGTGCCAAGAAGGCTGGCGGCATTGCCACGTTGAATGGCAATGCTGATCCGCTGTGCTAGATAGACTCCAGCCTTCCTGTCACGGGAGGTCTCAATAAGGCGCCGGGAGACCTCTTTAAACAAAAGAAGAGCATCTGGGCCCCACGGCCCCAGTGTTTCAACACCAAACGCCACAAAAATGCATCCATTGCCTATAGATGCATATTTGCGGCGCTTAAGGCATTCTTGCTGGGCGGCAGCAGCACCGGCCATGACTGAAGTGTCTGGAAGGTGAGACGGAGCCAAGGTATCGACGCATGTAGCATCCCAAACCAATGGTCGTCCCAACTTCCAGGGCACTAAAGTCATTCCGTCCGGTCTCTTGCCATCGTCGCGCACCAAGCCACTTGGTTCTAAAACGGCTGGTACGCCAGCGGTGACAAGAGATCGGCGGATTAGGTCATTTATGGCCGCATGCCGTGACATACGCCCAGCGCTCCTACAACAAGAGAGGCCATGATGACCAAGGTGCCCAACACTGTCTCCACAAAGGCAGCGATGTGGCACAATACATTTGGCTCCTAATCGCAGGCAACTGCTAATTTTAAATGACGCATTGTCGAGTATCGTGCCAATGTTGGGGGATGGTAAAGCATGGAGCAAGGAGACGATCTCGCTCAGCAGTATTATTAGCAGACTCCAAAAGAGAATTATGAATTTGCCTACTCGCTCGTCCCACTAATACATGTTTATTATATTATTTTTTATTATGCAATTTTTATATGACATCCATTAATATTCAGATTTTATATACGAGATACATTTCACAGGATATAATATGTTTGTATGTATATAGAAATATTTATTAAAAAAGTTGTCCATGTGGGGTCTGTGTACGGAATATGTTTACCCTTAGGTATATTGGAAAAGTTTCAGCATGATACATCAGTGCTCCGGATGTTACTTGACATATCCGGTCTTATATAGTTACATTACATATAAACTAGGTACTTCAAAGATATTGCGTAGCACCCGGAATATAAATGCTGAGATATACAGATATTGTACCTTTTTTGCACCTATTTTGCTTTCAGAAAATGCTAGAACTAGATTAATGTAATTTATCTACTCTCATATCGTAATGTTCTTATTATGAAATCAAAATCAGTACTTTAATGACCCACTTTATGCACACCCGTGTATAATGAAATTAAAAAATTATATTATAGCACAGTTTTCTTCCCAAGATAATGCTATAAAATAACTTTTTTTCATTAAAGTACAAGTATTTGGACATGTCTGGCCACTTATAATGTTTTTTAGGTTTTAATAATTCAATTACTGTCAGTCAACTTGTCAAACGAAATAATAAAGAAAAAAACATTTATAAGTGGCCAGACATGACTAAACGTAGTATTATATTCTCTTTGTAAACAATTAGGAATCAATCAGTATCAATTCAATTTTAGATGCAATTTTACTCTGTGGTCGCGTATGCGGTAGGGAGTTTTTCCCAACACGGATTTGGGCGCCATGATGATTAATGTTTGTTTATTTTATTGATTTTTTTGCATACATATTTTATTTTGGCCAAAAATGATAGTAAAATAGCAGCGATACTAAGGTGAAATAAACTTGGATCTGAAATTGTGGAGGTGGCAATGGAAATGACAAATAATCGATACCCGTGAGTCATGAAAACCTATGACAAAATATTATCGATTTTCTACCTTTAAATTACATTATTGGATGAGTTTAGATAAAGTACTGTATGATACTGCACATAATTAGGTATTAAAAACTCGTGTGATACTATTAAGAACCTCGCCTACGGCTCGGTACTTAAACTCACACTCGTGTTTAATAACCCCTATTATGCAACAGTATCATAAACTACTATTATGTTATAGTCGTTTTATTCTTTTAAAGAAATCTTAACTTCTAAGTAAAACCTAAGTCTCAATAGGTTTTCAGGTGATCTCAGGTCTTAGGACATTCTTACCAAAATTAACCTAGAACAAATAATTTGAGCTAGAATTAGATTTTGTTTCATCAATTAAAATTACAGACACATCGTTTAACTTAAACAAATTAACAAGTGCGAGTAGTTCTGAGGGATTTCGAAAAATTATACACGATATTCCGATGGACGAATTTAAAAAAATATCCGATTGAATTACAGCTAATCTGATGGGACGTGAAACTTGTAGAATTCCATAAACTATGGCGTATTATCGGATGACGTTTTTCAGAGTAGAGTACACTCCCTGTTTTTGTGAGTACTTTTAAGAAATTAAATTATATTCAGCCCAACTACATACTTTAGTAAGGGTGTATGATAAATATTATTATTGTTTTCAAATTAAGTTGAAAATACATACTCGTAGGTATCATAGCGGAACCATAAAAATTTGACACAAATCTTCCTCACGGTATTTGGTTGATGTTTCGAAGTAAAACTTTATACATAAAATTTTCGAGGGTGAACAAACTGTTTTTATCTATCCAACTATCGTTGGGTACATTTTACTAGACTAAATACGATTTGGGGCCTGTGAAAGTTTTACACCGGGATCCTGACATAAATTTCCATAAATATTCCCTTTTGTGTCGAAATGTATTGCTTCTGCTTGAATTTAATATCAATCTTGTTATTCACGAAATGCAAATTTTGTGTTTAAAACGAGTGCTATCGTCTGTTAATAAAAAAAATGTATTTCTAGGTGTGTCTGGAGGTATTATATATGTCACCGGAAATGTATGAAATATAGGAATTGTATACAATTCCTATATATTTCCCCTAGGAAATTATAATTCAATAATGATACTTGGAAATATATAGAAACTATTGAAAAAAATAGGTTGGGGTTATTTTTTTTATTTTGCATAGAATAGCAAGTATTCGTACAAAAGTACCTTTCACTTACAACCCCCCAAATACCGCTATACTTACAAATATACCGAATGTAGTACTCCGATAGATATTTAGGAAATGTATGGATTTCCTAGGAAATGTATACAATGACGGACTAGATACTTTTCCGTTAACATATACAAGGTAATCTTGGGTGGGTATATTTGACCAAATAGATAGGTACTGTGGATAGTAGGTATGCATCATTATCAATAATCCTACAAAATTTCAGAAGCCTAAACGCTGCCATTAAGAAGTTACGACAATTTGATGTTTCGCATATATCTATGGTAAAAATGCCATTACTCACATATATATATACCCTCAAATTGATTCAGTGATATTGCTTTTTTAGTACTCAAGTAAGTAATATAGACTCAGACTTGTGTCGAAGTGTATTATTATGGAATTTGTATGGAAATATTTTTGTGTTCCACTCTAAGATATTTTTCACGACCTGTATAAGATATACTTCAATACCTTATCACCCTGTATATACATTTAGTCATTTTTTATGTGAGAAATTTACAGGAGATTATACAAAGCACAATTAGGGTGTGGTAGGTGTGTCATAAGTGGAAAAATGTTGTGAAGGTATTCTCGAATCAGCTCCTAGTAAAACGAAGGCACATAACATCGTTGTTAACAACATTAGGAGCATCTAATTTACATCTGCTTGCTATGCTAAACGTGGATAGCTTGAGTTCATGTGAATGGCTTATACTTACATATAAATGGCAGTGTTAAAGGCCATTGCCAATCCAAGATGTTCAATACGTGTTACTAGATGATCTTAATTTGTTTGTTTGTATTTTTTAGAGACTGTTTTTTATTTTTCTGACATGATGACGATGAAGCTAATCTGCCTAAATATTACGATGAACGTTTTTTATATATTTAAGGAGGCGTACATTGATATATTTAATTGTACAAATTAATTCGGGATTGTAATTTAGACTTGACATTAGTGACTCTGAATGAGCTCCATCACATAAAAAGGAAACAAATGCTAAAAGGTATCTACGTAGACTTCCGAGGAATCCAATTAAGCAGATAAAAGATAAAACACGAACATTTTAAAAATGGCTGATTATAATGTTATATAACCGTCGGATAATAAAGGCTTTGTGCCTTACAAAGCCAGGAAAGGGTTCCTATGGGTTTTGAAGTATTTTGAGTTCATTCTTTTTCTTATTGCTTTTTTCATAAATTAATACCAAAGCTTTACAATAAAATTAATGAATACATTATTTTAGTAGATCCTTAATTTTATCTATTAACAATTTCGATATATTTACGGAACCGATTAGGTACTTATAGAGTTATAGCGTTTTATAAGATAGTATGATATATAGATAGATACATAGATATTTTAAGAACATTAGGTACCAATATTTTTTATTCTCACTTTAAAATATTCATAGAAATTTTACGACGTGCGATATTTCACTGTAATCTCAAAAATATGATCTGGATTTAAATAAGACCGGACTTAGGCTCATTTTTAAAAACTTATAACATGGATTTTACGTTTTTCACGCACCCAAGCATCACAACTTCGGTCATTTATTTCTGAATCGATAGAGCTCAGAAGTAATAAAAAAGTTTTATTACAGTTTATGATACATTTGCTTTTAACACCAATATAATATAATCGCTGTTCCAACCATTTAATGCCAGTTCTACTTTAGTTATTACGTCTAAATGCAATATAATCTATACTAATGTTCTATATCTATCTATCTATACTAATAATAAAGCTGAAGAGTTGGTTTGTTTGTTTGAACGCGCAAATCTCCGGAGTTACTGGTCTGATTAAAAAAAAATCTGAAATTAAATTACTAACTCTTAAAGGTATTACAGCCACTAAATAGCATGCCACATTTCAAATTAAATAATTTAGAGACATCAATACAGAATAAGAAACTTGGAGATAAAATTAAAATTTTGAAAAAGTTGCTTGATCAATATTTGAAACTTATAAGTAGGTACCTAAATCGTATATTTTTCTAATGAGATTTTTCATAAATTATAAAAACAAAATTCCAAAACTAACCAAGCTTAAAGATTATAATATTGTTATGCAAAAATTTTCAAAGCGTCGACGGCATAAGTTGGAAAATAAAAACGAAACTTTATCCCTAAATGGGGAGGACGAAGGGGCAGCTGTTTCCCTGGTGATAATAAAAGGAAGTAATTTTCTATCGTTTATCTCTTTTATTTGTGCACGTTCGGTTCGGTTTGGTAAAATTGTTTATAAATTTCGTAATCATAATGTACAAAACATAGATTAATAAAATTATAGCCTAAATGTTAAGTAATATTACAGTATTATTTTCCTCTTTTCTACGAAATGATATATTCAATAATTTTAAAAGAATTGCTGTATCTTTAAGAAACTTTCAGAGCCCTTTCCTGGAACATTTCTAGATATTTCTCGTACTACAATCATTTCAAACTCTAACTTATGAACCGCCAAAAATGTCGATTATTAAAAAAACTTGTATAAACATTGTTTCTACTATAGAGTTTAAAACATTTGTCTAGAGACAATTTTCTAAGTTCATTTGTCAAATTTTCCAAGAAGCATGATTTATTTTAAAAGAAAACATTATCAACTAACATAATTGAGGTAGGTAGATACTCCATTTAACCAATATTCGTGAGTGACGGTATTCAATAAAATACTTAAAGTTTATTTTACCTGTCGTTTACCTTTGTGTCAATAGTATCCAATGTCCAAACGAATGAATTAAATCAACTCGTAACAAAGGGAAACCTTTTCCCATTAGGCAAAAGTAAACCCTAGTAATTGAGTTTGAATTGCTTTAAAGATTTATTTCCACTATGTTTGTATGCGGGCCTATATCGACGCAAACATTAAATGTTTTTCACGTTTTAATTGAAAAAAGGCACGGCAAAGGGTAGATTTTGTTTAAAAAAGCACCGTTTCAGTAAGTATAAAATAAATAAAAATATAGGTAAGATTTGAATCGAATGAATTGAATTCGACCAATTGTAGTAAAATATTTATTGTTTACTTAAACCTTAGCTGGACTAGCCGTTCCGACTATAACAATATCAAGCAAACATGTAGTCTGCTTGCCACACTCTACGTATTTGCTTGCATACTCGTAGTACCGTCCAAAATACCAATTACGAGCGATTATTATTAGTTCCCTCATGAAAAAACAGTTTGTGATTGACGGACCCACACATTATTGTAAATGCGTTTTGAAGTCAATTTCCGCAGAAATCGCTCCTTACAATAATAATTTTACTAAATCTTTGTTTAGATAGGTATCTATCAGATTAGTAAATAAATAATTCTTATATTAGAAATTATCTGGTTTCATAATTATTTACCTTCATTGTTCAAGGGGTAAAGACGGAATATAAAGTGAAAATTTCAGGCTTGACATGAAAGGTCTTGAGTTGATTTAATTTTACTTGATTTCCGCCTCGCGGTTTCACCCGCGATCCCCTATTTTACCCCCTTAAGGATTGAGTTTTCAAAAATTCTTTCTTAGTGATTGCCTACGTCATAACAGCTGTCTGTATGCCAAATTTCAGCCCGGTCCGTTCGGTTTGAGCTGTGCGTTGATAGATAGATCAGTCAGTTAGTCATTTAGTCAGTCAATGAGTCACGCTTTGCTTTTATATATTTAGAAGATAGGGTAAGGTAAATATACTAATTAGTAGTGTAGCACGGCAACCCTGTGCGACTAGTCCGCTTAATAATAGTGTCGCTGTCTATGCGCCACCCGCGTTTCCGCCGGATACAGTTGGCAACCTTGGGAAAGACCCGTGTGCACCGCGACGCGTCTCGAAGCGTGTGAGGAAGCCGCCGGCCATTTTTGATTGTTAAAATAGTTGTTCTAAAGTTTGATTCATAATTAAAAGTGTGTCTGTGCAATTTAATAAATAGGTGTGAAAAAAGTTAAAATAAGTTTCTTTCCAATACCTACAAGTGATACGAGGCCCTTAACCCATGCCCGTCGGCTAAAGTAGGTAATAATTAATTAGAATGACCATCGTGGAGATCTTTGCGGGAGACCTGTGTCCAGCAGTGGACTTCTTTCGGCTGATTGGAAAACGTCATTTTCTAGGACAGTTAAACCTAGATATTGACATGTATATCATGATTCTCTAGAGATGAAGACAAAACCTACTATACATTGCATTTGAAAGCCGTGAAGCCATTATGTAACAGAAATCTACATTATCCCAACAAAAACTGAAAAATAAGTATTATCAAAGAATAAATAATATACTACGTACTAGTATTATCCTTCAGTCAGGTAACAAATATTGGGCTCCAGGAAAATTAGAAATATGATGTTATGAGTAACAACGGTAACTCCGCTGTCGCTCTTTATTATTACATGTTATATCAATCACGATTAAAGGATAAAAAAAGAAAAAATATTTTTTCTTGGATTATTTTTTCAGTCAACACGTACAAAAATAAAACTCACTCAGTCACAATCTACCTATACATAATATGAGTACGAAGATTACCGAGGTGCCAAACCTGAATCATTCTTGGTTTGTATGTGTTTCAGTTTTACCCTATTTTGTTCTAGGATATATAGTTACCTAGGTAGCTCATGCCTCTTTCAAAGTAGCTTGTGCTCCGTGGTTTCACCCGCGTTCCCGAAGGATAAATAATAAAAAGTAGCCTGTTTTAATTCAGGATGTCAGCTACCTCCAAATTTCATATAAAATTGGTCCAGTCGCTTGAGCGTGAAGAAGTAACAAATATACAAACATACTCATAAACTTTCGCATGTATAATATTAGTTGGAATAGGATATGGAAGGATGACAGAATCAAGAAGACTTAGTATTTTAATGACACAACATTGAAAATGAGCCCATTAATTAAACTAATGCATGCGATACAATTTGTATGACATAATGGATTCATGTCTCGAACCACAATAGCCTGCTAATAGCCGTTTGCAATAACGGCATTATACTCGTAATACGACTCTATACTGAATTAATTGAATAGAATCGATAGAAACTTCACTTGGCAGCAACAAAATTCATGGTATAAATCAGACAGATTTATTATGTAAGCAAATTCGTCGGGAATTTAAGCTTGATTTACATATGTAATACGAATTTGGTGAAAGTATCGTGCTTACACTTAGGTAAGTTATATAACAACCTACGATGTTAAAGTTATATTATTCTTCAGAATTAATCGGCTGGTTTCGCACGGGCTTTTGATAAAATAATATGCGTACCTACCTCTGCTTACATTAACTACATACGTCTGATTCAAAAGCTTTTAGGAGTTTGGTCCTTTCATGTTATTTAAACATGGCATACATTCAAGGAAAATTGCTCTCAATATAATTTTTCGCAAGCATAATAAAAAAATATGCTTCTGAAAGATTCAAAATTTCATTTACATATCATGAAAAAAGTAAACATTATCGTTATGTCTGAGAATACAGCAGTGCTCAGCCTATCTTAATAAGATGATCTTAAAAAAAATAAGAAAGGTAGAGATTATTACCACAGCCTAAAAATAACGTAATAATAAGTCGTGTTCCTGCGCGTGAGTAAGGTTGCTAGAGCTAATCGGGTCGGGGAAGGGGGGAAGAGTTGGTATCGTGTACATCATACTATAACATAAACCCACCCCTGAAACGTCACGGCGTCGCACGCGTGAACTGAGTATACCGGTTGCAACTGAATGAGACAATATACGTATTGCTGCAAATGGTTTCATCACATCACTATGCTGCACCACCATTTTCAAGTTGCGTGTTAAAGTTAGCTAGTTTGGTCGTAGGTTCGAGTCCTGCAATGAGTTTGATCTATCAGCGAAGGATTACGTCATAGGGAAACTATAGCACATAGTATGGCTGGCTACCACCACAAGTTGAAAATCTCTCTCGAAGCACCTACCGGTGTGTTTCGACAGCTGCACTCGAGAGCCAATTCCGGTATAGTCATTGTGTTCTTGATCGGTCTTTCACGAAAGTTGAATATTTTCTTAGGCATATTTCTTCTCAGTTACAGTCCTATCGAAATCAGATTAGGAGTTTCTGTGATAGCCCATTATTTACACGTGTCCGAAACGCCACACTTTACATCAAAATAGACCTTCGTTATCATTAGGCGCCATAACCTACCATCTGCCATAATGTATACAACCTATACCTTAACACCTTGCCCCTAACTATTTGCATAATTACTCCTGAAAATTCCAATATGTTAATCGCCTTCTCGATAGCGCCCTTATCCTTATATATTAAATTTATCTCGAATAGATGTATATTTACGTTACATACCTCTACGGACACTTATTATGGAATTCAACTATATTATTAATATATTCAGTGTTCCATGATAATAATAATATCATGGAACACTGAACTATCTGATGTCAAAATAATTAGAGCTTGTACTATTATTAGTTTAAAAGCGATGATAGCTCAGTGGTAGTGACGTACTAGGGTACTTTGTAGTACCCGCCTGGCTGGCTACCACCCTCAAGTAGAAAATCTGTCGCCAAGCACCTTTCGGTGTGTTCCGACAGCTGCACTTGAGAGCCAGTTCCTTTCTAGGCTCTGTGTGCTTACCATCATCGGCCACATCATCACTGACCACGGTGAGATTGTGGTCAAACACAGGCCTATACATAGTTAAAAAAAAAAAAAAAAATATCTATCTATCATATACTGCACAGTAAAGTTAGTTCTCGGTCGTCTTTAACTTTTCATTGTGACGTCATAATACCTACTATCGTATTTATTTTCTCAATACATGATTTTAGGGTCAACACTTGTTCCGAAAACGGCGAATTGAGGAGAGCAATCAAGATGCGTATTTACTCTAAAACCCAATGGGTAGTTCTAATTTGTGGGGATAATGATTTTATGTGATACAAATCTTAATCCATAGCTTCAGTAATGCAATTGATTATATATTTATTCAAATGGAACTCACAGACATTGCGTACATGGAATAAGCATTAGCTGGTTTCAAATATCCCTGAATAGAAGCAAAACATGTCGGCAACATTTGTTATAACGCGACAATAAAATCTGCGTGCTCATGCGTCAACTTTTCATTTTTATTGTTTAATATAATAATTTTACCTTCGTAACACAAATAGTACCAATTGTATATAAATAAATGGCAATTTTTTTTTTTTTTTAAATTTTTTATTTGATATGGTATCAGTGTGAAACCTACTACTAATTGCCAACCAATTAGGTAGTCGCAATGCTGTTGGTGTGTAATAAAGGCGCTGTCCCATTACAGCGCATGCTTTGCACGGGCAAGCGGCGCATTTTAGCTGCGTGTTTGTAGGTTGCAGTGGACGTTATACATTTAAATTAAGTCTAAAGCCCAGGTTTTAGATGAACAGAAAAAAAAGGGGCTAGGTCCTTTTTTTTCTGTTGTATACCTAATTTTAAAACGTGATGCAATTATAAGAGGGTAAATACCACTTTAATAGGTAGTAGTGACGTGAATATTTTGCAGCGTTATACGATCCGATATCCACGCCCATTCCAGTGCAGTCGACGTTTGATGAATGCGTCGCTCGTCAATGATATATTATTATTCATAATAATGTGGCATGATCGAATATCCTAACTGCGGGATATATTTAGATATATATTAAGTTATATGTTTCAAAGCGGTTTCAGACGCTTCGGGGTTGTTTTCTTGAAATCATTGAGCTTATTTGAATCGTAGTTTCTGGTAGGAAAAATGTATAGATATAATTAAAAAACTATATTCAAGGTAATATAGGTAAATAATAAGCAACCTAAAACGCAGGCTTCTCTTTTTAAAAAGTGAAATGGGTTTTACTTTTTTTCACGTTAGACGAATGAAGTTATGGCACATATAAGAATTATCTAAAGTACTATGAAATTAATGTAATCATTTATATGTCTAAAATAGTAAAAAGTAACGTATAATATTTAACTAGATTTTAAACATTATCTACATACAGAAACTGATCATAAATTCTGTATATTTATGCAATTAATTTAAATGATGCATTCGCGGTTTTGCTCACGGTTCATGTTAAATTTATTGTTATTTTCAAAACGTAACTGTTATAGTAACAATAGTTTATGGGGATACTGTTTTGTTTTTATAAAAACACATAAATAGATATTAATTAATAGTAAAAATACCTACATTACCTATAATGGTCTGACATCTTCATCACGCGTAAAGTACTGCGGCTGCCGCTGCGTTATCCGTTATGCATTCTGCGTTTACCTGTAAATAATAAACTATGGTGGGAATCAGAATGGTTGCAAGAAAATAGCTTGTAATTTATGATAGAGCCAGGGAAAGTTAAATATACATGAGATTAATAATAACATCAAATTGATATGGAAAAAAACTATTCACGAAATTTCGATAGAACTTTAACTAAACTATGTCTATAAAGATTCTAAACCATTTTGTGAAAGATCCATCAAAATCAGAAACACCATGAGTCTTCTTTGATGCTCATTGGCATCCTCTCGATAGATTTTTCTAATAATATAACTGCGGCAACGAGTCGCCAATCCATATAGATTGACAATATTTGGCTTAAGACTTCCTCACGCCATCTCAGTTTAATTAAATCTGTATACCTACCTTGTCACAGCTGTAGAACCTTTTTCCTCATCGAATATTCGTGTAATGAGGCTGGCCCATCTCTGTTTACTAAATCTGCGAATTATCCGTAATTTCTGTTTCTTTTTTAAATAAAAATAATCTCTTTTAGGCTTTATGTGCTTACCACCTTCGGCCACATCATCGCTGATCACGGTGAGATTGTGGTCAAACAGGCATATAAGCGGATATTTTTATTGTAATCTTTTGATGAAATGTCTATTGAGCTAACAAAACAAGCCAATCTACGCACATTATATAACAAAATATTCGTAATTTATACGCCTGTCGCCTGTAATATATTTTTTCTTTAAATTTTTAATGTAAACAACTGAGAGGCTATTAAATTAGTATGATCGTAATATCTATCTAACATAATGGTTTTGAGCGTATGGTAATTTAGTGGAGGCGATCGTATTCAATTCACTGTGAGTGATGGACGAGCGGTTCTTGCTCAGAATTCAATGAAAGCGATACATCTCCGGTTAATATAATAGAAGCTAGCACTAGCGTTTCTGTTCTCAAGTGAAGCGAATCACTAAAATTTACTAAACAACTTAATAGTAAATAGTGTTACATCCATTTCTATTACAAAATTGAGACTGCGCTATCAATTGGAAGTCTTTTGTTGGTAAATTGGGCCGCGGTCAGATCAGGGAAGATCTTCCCTTTTCAATGGAGGAGTCATCCATCTTAATCTTCTATTTGCTATTATCCTAGGAATAACCGCAGGTTGAAAACTAACATCTATAGATAAATATTATTAACCAAAGTATAAAATTAATGTCCATTTCTCCATCAAAATTCTTTTCTCGCACTATCGCGTGAACACTCTCAAGAAGATTGAGTCGATTCATCTTTCTCGTATCTACATGAAACGGATACTGACGGATAAATACCTTCCACACCGACCTAAGAGCGGGTTAGTGAATAGATCGGGCTAGAGTTCAAGTGATCGAAAGCCCATTAAGCTTTGAATATGGTACTTTTACCCTTTCGCAAAAGGTGGTTTCGTTTGGAACTCAATCAACGCCAAGTCTTTATGAAAATGCTGGTTGTAGCTGAATAATAAATATGTCGTAGCGAGAGCCATTTTTGAGGAAACTTTATTTTTTTCGTAGAATCAATTCAAATACACAGTTTTATTCATAGGTTTTTTTATTGATGTTTACGGATTTAAGGGATAAAGGATAAAGAAATCTTTTTTACGTTTACCTATAGTCGAAGAAATCCATTGAATTTGTAAAAATATGAATAAAATCATCCGAAATCTTCTTCGAGATCGAACTTAATAAATTGTGATGACAATACATCAAAGAATTCTTCCCCATTTCCCTATGGATTTTGCGAATTTATATATTTATTTTTTTTCTTTTGTTTGCCATATTGTTCTAGGCATAATATATATATCTTGCTCATCTGCTGCGAGCCCTTCCAATTGTGATAGTAATTTGGTACGTGATTTGTTTTTCAAACCGATTTCCAGCCATAAAAGACTCCACTCCATTTGCAATTAATTGAAAGAGGGTGACCACAGATTTAATCATGAAATGGGGTTTTGAGCAGATGTGAATATTTTTTTAACGTTTTTCTTTCGTTGTGTTTGATTGTTCTTGCGGATTCAATATTTTATACCCACAATATTGAATCCATCAATTTATAGGGACGACAACACAAGTAATATTTATATAAAACCTTTTACATAACACTTTCTAAGAAGCGTGTATTCATTTTATTTTCGTTTTTTGTGTGATTTCCCCTGGCGATACTTATTACCAACCTCTTCAGGTAAACCCAAGTTTATATATACCTATATATAGAGAATTTATTATTTAATGAATCATAATATTCTTTATACTATTCTCAGAAGAGAATTATAGTGAGGTTAGAAGTTTATCTTTATATTTTATGCACCTTCTTTACTAAATGATGACGGAATGGACCTCCACAATAATATGATACTCTTACCATGTACTTATTATATGTATGTATTAAACAAATATTGAGTGATTTTATTATTAAAGTACCCGGAATGACATACCTAATGATTCTAAATCAAAGCAATTAGGAGTTATGATGGAATAAAGAAACGTGCAAAATAAAAATATAATAATTTATTTACCTACATTTAAAATATATTTTTTACCCTAATATCTGACATTAAATCGCTCCGCTTAGGAACGTATCCACGGCTCGAAGAAACTCGACTAAGATAATGATCTCCGAACGAATTGGGGTGGTCTGCGGATTTCCTTTTCTCAATCAACGTCCCGTAATAAATATTTGATGAGCTATTCGAAACACCATTTATCTATTGCTAATTGCTTGCCATTTCATCTGATTGCAATATTGTCTCATATTCACTATTATGTTTATTCAAGTTGATAATGTAGTGCAATGTGGTGTAGGTATATGATTTTGAAATGATATTAGTAATCCTACAAAATTTCAGGAGCCTCAGCATTACGAACTTGTGACAATTAGAAGTTTAATATAAATATCTGGTAAAAGACGTACTTTGCACTCAGACACGTAGTGACGGGGCTAGATGGCTATTTTAGTACTCGAATAAGCTAATAGGTACACAGTTGGACTTACATTGACGTATACCTTATACAGATCGTAAAAAAATGGTATAGAATTACAGTTTGATGCCATTCTAACACCCCTTACATGTACCTATATTTTTTTAACAAAAAATACAACTTTAAGGATGCTCTCAAAAATATTCCACTAAAAAGAACCCAAATAAATTACACGCCGTTCCTGTACGTAGTTTCCAGTAGCCGCCCTGCTGTTCGACTAATATCGAACTATAGCCCGTTATTATATTTACCTTACAGGAAAAACGAATATTGTTGTTCAAGAAACTTTATTAAATAAACAATCAGTAGGTACCTACATAAAAGTTAATGGTACTGGCTCACCATAAATGTGCCCAACTCTTTAATATACCGTACTGCGCGTTCGTTAGCGGTGTGAAAGTTAAACAAACTTTTTTGCGCCGAATTGCGTTTTCGCGCCCCCGAATTATCTTTTCAACTTTTCGACATTAACAAACATTGAACTACGTACTAAAGCACAGTGAAGCTCGCAATGTGGGGGTAAATTACAAACGTAACTTCATTAACTGGGCACGTAGAGTTCGCTAAGCTGAGTCGTTGCCCTTGCAAATCGTTACTGTTATATGACGGAGTAATGTTCGCAAGTTACTTGGTCTACCATTATTAGCAAGGTTCTACACCTAATGTGGAATGAAATAAAAAACAGCTTGCAGAATTATTCTAACGTAGAACTCTCGCAGTAGTCTCGGAATTACAAAACAGCTGCCAGAAACTTGTATAGCGTAGTTATCTGCCTATTTAAGACGAAGCATTTCAGCTTATTATGAAAAAATATACATATATATTTAGGTAGGTAGGTACATAGGTACATTGTGAATTTGGTTTGATATATTAAACTGAACTGAACTCTACATCCCCGGTTAACTAAAATGGTAGTTATGGGATAAGATAGAAATTTTATTTCTCGAGGATCACCTACTTGACATCTAACTGAATAACTACAAGATTTATATAGTTGTAGGTATACTAATACAACTATTACTTATTGTTAGTTGTATACTTATAGCACCAATACCAATTATTATTAGTGGAAAATTCGGTGTCAGACAACTCCAATTAATGTCAAAAAGGATTCACCCAAATAATCATTATAATGCAATTTAAATTGAAATCAAATCAATTACCTACACTACATTGCAATTAAATCCATCGTATTCAACAATTATATAGTTAAATTGTGTATTTTATGAACTGTACATAAAACTCTGACTTTCATTAAAAAAAATCGGTTAGTATTATCATGATAAGATTTGTGACTGGTTAAGGATGAGGATAAATATTTATAAAAATCCCTGTAGATGTTCACTGACTTTGACGAGATATGTCAAACATAATCTTGGGGTCTTCGCCACATTTGCTGCTTCATTTCAGAAATAAATAAAAATCATTACAAAATGCGAAATTAACCACTCTGGTCTAACATACTAGAAGGTACTTAAGTCTAGATCAAGTTTGACCCCAAAGATTTAATTAGATCTAAAGGATCACCTAGCCAACAAAATAATTATCCATAATTCACCAATCATGGTGTTCGGTGTAGTTAATTTGAGCATCAAATTTTCGAAACCGGACTATCAAACAACAAATTTTAATGTTTATTATTATAATGTAGATTTCGTAAACAAGATCTATTGACGTATCAATTTCAAAAATATCATAAAGTTTCCCATGTTTTCTCGCGGAAGACAAAATCTCCCGAAAGATTCTTTTCATACAATTAAATCTGGGTTCCTGAAATCAAGCTGTCGTATATCCGCATTACATGAAGCTATTCCCAAAACACTTCGTATATAATTCAAGGCTAATTAAGTCTTGAGAGGCTGTTACAGAGACCAAGTAAGTGGAAGGTGGTAATTACGCTCCTTGCTCACTGTTTCATTAAAATTTCACCTTCACTGTCGAGTAACGACTCATTAGCGGAACTCTTTGATGCATACTAATTGTATTCCCTGCTATGGAGTAATTGTAATTAGCAATGTCTAATGGAATTGACAAGTTGATTCATGTGTACATTGAGAATATTGTGTACATGGAGTCATTAGATGACCTGAACCATGACTGGATTGTGAATAGACATTGCTGCTTTCATAATTCCATCCAAGTAATCAATTTTAGTTGGTATAAGATTAAAAGGTAATTAATATTTTTGTAATCATTTTCGCTGTTTTTTTGCTACCAATCGACTTCAAAATGCTAATAATGGCAAGGCGATGACCCGCCTGACTAGCTACCACCCTCAAATGGAAAACCTGTCGCCAAGCACATCTGCACTTGAGTGCCAGTTCCCTTCTAGGGTTTGTGTGCTTACCATCATCGGCCACATCACCCATAACTGACAACTGGGTTCCTGAAATCAAGCGTTTAGTGGCAGTTGTAGCATTTTTTTATTCATTACAGATATGAAACATATACGAAGCTGCTAATGTGGCGAAATTAGCCCCCAGACTGGAGTGTATATAGCTCAATTTACTAAAAATAAGTTCCTTATATTCTGTAGGTACCTTACCTTCTTTATATTCTACACCTAAAATTGTATAAATTATTTTTGTAGTAAGTAGGTACCTACAATTTGATGGAAAAAAGGCAACAACGCATGATATTTCCAATTGCCATAGCCCGAGGGAAGGCTTGTTCATCTTTCATTTCGATTGTTACAGAGAAAATAACCAACAAAATACATTTCCAATGTTAAAATCAGTACCGTGTACAGTCAAAAAGCATTTATCTCTCGGCTCGTCCATCTCGCTTATTTAAATATTCATTTTAACCTTTTTCTCTGAAACGTCGAAACACGAAAAGTCCCCTGGAATTTAATAACGTTCTCCAAACTGAAATTTAAACGATTATTTTGAACCCTCACCTGATTCAAAGGAGCTAATTGCCCTTTCCTACCAAATTAATAATAATCGAGGCGAAAGAGTTCCATTTGTAATCGAAGAAAGAAAATTATTATGCTAGACTTAAAAGACCTTATTTTATACTTTGTGTTGCAATTAAGCGTTTTAGGGTTCCATATCTCAGAGGAAAAAACGGAATCCTTATAGTTTGTAAGATATATCTAATTGTATAATAGTGAGAAAAAAAAGAGAGCCTTAAAAACCACAAAAAACTCCACCAACAACCACTATTTTGAAGTCAGTGAGAAATATTTTCCATGGAACACGTGCTACACTTTTATTATATTAGATCCTGACTTGGTGACAATGGAACTACTTCAGGAGTATACTCCTTCGAACGAAAAAGTATTTTTTGAAATCGGACGATTATTGGTAGCGACATCGGTGAACATTCATAAAAAAACATACAGTAATACCTATAATATGTTCAATGTGAAAATAAATTAGTAGAATGTTAGATATACTCATACAGAAAATCAGGAGGAAGTAAAAACCAAAATGTATGAGAGGTAAATGTTAAGCAACTTTACTATGAAGAAATAAATTAGATCAAGCTAATAATCATTTTTTTTTAGGTTTGAACCTACCCTCTTATTTATGTTGCCTATTTTTTAGGTAGGTACAAATTTTACTCAATAAATAAATACATTGAAAAGTGGTTTTTTTCACGATATATTTATTAGAATACCTATTAAGTATTAACTTTATTTGTGATGGAAAGGAAAATTTGACCTTTTTGTGCCTTTTTAACTCGATATCCGTTTTCCTCATTACCACAAAATATACTTCCGGTCTTCACTCAACATTTTACGATAGCAATTTAACTGAATTTTTGCAATTAAATCAAGTATGTATGTATGTAGTTATTTTGTAATTAATAAAAATGATAATCAATCCATCATGTTGCTGTGTACTACGGTACGAACCGCTAAAAGTGGAGAAAGATTGCGAAAGCAATAACTCTATGGCCAACGAGAATGATGACGTTTTGGACCCTCGAGTATATAAACTACGACTCCGATAAAAATGGCCGACTAAGAAGAAGAAGAAGCTATTATTTTGTCACATAGTCGTAGCTTTATATTTAAATATTACAACATCTTTCGTATTAGCATTTTTGAGAAAGAGCCCGAATAAAAAAAATAGTAACTAACTTTTCTAGATATCTTGGATGTCATGGTTTTCCATGTTTAAGGTCACGAAATCTATGTTATGAAAATTTCAAATAACTACTTATGATGGTTAAACAAATACAATCTTGTAAAGTTGAGACATTTAAAAATCACAAGGTAATTAAAAAAAATAAAAGTCCTGTCATAAATGTAAATCACAATAAAATATAAGAATCGCATTTACTTTGAAAGTTCCAATAAGTCGCGTTTGAATTAAAAAGGTCCTTGTTTATGACTTCATCTTGAAATAGCAATGGGAGTCGTAACTCTCCGGACAAATTTCAGTCGAATATCCAGCCAGGTGAAACATTACTCCCATTAAACGAATGAGATCTCACAGAATTAGGCCGATTGCAAGGTCTACGACACAAATTATCCACAGACTCGATTTTCCCGATTCTTGGATTCCGACATCAGAATAAAGTGCCTCTTAAAGAATTCCGCTAACATTTCCGTGTTACTAAACTAAGACTGATGTAATTTGTGCGCTTCAACTAAGTTAACTTCTGCCCGGAATTAATGGTGCGGGAGCTTCTAATGTTGCCCAAATTTGGGGTATCCTCTTTTTTGAATGGTGTACAAGTGTAGTCGTAGAAAGTCCATTATTGGAGAGTGAACGTAAAAGTTTGGAAAATTTTGAACATGTTTCGAATAATGAACAGGTCCAAGGTAATAGAATAAGTTTTATATCCCACTGCTTTAAACATTTTCTCTCCGGCAAATTCTTTTTCGTTAAAATATATAAGGCTTTAATAAAAGTTACATGGCCCTTTTTAATGATCTATCCTTTCTGAAATTGGCAAGAAATTAAGGAATATTTCATATTTCAATATTAATAATAAATCAAATTTTTGATCTAACTAGACAATGGTTATTTATTAGCCATTTCAAAACAAAATTGTACAGTGCATCAGAAGTTTCACTAAACACAAAAGGCATTCATAATACGTTTTCTGATGGCATGAAGTTCAGCACATGGGAATATATGACGTGATATAGAAATTCCAGTGGTGACCAACAATGGACGTAATTCCGACGACGCTCGGACGCCACTCGCACCGGACGTGAGAGCGAATACGTAATGACGTCCGATGGCCACATTTGTAATTTTATTACCACCACGCTATTCTTGTTATGGTAATTCTAATGACCTAGAGTTTGTTACGGGCATGAAAACGGCTACAATATTGTACGCCCCAACGTAAATAGACGTAATGCTGGAGTTTGTAAGCTTTTCGACTCTGTTATTTTGTAACTCTTTAGATAATTGGAAAGATAATATTCATTTTCAATTATGTAGTCAAAGTTTTACAATTTCAGATAAAGCGATGTAATTGTTTTTTTTTTGCTGAAAGATGGTTATATGATATCTTGTAATAGAAACAAAGAGTAAATTATTTACTGATGTTATTAATGATTATCAACTGAAATTGTCAGAGGTTCTAGATACATACTTTTTAATCATTTTATATTTATGTCGATAGTTATTCGAATACAGTTTGACATTGTAATATAGGGACCATAGTATATTTTCTTTGCTAAGTAGGTATGTGATTTATCTAGAAGAATAAGAATAAAAACCAGAATAAAAACAAACAACCTTTGATTTTCTTTCTTCTAGTAAAAACAACATAAATCTTTCTAGGAACTCAGGACCCTAATGACACAACAAAACATTTTGTTATTCGCAAAGGATCTGAAAGACGAAAACTTTCAGCTCACCGAAATTATTTGCATCAGAAAGAGTTAGGAGAAACTACTTGTTTCCAAGCGAGCCGAGGACACTCGGACTGTCGGAAAAACATCCCAAAAGGTATTTTGAATGCAGATTGTATAATGATTTTCAGTAAAAACAAATCTACAAATGTTACAACATTCATATAAGAATAAATGAGTGAATTTATTATGAGTGACATTTTGACCTCGGGTTACCTTTGGGTTTTGTTTTTTTTTTCTGACGGTTTCAATTTGTGTTACTGTTATATTATTTTAGGAATGAGATCTTCATTACACATTAGCAATGACATTCAACAACATATTCATTGTGTATAATATTTTGTTATTCAATGTTGTTTGTTAAAACAGATTTTAAAATGTATTAGAACTAGCCCATAACCGATGGAAAGAATCAAAGATGGAGAGGTTGGCCGCTTGCTCTCAGGGGAAACATTGAGAAGATTCCAATTTGTAATAAAGTTGATCGTAACAAATCTGAAATATTAGAAGGCATTGTAAATTGGATCACGTTTTACAAGGAAAATCTTTTGGGATTTGTTTCATTTCTTGTACTAAAACAGTAACAATTCACGAAATTTTTCTGCTTAAATCAAGTACGTATAGTTTTTGTTCGGTAAAAGCATTGGGATATTTAAGTACTTCTGTTACGGCAATAACTATCGACGGTCCCGGGAAATATCTACTTGAACCCAAACAAATTCCTACGCGACGTCCTATTGAGGGCTCGAACGACGATCGCTATCGACTTATTATACAAATGGGCAATATCTGGGCAACAGTAACAATATCTTACCATGAAAAATTACGACTCAATAGTGTTGCGGTCTCTTTTGGCTCCGTTTTGCAATAAAATCGGTGCCTCATAGCCCGTTCTCGATATTTGTGATTCCCGACGTGTACTCAGTCTGATCTTTTACACACGAACCAATTTTGTGGAACAATTTTAGGAAGGGGGATGATGTAATGTGGCGATATCGTGGTGGAGTAGGAGCTTACTTAATATCCTAAGAAAATACGATCATAATATAAAATATAGACAGCTTATGCAGTAATGGATTGTCTTATTTTATTATAATTTGGTTACTCATGTTTACCCCTTTGTATTCTATTTAAATTTCTTGTAACGATTAAAACAACCCTAGGTTATGAATTAAAATGCTTAGTAAGAGACCTAATGCGCATGAAAACTTTTGAAAACCAATCTTTTCATCTTATCCTTTAAGTGAAACAAGGTTAAACAAGATAGCCTTTCTATCAAACGAACATTTTAAAAATGGGCTGTAAAATACTGGTACTTATCAATTAATGGCAGGAACGAAAAGCGATGACTTAGCATAGCTTAATCTCTTTTTGCCGTCTCACTGCGCGGCTATTAGCCTAATGGACCGTTGAAGCTCACCGATGTAACGACTCCAATAGCACTGACTGTGTATTGAAACAAAAACTTTATTTTTACCTTTGGGGTTAAAAATATTTCTGAATTATATTTAATCCTATTAGTGGGGGTTCAAGCTACATTATATTATTATTTTTTTAGCCCCTGAAGAAAGTACTAAACTAATTGTCTTAATATTATTTGATTAAATTTTTGGCACTTTGGCACGCAGTATTTGAGGATATATTACGGTAAAAATTATACTTAAAGACGATTATTAAACAGTCCAATAAGCTTTATCATAATTTTTTTTAATAAATAGAGAAGAGCGCTTGTTGAAAAGCACTTTATTGCAAATAATTGAACCAACAATTAGGTACCACCCCAAACTATAGTCTACAATATGCCAGTCACTATCCAGTTATCTTTTTACCGTCTACCACTAGACATGTATTGTCCACCAAACACAAACTATACAGAGATTCCCTCGAACGTCCTTCATACGTCATTTCAGTCCATTGGTAACATGATTGATGGACAAGCACAAATCGTCACGTCATTGTGATCATCATGTTCTGGTACTTCAAAGTGTTCGACATAGCAAAGCTTTGTTATCTGCCGTGAGAGGTTGAATCCGTGATCACGCATAATTACTTGACTTACACACCTGAGCATAGCAGTTCTCTTTTTGATTGTTCGTTTTTGTATTCATTTTATTTTTTGTTGAATTGCTATTTTACTGCAAATTAATCTTTACAGCTGGAACATCATATCTAATGTTAAAATTTTTAAAACGCTAATATCGCATCTTAAAATTTGATGTCCAGCTTTCCATCCGACTACCAATACGCCTTTATGATAAAATATTCCATGTGTTAGTAAAATCGGTTATTTTAATCTTGTAAGGATGGCAAAAGAGCTTCCAGTTGGCCACATATGGGATTAACGCGAAACGCCCGCGCGCCGTATTACCCAGCCAGTTTACTGTTATGCCGATGCACTTACAACTCGCAGTGGGAGTCGACCGCCTATACATGGTTGGTTTATAGCTATGATTAGACAATATAGACACTTTACTATGGCTCATGGTACTTAGCACAGCTTGTGGTGCATTTACGTCGTTTGCATTTACGCGACTGGCATATAAAAGGCATTTTGGAACATGATCTAGGAAAACCATGTAAGAGGTTTAAGTTGTAACTGGAACATAATCGGTGTAGAATAGAGGTTTATTTGTAATTCATCTGTAGTACAACTTTTACTGCGGTTTCCTTTGAAAACGCAAAATAACTTTTCGTACATTTTGATCGAGAAATATGAAAACGTTGAAATTTTTTCGCGATTCGAAAGTTTGTCCCATACTAAAAGTTATTCATATTAAGGAGTACTTTACAACCCATAAAGTACTGCAAGTGAATTACTACGAATAAAACTATATTGAATGTGCTTAACGATGATGTTATGCACAAGTATTTAACGCACCTTGCTTTTTTTTTTTTTTTTGAAAGGACTAAAGTTGGTAGCCTCTGATGGCTGCTCCAACCTTACCGGACAATCGGCGAGCGCAGAGGGCTCTCAGCCGCACCTTGCTTTATTCGCTGCTGTTATGTAATATAACCTATCCTGTTTTTATTTGTATTCTATTATTACATTAATAAATGATCTTATGCTGTGGGTAGACACGATCTCTTGTAACATGGTTAACGCTAGCACAAGAGGCAGAGCTTCATAATTTTACTATATCATGTAGGTACTTGTAGGCTCTCCGGCAAAAAGCTGTTAAGAACCTTGTCATATTACGCAATTCACAGATTTCTTACAAACCTTCAAGAGAATGTCAATAGATTATTAAGAAAGGATAGTGACAATGCACTTTGACGCTTACTGTTCATTATAAAGGTTTATTATTATTATTAAAGCTATTGCAGTCAGTATCTTACAATAAATGGTAAAAGGAAACTAGAACGTCCTCAATAATTCATACAAAAATACGAACAAACCAACAACAATAGTATTCTACTTTCTACTCGGACCCATTAATCATAAGTAGGTAAACACGAAACGTCACGAGAACATACATTTATCACGATCAAATCTGAAAGGAATACACATAATATAAGTTCATAAATTATTTTGAAGATTGAGAATTGTACAGTATAAAGCCCTTTTATTCAGGAAATTGCTGTATTCTACGACAATTAAAAAATAATCTGTCGATAGATAACGATTTATTGTAGGTAAGCCATAAGAAAATAGTTTTTTTTTATTTATTATTAATTATTGTACAACGAGCAGTCTTATCGCTAAGAAACATAACATAGGTAGCTTAATAGATACATCATAAAACGATGCATGTATGCACATATAATATTATATTATATATACCTACCTAATATCTTTACTCCATTTTATCTCACTTTTAGATCAGACTTTGATCGTACGAACTAATTACTTAAGTCGTTCCCTTGTGCTCTCCCGGAAAATTGGAATAGCGGAACTAAGGAATCTGTTATTAACATTATTTATTTTACCTCGTACTGCTATGTAATGTTGTGGCCAAGGTAGGTAAGTTAGTAGGCACTCAAAACCAGAAGGGAATTAAATTGCAGCTACCGGTTCACACCGGTATATCTCGTGTGTGCATTTATTTTTCATTTGTGTTGGTTTAAAACAACAAACCACCTCGTGCATCTAAATAGTACTATTAAATACCTAATAATTGATTGAAATAAAACCAATTATATGGCCAGTATAAACCTAAGGAATAACATCATACTAATTTATCTCCTAGTTCCAAGGCTCTACGGAAACATTTGCGTAGGCCATTCTGTTTCACACACGGGTCTTTTATCTCTCAGGCTCCATGCCTTTTTGTTGGTACGCCTCGCACTCTACAAAATAACCAATGCATATAAAATGATTCATAGTCTCAACGTGGTACAGTTTGTACGGTATGCATGCATATCCGTGCTTAGCCAAGCTCATTAATTACAAAACGCAAAGTTGATATTACGCGACTCCGTGGCTATTACCGTTTTTGGCACGAACTTATTTCGGTTTTAGAGACATTTTCGTGTACATTTTTAGGGTTTTATTAAACTTTTAATATACAATAAAAGCACCATTCAACATTTTCGTTTTGAAAAAGGCATAAAAATTGATATAGTTCATTCAAATCCTTTTTTTATAGATATTTTATATTAAACCAAAAAAAAATATAACTCAATGACGTTGTTGAGCAGATTTTTATAACCAATCTAAACCTTTGTAATCTGACATGACCAGAGTAGGCGAGTAAAAAAATAGGTAACAAAAAATCTGATACCTACATAAAATAAAATAAAGCTATTGTCACACTTTTACGAGGTTGGATTACTTGTTTGTTTTTAAATGAAAACTCGACTCCCTCCACATGAGATTTTATGATAGCTCCGACTCTGTTTGTAAGATGACGTAAAAAAGTGATAGATATTATTAAAAACTTGGTTTTAACTAAGTAACTATTTTAAACCAACTTACGTTATCAAGGGTTTGTGATGGTTGTGTCAGTGGAAGAGTCTAACGACATTTCTAGATTTGTCCCTTTCTATAGCTTTGCAATAATTAAAGATGGATATACTTTAATATATCTATCATTATTAGCAACTAACCATCACCGGGGGATGATAAAGGGATTATTACGGGGGACAATTTAAAGCAAGTCTGGTAAAACACAATATATCCGTATCTTTCTTACGCCACAGAAAGAGCCGGGACTATCAATATTAAAACTTGGATTTTACAAGGCTTGCTTTAAACCATCTCACATAATGAGACAGTATAAGAGTTTTTACAAAAATATACCTGCAAATTTCCTTAGTCAATTGCTCAAACTACCTAACATCAATTATTTGCTCATTTTCTCGATGTATTCCATCCTTCCTTATATCCATAATTATGTAATATCAAAAACCAGTGTCTATACAGGAGCATATAAAAATAAATGTTCATTTATTTTCCTCCGTGCGTTCCCAATAAAAACATTAGTGATCGTTGATGCGTGAAATACCCTCTTTACATGCGTGTCTACCGCTAGCTAACCGTAATGTAAAATAAATCAACCTGGAAAATACGTATTTATTTCTCCACGATTGCAACTTTGAGTTGGTATATACCTACGTGTCTTATACACCGCTAGCGACCCGGTCCGGCTTCGCACGAGTGCAATATATAGGTATAAAAATAAATCTTCCACGTTTATCCCTCTTTCTATATTACTGAAAACCGTATCAAAATCCATTGCGTGGTTTACAAGAAGTAAGCAGAGAAACAGACAGAGACATTCTAAAATTTCTGGTCTCTTTTTTGTTTCTTTCTTGTCAACATTCTAAAATAAAAAAAATTTATCGCATTTTTTTTAACAGACCCGCTTTCTTTGCAGACGAGTGTATATAGAGATATACACGATGGAATGGAAACGGAAAAATAGAGTTTCTAGCTATTTCAGCTCACTCATTTTAACTCAACATTCACTCCATAAATAATTTAGCAACCTTAATTACATTATGAGAAATATCCAACATGCGACGCTGCTTTAACTATTCACAAACGAAAACATCCTCTACAAATTCTAGTTAGGAGGCTCGTCACAAAATAGCGATAGTAAACGAAAAGCGAAATATCAAAGGATGTTCTGTGAATCCACGTGAGGTCAGACGGATGCGAGTCGTGGTTGGGCTCATTTCCTATCTCGGAGTTCGGACAGATGACCTCTGATGTCACATTAAAGGTACACATACGGTAGTAGGTCTAAATATATTTAAGTATATGTAGTTCACATAATATCATCGCTGTTATTCGAAATTGAAAATTAAAGCCTCTACCGCGGTGTTCTTAAACAGTGAAAAATAAACATTAAATTATTTAATGAGCTATCAATCATCATCATCACTACATAGTGTAAAACAAAGTCGCTTCGCTGTCTGTCTGCCCCTATCTGCTTAGATCTTTAAAAATACGCAACGGATTATGATGCGGTTTTTTTAATAGATAGAGTGATTCAAGAGGAAAGTTTATATGTATTAGTACCTACTGTACAGAAAAGCCGAGAAATTCAAAGATTCGTACACCCGTGCGAAGCTGGGGCGGGTCGCTGGTATATTAATATAACACTATTATGTAGGAATGCTAACTTACGTACGTAAGTACGTAGTACTTTGTCAGTTGCAGTACTTATTCATGAGCTTATAAGCCATTGAAAATTGGTAAAACGTTGTGAACCAGTATGTGCCGAATGAGTCGTTTTCGGTACAATACATACGAGTGGAGCATAAATCTTAGCGCATAATGGAACGGTGTTAAACATCCTGTGGATTTATAGAGTTAGTTAACTTGGCATATTTCTTCTTTATAGCATTTTTAACGTTGCTGCAGGACTTTCATCGATACTTTAATCAACATAAACAAGAATACGGCACACTGAACTCTTTATCACTTGTCAGTTAGTTACAATTATTAGTTGTCATTATTTTAATGGTAAGATGCCCGTGGTGCGTGGTTTCACACGATAATTTTGCTAGTGAATTTACACTGAACATTTTAAAGATTGAACAAGCACAAAATGCGGTAATATAGGGAGCTTCTATTTTGATTTATATGTGATTGCAATATGGTGTAAATTATTTTGTGAAATAAGCGTGATCGAGTCAGTATTTAAGTAAACCTAACACTCTAAAAGTGCAACACCCGTAAAATAAACCACTCGAACGACCATTTTACTAACGCTTTCACTCGCGACGCGTTCACCGCAGAAAAAGCTTGGCAAGAAATAATTTCAGCCATCGCCCGTCTCACTTGACCCCACTCGACTCAATAGCCAACCCCGCCCAGCCAATGTCCGCCATAAATAAATAAGTGTCTATCGCATGGCACTACAGTACACACAGCTGCTCGACACATAGCCTGTATTTTATAATAAACAGGTAAGTATGTATTTTTCATCTCCTTGTTTATTTTACAGGTAGCTTTTAGGAGGTAATGGATAAGAAAGCAATTGAGGAAGGATGCTAAGATACTAAACGTTTGATACATATCATAGATACGCCAAGATCTGCTCTTCTTAGGATCATATATGGCTTTTTATATGAAGAAAGTAAATTATAAAGAATTATTCAAAAATTCTATAACATGATTAGGTACTTAAAAATAATATTCCGTTTTTAACATTCATTCCTGTAGGCTTTCATTTAATTAAGTAATCTCATCGTAGAAAAATTTTATGTGCCTGAAATTTATTCTGAACAGAACGATAAAAAGAAACTGATTTTCCAGTAAAGTTAGAAAACCTTCGGGATGGTAGTCAGCCCGACCAAAATATAGGTAGGTAGGTAGGTAAGTACTACAGAATACCTTACTATGGTTTCATCACTGAAAAAACATTCACCTATGAATATTACTGCCTATGAATTTCAGTTTATATTATCGGTTCACATAGTAAAGAAAGAAAGAGAGAAAGAAAGAGAGAAAGAAAGAAAGAAATGAGATAGTACATACATACTTAGTACAATATAAGATGTATAAATGTTATAATAGCATTATTATTATGCAACAGTATCATAAACTACTGTTGCATAATAGGGGTTATTAAAATACTTCTTAATAGTATCATACGAGTTTTTAATACCTAATTATGTGCAATACCTAATTATACAGTACTTTATCTAAACTCATCGAATAATGTAATTTAAAGGTAAAAAATCGATAATATTTTGTCATATGTTTTCATGACTTACGGGTATCGATTATTCGTCATTTCCATTGCCGCCTCCACAATTTCAGATCCAAGTTTATTTCACCTTAGTATCACTGCTATTTTTCTGTCATTTTTGGCCAAAATAAAATATGTAAGCAAAAATCAATCATCAATAACATAAACAAACATTAATCATCATGGCACCCAAATCCATGTGGGGAAAAACTCCTAAGTTGAGATCTCTACCGAATACGCGACCACAGACAAAGTAAATTTGCATCAAAAATTGAATTGATACTGATTGATTCCTAATTGTTTAGTCCTTAATAATCGATTGACATGAGACATTATCGTTTGACAAGTTGACTGACAGTAATTGAAGTATTAAAACCCAAAAAACATTATGAGTGGCCAGACATGTCCAAATACTTGTACTTTAATAGAAAAAAAGTTATTTTATAGCTTTATCTTGGGAAGAAAACTGTACTATAATATAATTTTTTAATGTCATTATACACGGGTGTGCATAAATTGGGTCATTAAAGCACTGCTTTTGATTTCATGATTAGAACATTACGCTATGAGAGTAGTAAAAACACTGAAACTATACACTTGTCACACACTTTATCATAATCTATTTAACAACATACAGTGAAGCATCACCCATGATGTTCCCAATTCCCACTTTAAAAGATTTATTAAACGTGTCTGCGATTTAACAATAAAATATAGCCATAGAAAATGTTGCTACCAAGCTACCAGTAAGGTCAGTATAACTTTATATTTTTATAAGAGTCTGCGCTGTACGTGTACTGAACCTAAATGTTCATCACGAATGGCTCTTAAACTAACGATTTGCTCACTTTCCGCTAATAGGTATTTTTGCAAAAACGAAACATAAAGTTTGAAAAATACCTCTAAGAACAATCAACAAATTCCCTTGATTGGGATTTTTTTTTTATACCATGAAGTTATACTGGCACACCAAATGATAAGTGGTTATCGTAGTACATAGATTGACGCTTGTAACACCTATGGCATATTCTAAAGCTATGAGTTATGAGGTTTTAATTAAAACAAATCTTGAAGATTCAATTTGAGGATTCTATTTTTAACTTAATATTGGATGATCATCAGATCATGAGATCAAATTTTTAATATATAATTGTAATATTTTTGACGGTCAACTTACTAATAAATTAAGTTATATCTTGTAAAATATTGCTGATCTATTATAGAATGAGTCTGTAATGGATAAAACCAGACACTCTACAATACAATTTATTTACCTTTCCATGTATGACCATAAACGTATACATTATGAAGCTTTGTTGCATGTTAAACCATTTACAGAACAATGTAGTGCTCAATAATATTATCTGCAGGTGTTGAACTAACAGTAAACAGCTACCAGCCACAGTAGGTAACTTACATTGTAGAAAGTAGTGCTGGAATAAATAGGTCAGTAGAGTATAAAATTTTGTTTCGTAACAAGTCCGCTATCACCTTTGTCTATCGCTGACTTTATAGCCCCAACCGCAGGCTTAACAAATTTTCACAGCAGCTCAGACTTTATTAAGTCTCATCAGAATTTCATTAACATTATATCTAGGAAAATACAAAGAGTCTAGCTAGATGAAACGGTAACATTTTTTCATCAACTTGAATGGATAACAAATTAATTGATAGTTGTAAAATTTATTCAGAGCATATAAGACTGTTTATGCCATTATTCAAAGGATTATTGTTATGATAATTATAATGCCATCTTAATTTTTACAATAATGTAGACCTCAAACTAATTTTCTGATAAAAATTATTGCTAATTTAATTAAATAAAACCATTTGTTACCACTACATAAAATTAAATCGAATATTTTATATAATTTTATTAGTGGTAACAACATTCCCTGAAATTATAATGGACGTCCTATAAATAATTTTTTACTTATAGAGCAATTCTGATTTTATATCAAAGCCACATTGTTCACATTCAAAATATTTTCATAGTATTGTAAATTTTATTCGATTAATAGACGCAACAAATTACAAAACATAAATCGTTTCATAGAATAGTTAGTGTCAAATTTTATTCGATTTTAGACGCAACAAATTACAAAACTTATAACTGAAAGTTTAATTAATATTAGATGTCTAGACAAGACAGAATTAAAGTAAATATAAGAACAAACTAAAAGATAGCATCAACATTATAAAACTAGATATCTAATAGTTGTTGCAGAATATTTTAAGAAAATAACGTTCAACCTCAAATAATATTCCACAAAACTTAAGTGCCTAACTAACTAGATATTGAATTAGTTTACCAAAGTAAAAGTAGGTTAATAACCGATTCCAATTCTTTATGTCAGCCGAAAGATGTCCACTGCTGGACAAAGGCCTCCCAAGGATCTCCACGATAGCCGGTCTTGCGCTAGCTGTGTCCAGCGGTTTCTCGGGACCCCCACAAGGTCACGTTGTAGAGGGCCTGCCCACGCTGCGTCTTCCGGTTCGTGATCGCCACTCGAGAACCCTTCTGCCCCAGCGGCCGTCGGTTCTACGAGCGATGTGCCCCGCCTACTGCCATTTAAGTTTGGCAATATTTCGGACTTTTTTGGTACATTGGTTTCAATTATTGAGTTGAAATGAAGATACTTGTAGTAGGTATTCATACGATATATTCGCAAATAATAACTCCCAAAAACAACTACTAATAATTGCCTACTATTGAAACATAATTACTGTTATTTTACCATTTTGTGGAAATAATGTCCTAGTCGATAAGCTTATTAAATAAACAAACGTAATGCTATACCTCTGTATATCTAAAAAGTTACACAGCTCATACGTATTGCAGAACAAAACAATTGCTTTTTAAAATGCCTAATCAAAAGACTAGAAGATAGACGAAAACTAAAAAAAATTTAGCAACTCTACTTGAACATTCCTAATATTATTGGTTGTTCAAAACTTTGCAATATCAAAAGGTGAGGACAGTTAGTAAAGTTTAATGCGTGTCCAGCGTTTCTGTTCAAGAGTTAAGATGTGCTCACCATGTCTTCCACAAGTTGAACTTCAATTGTTTGAGTTTGAATCAAATTGCATTCGAAGCACACTACTGTTACTGAAAGTTACAATCGTCTGTAGCCTGTGTTAGGAGAGATGTTATTTGAAATACCTAACATAGGTCAGGTTTAGACTAGGTGCAGCGTCTGACATTTAATTTATTGGAAGAGATTTAATAATCTAACTACTAACCAATTGTTGTGATGGTACATTGAAAAATTTCCTGAGCCAATTCCAGTTACACTAAACTAAATGTTTATGCTTTTGTTTTATTAAACTCGCTGTTCTGTATTTTTGAGATACATAAAATGATAGTGGAAAAATTATGAGGTAGGTTTGCGTTGCCAAGTAGTAACTAAGCGCACTATGTAGGCAGTAGTAGTCAAGTAATACTTTACTTTTATAATTGTTTTGGCTTGTGTTGTGTTTGACCACAATCTCACACAGAAACTCATAGTGTGGCTGAAAGTGGATGGCGCCTTTAAAAAAAACAGGTAGGTATTTGTGGGTGATCAAAATATGTAGTGGAAAGGTTTAAAAAAAATCTATACAAAATTTATAAAGAAATACCTAATGTTTGTTTATCAGTTCGGATATACAAGGTAATTATCGCAACTACTGATCCGATTCTGAAAAGTCTTTCACTTGTATACGAAGCTATGTACCTTCCTTCACATATACCCTAAATTATAAGGCTACTTTTCATTCTGGCAATTTGTGTAATTTATATACCTTACTCAATCGATTCATAACACACAAGCAAATCCATTACATAAGCGAGACCAAAGATGAAACTACGTTTGGTTAATTATTCAAAGCAAGTGCTTGAGTAGTTTCAAATTATCCATGTATTTAGGTACGCTGAAACATAATTAATATCAAGTCTAGACTGCTTTGGTATTTAATTAGTATTAGGAAACCTCGCAAAGCGTTGCGAATGGGAAAATGAAAGACCGTGCAAATAGGCTCACTCTATTACGACATAATTTATCGAGCTTTATAATAATAGGTATAAAATGGTGTACTGTAATGTAATTACCTATACATCTCATAAGTGAACTTATGTACTAATTAAGATTGTTACTGATTATATATATTTATAATCCTATATAGTATATCGGAGCATATATAATAATAATACATGCTATAAATATAACAAATAATACATTTATTGAAATTAGAGCAATATAAGGCAGGCAACGATTGGCGGTCGACATATACAAAATTAACACTTCCCATTCCATTGAATTTAAACTATATGGTAACTCGATGTAAAAAGTATTTCCTCGTTGGATAATCCATTGAAAAAATCACCCATCTAGTAATAAGACCTATCACTAAGGGCCGCCTATTTATGCCTTTCTCTACTGTCGATGCCAATGAGTAACGTTTTAATAATCTTCATAGGTTGGCGTCTATTTCAAAGCACCTTTATTATGGTTGGTTATATTGCTGCAAAGAGGATTAATACTTACTCGAAATAACTTTCTGCTCATCAAAGTTTTAACTTGGCCTCGATGGAGTTTCTAACAGAGTATCCAACACCCTACCTAAATAAACATTGTATTAAATCTCACTCAACTCGCTCCTACAAAATTTTACGCTAATTTAAATTATGTTTAATATTAATTTTACATGAAACATACAAAGTATGTTATGTGTATGTACGCAAAAAATAATATTACATGATATACAAGTAACTCAAAATTAATAATGAGGTACTTATATAGATTATTTACAATTCATATATCATCAACTAAAGCTGGATAATAGTCTTGTGCCAAGTTTCATAAAAATCCGTTCAGTAATTTTTACGTGTGTGTTTTCAGTAGTGAAAGAGTATAAAATATCGACAAACTTTCACATATATATTAGTAACTGTCCCCCGCGGTTTTACCCGTGTTTGGAGGATTTATAATATTAGTTAGGATAGTACCTAAAATAATTACGATTGATCTCTTTCGGTTATTATGCAAAAGGTGTAAATTTATTTTAGCTTGTAAACTATTAAAAAAACCAACCAACTGCGTGGGACTTAGTTGTTTACTATGAACAATGGACACACCACTAAGACTAAGAATATACACAACACCTACAGTCCACACACACACGTGACACTACGATGACGACTACTTATCTTATTAATTTATCATCTTTGTTTTAGACTTTTAGTTACCTACCCGCTTCTTATTTATTAAATTTAAGTAACAAAATAGATATTCCTTATTGGCAAATGTGCAAGTAAATAAGTCATTGTAATAAATATTGTAAATGCTGTGTAATATCAAATAAATAAATAAATAAGACTTAAGTATTTTTTAAATTATTTTAAATGGTAGGTAGACAATAAACTTTTCCTACATCTCGCTTATTCGTGGTATACAAGAGCTTAGAGAAGAACGGAAACTTTTCAGATTATCAGCGCTAACGATAAAACTAAGGCTTTAACTGAAATAGTTACGTGGTTACTAACTTCTCAGATACGTGAGCCTGAGATTAAGTACAAGACTAAGCTTTGTTCCAGTTTAGTTAGCTTTAGGTAAATATAAACACCGCTAGACTGAGATAAAAAGTTTCCTCCCTCCCAATATCATAGACTATGGGCTTCGCATTCGATTTTGGTTATTATTTCAATGACGACATTGTCGATAATAGTTTGTCAGTGAAAAATGCATTGCTTTGCGCTTCGCCATTATGCGCCGGCCCTAACTGCGTGCCTTTATCATGTTTAGTTCAGTGGTTTAGATGTGAAATGATAACAGATATACCCACATATAGAATTACCTTCGTATTCATAATAATCCTGAGTATGGATTGAAAAACATAAATAATACCTACTTATTTTTATAAAAAATCATACATAGTTTACATTATAGAATGAAGGCCTGTAATAATATTACTTATACCGTTTTCCTTTCTAGTACCTACTTATGTGCTTACCACCTTTCGGCCTCATCATCACCTACTATGGTGATCTTATTAGTAGCCTATCTAAAGAACCAAAATAATTGACAATTCATTTTTGAAACTATATTTTCATTAAGAAAATTCAGCTTAAATAGTACAAAATTAACATAATTCATCGAATCAATACCTAAATCTACGTAAATTGAAATTGTGGTTTAATGCTCCACTATTCAATTATAAACTATCACTCTAGGAAATTTAATAGATTGAAATTAATAATAGGTACCTGATAACAAGATTAAAATATGAAATCAATTTATCAACCATCGGATTTGATTAACCATTAGTGCTTTACCAAACTGCTGTCTTTTTTTTAATAATAATTATTAGTGCAATTAAACCTTTTAACAAATAAAAAACTTTCGGCAAAAAATATAACCGCCTTCAATGGCACTAAAAAACTTAAAATAACTATGTAGGAACTCTAATCTGACAGTTTTGAAGTCAGCTCATCAGCATCATCAGCTCAGCAATATAAAATGATAACTACCAGACGCAAAAAACTGAATAGCTTTAGAAAATTTAATGAAAAACATTGTATGTGCCTGTAAAATTTGAAGAGTTCCCTCAATATATACAGGATTCCATTATTAGATCCTGATTTGATGACCATGGGATCACTTGTGAAGTATATCCTTTCAAACAAAAAAAATATTTTCCAAATCGGTTCAGGCGTCTTCGAGTAATCGCCATACAACGGCATTACCAGGCAAAAAAAATAGAATTTCTGATATATATCGCATTAGTGTGTCGTCACTAAGTCCCTGAATTAACTTTCTTAATAACAGATAACTTACAAAATAGAATCAATCTCCATTAGCGAACTAACTTGTTTAATTACTTAAGACGCCGAAATAAAAGAAAGCGAACACGGTGGGTTACAAAGAAAATTACATAAAACTTATCGGTTTCCCTAAGGAAAAGTTCTTGCCAGGAATGAGATTCGACCCAAAGTTTTGGGATGTACCTCCCTAACAAGGCCGGTCTTAATTCCTTATTTTAAGTTGGCCTTTAATGTTACAATTAGTAATACTTATATTAAGAATTATTAATTTGGTTGGTGGAAATGACCGCTACTTAGCTTTTTCAAAGGATTTCCATATAGCAGTTTCAAACGTTTTGTATTTAACTTTGATATATTTGTGAGAAAATTAGGTTTTATTGATTATAATTTCCATTATTCTTCGTCATTTAACCATAATGTTTAAGTAAAAACAGGCACAATCTATAAAACTTTTATCTGTCTTTTTCAAAGAAAGCACTAAGAATAAATATTATTTTACCAGAAGATATTGGGACAAACAAAGGTTTTTTCGTCGAATTTCTTTAACGTAAGACAAACAAAGTAAGAATCCAACGAAGCAGAGAACAAAATACATTAATAACGGCACATTGATAGTCTATTTTATCGAAGAAGAAACTTGCCCTTATCGTATATGTACCTATACGAACAACATCAAAACAAAATAAATTATCTTATGGGTACAGACGGTACCTATAGAACTTATTTATGCGTCTTTTCCCCTGCTTGATCGACTGTGTATAGAGGTTTATTTATGCATAGCGTGTTGATGTTTTAGCGATGTCTTCTTCATATTTTTTGTATCTTTTCCAATATACGAAATCTACGAGACAGTTTTCGGAAATATGTAAAACAAGATGTCAACAATATTGTATTGTATATCTATCAACATGTCAATGTAATGTAAGATTTTATTTAAAAAAAATATATACTTTTATAATACAAAGCTGAATAAACCAATCGGATTACAAAAAATACATAGGTAGGTACTTTCCACCCTGAAGAAATATAAATAATAAAATATAAATTTTGTTTTATTTTATTTATTGGATCACCAACATAATAACAATAAATTCAAAAAATACAACAAAATATTAACAAATATGAATGGTGCTCCAATTATAGGTGACGATTGCATTCACATAAAAAGTCGACAGACAACAAAATCAAAAATAATATAAATATTAAACAAAAATAATGAAATACACACAAAACTTCAAAATATATTATTATTTTCACAACTATGCAGTATTCTCAAATGATGCTATTTTGTTACTCCTTAGCTGTTGAAACTTTGTGAATTTTAAGAATGCATGCTTTGTTTCTCAGAATTCCCAGTTTTCCTTTGATCTTTTACATATAAAGTATTGCTTAATGTGACTTCAGACATTGAATACAGTGCATTATTTTTACATTTGCTGTAAAACTAGAATCTTAAGATAAAAAATACCTTAATACTTTTTAGGTGGTAAGAGAGAGCCGAGATAACACCTGTAACTTATTTACAACAAGAACAAAAATACATGTTTTTACCAAACCGCTACTTAACTAAATTAAATATTTCTTTGTTTTCTTTAATACAAGATCAATTCTCAGGGCAATTTGTTATTTATCTGGATTTTACAGCTATTTACAATCTCGATCAAAATGTATGAAAAGATTTTTTGTTTTTTCGAGAGTCGGTCCCATAGCTTTTTGTTTTATTTTTACTGTGTATTGGCCTGTGTTTGACCACAATCTCACCGCGGTCAGTGATGATGTGGCCGATGGTATGGTAAGCACACAAGCCTGAAGAGGAACTGGCTCTCAAGTGCAGCTGTCGGAACACACCGGAAGGTGCTTGTCGAAAGATTTTCAACTTGAGTGTGGTAGCCAGGCCGACGGGTGCTACCACCGTGCTATGGTTTCCTCACGATGTTTTCCTTCACCGAAAGTTTAAGCTCATTGTAGCATTTGAGCCCCGGACTTTCGTCTTGATCGGCATTCGATGTTACTACCACCACAGAGTAATAATGCTACCACTGAGCTATCATCGCTCTTTAAAATTTGTTATTATGTGTTCCGTTCGACGTCCGAAGTCCATTATGGGAGAGAGTACTTCGTTTTCGTTTCGTACTGTCGCTAGATGTCGCTAATTTCCATCACGCAACCACGCCTGCAACGCCCCTTAGCGGCAAATCTGCAAACTAGGCTCACAACCAAAGACAAGCCGCCATGTTTTACAGTCATTGTTGCATCGTTTTTCAACCGTGCAAGTCGTTTTTAATCATTTTGAATTTTCGATATAAAAGTAGAAAGTTCTATAAGATTTGTAAATCATAAGATTTCCATTACGTAAAAAATATGGAGATACCCGCGCCTTCGGAAGCAGAAAAAGCAGAAAGTTCGTCGTCGAGGGAAAGTGGAAGTTCCTCGTCAGATGAGGAGCCTCCGCCAAGTAAGCGCCGACGCCGCAGCCACTCACGCACATCCACAGCGTCACAGGAGCTGGATCAAAGGTTTGAGATATTATCTCAACAGTTGGTGAGTCATGTTAATAAAATCTTAAGTGCCAATTATTTACCACTACCGTCGCTTTCGACAAATATAAATGTTGCACCACCGTCTGCGGTTTTATCAAGCGAAACGAGTGTTCTACGAGACCCATTTACGTGCCCGCCACAAAAAGTGGGTGACATTTCGGAACTAGCAGTGTCTATAAAAGAACCTTTAATTTCGAAAGCGAAGCCCGATCGCGTTGAGAAAATATCTTCCATGCAAAGATTCGATTCAACAGAATGGAATGCGGTTCGTTATACCGATGTGCAGAAAAAATATATGGCTATTCCAGCATTTTCCGAGCTAAAAGTAAACGAAGAGTTAAGGCAACTTGAAGACCCATTTGCTCCACTTAGATGGTTCCAAATGGAGCGTAGTTTCGCGGCTTTATCAAATGCATTTTTAGCTCAAAATGAATTTGTGAATATTGCCTTACAGAAGCTTATTGATTGGTCAGCTAACCCTGATAGTAAGGTCTCTCCTACTTTACTGTACGACAAATTAAAAGAACTATTTGGTAGTGAATCTGATTATAGGGCCGTATCTCATGATATTCTTCAAATAATATGCGGAAAACGCGCTGAAGTTTTAGAGTTGCGCTGTAAACAACTTTTAAAAGCATTGAAAGGAAAGTACCAACGTGAAGATTTAGAAAAAATACCCCCTTCTGCTGAATACATGTTCAATCCCTTGGCTTTATCAGAATACTTACAAAAAATTGGGGGTATAGATAAATTACAAAAACAAAGTAACCCAGCACGTTCAAAGTCACCAATACGTTCGAAATCGCCTATGGCATCCACCTCCCGCGATAAGATTTTTCGTCCTCAACCAAACAAACCTGTACAAGGGAAAGAAAGAAAGCGAAATTTTGACTACTCGGACAGAAAGAAAAAAGGGGGAGCAAAAGGAAAAGGTTATAAAAATAGACGTTCAAACAAATGACTCACAAAGATTTTCGGGCGGCTGTCTCAATCACTATCGAGACATTTGGGCACATTACAAGCCACCCAAAACTATTTTAAAAATAATATCTGGACTCAGAATTCCCTTCAATCAAAAACCCCCGTTAATTTTTCCAACGTTGGATATTCTAACACAGTTTCAAACTCCAACCTCAAATATGATGTCGTCAGAAATTCAAATCATGTTACAAACACAGATATTAGAACCGGCACCCCTGACTCCATCATTCATTTCTCCCCTGTTTCTAATAACCAAGAGCAATGGAAAGAATCGTGTTATTTTCAACCTCAAGATCTTAAATCAATACATGCAGCCGAAACATTTTCATCTCTTTCATCATCAAAAAATGCCGAAATTCCTACAACCCGACGATTGGATGGTAAAGCTAGATTTAAGTCAGGCATATTATCATTTGCCAGTAAAACAAGAGCACCGACGGTTTTTGCGAATCAGTTACGAAGGCCGTTTGTTTCAAATGACGTGCCTACCATTTGGGCTAGCAGCAGCGCCCAGAATATTTGCGTCAGTGACAAATTGGACAGCTCAAGTTTTACGCGAAAAAGGTCTACGCCTCGTGGTATATCTAGACGATTATTTGATTGTACATCAAGTCAAGGAAACGCTCAGAAAACAGGCCATGATGGCGATAGAATTCTTGACAGGCCTAGGTTGGTGTTTAAATATAGAAAAATCGATGATAATGCCTACAAGATCGATAGATTATCTAGGAATAAGGTGGGACACGCATCGCAACATCAAGTCCCTACCCCAAGACAAAGTAGCGAAAGTCCGTCAGAACTTGTTAAAACGACTAGCAGCTGGCAGTTGGACCCTCAAGCAGGCGCAGTGCCTCTTAGGGCATCTCAACTTTGCATCCTTCATCACCCACCGGGGAAGGTTGCATTGCCGAGTCCTGCAGCAAAACTGCCACCATTTAAGGAAACATCCTCGCAAACCTATGCCCTATCCAAAGGAGGTGCGCGTCCAACTAGAATGGTGGCTGGAAAATATCAGTCAGAGTACCCCGATTCACACCAAGAGAATGCCTACAAATTATGTTGTCACAGATGCATCGGATGTTCAATGGGGTGCCATGGTAAACAACAGCAGAATAGCGGGCACGTGGAGCAGACATCAGAAGAAATTGCATTGCAACTTAAAGGAAATGCATGCAGTGATAGAGGCTATAACGTCAGAAGCATCAGTACTCAGGAATTCAACTGTAGTCTTACAGAGCGACAACAAAACGGTTGTGTCTTATATAAAGAAAGAAGGTGGAACAAGATCACGGCCGCTTCTAGACTTGACAAAACATCTTATGACTTTGACAGACAGCCTCAATATTATACTCCTCCCTCACCACCTTCCGGGAGTGTACAACACCGAAGCCGACCACCTCTCGCGCAATCGCGCAGGCTCGGAGTGGCATCTACTGAACGAAGCAACTTCAAAAATATTCGTTCTTTGGGGAACACCAGAAATAGATTTGTTCGCGTCACAGAGTGCTCACGTAGTTCAAAACTATGCTACGCTAGACTTGTCAGACTCGAACGCCTGCTTTCACGACGCTTTCAGCAAATATTGGCAATACGACCTGGCCTGGATATTTCCTCCACCTGGTCTACTTCCGCGAGTGCTGCAACATCTCAACACAGCCTCGGGAAATTTCATCATAATAGCACCCAAGTGGAAGAAACCTTTCTGGCGTCCCGACCTGAAGAGCCGCGCACGAGCGCGCCCAATGAAAATACGAGATCTGGAGAAAATTCTAGTGGACACAAAGACGGGACGAGCCCCAGCTCATATCAGCAGCCTGCAACTGGAAGCCTGGCTCATTTCGGGTGGGATTCTTTGACGGTCAGCTGGTCCCCACAGGAAAAAGAACTTCTTTCATCTTGTTGGAGAGCATCTACTCTTAAAACTTATTATCCCATCTGGAAAAAATGGTCACAGTGGTGCCAGCTAAATAATATAAACTTTCGTCGCCCTTTGCCAGCGGATGTAGCTAGATATTTAGCAAAATTATATTTGACGGATAGATTAGCTTACCGTACTATTCTGGTACATAAGTCAGCTATAGCCTCTATTTGTGAAACTATTTCAGATATTAAGATCTCGTCAAATCATTTGGTCAAGCACATCCTTAAGGCAGTATCGATTGCCAGACCTTTACCCCCTAAAGTTCCCATATGGGATGCAAGAATACTCATAAGATACTTAAAAAAATCCAATCCAAATTTAAATAGTCTGTATGATGTTTCAAGGCGTACTGCTACAATTCTTTTGCTTTCATCAGGCCGAAGGGTTCATGACCTTACACTTCTACATTGTGACTCTAGGCATTTTATAGATAATAACGACTCTATAACTTTGCATCCAGTTTTTGGTTCAAAAACAGACTCTGTGTCATTCCAACAATCGAGTTGGACTCTATTAAGTTCCCCGGATAGAGAAATAAATCCATTATTTTGGCTCAGAACCTTAAATAATTTATCTAAAGAACCCAGAGGTTCTATAACTAACTTATTCATTACCACAAGAGAACCAGTTAGACCAGCTACCCCAACTATTATTGGGGGTTGGATAAAGCGGTTGCTCTCAGAAGCTGGCATTGAGGCTTCACCAGGTAGTTTTAGGTCCGCAGTATCTTCCTTAAACTGGATTGAAAATTATTCAATCAATGATATTCTGACTAAAGCAAACTGGCGTCATGAGAATACATTTAAGAAATTTTACTTTAAGGAGATAGTTAATAATGGTAACAATGATCTAGGATCTGAGAAATCCCTTTCCAAATATTTTTCAGTTTAAAATTAAAGCAAAAGTGATTTATTTTCTCATTGCTTTTGTATAATTTTTATTTAATTCTGTGAATTCACATACTGATTTTATTTTTATTTGTAGTGTTTATAAAAATCAATAAGAAAATTCTTTGAAAAAAATTCGCATATTATATTTCAAATTATACCTACTATTTTTGTTAAGAAACATTTATAAACATTTCTAATTACCTTAACATCACATTGTTGCAAAATGTTTTATTTAAACAAGCCACCAGAAGATAACAAACATATCTCTCATAATGGACTTCGGACGTCGAACGGAACACATAATATACAAATTTTACCTTAAAATAAAATTTTTATTATGTTTCCTTAGACGTCCGAAGTCCAGGTGATGTCTTCCTGGTGTACCTACTCCGCATTCCATTACCATGTAGGTATTCCTTACAACACCATTATGAACCGAACAATGACTGTAAAACATGGCGGCTTGTCTTTGGTTGTGAGCCTAGTTTGCAGATTTGCCGCTAAGGGGCGTTGCAGGCGTGGTTGCGTGATGGAAATTAGCGACATCTAGCGACAGTACGAAACGAAAACGAAGTACTCTCTCCCATAATGGACTTCGGACGTCTAAGGAAACATAATAAAAATTTTATTTTAAGGTAAAATTTGTATATTATATTAAGCTGCAGGTGTATTAGAAATAAACTTAGGTATATTATTATAAACTTATTTAAAAGCTATCAAAATATAACTAGAATCATCTCCAACACGGCAGTTTGCATGCACACACCGCAATGTCGTAAAGTGACACACAATCACAGTTGAATTAACATTTCCAGATTATGATTCCGGGTTGTGGTGGATCACTAATAAATCTGCTCGAATAAACTTAGTCATAACCCTGTGTTATAAAAGTTTACAGGCCTGTGAAATAAATTTCCATAACGTTGCTTAGTTGTATACTTCCAGTAGGTATACAACGTAGAATAACATGGGTGCGCATACAAATGTTACCATTACGAGTGAGATTTTGAATTAATGATGTTATTGCCTCTGCTATATTGCGTTTGTAACATAGAATAACTTTGTATATCAGTTTAAACAAAATTATGAGAGGGTATAATAGGCCGAAAGGGTATTGAAATAGGTATATCTTGTACAGTACCTACAGGTCTTGAAAAAAATTGTGGAGTGTAGAACAACAATAAAAATTTCAAAAAAATATCCTTAAATTAGTTTAGCATTGAAATACGCTTAAATGTAACTGCGTACTATGTTGGGACTAAAATCGATTTGGTGATAGTAGGTACATTATGATACAAGTGCGCTATGTTGGTCATTACAGTCGAGGCGGTATATTCAATAATGAAGCCTAGAGTGTAATGATCAATGCACACGCGTTTCATACGACGTTTTTTTCAACACACTTGCGAGAACCTAAAAGCAGTGCTTTAAGAGTCACGTTACGAGCAAGTGTGTTGAAAAGCCTTTACCTATCGAGTAAGGTAAAGGCTTTTAAGTTAAAGTTATTTCCAAAGCATAAAATGTGTGTGGTGCATAGAGCAAGGAAATAGAGATCGGCTAACTATAAACAAGTAAAAGGAAAAGGATCTGTCACTAACGACAAGTAACAAGAAGGAGAGGGACAAAATTAACTGAAATTACAGTGACAGTTTTAGTAGACGCCACCATTTTCCTTATTGGAAAAGCCTTTTTGACCTTATATTAAATAAATGATAAGTTAGTAGGTACATGATCGTGACAAAAATGTATATTAAACTATTTACGTTGTAGCTTGGTACGGGTGACAGTAGCCAGAGAGATATGAAAATTAACCATAGAACATTGCAATAAGATTCATCTACATATACTGAATCATAGATTAAACAGATGAACTTTATTGCAAAGTTATAAGGCTCATTTTCATATCTCTCTGGCTAGTTCTATATTTTATTCACGTTTCTCTAATTACTACTACGGCATGTAATAACGTAAGTAATCAAAATTATATTCAAAATGTCAACTGTACCTCTACTTTTTAACATAATGAGACATAATTCGTAATTAACTGGTATTTAAAAAAGGGTTTTTAATATTATTTATCGCACATAATACTCGCAAAGGATTTAAGTACTTGCGTGTTTGTATTAAAAATCTTTACAAAAAAAGAATCAAACAGCGCTCAGCTATTACGTTTAGCACGAAGAATGCTGTGGCAATTATGTTTCCATTAACCGTGTGTAACTACTTAGTTCTGGAAGTTATTTAAAGTTCTCGTCACAGTTTTACAATCCATTAGCTAGTCCGTGGCTTTACTTAGTTTATGTTGAGTAAGTCGATTTTGTATGTCTGTGTAGTAAGACGTAGTATATTAATTATTCTATGGTAATACGCTATATATATACCTACGAGTTAGATAACTGTCAGCAGCATATTTTAAACACTTGGCAAACAGGTGCAAAACATTCATCCATAAATCAAAATATCAGATATGGCAGTAAAATTTAAAAGAGTTTCTATCTTTCTTTTCGAGTTAGTTATAAGATGTTTTTGTTTTCAAAACTAAACATTAATTCTTATTTCAAATGTTTATTTAAAGACAGACACCACAGCGGGTATATCCTAAATCAATTTCACCGTATGGATTAAATAAGTTTCATAAAGGTAAAGCTATAAAGGGGGTAATAAAAACGCTATAAAACTTACAGAACTCACGTTACACACGACACCCGATACAAATGGCATCGTTACCTGTCCTAAATTACTTGCACTAAAGTGCCGACAAAGCGATAACACGAGGCCATGATTTTCTTTATAACACTTTACCTATAAACTACGTTATTTGGGGCAGTATATATTATGTACATACGTAAAGGTGAGTGAGGGTCATAATTTTTCAAACAACTTAATTATCAATTTAACACCCTGACTTTGGAAGCCAACTTGTATTTATTTCTTCACTGTTTGTGATCAAACTACTCTATTAATTACCTAATCATTGGTATGAAATGAGGTATATTATAATGTATGATTTTGAAATAAGGACTATTCCTAATTAGAGCATTGTTCATTTAGTAGATAATCCAAAGTAAAAGAAAAATAATCTTACATAAATAAGCATTACTAACGAAGAGTTGCATAGGTAGTTTGGGGGAAGGCTACGACATGCTTCCAAGATTGACGATACGATGCAAGGTCCGACATGGTACCAGGAATTTTTACAACGCGGCCAGCGTACACGTCTCGACGCTACGACGTCAAATCGTATCGTGCCGTCGCTATATTTTGGCTCTACCACAACATTTTATTTCCTCAGTCTATTATTTTTAAAACCTCAGTTTTTTTGCCTTGGAAAAAATATTCATTGAACCACACTGGTATGAAACATTTTTCATTGCAGCAACAGGGTTAATCTATTTACGACGGAAATTCAGCACTGGGGCTCTGGCGAGCTATGCAAATACTTTCGAGCTTCAGATTCGGTTAACTGGGCTTATGTAAGAGGCTTAAATGTACGCAACCATTAAGCATACCCATGCTTCGACACCGAAATGGAGATAAAATTGGCTATGGATAACATTTTAGTCAAACCGCATTAAAATGAGATGAAAATTTTATTTCACATTAACTTTTTTTGTTTCAACTTTTGTTACCTGACTAGCGCATAATTCAGAGAGACATGACGATGGATGTAATTTCGTTTGATACAGCAAATAAAATAAAAACTAAAATATCCTGAATATTTTATTTAACTGTCACATGTTTCCAACTTTTCTTGACTTAATTTTAACAGTGACTGAAACTAGAGACAATTTTCATAAATACATAATATATATTTGCTATTTTAGTATTTCTAAGCTAGACTAATTTAAGTTTCATACTTCAGTAAGTATGCTAACTAGGTAAGGCTAGTTAGAAATTCTAAAGTGGCAACAGAGCTAGTTAACCAAGTAATGCCCATTGAAATAGATACCTACCTAAATATGAAACAGACTTGTAAGTTACTAAGCTAAGTTACGTACAACTCGGAGGGAGTTTGGTATTAGACTCATAGTTATCTCCTAGTTTGTATAACATTGAAGGTAGCCTATAGACTGTTATGTTTACAAATACATGTTTGGGAAGACGATGTCAATGTTTGAGAAAATAGAAGGGGTTAATATTTTAGTGATGGATTCATTTTACCAACCATGAATCAAAAATGTTTAATGTTAACAATATTATAACAAAAGTGAAATTATACTCAAAACAAGATCTCAGGGACGCCTATCAGAGCCAACTATTTTTGGAAAAAGGAATTTCTGTTTGCTTTTTTACATATATAAATATACTTTTTACATCACGAACGTAGGCAACAGCTCGTACAAAATAAAATCGAATCGCAAAAACTAATATTAATACAAATATGTCAAGCAAAATGTAGCAAAAAATATCAAGTACCGACATTAATCACAAAGAGAATCAAATCACATTGGGTCGACGTATCAGACGATAACACCCTTTGATCCCGCTCACAATCCAATACGTTTCCAATACTATTACGATCCCGCCTTACTAATGGAGTCATAGCCTATGGAGTGGGTCCTCTTTGATCCCAAGACAGACGGGTATTTCAGGAATCAGTTCCTATTATGTATATAATCCTTTCCATTAGAACCGACGATCTATTCGCGTTAAGCCAATGCTGTTTGCATGTTCCACTTCTCGAGGATACTATTCAAACTAAGAGAGTTTTCGTAAAATCTTGATTTGTTCTTTGTTTTTCACAAATTTTCATAGGCCAGTAGTTAATTGTTTAAAAATGAACATGATGACATAAAGATTGACTAATCTTACCTCTATTGGATAAATTAGTATATAGATCACAAGTCCTTATCCTACATAATAACAGAATAAAAAATACAATTGGATTACTAACATGCTATTAAAATTTAAATATATCGTTTATGATAGAATCCATGTGTGCTCTATTCCCGTTTGCTTTGAGACCATAAGTGAAGATAAACGAGACAATCTTACAATTGATTTGATTTCAAAGCATATAGAGTTGTTTCATTTTGAAATTCTCACTGTATTAACATGTATTTATAAATCAGATTACCTGTATGTCATCTCAATAATATTATAAACTAGCTGTTTTCTGCGGTTTCACCCGCGTTCCTATGAAGAAAAGCCTACAGTAACGCATCAAGGTCGAACAGAATGATGATTGTAAATCATTCCACTTTATAAACCTTTCTTGTTTTCGTGAATGATTTTCTCCTTAATTTTACATACAACAAGCATGTATTTTTTGTCAATAAATTAAAATAAAAAACAGAATTTAATAAAACTAATAATACTAATATCTATATATTAGTAGAAACTAGTAAAATGTATATGTATATATGCCGGTGTGTTCCGACAGATTTGATAAAATATATATCTGCTGAATTTTGATTCAGTTAGTCAAGTTATATAAAACTTCGTTACGTTGTGCAAAGTAATCAGGATGATTGAGCATAATTCAATTAATAATGTTTCCATGACACTGTTGTTAATTAAATCAGATTCAAAATCGCTTGATCACTTTAATGAGTAGATAATATGCTTCACGCTAATAAGGAATTATCTGTGCAAAATATGATGTATTTCGGCACTTTGGATTGTATACTATACGTGTACAGTTTAAAATCCCTTGACGCAAATACCTTTTATGAATAGGCTAATTTCAGAAACACCTAATCCTATATCTACGGGATTTTCTCTATACTATGCTTAAGCAAAAATCAAACCTTTCCCGAACCATCTAGCACCTGAAAATGAAAATATAATGCCAAGCATCGGTGTGATCTGGATGATCTTGAAAGCCAGTTCCCTTCTAGGCTTTGTGCACCCATCATTCACGGGGCTTTATTCTATATGGCTTAAAATATAGAATATGTAAGTGTTCCGTTACCTTATAGATCCTAACTGAGTGCCACTTAAGTTAAGCCAGCGGCCGTCAAACATTTTATCCCTTCACTTCTACAAGTGAACTACCTACCTAGTGAATGTTACCTATGTACCAAACACTTATCCTAAGTTCAATATCTAGAAGATAAGTTTTTGCATATAGAAAAAGGCTAATTTATCTCTAAGATTTAATTCCATCGTTTACTAGTTATAAGTGAAGTCAATAAAAGCGAGTTAAAAATTCATATTTTACTTTCAAATACTGAGCGTTAAAATTAATGCATGGATGTTTGACAAAGGGACAAAGGTTTCAATGGAGTATGGAAGAACCCTTCTTGCGATTTGAATATAAAACCATTAAATTTAAAATGCACAGACTAAACTCATTGCAGACAAATAAATGAGAAGAAAATGCAATAAGTTAGTATACCTAGTAGGTACCCTAAAAAGAATGTTGGCGGGAAGAAAACAAATTGTTACAAGCATTCCGCATGCCGCGGTGGATATTAAATTCTTTCTCTTTTGTTACTGTCGCTTCGTTTATTTTGTTTACAATTTGTGGAAAATTTCAGACGTTACTCAACTTTTTGTTCAGTATGTTTAAATTTCAAATTGTGAAAACATTTGGGCTTTGAATTTTCAAGTGTAATGTGATGGTTTTAACACTTCATTGTTATGGTTCAATGTGACAACTAACTCCTTTTATATTTAATGTTTTCATTGAAATTAATTGAAAATTAAATTAAGGTTAATGCTTTGGGTTAACCGCGAAATTAATTTTTTGTTACGTTTTGGCTAATTGCAGCTCAGTAATAGGTCGTATGTTTGCCAACATGTGATTTGCGACAAGAATAGTAGTATGACTGATTAATAATAAAAGAAATCATCAACATATTTCACACGAGTTAAATTTATAGTAAAAAGTCACGTTTTCATGAAATAGTCATATCCCACAAATGTACCTTGGCGTGTTAAGCTAAGTTTCTAGACAATCCTGGTGCCTAAACATTCATAGATTTCTAGAACCTGACGTCACCATTCATAGTAAATTAGTTGCAGTTTCGTATCAAGAGATTAACTGAAACAAGGTTATTTGTATGCACAGCCCTGTATTCGTAAGTTAGGTATCAAAATTTATTTAACAAGTAGGTAACTAGTAAAAAATATTTTGATCATAACTTTGTGGTGATTATAAATATACATAGACCTTAATTTACAAAAAGGTAAAATGGTTGTGATATATCAATTTTAACTGGATCCTAACTAATAAATGGAATGAATATGACGAATATATATTTAAAAAAAATAGAGTTAGTTTAACTAAGGAAATCGGAACCCGAAAAACAAGACTCTTCCATCATTAGTATGGTTCAATAGAAAAAGTCTTCGCTTATTTAAAAATATATAAAGAAACATTTGATCTTATTTTACGATACTTTCAAAAGAAATTATATTGAAATATTTAAAAGAATCTCAAACTCTGAAAGAAATCTCAACGTCTGAAACAGTCGCTCTGAATAGACGACTGAGAATAGACGAGTCTCTTTCGAAATGTAAAAATGTTTTGTAAAAGTTTTAAAGCAACCCTCATCAGAACATTTATTACGTCTTGAAGGTTACTCCAAACTAATTGTTGTTTGAGAACTTTTTGTTCCAATTCAATTTCATAATTGAAGTTTCAAAAAGAAGTTAGCTAGCAGCAGGTATTTTTTAACATAATTACTGTTAAGAATTTCTTTTGAGAAACGATATCAACGTTTTACCTTGTACATTTTACGGCAAAAAAAAATATAAAGTTTGAGCCACCTTCCCTTTAATGAAGTCGATAATAGCTCAGTGGTAATTAGGAAAAATGGCATGGGGCCAATGCCATCTTAATACAATTATAAACAAACTAACTTCTCGCCCCGCAGATCCCCACACCTGCGATCGCCTAATTCAAGGGTTAATTTTCAAAAACCCTTTATTAGCGGGTGCCTACGCCGTATAATGCGTATACGAAATTTCAGTCCAGTGGTTTTGGGTTATGCATTGATATTTCAGTCATTTTTATATATTTAAATTAAACGATAAACAAAATAAATAAAAAAACAAATCCCCAATTTTAAAGTAACATTTTGATCGATAATGCGTCTATTTTGTGTAAACGTCATAGATTTTAACACATTGAATAGCTGCTTAAGCTCCTTATGTCAAACCCACATCACTCAGGAATCACATCTTATCGGTAAGAGGGACCTAATCGAAATAAACATCCGCCACTTGGCAACAAACTCGTCAATATGTTGTATAAACAAAACCTTTGTCCTAAATAAATAGACCAAGACGAACTTTTTCAGCCTCTGAGTGCCCTATGCGAAACACTTGCTAATCAGAAATGTAAACATAACAATTGCTACATATTTTTTTCAGAATAATTTAAACATGGTTAAATTATATTTATTAAGTAGGTACATAATTATGAGTAATAACAAATTGAATAATTCTGGAGTGAAAATCAATGCTGATCTGAAATAATCCTAGGTGACATGAAAAACTTCATAATTTTTTTTTCGTATGAGATTTACAATAACATTCATACAGCTCGAGTCTGCAAAAGTGACTCTGACTCCCTTAAAAAACAAATGAAATCGATAAAAATTGTTCCAGGTCACAGAAATTGGGGGTTGCTGCGGCGATCAATCATTCGACCGTCAGAGTGCAGATTTACGCGAAGTATAAAATTAAATTTTGCCATGACAGCTGAGCGATGGAATAGACGATAACTGAGTTAGACTAGACCGCTGGAAACGCTGTGAAAAGAAGAAAAAGTATTTATCAGGTCAACGCGAGCTCATTTGTAAAAGACATTACAAATGTGCCTTTAAACCACTGACCTTCCTGTTTTTGAAAAATTCTTAGACATATGGGAGAGTGCCTATGTATAATAAATAACAATAAACGTATTTTTACTAAAAGTAACTACTGTCTTGCTTGTCTCCGTCAGTTTAGTAAGGGACGGGACCAACTTTATTATCGGCAAATAAATCTGCTGAAGTATTACCGACGTTAACGTTTAAGATATTACCATACATTTGAATCGAGTTGGTGTTGAATTTTCGTCAAGAAAGTCGATTGTTTTATTGCGATGTTAAGGTTTATCTCACTGTAAAAGAATTTTGTCGATCAAAAATTCCGTGTTACTTTATAATAACTAATTGTTTTAAAGTAGTACCCAAGAAAAGGTTCAAGTAAACGGGATAAACCAAAGAGATTAAATTATTAGGTATATTAGCAAACTATAAAATTTCTTTTGAACTTGTTGAACTAGTTGAGATCGGCCCAATTATTAGACCATACCTTTAAGTAAACTGAAGATGTAGGTAGGTATTTGTATATATTTTCAGTTTTAAACTTCTGTGTATCTGAACCAAATCAGATAGTGATAACAAAGTGTTGATAACTATAAAAAATATGTAGTAAAAACTTTAACTTTAAAATAATTAAGGTGTAGGTACAAATTGTATATAGCATTTTGTAATTTAGCAAATGTTTCTTTGATTCAAGGTTCCTTAAATTTTATCGTCTCATAGACACAGATCGTAATGTAAGAACTTTATGTAATAAAGTACCCAACAAAAGAAAACATTCAACGGTCTCGCTTTCATATAAAATTTCCCCGGGGTGAAATATTATAATGCACAAAGTATCCAGGTTCGTTTGAGCTTCCTTCGCCTTCTAACTAGTCCATATTTTAGATCACTCAGGGGGATAACTTTAATACATCAGGGGTCAAAGTTAACTGGCTTCTCGGATGTCTAAAATCTAATGTTCAGTTCCATACGCCCTTATCAATCATACCGTTTTGTTTCATATTTATATCGACTGAGTTGTCAATATAAGTTTACAAAAAGCTTCGTGAACGTTATTTATTCCCTTTGTTCTTTGTCCCCAGTACGACCCTTCTTAACTTATTTATGTTTTATTTTTAGGTTAGACAAAAAGTAGCTTGTCGATTGAAACCTTTTGAGAAAAATCATTCATCCATAATATTATATATATGAGTTTTATAAATAAACTATGATTTATTTCTATGAATATGAAATAACCAACTTAATAATTCACATGACATGATAAATCGCTGTAGAACTAGAGACACGTAAGTTACGAGATAAACTTACAACTTTATAACGGTATTCAAAGAGCTCTTAAAAGCAACTACTACGTCACAGAACTACGTCGTACAAGAATTGGTTACGTGCAATGTGACATCCAGATAAAATTAATGATTGTTCTAAGATACCTCGAGTGTTGCAAGTGTCCACGGGCTACGGCTAACCACTTACCACCAGCTGTATCTTAGTTTGCCTACATTGTAGTTAAAAAAAAAATAAACAGAATGTTTCCTCCTGTTAAATTGATTGGATTAAAGTTATTTTTAATTTACCAAATTAACTATTCACATATTTTAAATCAAACATCTGAATAATGCCTTGAAGGCTTTTTATGTCCGGTTTTAGTAATAATAATGCTTATCTATATTTTAAAAGTTTGCTAGTCTAATACCACCAATAAAATATTTCCTTAACAGTTATTGATACTGTGAAAAATCCTACTGACAATTTCACTCATTGCTCAAATCTCTTACGCCAAGCTACGATTGAGCTGAACTACTATTCAGCTACGTCATTTGCTGTGTGTTACGTAGTCACACGTAAACGTTTTATCCTATACAAATTGAAATGTCTGTTGAACGTGTGATAGGATATATAATAACGTTGATGATAAAAGAGCTTGTATCGTTCGTTTAATGGATATTGTATTGAAATTGTTTATTGTTACGCTAGAAATCTCCCGAGGTTTTACCTGCGGTACCAAAGTAAAAGTGTTTCATATTTACTGACGTAGTCCAAGCTTTTTTAGCAAACATAGACACACTTTTACTTTTACGATATAAGTAAGGATGTATAGATAGGAAGGAAAACAGACAGACCCCGCGCTAATTAGAGGAAAATCAAATAGAATACAATGTTTACAATCTAAAAGCGATATATAAATAAGATATAGAGAAAAATATCGTTTGTATAGATATTTACTGTTTTTAGAAGATATTTTACTATTTTATATATATATATACACTACACTCTTGTCTCATGTTTGCTTTGTATAACTATTTTCTTACATATTAGCACTGAAATAATATAGTACACACTTTTTACTCTAGAAAGCGAGTGATACGCGATTGCTGAAAAACACCGCTGCAGATTAGGTTCATCTTTTGGCATAGCATTTTACATTTTGCTGAGCAATGACCTATATTTTTGTGCACATGCGACGCACAAGCTTCCGTTACAGTTTTCATTATGTTTATCTGTACTTCCTTTATTATCACTCAAGCTCACACACAGCACAGACAGATCGTAAGTTACCACATATTAATAAAATATGTACTAAAGTGTTAATTACAATCAATTACTACACTATTTACGGTGTACCATATGACATTGCAATAAGGTTCATCTGAATCTACATTATCACTGAATCATAAATTATACAGATGAACTTTATTGCAAAGACTCATTTTTATATCTCTCTAGGTACTTTCACCCGCAACAAGCTACAACGTAAATAGTGTCTAGTCTACAAGCAACTAGTCTATGTCTACAAACAAGGGCTCCGAGCCGTTCAGCCTTGTATATTTTTATAATTTTTAATTATATACCTATGCGTCAGATATCGGAAAAGGTAGAGTTATAGATAGTTATAAATATTTGTTATATGTTATACATTTTCAGGTTACTTCTTATAATACAAACCTTTTACATCATATGATTTAGATTACCTTTAAAATTTAATATAATCGTCCCATTTCATCCGAAACTCAATGCAAAATTGGAACGCAATTAAAATTTAATTAACATTGGCTCAATTTGCTTTTAAAATCGTATAATTAAAAATTACTTTTCTACAAGGTTTTATGGGGATCAAATTGAGCTAATCTCACATTTTGAATTCCAAATAAAAGTGATTTAGGTCCATATGCCTGTAACTAACATAATTCACTCGTTGTTAATAATAATACGGTATAACTCATAAGGGTAAGTAACTGTAATATCATATTTCAGCCTTTGAAATAAGATTCTTGTCCTCTATTATGAATTGCTCATAATATTGTCATGGTTTAGGAGTTTTTCCCCCAAAACATTAATAATGCGGTCCCCGCTGTTACTTAGCGAGACTTAAATTATGCTTGTATTTCCAAAAATCTTATAAATTGTACAAAATACTTTTATAAATACTGCTGTTTCACTCGCGTTCCCGGGATAAAAATTAGCCTATAACCTTCGGGGATAATGTATCTTCCTATTAGTGAAAGAAATTTTCAAAACGGATGAGTAAGTAACTCCGGAGATTACCGCGTTCAAACAAGCAAACTCTTTAGCTTTATTAACAGTATAGATGTACCTACATATAAATGAATAGAAAATAATACTACATTTATAACATGATTTTGAATATACATGATAAGCCTTTGAGTAAGAAATATGTTAGGTAATATGTAAACTCATCGAAAAAAATAATTAAGAAGCGTAACAAAAGAGGGAAATACAGCATAAAAATAAAAAAAAGTGAAATGATTTATGCCCTGTAGTATGTAGAGGTACCTACCTTGGTCACGGAGTCTTGGTACCTACGTACAGTCATGTTGCATATACAGATAAGATTAGACTTGTGAAATTACATATTAAAAATAACAATTATAAATTTAGCTCCTATATACTTCAGCTGTATATATTATGTTACATCGTCATATATATATGTACCCAATAAATACCCCAAATTTTGACTTCTCCACATTACAATTCTTTCACCACACACATACAAGAGAACCTGAACTCCGCAAGTCGTGTCTCAAACTCTGTCAGCGTACAAAAAGTTTGAAGATTTAAAGGGGTCCCCAAGTTTTAGGGTGCTCTCACTAACTTGCACGAGTCTTACGCTACTCAGCGCGTACTTCGGTAACTTTTGACACCTCCATCGAGTCCTTTAACGTTATTTACAAGCCGATTCAAACAACCTATTCGAAAGGTATTCTATTAAGGAGTTGTCAGAACTTTGTTCACCGCGCCGCTACGGGGAGCGTTTGGGGCGTGGAATCAATGCGATCTCTGTGTTTGTGTGTCTATCATGGTTTAGTGATTGCTATCATAATGTATTCTAATAGAAAGCATATATGTTAGATATTCATATGTATAAGCTGTCAGAGAAAGGTCGACAACCTATTAGCAATTACCCTGGTTCCTATTTCTTATGTCCATAGACGATTACCATCAGATGGCTTTCTATGATAAAAAATAAAAACATACACTCCATAAAAATAATTTCTTACTTGTATAATAAACTAAATGACACCAAATACCATTCAAACTAAATGAAACCAACATAAAGATAAATTAACTCAATAAAGCAGTGAGTGGATATGACCTAACATCTCCCAGTACTGTCAAATTAATACAGAGAACATTTGACGGGAAAGTAAATACTTTAGCATTTACTTACATTAGGAATCTCTTTTTGTACGTAGTATATAAACGTATTGTATATATTTGTTCGGTGTTTCATTAGATTGAAAGCAACTGGTACACAATTTGATATAATTACGGTACGCCAATAAGGGTCTGAATAGCGACAATGGCTTGTAAGAGGGTTAACCGAAATTTTATTGCTAACCGAGCTTTTCTTGATTACAAATTTAACGAGCGAGACGCGAAAATTGATACTTTAATGCAAAGTCTTTAATTTTATGTTTGATATTGAAGACAAGTCAAATGGCGCGGTTGGTTAATACACCACCTCTCACGCCATAGGTCGTGGTTTTGATTCCCATCCAGGACAAACATTTATGTGCAGCAACATATCTGTTTGTCCTGAGTCTGGGTGTAATTATGTATATACTCAAACTCAAAACTCATTTATTCAGTTTAGGCCCTGATAAGGCACTTATGAACGTCGAATGTTACAAATTACTCTACCACGGCAATAAATTTTATACTCAAGCAACTTTATGTATTTACAAAAAAACCCTGAAGCTTGCTATAATTAATTAAATATACGTTATTTGTTGGCACTACACTAGCGTTCACAATAATTGCTAAGCGGACTTAACAAGCTACAAGGAAAAGCGTGGCTACTTAGAGTTTCCGTACAACTTGGAGACTTATAGCCTTGGACTTAGTTGTTAGTAGTTTAGACATTAAATACTAAGTGAAGCGGTAAACGGTCGTTTGTTTTGTAATTAAAGTAGCCATTGTTTCTAACATGTATTGATTTAATAGTGGTACTAGTAATTTTATAGCTATTATAACTATTTAAATAAAATGGATGGAATTGAGTATCTTTACTAATGTTATGAATGTTTTTTTGGTATTTTTTTAAAAATTGATCTAAGCGACACAATTTAGCGTTTAACCAATGTTTTATTTTCGTTTCACTACGAATTGATGTGTACATTTTACGGTATAAGTAATTCATAGATTATTATTATTATGCAGGGATATTTATCTTTTTTTTTAAAGTAAGCGAATCGAGCTCTTATTGCCAACTAAATTTAACGTCTATTTGCTACAATAACACATTCCACGTCATAAAATATGCAATCAATTAATCGGTATCGCTAGAAGCTAGAATGTAAGCAGCCATACCACCGCATAGTTTACTGAAGCACGTTATTATCGTTCAGTAGTTAGCTGATTCAGCTTCCTTGAAAGGAGGCATTAAGCCCAGGACACATTCACATCGTATAGCGTACCACTCCCAACGAAACGATGAGATGCGTACTTGCGTAGAAAATGGCACGTTCTCAGATATTTTTCACCGCGATATTCGCTAAAATATTCAAGTGTGAGCTCAGGTGGGTTCTCAAATTTCATCAACTTTGTATGTACGGTTACGAGCTTTATGTGCCCCAATAAGGGAAAATTGTTAAAAGTATTTAAGTATGTTTGCCCATGTTGGTTTAAGTTAATGTTTAATTTAAAGGAGATATTTGCTAGTCGAACACCTTTACCTCAGTCTGAGAATCAGCATTGCAATCCAACGTAGCAATGTCGTCAGCATTCTTTCTAAGAACTATGCCTTCTGGCAGTGACTTTTTCATTTAGATTATTAATTTTATTTGCTTAGTTTTTAGGTAGGTAAGTTAAAGAAAGATAATATAATTCGTACAAAAATACAAAATTTATACACATAATTTCTAGGTTCAAACCCCAACTATACAGATCAGATAAAGAAAACACTCATTAAATACTCAGTTATACATGTAACGTGTGTGCACAACGACAGCATAAAAAGTACATCACGCGTTTCCCACATTTTCATCTGTGTCTCAAGATGTAGATGCTACACTGTGCTACGAGACACTACGATAGTGCTACGAGTACATGTACACCACGCTTTAGAATAGAACGGTAGCGGTTGGCGTAGCGCCAGACTCTCGACACATCTAGTGCCCACTTTACTGCGCCGGCGAAGCTGTGACCGTCGCGTCGTCATACAGACTGTACCATCGCAACCTAACAAATCACTGAGAAACTTGTTTGCGGGCCACAACTTGTAGGTTTTAATTGGTCTGGTGGAGATTAGTTGTGGCGCTTAATTTATAATTATTAAATTGTATGAATATGTATTTTCACACACACAGACAGTTCTGTAACGGCTGAACGGATTTGAATAAAACTTGGAATATATAATTTTAAGTTCTAATTGTATTTTTATTTTCTTATCAAGCTGTGGTAGCCTGTAATTAAGGCAGCACATAGAATGTCATGGTGCCTATAGATGTAATAAATGTTTAGTGTATGCCATATAGGTTGCCTTATAAATAAATAAATAAACATAGAATAACAAAAATTACTTTTGAGCCAGGTAAAATAAACTCTTGGTAGCAGAATGACAGAAGCTATGTTAACATCTGAGAAGGTTTCTCTCTAACTATATGACATTAAGTTCATGATGTATAATAAGGTTTACCAATACTAACTGTAATTGACATGCCACAAAGCCACTTCCCCTTAATGATATTTGATATCAACAAACAATTCCCTCCTAATGGGATATATTGGGGCATTACCCGTGACTAATCAAAGCACGTTGATAGTGATGGCAGAAATAGAATAAGGAATTATATTATACATTATATCCGTTTGACTATATTTTTTATAGAAAATTATAGGTACTTTTAGTGCTATATATTTTTATCTACAACTACACTGTTAAAGACAAACGTATTTTTGTATTTATTTTATTTTTGTAGTTCCCTTCTAGGTTTTGTGAGCTTACCACCATCGGCCACATCATCACTGACCACGGTGAGATTGTGGTCAAACACAGGCAGGCCTATATTTAGTGAAAAAAAGTATGTTTGTTTGTAATAGAAACCCAAAAATTGAAAATTGGAATTTTGGATGTTTTATTTTATTGATCAGTAAAACTGCATATATTAAAGTAGCTTCTACCCGCGTTCCCGAGGGATCTCTTATTTCCATTGAATAACTATTAAATTCAATTGACATATTTTAAATCCTCTGCCGTGCTCTCTGCCAATGTGCGCCGGCCATTAATGAGTCCCCGTTTTTGGTGACATTTTTCACTGTTTACTAATTTTTAGGTCTAGCCCCTCAGCCCGCAAACGAAAACGTGCTACATGGAACTCCGATCCAAAAATCATAGCACACATTGAAAACATAAATACCATACTATGAACACATTCAAGTCAATATATAAGCCATCAAAAAATAATTGGCACATTTTTTTACATTACGATCTTCTCTCATTATGAGATTATTGTGTGCACACATAGATCCAATCCAGTAAACACGTTTTTCTTCCAGGTGTAACTAAATTGAATTTCACGTTAACAATCTGTTATTCCCGTATTATTTTCTGCATCGGGGAACATTTTCATCACATCTTCAGTAACTTATCTTCAGTAACAGCATCGTGTATAGGGACCGGGTTTCATCTGGGATCACCAATTTCTTACTTGATTGGGCGGGATGATGGCTTTTCGAACAAAGGACTGGATCAGAATGGGCCAACAAATATGTTACGATACAATTCAACGTAAATTGTACGTCAACATGAAAAGTGAGTGGGGCGTCATTATTTTTATGTTCTTAACAATATTGTTGATGAAATTGTTAGGTATGAAGGAATTAGGGTAGATGAACTAGGAGTGTGAGAGAGAATGGATATATAAATAGGTACTTAGAATATTATGTTTTAGAGCGATGTGACGATTAAAAGATGAAGAGTCTGTTTGTTTGAACGCGCTAATCTCTAGATCTACCAGTCGGATTAGAAAAATTCTTTCACTAACAGGAAGCTAACATTAACAGAAACATTATACCCTTATTAGAGACTTAACTGAATAAATGAGTTTTGAGTTTGAAGGTTATAGGCTACTTTTTATCCCGGCAACGTGGGTGAAACTGCTAGTAGTAAATAAAAAATACATGTATTAAGTACATCATTTGACTAATTTCTGTATACTATTGCATGCAAATAAAATAAGTATACATTTGAACGCATAGTAGTTGGTAGTATTCATGTACCAAAACATAAATTTAAAATATATTTTCAACAACACAAATAAGTTAAATGAGATGCAGAAAACTCGTTACTAAGTGAAGCACCAACTCGATCCCTCCCAAAGTAATAAAGTTTTAAATTTTCAAACCAATATACGCGTGAACCCTCTCTTTATTCCTAATATGTCAAAACTTCGTACATAAAACCAGTCTAAGCATGAATCAAACGTTGGGGTTTTACTCCAGATTCAGAATCGTAAATTTCAACGTATATGGAATCCGTACACTTTGTTAATAAACTAGATGTAGTCTGCGGTTTTACCCTAGAATTGGTAAACGATATCTACTCGTGTAACCAATTTTCTTCTGGGCCTTACATCTTTGTTATGGCTTATGGCTTATATAAGCAGAATTAAACCATTCAGCCTTGACTTTACCATTTGCTCAATAAAAAGTAATGGTAATATGTGATAAATTAGATACATAATAGTAAACGATTACTTATATTGAGCCAAATCCATTTGTATCCTCAAACAAATGTTTCTGTTTTCTTTTAATATGAACCGAACACACACATTTCTCAAATACAATTTCTATGCTGTCGGATATGATTGTAATGTCAAACATTAACAATATACATAAAGACCAGCCTTTCTAGATAATTGCTAAGATATGGGAACAATCTCTCTTATCGTAGAAACTATCTCACTGGGTATACATTGGTTTATGTAAGTAGAGTTTGTAAGAGGGAGGCAGCCCCCAGTGCCTTCATTAGTCGAAACTTGTGTTTTATCTTAATTTAGATCTGAGTTCCTGAAGCTGTCTGCAATCACTTTAGTGCTCTGTTTATTTGAATTTGGTAGAATTATGTCCGTTTTTATATAATAGAGTGTTCTTATAATGTATTTATATATATAGTGATATAGTGTAATGAATATGTATTTCAAGTTAAGATAAGTCATTTCAAAAGCAATTGCACAAATTTCCATTTTGCAAATTACATATCAGTACGTACAGCATAAGGTAGGTGCCTATAATGGACAAAGATATTTTAAAAGATTACCTTGATACTTATTATCATTCAAAAACGAAATGTACCTAAATACCTAGTTTCGTTACTAATAGTGTAACATGAATGTACAATAAAATAATAAAAATGAAATAGTATTCCATAGGGAATAGTCTCAAAATATTTCCTGAAATCAGTTTGCATCGTATTTATCAAAGTACCTATAAATATGGCGTTTGTTTAAAATTTTCAATTTCCTCCTACCACTACGAATACTGTTAGATGCGAAAGGAAATGAGACTGGTGCTATGTTAACGTTAGAAGACAAAATAGACGAGCATTTCCACAAGTCTTTAATAATAAGCATAGCTCGTTTAAAATAAGAAGTTGTTGTAAAATGTTGAGGAAGTTTTAATAATCTGATTATTTAGATGTATTTAGATTTTGGCTATCCTGTGGCCAATCTGTTTTACATATCTACTTTTTATAGGCGACATTATAGCTTCATATCAGAAAAACTAAGTAATATGATTTCAGTAGCTATAAGCTATTCACATCCCATTACATCACCAATTACAGACTTTGCTTTCACTTTAAACTTCTTTAATGGACTATCTACACTTCGCCTGTACGTTCGTTCCTACAATTTTACTCAATGGTACATACAAGCATGAAATAGCTTAGAAAATGGAGAAGAACTATTCCTCCAGCCAAGAAAGCACGAGCACACATATATAATATATCAATTGCTCTCAATGTTCCAATTATAATTCCAAAATAGTTACGCTAAGCAGGAACACGGTGTAATCAAAAAAAATGCCAGTGTAAAGCGGAGATATTCTGATTGTATATTTGAATACCCAAATTAATTCATTAAAATGGAAGCTCAAACCATATCACGAGGTTAGGTTGGAAGTATACGACGTCATAAGACTACAGAGAATAAAAAACGCTGGAGTTTTTTAATGTTGGTGCCAAGAACCTCTTTGTCGTTGACCCTTCGCTGCTACACTAGAGTTTTCCTGCGACATTTGGTTAGCTTTAAATATTTCAAGATGTTTTATAATCATATTTTGTAAGTAACTCGCCTGCAGTTGCATGAATGCATGTCAAGACACTAGCACATGTCAGCATAACTGAAAGGTAAATCCGATTTAGTAGTTTGGAATTCTAAGCCCTCTGAAACGCTGTCTAAATAAATTAAAATCAAATATGGAGTCTAACACAGCTCTACAGTTTGCTTACTTGGAGATCAAACCGATCTCAACTCTGACGCCAATTAGCGTTGTTGACTTGAGTCGAGCATCAGTACCTCTTAACGCTTGAGTGCTCGTTGTAGTTGCATGTGCAATATTCAGGAAATCATTCCTATATCTACCTAGATGTATGGTTTAAGATAAAGTAGGGATTGATTTTGCATAAGTTCATGAATGTATTTTGGGAAAGTAATGTCATGAACTTAGAATGGCCGTATCACCACCTACCAAAAACGAAATTGAGGGCAAACACGAGCCTATATATCACATCTCATCTCACTAATATTATAAGAAAATTTTGACGGATAGATTTCTATTATGGGAAAATATTGCAGATGAAACTGCTATTAACTTACTATACTGTATATGCGAAAAAAATTGTGTTAGAACATCCTTTTACTTAGGTAGTTATATAATACCTACTATATGAAAACGATAAGATTAATTAATACGATATGCTTAAGCTTTATTTAAGAAGTTCTGAATCTCATGTTCCGAAGTCACAAACAAAAATATAAAGTTACCAACCATTCAGTACTGAACTTAATCTTTGGTGGTAAAATATCGAATCCAAACAAGAACATTATTCCAACATTACCAATATAAATAGTATTACATTACCGTTTATGTCTGCAACTAACTTTAACATGATTTTTAGATAAACTAAATATTAATTATTGTAAAGTTTAACGTCTATAGCAGAACCCCCCCCCCCCCCCCCCCCCGGGCCTACATTAATGTTATAACTCCTTTCTAGCTAAAATTACTTATTTTATCGGGTATATATATTATTTATCTGTTTTTGCCAAAAATAAGCTTGGCACGTAGGTAGATAGATTAGAATGATGTATTTTTTTAATTTAGTTTTAGCTTTTTTGTTAATCTAAATATATAAAAAAAGCGTGACTGACTGACTGACTAACTGATAACTGCACAGCTCAAACCACGGGATGGATCAACCTAAAATTTTGGCATAGAGACAGCAAATTGAACCCGTAAGGGGGTAAAATAGGGTGGGTACAATAAAAACCACCCAAATTTTACTAATCGTACTCCTTTTCAAGTTTACCGTATAATGTCAGTGTTAGTTTAAGTTCGTATCCTTTTGTGATATTCAAATAAAATTAAATTACTAAAGATAGACCTAAAACAAACGTTAAAACTTCCTGAGATTAGTATCTAAATTCTCAATTGATAAAGGCTAGGTTATGTATGACAAAAACATTTAAGTTCCTGTTTGTTGAACGATGTTAACAAAATAATTAACAACTTTGTACCCTACATACCCGAGGATAAAATTTAATGGCATGTAAAGTAATCCACATTTGGACCTACTTAACTTAGTGGACTGTGGCTTTAATCCCTTACATTTTTAGGCGAAGCTCTTGCTTGTTCTCGTTTTTTAGTTTTGACTTTTATTTTTAAATGTTGACAGGGCCTTTTTTTCATAAAGATTGCCGGCAATACCTCTAAACACTGGCCAGCGAGCGATATGTTGCGAGAATGTTAGAATTCTAAAACTGACATATACGACTATTTCATGAAAATGTTACTAATATACCTTGGAGGAATATGTTGATGATTTCTTTTGTTATTAATCAGTAAATATACTACCATTCTTGTCGCAAATAACATGTTGATAACTTACGACATATAACTGAGCTGCAATTTGCAAAAAACGTGATAAAATTTGAATTTCGCGCTCCAACCGAACGTTCCCCCTTAATAGATTTTTAAAGTTATACATTGAATGACTTAACTTCAATATTTTACTTTAGATTAAGTTTCAGGTTTAAATAAGATAAGAGATATAAAGCACTCTCATCATAACCGTAGGTCTTCAAATAAACGATACCAATACACAAAATAACAGCCTCTTAGAAAAATTACGTCGGAAAATTGTTATAAGTATTGTACTCGACAGAAAAAACTCGAATAACAAAGAGAAGAATTATATTTAACGCGAAGCAGCCGTTATTTCCATGACCTCTAGAGCACCAAAAAGCGTTAAGAGTCCCTTTGTGAATACCTCCGATGTATTTTTTTATTATTTTTCTTTGTCTCGAGACCTTCAAAAGTGCGAGACTCGTTTGTTGAAAAAAAATATTCGACCCTTATAGTAATTGCCACAGTAATTTTTACCCCTCATTTAAGAACGTTTTATTATTGCGGGAGATAAAAAAGGAAGTGGTTCTTCGTTAATTTGATGTAATTATTACGCTATTGTTTTGGCATTCAAACGGGCGTGTGTTTTGGTTAGAAAGACTTTTTTCTTTGTTATCTGTTTTTTTTTTGTTTCTTTTGTTCATTTCACCATCATAAGATGTAAGTAGGTATCTGAACGTGGTAAGCGCACAAAGCATATAAAGGAGATATTCATGCGCTGGAGTACTGGAATACACAGCCGGGTCCACCAAGACAGTGGGTTCAAATGTTTTACTCAATAAACATTATTATTTAAAAAAAAACCTTAACATTATATTATTTAACAGAAGTTTATATCATCCTACGTCTTACTAATATTATAAATGCGAAAGATTGTGAGTTTGTATGTTTGTTACTTTTTCACGCTTAAACAGCTGGAACAATTTTGATTAAATTTGGTATGGTTACGACATGAGCTACTTTTATTCCTCGGGAACATAACATCCCTCAGGAATGCGGGGCTGAAGCTAGTATAGGCTAGATGACAGTGTCAAAAATAAATGACCAAACACTAACCAATGCATAAAACATCTGAAAACACGCGGAAACATCAAGTATGTTGTACATTTAATGCTTTCTATGATTTTTAATTACCAGTAGAACCACTAAGAGTAGATCATTTGATGCTGTGAAACGATGACGTCATAGCTTAGTATTTCATACAATATTCCATGTAACCGATCGTTTTGACATTTATTAAAAAGTTGCTGATTTTATATGCCAGGAAACTACCCTATTACATAATCTTGCCCTGAGCACGAATCACTTGCGTAAACCTTACGTATCGTCATCGTAGCGTCTGCGTGTAATTTTTGACAGAAGTTCTATCGTCTACTCTATACCCAGCTAGCGAGCTACGTTAAATTCGTCTAAAAATTATTACCATACATTTTTAAATTGTATTGTCAAATCGAGATAATCATTTTTATATGTATTAATTTTACTATCAAAATTTCGAGGTATACAAGATGGTCCATCTTTAGCCGCCCAAACAAAATGAAACACATATCATAGGGGTTTACCTTTTGATTTTTTTGGTTTCTATGTGCCTACTTAGAATGATTTGAAACAAACGGAATTTCAGTAACAAATACAATAAAGTATTCTACTAGTGTAAGAATTTAAAATACTTACCTATTACTTTTTGAGTTTATTCATTACAAACAAAAATACTAATATTTTCCCTTAAAGCATGAATGTAGATGTTCCTAGATATACATGCAGTTGGTTAAGACACCACGTATTGCGCCGCAGGTCGTGGGTTCGATTCCCATCCAGGACAAGCATTTGTGTGCATGAACATGTCTGTTTGTCCTGAGTCTGGGTGTAATTATCTATATAAGTATTTATTTACAAAAAAAAAAGTAGTATATGTAGTATATCAGTTATCTGGTTTCCATAGTACAAGCTCTACTTAGTTTGGTATCAGATAACCGTGTGTGTAGAAATGTCCCAGGATATTTATTATTTATTTTATTTTATTTATATTTTTTTGCATCTCTAAATGCTAATAATAAAATCGAGGAAAATCTCAACCTTAAATTAATGTAGTACAAAAAAATTCAAAAGTATGAAGAATTATTAAAATCTAACTAAAAGGATTTTTAAACGTTTTTAATAAAATCACAATATACGAAAAAATCAATAATCTACGATACATGGATAAAAAACGCAGTAAAAAAAACGACCTTCACACTGCAAAATATTCGGTGAGAAGGTCGACGATAGCTGGCTAGCGAGTAACTGTACCATTATATCAAATTTAATACAAAACTGCGTAGAAATAGTCAAATGTGTTCGTGCTGCCGATTTGCAGATCCGTTAACATTTAACACTGTTCGAGATTCAAATCTCCATACAATTTTGTTTTGACGCACTCGATATGATGACGCTACACTTACGCAAGAGGTTCGTGCTCAGGCCTGACTCAAATTTGAACTTTTCAAAGAGGCCTCATGAAAAATATAGGCCTTTTTAAAATTAAAATCAAATACACTGAAATTTACAGCCGCTTATAGACTACTCACCTTACCTTTGCTGTGCTGCAAAGAAGATATAATCACTACATCTGTGCTGTACCTGCCGTATGGATACAAAATAAATAAAGTAGCATAGCGGCTGAAATTTTCTTCATAAGACTCCATCTTACGTAAAAACGCCAAATTAAATAACAAGGGTGGCAGAAACATTCTCAAGCTTCATGTTCGCGAACAACCACGCAATAGATGGCGCTCGCTGATAATATTCCACACAGTCAGGTGTCTGGTGACACTACTACGATAATTTAGAAAACTTTCATAGATGGCGTAAGAAGGGATTTTCCATGAAGAAAATGAAGAATGCAAATTGTAGCAAAAAGTGCAACACCCAATTTTTTTTGTTTCAGAACTCTACAGCGGAAGTTGAGCTAAATTTGCAGCGCGCTTGAATGCACCTCTTTTAATTAAATACTTGTACGTAGTAGGTAGATAAGTACATAATATAAAGATGAACTTAACATAATTTTTAGCTTTCTGGATTAATTAATTTTGAGAATTATCATCCTTAATTTTTTACGTGGATATAAAACTTTTTCAAATTCAATAGCATCTATAAAGCACGAAATATACGAGCTTCTTACTATCTAACAATACGATGCAAGTTATTGAAGTATTGCCAGATGGAGGGAGGCCTGAGGGTATTTCAACTTTAATCGAATTGTAGACCGCATTACGCTTGCATTGCGATGGCCCGGGGCATTCTGCAATTTGATACTTGATGGTATTACCAACTGCTCTTTGCTAAATCAAGTGATATCAAGAAGTGACCTGGTTTACGACGGTTAGGACGAGAGAATTATAAAGATTTGATGAATGTTGTTTCAGAACTTTTCTGGAAAACGAGCTCAGCTGAAGTGTGCCACCCTACCAGTGAAAAAAAATAGTATTATACCTACATTATATAAAAGTTAGGTAATAATCACTCCATTTCAGTTATGTTCAATATTTGTCAGTATGAATATGAATTACGACAAAAAATACCCAAGACTACTCGCCATTTTTTGAGGCAAGATGTTTTTTGAACACGTTTTAAAGAGAGGTTTCTTAGAAGTTATTCAATATAGATTAGTAATTTAAAACTCTATCAATCGCAGCTTAAACCGCGACAGAGAGTTTAATCTCACGTCTCTGATTATTTCATAAGATCAACGGCAGTTGATCCATGAATGATAGTTTAAACTATCGATTATTTTAAACTATCCTTTTTGAGGGTTTAAACTCCCGATAATGGATTAAACTATCATAATTTGACATTTCCCTCAAGATGTATGACCCTGACACTGGCAGAATTGTGTAAAAACGTATCTAATGCCATATAATCAAGAAGTGAAGTGAACTGTTACACCAATGTCAATGTCAAATTTCACCATAAAAAACAAATATTAGAGAGTACTGCCGTATCTATGGGATTAATCGAAGTTTAACCGATCTGTCCATATTTGTCAAATGACAAATATGGACAGATGATCTTAGAACAATAGTTTAAACTATGGATTAAATTTTATCTTAGATTTCATAAACGATAGTTTAAACGTCGATCGATCTTACGGCCCTAAAACATTTTATAATTTCATGTCTTAGATTTTCAGCACCTAAACAACTTTCTTGAACTTTCAAAATGGTGATTTATTCGACGATTTAAACAAAACATATCGACAGTACCTATGCAAGTGACATACCTGGTCTAGATCCATACAAAAGTTAGAACAAAACCTCATGTGTCGACTGAAATAAGATTGCTTTATCTCCGATGCAACTTTGATTGAGTTCAAGATTGCTTTGTGACTATCCAAAAGTTTTATATAGCTGTTTTATAATAACTCCATTTAACTCAAGTCATACATATAATGGCAGTCTTCAAGTGATTATTCTTCTTATTTGATTGAACCAATTATTATAACAACTCTGAGCTAAGTGGATTCTTAAATGAGAAGATATTATAGCATAGCTCGGTTTGAGTAGAAGTTCTACATTTAAAGAAAAACTTGCTGAATAAAACTATGTAAGACTCAAAAGATCTAAAGAAAAATATATTTAAAATACATTTTCTGTATTATCTTCCATAGAGGAAAATTTACCTAGCATCAAACAACTAGATACCTATTCAAATTATCTTATTAAAGGAATTTAATTTCCTGAGGAACGTGCTGAGGAAATTGCTTTCCCTCCCTGCGGACAAAACAACGTTCTATTCATAATCGCAAAAGTAAATAACCACTACATACAAACATCTAGGCATACAAAATTAGTACACGTTTACTTGCAGTGAACAATAACACCTAAAATCTAAGGCCTAGTATACACACGTGGTCCTAAGCAAACAAATTGCAATGACTGTAAACAGAGGCGTCGTGTTCGCCTGAGGCGCGCACGCGACGCGCGATTTTCGTCAATCCCCAGAGACAAAGAGTGGGGTGAATATTAAAGGGCCAGGCGACACTCGAGTGAGTTTTTCATCAGACGACGAGACACCAGTGTGCCGCTTTCAGACCCTCCTTTAGAGATCCCGCGCAAGATTAGGCACTAGTTCTTATGGTGTGACCGTAGGGATGTTATTGGCTCATTAAAAATATTTATCGATTTTATTCTTAGAGCCCTTTTTAATGTGCAGTAGTTAAAATTGTAGCCAAGACTAACTTCGTCAAAATATTACAAAGTTTATGCATGATAAGAAAATCAATCATGTCTTATTAGTGTCTAGCTGTTCCCCGCGGCTTCACTTGCGTTCCCGAGATAAAAAGTAGCATATAGTACCTTTGGGGATAATGTACTTTCCTATTAGTAAAATATTTTTTCAAATCGGACCAGTAATTCCGGAGCTTAGCGCGTTCAAACAAACTCTTTAGATATATTATTAGTATATAGAGGGATATAAATAATATGGCAAGTATTCTGTGATAGTAATTTAACTTTGAGAACTAACTACTCTTTGATACTAGCTGACTGACGACTTCATTATTACATTTTTATAAATTATCGGCATACAATCAACGGCTGCACTACAACACTAGCTCGTTATTGCACGTCATCACTAGTGACGCCCCCACTACTCGTCGCTGCGATGATTCAGCATTCTCAATCCAAAAGCTTTTTACGATTCCACTCTTTCATTTCAGCGGCAATTCGCTGCTTTGGGTTTCCCACGCAGTTTAAACGCGACATATAGGGAAAAACTTTTCTGCGGTTTTCCTCCATTTAGTACGTTCATTCAAATGTTTACTTTATTTAGATTTCAGGAAACAAAACAATGAGTTTATATGTATTGGTTAAAATATGTTGGTAATCTCTCTTTCTAACAAACATTATTGAAAAAGGATTTTAATACACTATAAGTCATTTCCTGGGAAATAGTCGTGATTGCGGCGAAATTACAACCAAACATGACAAAATAAACAATCAGAACTAAGTCAGGAATATTTTTTTTTCCTGACTTATTTCTGATTAAATTTCTTTAGTTTGTAAACATACATCAGAATCGGGGTCATGGCTTAATTAATTGGTAAAGTAGAATCATCTAACTCAATTGGAAGTGTGAGTTGTAAACTTATTTATTTACTTCAGTATATAGTACCTACCTACAAAAATATGGATGTGAAGAATAATTTTGGAGGTAACCACTAAATTTGACCAGCATAGCACAATAATAAAATAGGATAATGTAAATTCCTCTAAAACTTCTGTAGGATACGTGTACCTTTTGTAAGTAGGTCGTAAGTATTATTTAAACTTAAATCGACTCACTGTAACTTTGCAAAAACTCAAGACACACTTTTTTGCTTAAAACAGTTGTTGTAAATCTTTTTCTTGTAAAGACAGTAATGTCAGAGGTTTCGAACTAAAAGCAAATTGGTTAAATTGGAGCCATTTTGTAGTGTTAACCGAACTTTGTTGCATTACAAAAGTTTTACATTATGGCCCGTGGCCGAGCAATTTAAGTTTATCTACCACGAATTTCCTATTCGTTCTCACGTGATTATCATTTATTATACGACTAATGAGCAGTTTAGAAGTATTAATAGTATTAGAAGACTTAGGTAATGTCAATGCATTCGTGAAAATCCAAATCAGAATTTTACATTTATGTTCTTTACAATAATTTAGATTGACATTACAACTTCGATAAATGTCGCTGAGGTAAGTAGGTTGAAACCGTTCTTTTCGGCAACAAATATTTCATCAAGCAAGCCAAGTTTACAAGTAGTTAGGCAATTATATACACATACCTATTACTTATGTACATTTTCATAATATCAAGATTTGATAAAATTTATAATAAAATTCCACATCAATCAAACACAAACCGCATGGGACTAATGAAAAAGTCTGAATCCATTAAAATGTAACCGCACAATGCTTACACGCGACAACGCTAATAATTACAACATTTAACTTGCATCAATCATCTGTGAGATTTTTGTTTCGTTTTTATTACATTACTAGTTTATGCCCGTGGTTTTGTCTGCTTTTCTCGGGATAAATTTATAACTAATATTAGTCACACCTTATTGAAAAAAGATAGAACATTTTAATGCTGTCATATTATTCCATTCCGTTGTAATATACGGGTAAATGGTCATGACCAAAATAGATCTCGCTTAAATTCACGTTGAAATTAGTTTTGGGACTAATCTGACAGGACTAAAATATCTTTCATCCCTTTCATATTTTTTTGTTCGATTTTTTTTAATAGAGATATAGGTACCTAGTGAAATTAAATTTGTTTTGTTTGTAATAAACAGAATCGGGGCTATTTTAAAACTCGAACTCAAAACCCATGTCGTAGATTTCCCTTTATAGTGGACAACCGCGTGACGGCATTTAAACGCTTTTGTTTCTGGGAACTTATTTTAAAAATTTCATGTGGAAAAACAAAGTTATCTAGCTAGCTAGGACAGATTGTGTTTGTGCTATCAGTGACCTCCGCTGTCAGATGGCCGACGTCCAATAGGTAAGAATGTCGATAGTTACAATTATTACAATAGACTCACCGGTTCAGTGAATAATTATTATGTTACGAGCATAATCTGGAAGAATCAATTTAGCGAAGGTATTTTGACAATCTCTTTATAATAAATAAGGCCCACATAAATATAAACTTATTATAAATATGAGCATAAAATCGTTGGAATTTTATTTATTTTTGTAAAATATGGCTCATAAAGTGAAAACATAAAACAAGCCCGTTTTATTGGTTCACAACGGCCAGCGATGCAATAAACGCTATATCGCTTCATAAATTTATGTGAATTGATACTTTTGAATTATACTGTCCGTGGAATGGCCTCGTCAAAGTGTTGCCTGATGTATCCACAGGACGTTCCCTTGAGATACTGTATAAATCTTAAGTGGGTACTTGAAACAATCTTCAAACATAACATTATAATATAGTCATCACAATTTATTAGACCCGTTTTGACATTACATAACAAGAGAGACTCTCACACTCGATTTTTTATGTCTATCTATACCTACTACTAAAGAGAGTAGTCACATTATTCTTTTCGGTACAATGAACCATGTTCAGCACCAACTCAGTTATTGCTGATTAGCAGCAGAATATAAGTAAACATGCATCGTGCTAAATAATTACATAACTCTATTAGGAGAAACGTAGGTACCTGAATATAATACTATGCATGTGTGATTTATATGACGCTGTTAGCACTTTGTAGTTACGATGTAACATTTGTTCCATATAGCTTTTTGCCTTAATCTGCCTAGTCATACATCAACCACACAATAGTAGATAGAAAGCACTGCGCGAGCAACAGTTAACCTAACTGTCGGCAATTTGGACCCGCATGAAATAGAATAAATCGGCTTTATACTTTGCTTTCAGCTTTTCAGACAAAACTGAAACTTATCTAATTTTATGCAAAGTCTGATTTACATTGCTCCCATAATATCTGTTGTTATCTTTTTACGAATAGAGAGGACCAAGGACGTTGAGATTTAAAATGAACTTTATGAGAGAATAGGAGAGTTTATTTTCGTGTGTGTAAATGTTTGGATCCACTAAGCTGGTTTGATGTCTATTCCGGACGCAAGAGAGTTAATGGTGCAAATGTTATTGAAGCCAGGCATCACCCCCTCCAATTTTAGACTATAAATGAACTTTGGACTAGACTACAAATGAAGTGGTTAGACCATTTCTAGCCTCATATAGCAGCACCATTAATACAATGAAAGCACCTAATTGTCGAATATTTTTTTTAACTAAATAAATAAACATATTACAAATGTTATACTTCTCAGTAAACGATGCGTTGAGAAGGATGTGTCTGGTACACGGCCAAGACCGCTAGTCCACCTCTATTCACACCATACTACTTACTCTTTTAATCTTGTAATAAAAAAATAAACTCGTAGCAAAATAAAATTAACATACAATAGTATCTACCGAAATGTTTAAATAACAGAACTTACTCATATCAAGATCTCTACATTTTCCAAGTGGTGTAATTTCTGAGAAAATGAACTCTATATACCTACAAGTGTAGTGAAAAGTGGGGGAAGAAACAAAAGAGTCAGTCTCTCGACCCCATGAATACTTGCAGAAATAAGCTCATTGCCAGCACTCGACAGTCCCTGGAGTAGTAAATGGCCACTTCGGAAGACACTATTACGTGAACAAATGCCTAGACCTAAATAAAAGCCTAGTGGCGAATAAAAAGATTTTTTATTCTTGCTTGTGACAGAATTCTGCATTTATGTGGTTCAAAAGAATCACATTCAGGATTTACAAACATGTTACAATCTTAAACAATGTGAGAAAATTATTTAAATTGATGGATGCATTATTGGAATTGAATATAAAAGACTTTTCCTGACTGACTAACTGACCAATCTATCAACGCCTAAAACTGGCTATAAAACGTAACGCAAGAAAAGATTTTTCAAAATTCTACCCTAATATGGTGAAATTGGAGATCACGGGTGTAGCCGTGGCGTAGAAATTTAGTTAATAATTGAATCATTGTATTCACATGACACAATCAACCTACCATTGTTTTAAAAAATCTTCTCAGTTATAAGTATTTTTATCCTTAAAATTGCGTTAAATCCCAACACTTGTCCTCAAAAAAACATGAGTAAAACCCAAGTGTAAGGCATTCAGTAAGCTTTTCATAACACCGCAAATATTATATTGTTGCGTTTAATTTGAGAGGGTCCTGGCCGCTGCCCTCGGAATAATATTAAAAGAGGTTGCTTTGTGAGGTGCTAACAAATTGGCGGTGAAGTCGAGGCGGGCTGACGCTGTGGGGCGTCCATGAGCCAACTACACAGAGATGTCTTGTTTGACGAATATTTTAGTTCAATTTGGATACAAAACCACTGATCAAAATGATTTGATTTAATATTATTTTTATCGACAAAGTCAACAAAAAACATAGGGACTGCCTAAGTGGTGGTAAGCTGTTACCCGCTTGCAATCGCCAGGATATCTTCTATGAGATGTCTGAGGTCTTGCAACATTTCACACGCACCTGTACATCCTTAGTCAAGTTACTCTTTGAGCAAAAAGTGCTATCCCTTAAAAAAATAATGTAGTCTTTGAAATTATTTATGAAATATTTCAGTCCAGTCTATTTCAGTTGTGATCCGTAGAACATAATAATCTGTATGTAGTCCATAATAAAGGAATATTTGAAAAGAACCCGGAGTTTCCGTCGGGCGCTTTTGTTCACAAATCGCTTGGCTGACGAAGGAGCATACAAGCTCGCATTATGTTTGAATAAGTACGCGCACATAAATGTACGTTTTGTGCTGCATAAAAGAAGGACACATTGAATATAAGTAAGTGAATACAATGTTTGAACGAAAGGATTTATTACCAGGAAATTTTTAGAGGAGATTTAACGAGATTTATTCCTTCCCAGTCAAAGTTTGAGCTTCTGGTATTAATGACTTTCCACTATCGGGAAGAAGTTTTTACAAATTCAGTATCGAAAAAATAATAGACCAATAGTTACTCATGCTTAGATTTCAAGGTTCATAACTACTTCTATGAAGAGAGATTACACACACAGCTTCACGTTAAACTGTACCGGTAGGTGTGACCACATTCGATATTCCGTGCCAATGATATACGGTAAATGTACTAAATTCCTTTAAAAATAATATTTACGCTAACGCATAGATTTATAGATTAACGTAAGGAACTAAAAAACACATCTCACAATTGGTATAAAGAATAAAGATAGCAATAAAGAAGCTTTATTAAGACATATTTGATTCATTTTAAATAAATGGTTGTGTCTTCTTAGTGAATTCAGTAACGTTATCTCGTTCCAAAGCGACGCGGACGTAACACCTCATTTGATACGCAACTAGAACCATAAAGAATGCATTAAGCGCGTATGAAATACGTCTGCAGGTTACATCACAGGTGAGGTACTTAGTTCGAAGTGTTGACGTATTCATAATTCACAAGTAAGCGAATCGTTGCTTTCCCCTGAGGAATCCACATGAAATTGTACCTATCTCTCACTCCTTGTTAAGCGCTGAATAACTTAGTGAGAACTTTACATACAGCGTGTTCATGTCCACAGATGTGTACGCTACATGCTCGAGTTACTGAGTTATAATTTAATTTAGAAACAGATGCAAGCAAACTCTTAGACGCTGACCATTTTAATTAATGATTAAACGAACTTACCTGTACGTGAAGTTCTATCATAATTATACGAAGGCTTCGTCCGAAGAGATTAGCACATATTCACTTGTAGTACCGCCCAGGATTCGCCACTTATACACTGAATTTGAGGGTACTTTGATTTTTTTTTGTCTACTCCTGCCTATTGCTCAGTCACTTTAGTCATTTAGTTGAGATTAAATAACATTTCACAAACATTGGGCAGGTAAACCGAACAACGGTAAGTTTTTTAAGGGAGGGAGGGATGCTAATCTCTTCGGACGAAGCCTTCGTATAATTATGATAGAACTTCACGTACAGGTAAGTTCGTTTAATCATTAATTATACTTCAGGCTTCGTCCTCGAGATTAGCACATATTCACTTGTAGATGTTTAGAGTTCTTGTGAAATGTTTAACTATAAAATTTAGTTATTTATGAAAGTAATTTACTTAGTACCCGGTAGCTTAACACAAATCAGGGTAAGCATAGTCTAAAATATATACATACTTTATTCCTATTAATTAATTAAAAGCAATTTAACGCTATAGCGTTTTTCAATATATGCCAAATTTGTTGTGTTTATAGGCAATATATATTAATTGTTACAAAAATGATCTGAATTATTATTCAAAAGTATATTACAAGAAAAAAAGGTGCAACCCAGATAATCCCGTTGTTTTCGTTATATCTAGATTAACCTCAAGCTGGAATGCAGTAGGGAGGGACGACAAACTGTCGTATGCTGTGCGCACCATATCCATTTATGTCGATCTAGCAGTCCTTTTAAAGATTTTAAATCCACTGATTTACCAGTCTGTGTACCATTACCATTTTGCACTGTATTGGTACCCAATAAAATACCACAATAAAGGCACCTGCTAATAAAAAAAATTAGGGTCATTTGAATACCAAAATTTTAAAATAGAAATTAATAATGGAAAAACTGCATAAAACGCCAAGTAAGAGTCAATTGAATTTTCGTTCAACTTACTATAACTAATAATATAATTGTATTTTTATTTATGTTTTTTTATCATGTATAGGCTTGATCACAATCTCACCGCGGCCCGCGATGACGCGGCCGACGGTGGTAAGCACACAAAGCCCAGAAGAGAACCGGCTGTCAAATACGGCTGTTGGTATACACCTGTGGTATAGACTAATAAGCAACTTAATGTTAAAATATTTTATATGTATGGAAATAGGGCAAGTGAAGTATCTACATGATAAGAGTTACTTACATAAGATCTACGAGTGCAAAAACCTGATACTATCATGGTTCTATATTTTACAACTTCGTTGTACACTTTAGTAAATAAAAAGTTATTACATCCGGAATTGATGTATTATGTATTTCATTCATTCATACGTAAAAAATGTAACCCATAGAAGTATACGTAGCTGAAACTGCAACTTAAACATCTGTACTCAAGTCCCTTAATGACATAGGCAAAGAAAGGGTCTTTCTTATTATTATTATTACATTACTTTCAATTAATAATATATATATATATATATTTTTTTTTTTTTTTTTTTTTTTTTTTTTTTTTTTTTTTTTTTTTTAAATTGTAAAATAAGACAGCGGATGAAACCACATGGAAAGTTGATAGCTTTCTGTCTAAACTCTTATATAAACGGTTGTTTATATTTATAAGCCAAACAAGCAAGCATTTATTTAGTCACTGCAGTAGTTGACATACTATTATTATATAAATTTGCCGTCCTGGTAATATGGCGGCCACCAGAGTAAACTTTAAGTGGATACTGCTTGCGCTGGGGAGGAGAAACATGTTATCGTAATATATATTTTCACGTGGATTATAATATAGCTTGTGCTTGGTCCGAGATCATTTTATATGTCACGCTTTTAGAGCGTAGAAATAAAATAAAAAATAAAAATATCTAGGGTAAATGCATTAATTGCATAAATTTTTCAGTCAGGATAAATAAAATTTCAGACATTTGCGGTTATTATTTAAAGTCAATACTGGGATACCAAAGTAATAAGTTACTTTTTAAATGGTCTTCTTATTGCTGCTATTCTTTATCCGAATATATTCATCATGTTTCGAAATTCCAAGAACTTAAAAGAGCCATAAAATTTAGACAACATTTCTGCATTCCTACATAACAAGTATGGTCAATCCAATCATGCCAAACGGTATGTTTTTCACAATATTGTTACAATTTTTGTGACTTCCTGATTAGTAGTTCCTCGGTAGTCTACTGGCTGCACGCTCAGTCTACCCCATAGTTGAGATATCTTCGTAAACACATGTGTTGTGTTGAGACCAAATGGCGTAACAATGATTTGGTATATTATTTTCCAACCAAATTGTAAAAATAAACATTTCACACGTTTAATCTATTTTTGTTTTAAAATAGATAAGTTGGTATTACTATTAACTTCATTTTGTCATTTGGTTTTGTTTCAAGAAAAAATATCAAGAAGTTATTAACATGGTTGCAAGTTGATATTGTACCCATCGATATTAAATCGGCGGTGGACTTGAAATTATATGACACGTTTGCTCGATAAAGGGACGCGGTTCCCAAACAACTCATAAAAAATATTAGGTATCCCAGGGACTGTCATAAGTAATTACCCATTTCGAAACAGAGCTGTTGTTGTATTATCGGCCTATACAAATGAATTTATAACAATTCATGTATGACAGGTTTAGTTATAAGTTGCCACTGGTGATAGAAATTGGCTACGCAGTGAAAAATGCGGTGCACTTGTTGACTCTGCAATGGTTTGCAAGTACCATCGACAAAGTTGAAGCATGATCACCCCAAGGGTGTATTTTGCGTGCAGTGACCAGCAGCTATCTGTGTCTCACACAATATAACCAGACAATGCGCTTGTTATAAAATAGTAGATAGTCATTGTCAGTAAATAATCTAAACAAAAGATTTTACAAGAGACAGTTTTATTGTCAACAATGGACAGGGCAAACTATGATTACTGGCTGCAAGCGAAAAGGTCTCAAAACTGATCACGCCTCAACCCTGCCGATGGCACATATTTGTAAATTTGCTGTCACAATCGACTTGGGAGCTGTATGCAAACCGTCCCAGTTTTTTGGCGGAGTTTCGTTGCTGAGCGTTGTTTCTAAAAGAGCTTTGACTACTTGCTCTGAAACTGGTTTTATCAACCCTTATTATTCATTTTTGAAATAATAATAATACTAATATTAATTTTAACGAAATGTTATGACTAATTAGCATTATAGCATTATTGATGGAAGAGCAGCTTACCGCGGTCGATTGGTCACTCGTAGGAGCGCTTGGGTCTCCGCGTGCTACGACATAGGAGGCCTTGGGAAAGTTGGCCGCTTCTAGCCGTGTCACTTGAACGTAAGTTTTTATCACCATAAGCTGCCGCCGCATGGCAGTCGCTACAACATGGCAACCGCCGCCACATGGCAGTCGTCATAACATTGCAACCGTCGCCGCATAGCAGTCAATTTGCGTCTACATATGTGGGAGTCCACTCCCGCGGATATGCCCGGCCCTCTAGTGGTCAGGCATGCAGAGGCGCTACGCCCGAATGAAAAAGATAAAAAGGCACAGGCACACAAAACATATTATTATAGGAAGACCTAGAATTTATTTTTTGCGTAGAATCTGACAGGGCATGCGGCACTTTAGATCTTTTCAAAGCACGGTGCTTTGTACGTGGGTACAAAGTTTTTTGTATTTAAATTTACCTAGGTATTGTTAGATTAATGCCCAAACTTTCAACAAGTTTGCTTAAAAACCTTCCTCTGGGATGTACTAGAGGTGCTGACAACTTGCTCAATAGTGTACTAGGAGCGACGCAATCTATAGCCAAATGATGGTACTGTTAATAGCTATGCAAAATAGGTTTATACTGGATGGCTCTATAGGTATAAATATTATTTTGTGCATGGTTTATTGCATAATCTCAATGTTAAACAATGGTAAGATAATTAACAAATTATCTCTCAAGTTATCCAGAACATTACATAATGGCACGAAGTAGCCCATCGGCATACCCATAATACCAATAAAATAATATTTTGAGCGCAAATAATTTCAAATTATCCAATGAGCGATAAGTAGATATTAAATAATGAAGAGATAACCCCACAAGATTATCCGGGACATTACATAAAGTAGCCAACAGGCATACCGGCAATACAATTTACCTTTGCACAATAACATTTTTGAGTGTGAATAACTGCATTGTACTTACTCAAGGAAGTTATGAGAAGGTATCGAATAATTAACAGACAACCCCAAGTGTTATCCGGAAAATTATATAATGATACGAAGTAGCCCACAGGCATACCCGCAATACCAATAACCTTAGTACACTGACATTTTGAGTAGAAATAACTGCATTGTACTTACCCAAGGAAGTGATGCATGAGAAGGTATTAAATAATGAACAGATAACCCCACGTGTCATCCGGGACATTATATAATGGCACGAAGTAGCCCACAGGCATACCCGCAATACCATTTACTTCTGTACGTGGCTAATTGCAAATTCATTGCTGAACAATGACCATGAGATAATGAGTAGATAACCCCACGTGTTATCCGGGACATTATAAGATGGCACAAAATAGATCACAGGCATACCTGCAATATCGATTGCATATCACTTATCATCCCATCCAGTGTAGACACTGCGTTTTGCTGACCGTAGCACGTCTTGCTGGCAATTCAGGGGCGCCGTCCATTTTCACGATAGTGTTGATGAACGTTGTGATAAAATAGCAATCAAATATTTTCATTTGATTAGTTAAGAAACAGACCAAAGTACTGTTCGCAAAACTAACTAGTAGGTAGTACAGCTCCAAAGAGAAGTACGCAAACCAAAGAAGTTCATTTCTTCAATATCATTATGATTACGTTCATACGATGATCTCGATCTACTCCGACTACGTCACCGACGTCGTACTTTCCTTTCCAATTTTTAAACTTTTATAAGAATTCTCATAATCGTCGTCACTTGTTACATTTAGACATTTTTAAACGCAATAAAAGGTACTTAGAACACTGTAAGACGACACGTGCGTTCGTGGCGAACACTAAAAAGCGAATGACTAAAGTGACTGAGCAATAGGCAGGAGTAGACAAAAAAAAATCAAAGTACCCTCAAATTCAGTGTATAAGTGGCGAATCCTGGGCGGTACTACAAGTGAATATGTGCTAATCTCGAGGACGAAGCCTGAAGTATAATTATAAGATCTGTAAGAGAAGAGTGCTATAAAACACTGAACTTAAATGCTACTTCTATATGCACTAACTTTGGTTTGTAACCGCTTAACTTTCTAGGTTACCAAATTACCAATGCTACTAATCTAGGGTACTTGTGTTATCGAATATCGACTGCATAATGGACGGTAACAATAAGCCATACATAGCTGAATAATTGGGCCTAAGAGTTATAAGAGAAATATATGGTACTAAAAGGTATTATCAAGTACTTATTAGACGGCACTTTAATTAAACCTTCACTAACAACGGAAATGTTCGACCGGAACGCTACCAATTTGCTTGGCCCACATATCGTTTACAAATGTGGCTAAAGGGGAATAGATTGGTTGTATTAGTTCAGCGTTAGTGCAAGGCTCTCTTTGACGTGGGAGCGCATAATTCAAAGGCTTTTGCGTCAGTTTCCCTCGGGGCGGGTGTTAGCACCTGAGAGCTGTAAGTTTCATGATATTTGTTACTTGACCTATATTTTTGTTCTCCTTTATCGGATCACGTCTTTCACGGCTTAAGTATTTTACAATAGATTAATCATTTCTGTTTTATGACATAAATAACGAAGTTGTAATTACTGTAGGTACATTGCAGAAAAACACATTTAAAATGTTTTAGTTAATTTATTTACTACGGGTAATTTGAAAGATTTCTAAAGCTAGGAAAACTATATTTCTATATCATGATGCTCTATTAGCATACAATTATTTCGCTCAAACAGCAGCTTGACTGATATTGTACATTTCGCTTACAGAATAATACAGCCAAATAACTAATGTGTGTAAAGTTACCAGAGCTCTTTGGGGGGTGGAAGGATCGGTAATGCGTAGTAGCATCTAAAAGACTACGGTATCCCTAAGTTATCAGGCAGCAGTATGCTGGTTTGCCAAGTTGATAGTACAAATAAAAAGCCTACAAATCATATATCTACAGCTCTATAATTCTATGTAGTGCATAACAAAGCTATAATAATAGTTGTAATGAGTATCCTGATAGTCCGAACTAGTTAAAAAGTAACACAGTCGTGTACTGTGTATTATGCACGTGATGTCTCGTCAAATGGGCTAAGTTTAATTGAAGTCTGCGTTGGCTACGGGCCTCGCTATATAGAAACACCTACATACATGCATTTCTGTTTGAATCATGTACGTAACATAAAAACGTGACGGATATAAAAAAAATACAAACTGGTTTTAGCCAGTTTTCAGTAAGCTTTTTAATTAACCACTATTAGGAAAGTATGTAGGGTATTCACACAGCTCTGACACTTCATTCAAGTGAACTAATTTATTTTCTTGCGTTTCACACACACTTCACACACCAAAAAACACACCCCAACACACACACACCCTCACGCAGCAAGCAGTGAGACCATTGGTCAAAAGACGGGTCATTACACCATTACGTTGCAGGCGACGACGACGGTGGGTGAAGGTAAATTCGCGGGAGTGGTGTGAGTGTCACTTCTTTACGTGGTGGCAATAATTAGTTGATACTTTTATTCTTAAAGGTAATACTAAGATTTGATTGTTTGTTTGCATTGAATAGGCTCCGAAACTACTGAACCAATTTGAAAAATTCTTTCACTAAGGAAGCTACATTATTCCTGAAGGTTATAGGCTACTTTTTTTATAGGAACAGCTAGTATATCAATACATTAGGTAAATATCTAATATCAAAGACACTTGAAAAGACAAGTTTTACTAATTTAATTCTCAGGAAGTCATCTACGCTGGAAAACGGAGATTAGTCAATAGTCTGTCCCTGGGTGTCGCTAGCGTCCATATATAACCGCTTACCGTCAGATGAGCAAAAGTTTGCATAGTACTTACTGACTTTTGTGAAGTGGAATCAAGAATGATAAAGTTTATAAAACCTCTTACAATATTAACATTTTCTGATTCTTGATTTTGGTTTTCCACTTAACAAAGTAGTTCCTGTATTGTGTACTTTATATTTTTTAGCACAAATCCAATCTGAAGGCGGATTCATTTAATTTTTTCAATCAATGCAATTAAATTCGACCATGAAATTTATTTCGAAATTAAACCTTTCTTTAGTCGAAGGCTGACTTCCAAAATTGGTGGTTAGACTATAAATTTCCTTCTAGGGCCAAAAGCGAACTATGCAAACTAACAAAACAACTATTACATCAATCGTCATAATTTAATTATTTAATCTATTCTCCAGTGTAGTTATAACTCGGTTTAAAATAGAACAATTTCATACATTACAACTATACTCTAATCATATTTCAGGCTTCCTTGAAATATTATTATGTAGGTTCCGGGATATGTAAATTGATGGTTCTTGAATAAATTAAACGCAATGTAACTTGTTACAGCAGAAAACAATGGTCTCTGTTTGGTTTCATAATTTATTCAAAATAGGTACTTCATTATAACTAAAAGAAAATCGGTTCATCCGTTTGGGAGCTACGATACCACAGACAGATACACAGACAGACACGTTAAACTTATAACACCCCGTCGTTTTTGCGTCGGGGGTTAAAAACCAAATCAGTCAGCCAGTTGGCGCAGTTAAGACACCACCTATCGTGCCACATGTCGTGGGTTCGATTCTCATCAAGGAAAAATATTTTGTGTGCATGTGCATGTCTGTTTGTCCCGAGTCTGGGGTATTCATCTATTTAAGTAGGTATTTACAAAAATAATAGTTTATGTAGTACTATACTATACTAAAGCTGAAGAGTTTGTTTATTTGAACGCGCTAATCTCGGGAGTTATTGATCCGATTTTCACTAGGAAGCTACATTATCCCCGAAGGTTTACTAAGGCTACTTTTTATCCCGGGAAAGCGAGTGGAACCGCGTGGAAGAGCTATTCAATCATAAAAGTCTACTACTATAAAGAATAACATCTAAACAAAGTTATAAATTACGTAAAAGCTTTTCCCATTTTAAACAACTGAAAACTTTCGTGAGCTCCTGAATATTACGTACCTGTTGCCGTTCTTGGGCACTGGCTGACAGTTATTACATTACCTACTCTTTATGACTTCCTAACCTCATTCTTTCCACCTGTCTACCATACACAAAGGCAAGTTACATGCTTCAATTTTATGAAAAAAAAATATGATTGAGAGGATGCGGAGTAAAAAAATATTAAAAAAACATCACATATTTCATTCTACATAAGTACTCAAACTTTAGTTCACTTACAGTCTAGTGAGACTGTTCGCGAAACAGAAACTTATTATCACATAATTCACGCACACGAAATAGAAATTCATGTAGGAAGTTATATACGGGAGGCTTAATTAAATTCTAAGGCTAAATGATGATGCATTTATAATATTTAGTAAGTCAGTCATTTACTTATTGATTACATGGTATCACAAGTTCTGTTTTTGTAAAAACACTATAAATCTAACGAAGAGGAAGATCGTCACCGTCATGCCATCTACGCTCTAGAAACATACTGGGTGATATTATGGCCATAATTATACTGGGTGATTTTGTAATCTCCTTTTATTTCGTGATTTCAGGGTTGGTCCCATAGTAAAGTTGTTCATAATGATTTGTACAATAATCCCTGGTATTTTGGACGGTGATTAAAAACATACTGTACAGTATTAATGAAAATAAACGAAATTAAAACTACTAATTACTTAAATTTATTTCACCCAAACACCGCCATAACATTTTTAATAACGAAAAACTGATTAAAACCTTTGCACGCACACAGCTTTAAAAAGCTGAAACCGGAGTTGGATGCCTAAAATTAAACTGTGTAGGTATATCTCACAAACACCCGTATTCGGTCAGAGCCGTACAATTTGCAAGTGGAAACCGCATAATAAGCTGTTTACGTAAATCTGGCTTCCGATGAATGTATAATGTAATCAACGACTAATAACATAAACGTATGCTACCTTTGTGTATACCTTCAATAATAGACGTGTGAATTAATTATGAACTCCTATCAAGCAAAGTAAGACATCTGTCTAGTATATCAACTAGTGATAAATACTACCCGCCCCGCGGTTTCAGCCGCGTTCTGGGGATACAAAGGACATTTCATTAGCTTCCGTGGTTTAGAGCTTTAGGCGTGAAAAGCTAACAACAAGAAAACTAACTATCTCACTATTGCGTTTATAATATTAGTTAGAATAAAAATAGACTTATTAACTCACACAAAAAAAAAACCTCGTTTAATAAAAAGTATAATCATCTCACATACTCTTGTATTTAGTAATTTAGTGTATTTTTCCGACGAATGTAGGTACTGCGTCGAACATATTCGAGCGGGAACTATCACAGAACTTATTTGATGCAAAATACATCGGTTCACAAGTATTTGTGCACCATGGCTAATTCACGTAGATTATTAACCACACCAATGTTTCATACCTTAAATATACCATGGCAGTAATATTTTAATAATTTAATAAACAAACGAGCTAACCGTCGTAATTTAATTAAACATCAATTTCGTTGTAATAAAGCGTTGGATAAACATAATTAAAAATGCCAGCAGCAGCGCTCGCAAATTTCCAGTCGGTAATATAGGTAATTAAAATTAATCGGTAATTAAAGTCGCCGTTATCTATTATCTTAACAAGGTACGTTATGAATGTTCCCAAGTTATTAGCCTAGTTATTGCAAAAGTAGTTACCTACCTACATATTGAAATTTATAATCATTCGTCTCTAGTTGACTGGACTCGAAAAACCCTTAGAAAAAAACACTTTCAGATCGCTCCAGGCGTCATCGAGTAAGTAAACGGGGAATCATAGTACATAAAAAAAAGATTCCGACGAATTGTTAACCTCCTCCTTTTTTTAGTCAGTTTAAAAGCATAAAATAGCTATGTAGGAACACATAAATCTGACAGTCGGTGAAAATGATATTTTCCATGGAACATGAACTACACTTCCGCTGAAACAGTCAGATTACAGTATAAATAAAAACATTTATAGACTATTTAATAAGTTTTTTTTTTTTGACCAGTTTCTAATTTGATTTTGAATTCAGTTATTGTAATACAGATATATTATTTAAAAATAGTAGTTTATGATACTGTTGCATAATAGGGGTTATTAAAACACGAGTGTGGGTTACTTAATAGTATCACACGAGTTTTTAATACCTAATTATGTGCAGTATCATACAGTACTTTATCTAAACTCATCTAATAATTTAATTTAAAGGTAAAAAAATTGATAATATTTTGTCATAGGTGTTCATGACTTACGGGTATCGATTATTCGTCATTTCCATTGCCGCCTACACAATTTCAGATCCAAGTTTATTTCACCTTAGTATCACTGCTATTTTTCTGTCATTTTTGGCCAAAATAAAATATGTATGCAAAAAATCAATAAAATAAACAAACATTAATAATTATGGCGCCCAAATCCGTATGGGGAAAAACTCCTAAGTTGAGATCTCTACCGCATACGACCACAGACAAAATAAATTTGCATCTAAAATTATAATTGTTTAGTCCTGATGTCTGGCCACTTATAAGTAATGTTTTTTTCTTTATTATTTCGTTTGACAAGTAACTGACAGTAATTGAAGTATTAAAACCCAAAAAACATTATAAGTTGCCAGACATGTCCAAATACTTGTACTTTAATGAAAAATAGTTATTTTATAGCATTATCTTGGGAAGAAAACTGTACTATAATATAATTTTTTAATTTCATTATAGACGGGTGTGCTTAAAGTGGGTCATTAAAGTACTGTTTTTGATTTCATAATTAGAACTTTACGATATGAGAGTAGATAAAATATATAAACTAACCTATTGTATGTCATATTATTATCAAGAATTTCACAGGAATCTATTTTTTTTTCTCGTCTGAAACTGGGTTGTAGCCATTTAAAAATATAGTCATTTAAAGTACCTTAAAAATACCTCGCATAAATGAATAACTAATGAATGTAATAAAATTATGCAAAAAGATATCTCGAGAGGTCGTTACCACTGTATTCAAAGGAAGTTCCAGCGCCAATAAATTCAAGATGAATATCTTTCTACTAATGCTGCACTTTGCAATTGACTAAGACATAATTACGTTATATTTTAATGTAAGTACGAAATATAATGTATAAAAATTTAAATGTATGCAATTACAGTTTTGTATAATATATTGTAGTATTTTAGTCGTTATAATAATGTTTACGAAAGATTACTAACTAAAATGTATTTAAAACTGCACTTATAACAAAGGCCTAACATAAATTGGCTAATGTAAGTTTGGAATTACAGTCAAAATTATTATTCATATACGTCGTAGCTGCCTACGAATCGTAGCGATTCACGCAGTTCGTAGCTGTTCGTAGCAACAGTTGCATTTCGCTCGTTCTACGAGACACTCGCTCTCTACGAACTTAGACTTCACTTCCATGCATCGAATTCGGAAGTTTAAAAATTAAAATATTTAAACAAAGTTTATAAAGTGATAGCTACAAATGATTAATCAATATCTACCAACGAACATGCAGCATATTTTTATATCGTTTCTGCGGTTTTAACCATGACTTTCACAAGTTTTTTCGTAATTGACTAGTTTTGTGTAAAATATGGGGCATATGATTCTACTTTTTTTCCTCATACTTGCTTTTACGAAAGGTAAAGTATTTGCATAATATATACTCAAGATTAACATTAAGTATACGTTTATTTTCAACTGAACAAAATACAAAAACACAATAACTTTAATAAAGTAAATCCTACTTTCACAGTATCAATCTGTCTTCGAGTAGTGGGTATAACAGTGCCAGCATTGAAACAGCGCAGTGAATCGGCTACACTAACATGTGAATATGACTTGGAAGGCGGAAAACTGTACTCTGTGAAGTGGTACCGGGATAATGAGGAGTTCTACCGATACATGCCGAGGCTGAGACCAGCACAGCACGCTCATAAATTAGATGGTGTTAAAGTTGATGTGAGCATTTCTTTAGTATTACTTGGTATTACCTAATATATTCACTCATAAAAAGTAGGTCAGTTTAGACCACAGAGAAAATAATATACTATAGTTTAGAAAATTTTGAATTTTTTTTTAAATTCAATATAGATAGTTAAGCTAATCTTAAATTTGAAATAAGAACAGATTTTAATTGAAACTTAGCTTATCTGATTTATTTATGTTGAGACCTTATTGTAGTAATTTACATAAAGTAAATATTATAATACATAAACATATAATAGCAGATTACAATGAAATCTTATTTAAAAACAAGATATTATTATAAAAATGTTTAGTTACTTACCATTGCCACCGAATAATACATTGAATTTTTTAAATAGTAGTAAATAATAGCAAATTTTGAAGATAATGTACCATACTGTAACGAATATATCTTTAGGGGTCTAAAATGAAACCTCATAAGTACTTATTTATGATTCAAAAACGCAAGAATAAGTTTTATTCAATTTATGATTTAAAAAATTAAAAAACGTTATTTAATTCCAGTCACCATAACTGAACAAGTAGTTATTCAAGTCTGTTTATATTCGTAGATGGATAAATCAACAGCCCGACGGGTTCACCTTCGGGACCTGACCCTTAAGTCTCGAGGTCTGTACCGCTGTGAAGTCTCCGAAGAAGCACCGTCTTTCCACTCGGCGCAAGCGGAAGCATTTATGGAGGTTTATTGTAAGTGGTTAAATATTTTGTACCATCAGAAAACCTTACTTCCTACTTATATATTCGTTACGAAACTTCAAATTACTTTTTCCTAATATAAAGCGCATCTAAATAAAATTTAAATGTAGGTTTATTATTTACTTCACATAATAGGCATAATAAAATCCAAAATTCCCCAAAAGCAAATAACCCAAAACCATGGCAGCAAATACGAGTCGTGTCAGCGCACAATTAAATTCATTTTGTAATTCGGTTACTGAACCGTCTAATGTTTGAATGAAATGCCTACTAAACTAAATAAATGAAAAAATTAAAAGACTAGAGTAGGCGGTTGGTTCAACAAAATGTTCGATTTGGTTTTATAGGGTTCCGAATAAGGTGTAGGTGTAATAAGCATAAGATGCCCAATGGGAAAGCCTGCGTCATTCGACGTTAAAATAAAGGCATCTATAAAATCTATCAAAAGTTCCCAGTAGGTAAATACAGAGCTTTAAAATTTAATTGGTTTTATTATTAGTACCTACGGATGGAACCCTCCGTGAGCGAATCCGATTTCCACTTGCTTAGGGTACATTCCGAAACATGCCATAATCGATCTTAGCGCTCACATCGATAATTTGCGTTCCGATACGAATATCACATCTATAAGAGCTGTGAACTGTCAATGATTCGGAACGCTTTTGAACGAGCTGAGAGTATTTAGAACTAAAACATTCGAAAAAGGGTTTAAAAAATTAATGATCAACGCGTTGGTATTCCCTAACTTCAATTATTAGACTCCCTAACTTGAATACAGTGTATTTTTATTTGTTATTCTCACATAAAAACCTTTGTCAAAACAAAAACACAACACAAGTGTCACTTTTGACAGCCACGCTCACGGCGATAACGTTTGGACCATGGTCGTCGTAATCGCAATATGGCGCATGTAATGACGTCACCGATGACGTTTCGCGAGGCTTCGTTATCGCGCTAAAAGTGATTCGGTACGCGTTTTAGCGCGCTCACATCGATAATAATCGATATCATCATCATTCGGAATGCAGCCTTAGTGTTTATTTATATCGCTGCTACAGACTGACAGCATTGATTTATGACTCACTTACTAGTAGTAGGGTCCAATTAGATGGTAGAAATCTAACTTTAACCATGCATTATTTCAGATTTTCCACGCGAAAGCCCGCGTATCACTGGCCACGAACATCCTTATAACTTTGAAGATTTACTGGATGTGAACTGTTCATCAGCCAAGTCTTTTCCAGCTCCTGAACTTCAATGGCTTATTGATGGTCAGAGGGTAAGAATTGCTCTAATGTACCTACAGTAAAAACATAATAGGATTTGGCTGAAGTTATGCACCCAATTGAAAGTTATCAACGTAATATTGAATTACTCGCCAATAATAATAATGCCCTATGTGAAGACATAGGATAATATAACGGGTGTAAGCGGCATCGTAACGAAAACTCTGGATAAAGGCACTAGACCTTGAGCATTTTAGCGCTCAAAATTCCATTACAGTGCCTAGTAACCTAACTAGTGCATTTTCAAGAATCTGTAATCAATCAATCCACATTCACATCATTTCACGTTGTTTAACCAATTAATGGCGCGTTCAATAACACAGCTAAGTATTACCCGGCAGTAGCTTAACTTATGCGGCAGTAGCTTAACTTATGCGGCAGTAGCTTTACTTAGTAGGTAGTACCTACTTATCACAAAAGAGCTTGAAATTCTACAAATTTAAATCCATACTAATATTTTGATGTGAAAGTAACTCTGTTTGTTTGTTACTTTTTTACGCCTAAACCACTGAACCGATCGCAATGAAATTTGGCACGCAGATAGTCTATGATATGGAAAAGGACATAGACATTTTATCTCGGAATCGCCTGTGAAACCGCGGGGTACAACTAGTAGGTAATAAATGCAGTGCAATCAATTTTGTTAACTAGAGACATCTAGTGGTCTACGAGTACCTACATACCAGTGGCGAGGGGTGAAATTATGGCGAGTGTAAGCCGTTCAAAAAACACCGATAATTTTATAATTACAGTGTATTTTTAGCATGATAAAAGTGGTAATCGGCTTCTATGGACCCTTCGCCACTGCTACATACCCATATTTTATGACTAACTTAACAAATCTATCATCAGCTCGGGGAAAATCGGTTAACTGATATAAAAATAATTTTTTAAATATTTTTTCATTTGCATAATCCTATTATAGCACATTCTTACGATAGCAGTTGACAACACTGTTTCTCCGTCTTCCTCATCCATTCACACACCCAATTCATTAGTTTTTTACTTTGTTTTAGATTTATAAGTATTCATCAAATAATTAACTAACCTTATGTCTCTCGGCGTTGGAGTACCCTGTCCGTAATGTCGTAGGCCTCATAGAGCATTGCCACGTGCCTCACCATAACACATTAGCATTTGTCCATGCTCACAAGCACTAATAAAAGGATCTATCACCGCCAGCTCACATGTAACTTTTAATTTCGTTAAACACACACACACACACACACACACAAAAGACACCCAAAACAATAATATTTTAAAATCGTACGTATTTCGCGAACTTTTAAACTAATTATTTGCTACAAGACATCCGCACAGGATAGAAGACTGCCACCGACTAACGACATCAAACCAAACACTGAATGCCAAATGATTCGGAATCTACCCGATGTTGTTAGGTACTTAAATCATAAAAAAATCGATAAAATGTAGGTAGATGATACAATACAAAAAAGGTAGTGATGTAGGTAAGTACTGCCTATTAATTCAATTTTTTCTAGTAATTTACTTACCTGGTTAGACAAACAGTTAACGCTCGCTCGATAGGTATTCGATCTATCCTTTATTTTGCCATTAGAATTTTTGCAATGTGGATTGATTGATATTTGATTCATGATAAATTATGGGAAAAGTATTGTTTTTTTGCCATTCCACAAAGTTATGACCTGTATAAGGTTACATGTAGGTATTTACAGTGGTTTTTTTATTTATAGGTAGGTTTTTAGTGTACAACACTTGTACATAGTAGGTATATTATTTATGATATGACGACACCCAACAAAAATCATTCTGTATAATGTCAGAGCCACTCAGAGCTATCTACATTTCATATCGACATGTTCCAAAGAGGATACAAATACTCTTGCCATGAAACTGAATGTCACAACATGTCCCTTCCAGATAACAGAAAAATCTTGGTTGATCGCCTATGGTGCAAAACCAGCGCCACAAGGTCTCCTTGTATCAACCATTGGATTGCGGGCTCCAGCCAAACCACGAATGAAACTCAAATGCGTTGCTACCATAGGAACACATAGACGGGAACGCACTGTTACCATAGGTTGGTATAAGTCACAGAGCAAAGAGGTCCAACACCCCCATCCCCGCTTGCGAGCGTCCAAGCATAGGTTAACACTTGCTATTCTCGGTTGAGACTAGTTGAGACTACCTGACTACCTTTGACTTCCTCATCCAAGCTTGTCCTGAAACGTTTCTCTCCTCATTTATATTTGTCAATCACGGTCCTTCTTGATATTACTTACAGTAATAATATCATATTTTATTGTATCAAATTGATTGAATGAATTGAGGACTTTTAGTTAGCAAGTATTCCAAAACATAGATTATATTACTTTCAAGTCGATACTTATCGATATAAGTAAATATTAGTAATTTATTTTATTTTATTTCAGAAATAAATTCCTCGTGTCGGCAGAAACATAATTATCTAGTAGTAATGATGCTCATTCTTATCAATCATGTCTACGTAAAGATCTCGTGATATATTTATGTATAATTTACATGTAAATAAATAATCGTTTCATAGAACCTTGCCTTATTTACCTTTCAAGAAATAACTAAAAGCAATAAATAATTTTAAATATATTTAATCACTTATTTAACAATATACAAAACAAAATGATAAAAATACATCAAACTCTAATCAGGAAACTAAGTAAGCATGTTTTATCCATACAGATCACTCTCTGACCTGCCGGGCTATAGCGTATCCATCGAGCAACACGTATCTTTTGAACACCATTAATGATTTCCTCCAATGATAATCCATTCATTCGTTTTTTTTTTCAACAATGGTGTTCGTTACGATTACCACCAAAGATACGCTTTAGAGCCCCTGATTACACTCTGGTACAGATGTTTGTCAATCTGTCATGAGATAAGTCGGTAGTATTTACCTAGTCATAACGAGAATCCAATGCAATGTTTTGTTTCTTTCTCCGATTAATCTCACGACAAATAATTCCTTTTCTAATTTTTAAATTTCATGGCCCTTCCTACTGATCCAATTAAAATTAAGCATACAAAGAAATATATCTAATTACATTACATATTTCACATCATGACAATCATATCAATGTGAATTTAGAATTTATAGAAAGTATTACAAAAATAATAAAATGCGAATGTGGCTAACGCGCTCACAAACTATCACAATAAAATCCTGTTCGTCAATACATTATTGAAATATATTTGGAAATGTTCAGTTATAATTTACGTATTTTGCGAGCATTCATAACTTTTAGCGAACATTTGAGACCCTGTCACCTATAACTGAATCGCATAAATGTAAGAAAACTTTACACCAAAGGTCGGACAATTGATTGCAACATGTAATACCTTGCATACAATAACACAACATTAAAATACAGTACTAAAAGTATGTATTAGAATATGGTTACTTCGAAAAATACTCATTCAAAGTTATCAATATTTAAGATAAATGTTTTTGCTAACAAAATTGAGATAATCTTACAGATAGGTGTTAATATTGTTATGGTCATATTTAAATAGTATGCAAATTAAATTAAACATGCCTTTGATAACATAATAAAATAAGTATATTAAACATAATTATAGCAAAACATTTGTGATTACATTACACAAATGTCGCTATGAAAATTCAAACTCATAAAAAATTGTGGTAGAGGAAGAAAATTTATTACTGCTTTTGCAATATTATCATAGGCACTGTGCTTCCGAAATTAAGTCTAGTACAACATTTGCAGAACAATATATTGTGATTTATCAGACATAAGAACACCTAATATCAAGAGACATTTTATCCTTCTTGACCAAAATCTTCCATGAACTTCTTCAGTTTGGTCATATCGTCATCATTCACAGTTGGTTTGGATGTGGCTAACGAACGCAACATATCTGACATTGTTACTGGTGGTTCGCCTAATTTATCGCCTGGCACTTCCATCCAAGTCATCTCCATTGCCCCTGGTTCGCCAGGCGAGCAAGGAGTCAGTAGATCATTAACAATCACATTTGGATCTGTTGGACTAGGACCACTAATTTTCTTAAAGTGCGTAGCCGACTGTACTTTACGCACAGGCTGCATAAGAGCATCACGGACGACAATACTTATATCAGCACCAGAATATCCATCTGTTTTTGCAGCTAAAACTTTCATGTCTTGCTCTGACAACATGTGTCTTGTGTTACCCAAGTGCAATTTAAACATATCCAAACGAGCGTGTTCTTCCGGTAGGGTAATATAAATACGCTTCTCGAAACGCCTCCTAATAGCAGAATCTAGTACCCAAGGAATATTTGTAGCTCCAAGCACTAATATCCCATCCATATCATTACCTACACCCTGCATTTGAACAAGAAATTCTGTCTTAATCCTACGTGCCGACTCAGACTCATTATCTGAACGTGATGAGCAGAGAGAGTCAATTTCATCAATGAAGATTATACTTGGTTTGTGCTGTCGAGCAAGTTCAAATAGATTCTTAACTAACTTCTCAGATTCACCAAGCCATTTGGAGACAAGGTCAGATGAAGATACCGAGAAGAATGTCGAATTATTTGCTTCTGTAGCAACAGCTTTAGCTAGGTAAGATTTACCAGTACCAGGGGGTCCAAAAAGAAGGATTCCTTTCCATGGTATTCTCTTGCCGGTAAATAGGTGGGGGAATTTAATAGGGAGGATGACAGCTTCTTTCAAAGCTTCCTTTGCAGCTTCTAGACCAGCAACATCACTCCATTTGACATGAGGTTTTTCTACAACAATTGCGCCTTCAAGTTTACCTTGAAGTTTTTTCTTCTCTGGATCATCGGAGTCACTGTCACTGTCACTCTTCTTATCTTCACTCTTTGAATTTGATTCTCCATCCTTTACAGGCTTTTTCTTACGATCTTTCTTGAGGTACTCTTTAAGTTTCTCAGCTCTGTCTAAGTATTGTAGACACTTGGCTCGAATGCTTTCTTTGGCTCTCTCACCCTGAGCTTCATACTTGACTGCATGGAGGAAATATTCTACACCATGTTCATATAGACGCAATGCCTCTTCATAATTCTTATTCTTGTCTTCTTCAGTTGCTTTTGTGACGAGGTCTATAGCTTTTTGCAAGGTGTTTGATGACGCCATTTGTCCGGATTATATTCTCAACTGAAATTAGAAAAAGCAGGATTCAAATTTTCCTTTATACCATACCATAGTTTAATTTTATTGCAGGTATTAGTTTAATAAATTTTTCATATGGAGTGATTTCAATACTAATTCATTCTAATCTATTATTATATAATAAAAGAAAGTTGTGTTAGTTACAATATTTATAACTCAAGAACGGCTGAACTGATTTGGCTGAAAATTGGTGGGGAGGTAGCTTAGAATCAGGAGAAGGACATAGGATAGGTAGTGGCAGGTAGGGATAGGTAGGGTAGGTAGTTAGGTTAGGTTAGTAGGGTGCGTGGAGGGGGAGTGAGTATGCGTTCTGCAAGAGAACCCGCCCCCCTCTACAGCGCAGATGGCGACCACCGTGGGGTTTTAGCCGGTACGAGTCCGGCATAACCTAGCTGCTCCCCCCGGGGCGGCTGGGTATCCTACGAGGATTTCCCCACGATAAAAAAAAAAGGTTAGTAGGGTAGGAGATACATAGGTAGGGTAGGTATGGGTAGATCGGGTAGGTAGGTAAGGTAGGTAGGGGTAGGTAGGGGTAGGTAGGGGTAGGTAGGGGTAGGTAGGGGTAGGTAGGGGTAGGTAGGGGCAGGTAGGGGCAGGTAGGTAGGTTCCAGTTTTATTTTTGTTCTCAGGGCAGGACAACGTCTGCTGGGTCAGCTAGTATAATATATGCGAAAGTGAGTTTGTTTGTTACCTTTTCACACCTAAACCACTGAACCGATTACAATAAAATTTGGAAAGCAGATAGCCTATGATACAGAAAAGGACATAGAATATTTCTTATCCCAGGAATGCGGGTGAAACCACTGGGAGAAAGCTAGTAGTGGAATCATTCCGAAATTAAGAAACTCAGGAAGGTTTTTTGTGCATCCATCTTTTGAATTTATTTATGTAAATGATGAAAAAAATAAGAAATACGCAGCAAAACAAAACTCACGGATGCTCTAGAACATGCTCTAAAGCTTAAATGGAAGTGGGCAGGCCAGATATCAAGATACCAGGACAAAAGATGGACACTTCAAACAACAAAATGGTCAGGTCCCACTGGCAAAAGAAGCATAGGACGGCAAAGGAAAAGATGGGCCGATCACCTAATAGGAGTTGCAGGAAAGGACTGGATGAATGTTGCCCACAACAAGGAAAGATGGAAGGAGATGGAGGAGGCTTTTACCCAATCAGGGACCATACAAAAAATCTATCATTACAACTTTTTATTTCACTAACTATATCTACTAACAACCAATAAAAACACATTTGAAATGTTTGTATAGTAAATAAAGCTTTATTTTTATTATTATATGTAGATGATAGTTAAATTGTTTGGCCACTAAGTACCTAGTAGCTTAGCCTATTGTATTCTGGCAGTAGTACTTGAGAACCAAATGGATTCTAGAGATTGTAACAGATTCAAACTCAAACTTAAACTCAAAACTCATTTATTTAGTTTAGGCCCTGATAAGGCACTTATGATTGTCAGTAGTTAAAAACCAATCCAATACTAATAAATTGCAAATCTCCGGAGTTACGAAAAAATCTTTTACATTATCCCCGAAGGTTATTTTCTTTTTTTTCTGTCCATTTTCTATTGACAATCTGCCATAATGCCTTAGGATATAAGCTAGTTTTGACAGTAACTAATGCAAAATTTGAAAATAAACAAGAATTAGGCATTATATCCCATGGGATAATCGACTGTGGGACATATTGACTAAAGCAGTAGTAAGTTGAATTTAAAAGATCTGAATACCTTCTCATGATTACACTCATTAATTATATTTCCTGTTCTTATTAATAGGAAACATAACATTAGTAATTACAATTTAATGTATTAATTAACATTATGAGCAGACTCTCAAAGACACAAAAGAAGAGTTACAGTTTGATTTTATGAGAATTTGCAGTCTCCCATGTTTTCCCCAACATTCTTGGGATAAAAAGTAGCAGATTGCATTTGGGGATAATGTAGCTTCCTATCAGTAACAGACATTTTAGAATTGGGCCAGTGTACTTGGTGATTACCTCCTACATTTGAACTTAGAAACTTTACCTCTTTATAATATTAAAATAGATTAGTATAATAGTAAGTAATGACTTATGCATATTCCCTAAAAAAATGAAAAATTACAGGATTTTCATGTTATGAAGGATAGTGAAAGAATTAGGGAAAAGGAAGAAAATAAAATCGAGAAACATACCAAATTTGTGCTATTCTAAACCTATTGGCTTACAAATAGGATACACATCCTATAATTACATAATTAAAGAAACTGTAATGCAACAAGCTCACGAGAGCAAATAGTAATAATATTTTTTTTAATATTAAAAAGAAAATACAGCTATTTTTGCAGCTACACTCATAAATCTGCATATTGACACATACTTGAAAGTAGTCTGTGCTATGCATGATAAGTTGGTAGAAATGTATTTTCCACCTGTTAAAGGGAGACAGGCCGCAGGTGTTAAGATAGTGGTATGATTGGTTTCATGCTATAGCTGTCCTGGACCCATAAGCATAGACTAGAGAAGATTTAGTCTCAACCAATAATAATCACAGATTCATTTCAACACATCATATTTAGGTGATTTCATTGGCCGAATATTCAAGTCTTCTATAGTCTATTCTTGCTATGCTACAGGGCCTGGTGTAGCTTCTACACACCAAGAGTACCTACTTAAATAAGGTGATATTTTTTAATATTTACAATGACAATTAAGGTACTTTCAACCAAGTTCTTACTATTGGACCTTACTACTTTGCTTCACAATTAGGAGGAAAATGAGTCACGCAAATACTATAACACGGTTTCATATTATGTTGGTAATCCTAATCACCTTAACTAAAATATAAAGTAGTATTCAAAGATAATATTAAAAGGTAATTAATATTAAACTGCTTAATTATTCTCGTAAGACAATTTCGTCTGCATCAATCAACTACAAATGGGGTACCTACTTAATTTAGGTGAGATCACGAACCAAATATTCGTGGCTGTTAATGTCAACGCAGCACACTATCAAAAAGCAATCAATACTCACCATCAACAAAAGAACTTGAATTACCGTTTATTGAACAACCACTTTTCGTTTTTACTCACGTAAATTACATTCATTTATTGGAATTAAGAAAATACTCGATACACGAAATCGTTGTTTGTCAAGAAAAATATTGACAGTTCAGTCAGTTTGATATGACCAATATGACATAACCAATGATCCAATCCAAGTCTTGCTAGTGCCAAATTTTTGGACTGGTGAGAAATAAATTCGTAAAATCTGTAGAATGCACTAAAAACACTGAGGTAAATCTACAAACACTTTGATAAAAAAATATTTTGTCTATTTTGATTGACGTTTAAGGTGGAGGCTTCGGTTAGAGCGCGAAATTCAAATTTAATCACGTTTTTTGCAAATTGCAGCTCAGTTATAGGTCGTAAGTTATTAACATAGGTATTATTTGCGACAAGAATGGTAGTATATTTACTGATTAATAACAAAAGAAATCACCAAGGTATATTAGTAACATTTTCATGAAATAGTCGTATAGGTATGTCAATTAGATTTCGGACAAGATATTTTCAATTTTATTTTGAATTAAAATCTATCCAATTTCTTCTGAATTATAGGTGGACTTATGGGACTTCTTTCGTCAGACAGACATTACAAATACATACTTTACTCTTGTGTTTTAGGGCGCTTCCTCAATAAGCTCACAATTAGCGGCAGTATATCCGCTGACTGAGCGGCTCCGCCAGAGTATCGGTCGCCAAAGAGAATATTATCACTTGGTCGCTAACTCAGTGTATAAATAAATAAACAAATTTAATATTGATTTATTTTTATTTACATTCTAGGTAGCTACTATTGTTTCTTTATACAATTTAAACTTTCCAACAAACTTTTTCACTTCATCTTTAGGGTAAGGTTTCAGTGCTAAACATGTAGGTATATTCTCAGGTTGTTCAATCCATAATTTATGAGCTATGGAATTCTCCTTTAACTTCTCAGCAACTTTTTTTAATGATGCTTCATTAGGTACCTGAAAAAATATATTCAATCTTATCTTAGTAAAATGTAAGCCACATCATACATTGGAATATAAAATACTTTTAATACCAAAAACATTTACCCTATTTCTTAAGTATGTATAATAGATAAAGACTATGGGATAGAAACTAGCATCTAGAATACAAGACAATGGCATTTATTACACAATGTTAAAAGACTAAACTCCAATGTAATATGCTTTAAAAAGCAACGATAAATAAACTCAAAAATATGATACCTTTTCAAACTAGATTAAGACACAAATAATTACAGGAATACTTCGTAAAACTTTTGAACATATTGGCTCGTAGATAGGATGCACATCCTGAACCTATTTTCAAATAAAAGTGGATTTATAATTCTTGAAGTTTCTTTTTTATGTATTAGATCTATTTTATGTGCCTATGGAATATCGTTTCGTGTTTAGTCCATGAATAGCATAGATAAATGTTTTAGGTTGCAAAATGAATTCATAAATAAATTGATTGCAAATCACTAAATTCCATCATGTGCAAATCATTAAGTTCCATCTTCACAATCCACCTTCAAGCCTTCTCTAAGTTTTCCATTATGATCAGTCGCAAAGAAATTTCCATGGAAACCTTCAAGCCTTAAATATCTTGAGAATAGTAAAACTAGATGTAAAATGATCACTCACTTCCAAGACAACTTTGTGCATATTGTCTAAATCATTCAAGTATTGTATAGTGTGATCGTCATCTTTACTTAAATGTAGAATCGCTGTTGATGCATGACATGCCTGAGCTACCAAGGCTCCAATTGACCATCCGAGTTCTTTGAGAAGGTCACTTCTGATCAAAACATATTGTACTATAGTATTAGACATTTTCAATTTATACAGTAATTTTAGAAAGTGAATAGCTGAACATAACACACACTTGAATCATAAATATATATTGTTCCTTTGTTGATGTACTGCCAATGTGTTATTAGGATAATAGTAATTTAATAATTTATTTTTCCACAACAATCTGTTTTTGAAGTAGGTAGCAGTAGGTAGTAAAACGTAGTATTAAATTCTCTTTGGTAGGTAGGTACATACAAGGTACATACATAACCTTGTTTACGGCACAGACTACTTAGAGTTATGCTACGCTACTTGAAAGAAAACCACAAACTACCAAGAGAACTAACGTTAAAGAAAACCGATATTATTGCCGTAACGTTACAGGCATGACAGCGCCGTATCGTTACTACTGTTTGGAGTATCGATTCTCCAATTTCGGTAATCGAAAGCGTTACTTTTTTGTAACGTCGCTAATTACGTCACGTTTTGTATTGGTATTCATAAAAGTAACTGAAAGTAACGCTATTAATATTGTTTCAGCTTGTTTTCTCTTTTACGCAGTCGAATTCTCTCTTTCTTTTTTGTTACCTTCAAGTAACGACACTAGTAACTATTTAAAATAATTTCGAAACAGCGGTACCAAAATAGCAGTACAATAGAGTTACGTATTTCGGTAATCTGTAACGTTACAAGTTACTGGAACCAGCCTGTTTGATCAAAATTACTTGAACGTGAACGTCTATGGCCAGCTTAAGATTCTCTGACTAATTATATAGGGATGTAACATTCAAGATAAAAATCGATAATTTAATAATCGTCGAAAGAAGGATGGCCACGTCCCATACATTTGAAAACCTCAGAATGAAAGGTAGTGTATAAGTAGAAGCTGTATCAAAATAAGTTCATTATTGGTTGTGAAATCATGTCGTGAAGACACTTTTTTTTTTAAAGCCAGGTTTATTTATAAATCGCAAATAAGTATTTTTTAATTTAGAATATTTATTTTCCTTTTGGAAGGGGAATATTGTAGTTTTAAGAGAGTTTTAGGACTTTACCTGAAGTATTGAAGGTTTCAGTAACTCCTCTGATTTAATAGATACCTTTCTGAATAATTAATTATAGGTTTAGAGACATGAAAAATATAGATAGGTACCTATTTATGTGCTGACTTAAATGACAAAAGGGAAATTAAATAAAGCTAACTTAGTCATGATCATTTTATTAATTCGTCAAAATCCTCTCTAACAATCACATTATCTAAAAACTCTGCTGGAGCAGATACAATCTGTTGAAACCTAGCCCATCCAAGGTACCACACCAATGTCATAACGTGCGCGCAACATCCTACTGTTCGCAGATACATTATTTTCTATTAAAATATAAACATAATATTGTTTTCTTGACACATATCTTGATTTAATTTTACCCCTTATTAATGAGGTGTCTCCACTTCCTCTTAAATTATATTGGGAAAAATCTTAATTTTCTCTGCTAACCTCGATTCTGTATCTGCCGTGGAAACGTACATGTTCCCCGTAGTAGGAACGGAGTTTCTCACATAATGTTTAACATTAATTTCGTTGGTCTTCATTTTAATTCGTAGATTCATGAATATACAGTGAATAATTGTTGATACCGAAGATTTTTCAATTAATTATAATAAAATTAAGAATTAATATTTGTCATTTTCAACTGAAAATGTAAAAAAAAAAAACTATGCTACGATGGCTTCATATTGAACGAGAAATGAAATGGAACGCATTTACTCGGTTCGTTCAGAAACCAAATTAGGGTAACACTAATGTACGATTTTGAATAAATATAAAAAATTATATCTTATTTTCAGGGCTCTATACAAGCTGTTACGGAAAGGGTATATACATATCAAGTGCACGGCTTCTTTGGATCATAATAAACTATATTGCAAAGGTTTTTAAATCCTATATCTACAGGTTAGGAAGATATGAGGAATGAAACCAAAAACCCAAACATTTCAACTTGAAATTTACACATCACTAGCAACCAAGTCAGCTGATCGGTGTAAGTAGGTAACTCACGATACATTCACCTGTGAAAACAAACCTCTTATGCTCTTACCCCTGGTATTTTTGTATAATGGGTTCCGGATATTTTATTTTGTTACTCACTTTTTCTGACAAAAACTGATTATGTTTGTGAACAAGCTAAAATACAAATCCTTTAAAAATTAACAAATCATCAATCAATCATCAGTAAATCATTTGTTAGCTTGAAAATGATATTGAATTTAGGTAGGTACTTAATGAAGGGATTAGTAGGGACTAGTAAATAATACTTAGTTACCTATCTACGTAAAACAATCTAATAACAAACATAACGGAGTATGTAATGTGTGAATCTACGTAATCATTGAAATTAAACCACAGACACAGAATTTGAGTATCCAACATTTCTTTTTTATGTTGGTTGACATACATAGGTACTCTACCAGAAATTAATTGCTTAGGTAAATACTGCGAAAGAACCTAATGGAACCTAGAACAGAAAAAGGATTTCGTAACATAATTTATTTTCAAATGAACCCTAAATAACTTTCCTACGCAACTTATGTGTGTCCTGGTACATAAATAATGCTAAAGGGTTCTGTGTTTAGTTTAAATTAAATAATTAAAAAACTAGGATTGTTTGTAAACAAGTTCAAATGCAAATGCTTGTTTGCAGCTTGGAAAATTATTTTAAAACTTAGGCTGTAGGTAATAATAATAATACTTAAAGAAAAGTAACAAGAATTACGGAGTAGGTACCTAGTTCACGACTTTCGGTGAACATGTAAATGTAGGTGCCTAATAATTATGCACATAGTAACTTTCTGCCACATTTTTTTACCTCACAATAACAACAAAACGGGATAAAGGATAACGATATGAACGATCCTTTTAATGTTGTTTTTTTTTATTACCATAGTAAGTAACTAACTAAAAGATTATGCAATTAGAAATGTTACAGAAAAAAGATTTTGTAACATAATTTATTCAAAATGAACCCTAAATAACTTTACTCTATGCAACTTATGTGTCTCCTGGTAGAAATAAAATGCTAGTGTGCAGTGGGTTCCGCTTTTATTTAAATAGATAGGATTTTAAAATTAAATTATGTTGGTAGTTTTTGCCATTCTAACACGCACACGGCTAAACAACTCGCAGAAGGCCAGCGTGATGACTAACCTAACCTTAACCTTCTCATTCTGAGAAGAGGTCCGTGCCCAGCTGTGGGACAGTAAAGAGTGGATAATTATGATGATAACAACACTAAATTACAACTGAAAACATTTAAAACGTATCAGAAGTTTACATTTTGTCGGCGGGCCCATTTGACTGAGACATGGGTTTTGGCTTTTAGTAGGTAGTACGGAGTCTTTATTTGTTTAATAAAACACAATGAAAAAATAAGCCGCAAAAATGTATTAAACTATGGAAATAAATTGTTAAAAGTACCAGGACCTCATGAGTAACGAGAGTTGTTCGGACAGCATTTGCGAACAATAATAACTGAACCCTAATTTCATCGGGGTTTACACACACAATGATATTAAGGGTAAATGAGCCAGTTGCAGGTACATAGTCATAGTCGTAGTGATAGTCTTAGCTGGTAGCCTTCAATAAATAAATAAATCGAATCAATACTCAACTTATCTGTCGCTATTTTGATTAATCAATACTTACAAATTAAGACTATGTACTTATGTAGGTACCACTCCCACAGTCCACATCAAATTATCTTATCGGATTCGTTTGTCAACACAGCTCATAGGTTTTATTAATTAACTGATGCCCTGGCCTAACTCTTCTTTAATCGGTGTGCTTCAATGTATTAAATTTATGACAGTTTTCTTGAAATTATTATTAGGTAGCTGGGGGGAAAAGCGATACTGCGCGGCGCTACGATTACTGGATGCAAAAGGCGGGAAACCTTGTGTTGTTTGTGGCGCAACTTGAGAGAGGCCTATGTCCAGCAGTGGACTGCGATAGGCTGACTTGATTAGTAAATTAATTTTAACAAAAAATCGAAAATAAATTCAAAATGTACAATAATTGGGCCAGCTACCCTACTAGGATAGTAGAAAAGTAGAAGTTTTATTTTTCGGGTCTTCCCCACAGCTTCGGAGCTTCGTCAGTTGTTTAATAATACTCGTGTGTCGGCGCGCCGACAAAGGCTGCCGCCGCGCCGACAAAGGCTGCCGCCGCGCCGACAAAGGGTGCCGCCGCGCCGACACAGGGCGGCGCGGCGTCAGCGTGTACCAGGCGCACAGATCGCGAAAGAGATTTAACTTCAATATTAGGAAATGACGTGAAAAGTTAATGACCCTCGTAGTGCGGTGACACGTTTGTTATGGTTTGATTTCGATAATCTTACGAAACCAAAAGTTTGGTATGAATTCTTTGAGTAATTTATTTTGCGTGGAAACTTTGCATAGAGAATCTATACCTGATGTAATCATCACCCCTTTCGGATGAATATGACCTTTCCGTAACACGTTGTATAAATAAACTGTTCAGTTGCCTGAATTTTTTTTTTTTTGCCAATTTATTGAGATCATAGCTATTTCTATACATTCTCAAAAATTTCGAGGTCTATTTTGGCCAGCATTCTTTCATTGTATTCATTATTTTCTTGAGAGATCACATTAATTGTCTGAAATATTCATTTACAACTGCGTCTTGATTAATCTACAGTAGATAATAATCATCAGTCAATAATTATATTCATCAATTATGAATTATGTATTTATAAAAAATAGTAGGTACATCTTTATGGGTAAAGAAATAACAACTTTGGTAAGCGTTTAAAAAGTATTCGATGGTTTTTGTTATAATCCCGTCGGATTTCTAGAATAATCTTTCCGAAGATGCTGAAGAAACAAATTTGGGACATACATATCGGGACATTTAATATTATACCTATTAAAGTATTAACAGCCAGTTGTACAAGAACTAATTATAAGTTAATGTGGTGCAGTTAGTAAAGAAACAGATAGTAGTAGTTACACTACCGGTAAAAAAACGCGGGTTCGAGCAGCTATTGTATAGTTAAAAGATTTGGTTTTGCAGCAAAAATTTACATTAAAATTAAAATCGACTTTTAACTAATCGATTATTTTAATTTTCAAAATCAATTATAAAAATAGTTTTTATTTTAAAAAAATCGTTTGTTAATCGATTTTTTTTACCATCGATTATCTTTTCACATCCCTACAAATATAGTTATCTGTTGGTTAATTTGGTTTTTTGTGGTTAAATGATATACCAGGGTTCCCACTTAGGGGTTTTCACCCTAAATTTAGGGGAAAATAAGTGGGATGGGATTTTTTAGGGGCTTTTTGAATTTGTTTGTTTAATTAAATAGTGACATCTAGTACAGAAGATGAACATTATGAAAGATGATAGTTACGTACAAATATGAAGAATTTTTAACTACGAGTGTTAGGAAGAATTAAACGATAGACTTTAAAAAAAATGACAATACTTTTTAACTTGAGTGTTATTAATATATTGATAAAATTTGAATTTCGCGCTCCAACCGAAGGTTCATGCTTAAGGGGGATCGGCCAAAAAGTCCGTGAAATTCAAATTTCATAAGTATTTTTTTTAAATTACAGTAATAGGTTATTTATTGGTTAATATGATTCGCGACATTAAGTTATAGCTATAGATTTATTTATGTATTCAAAATATTATAGAACTGTACATTGGTTCCTGCGCGTTATTTATTGAAAAGGAACCAATGTATGGATTCAAATAGTTTTAAAAGCATAATATATACATACAGTAATTAATTGGCATATTTATGAGGCGAAAATTTCATTTTAACAAATATACCTATAACTGAGCTCCAATATAAAAAAACCTAATAAAATTTGAATTTCGCGGGCTTTTCGGCTGATTCACCTTTACCAGTTAACCATAGACGGCTTTTTTTACATGTACTCTGTTGACTTTTTGGTGGGAATTTGTTTTCAACAAAACGCCACCAATATACAAAAATTTTACAAAAACTGACTGACTATCTCTTGAAAGTGATTTATTAACTAACTTCTTGAACTTTTAATAAATATAGCTTGACGAGAATTATAGACATGAAATGTATAAATAAAACATTAAAGCGAGATGGTGGATCCTACATGACATATAAAAAAAATATTAAATTTATTCAACCTACGACGTCCTACACGATTTCAAAAAGTCGGGATATAGATTTTTTTCTCATAGCGTAACTGTTTTAGTACAGATTTTTTATTTATAAATTATAATATTGTATGTTTTAGGGGGGTATTATTAGGTTCTATATAATTGTGGCAATTTTAGGGGTTTTTGACATGAGCTTTAGGGGTAAGAATTTTTGGGAGTTGGCAACCCTATGATATACTCACGCTCGATTGTTATGCTCGCTTCTTTTCTTTTTATTAGTTTTCCAAACATCGCTTAATTTGATAAAGGCAGCATCCATTACAATAACTATTAATCTGTTATTAATTGTGATAAAACTATGGCGTCCGGACTGGAAAACTATGTAAATCAAACAGTGTCAGTGATAACTTCTGATGGTCGGAACTTCATCGGTACTTTGAAGGGGTTCGACCAGACAATAAACATAATATTGGACGAATCTCATGAGAGAGTATTTTCCTCATCAACTGGTGTGGCACAAGTAGTGCTTGGACTTCATATAATACGAGGAGACAATGTTGCTATCGTCGGTCAAATAGACGAGTCAATTGATAGCCGATTAGATCTTGGAAATATAAAAGCCGAACCATTAGGAGCTATAGTACATTAGTATTAAGAATATGAAATAAATGTAATTTTAACTATTTGTTTTTTTCACAGAATACTTAGTAAATAGATGCATAAAAAAGTAAGCAATAATAAACAACCTATAAAATCAACTAGTTTTACGCTGTGTATAGGCCTTTGTTTAACTACAATCTCACCATAGTTGGTGATGACGCCATGCTAGTTTCCTTTACCAAAAGTGTATGCTCATTGTAGGATTTGCACCTGGATGGAAACTGTCACAGCATTTATCATCTCTACCACTGAGCTGACTACTAATGATCATCATTACTAAACCTATATTTTTTTTATTTTGTCATGTATTTTATCTAAATCTAAAAACTCACACCAAGAAACATAAATTATTGTTTCTTTATTCTGAACAAGCTCCATTGCAGTTACCTATGCCGAGCATTTTAATTTGATATGGTCAAATCACAGTAAAAACTCAGGAGAAACATAAGATGTTTGTTTTTATTAACAATGATTTGCAGAACTTATTACAAATTTACATATAACAATCATTATTTTATTATTTACATTCTACCCATTCTTGACCTTTCAATTGCCAATAAGCAAAGACACCATCATAGATTTTAATATGAATAAAAATATATCATTGCAATGCGACTGACAAATTCTTATATTTAGTGATAGTTTTTGTCCACTCCGAATTTAAATTGGTAATAGTGGCCCTGCAAGGAAGAGTGACCTACTAAATCATAATTAGCAAATTTTGTTCATATTAGAACTATGCATCAACTGGCATTTAATTAATTGTACCATTACATATGGCATTGGTTATATTTATTAATATTCAATAGTTGTCCTAACATTTCGAATAACAACAAATTTTTAAATTAATTCTTATAGTTAAAAAATTAACAGTTCATAACATATTTCCTATGTTAAAATACACCTATATGTTAATAAAATCCAAGCTAGCCATATTTAGTAGTTGGAGGTAATTGGTTTCCAGGTCGGCCCTAAATGTTCGAAAATTGGTCATAAAACTAAACTACAATTCTAGCATCTATCTTTGCCATTTCTTTACACTAAGCAATTTCAAGTAATAGTCATTTAACTTCTACATAACTATCTTGTCAATGGTATGGTAACTGAAGAATTATAAAACAGCCATAGGTAAACTACAAAACTGTAAATAATACAGTGTCATTATCACATTTAATTCAAAGAGAAACTTCCCATATTCATAATCATTAAGAATAGTCATTGTTGCCTGTTGATTTAGCCATCAATACAATGTCTTGATGCCTGTAACAATTTAATTTATTTGAATCACATGATGATCAACAAACCTTACAAATTTTAATATATAAATATGGTGTATACATCTAAAAATACCTACCTATATAGTAAAATCACTTTAGTGACATTTCAAAGATGAGATAAGTTCTATACAGTTCATCTATACATTTGTGACACACAAAATACAAAAAACTATATTACATTAAAAAAATATCTATGTCAACCTTTTAATGTTGAAAGATATAAATGCATCTAATTTACTATTGTAGGTATAATACATTGCACAATCACTACTGATATGTTTCAAAATAAATAATTTTAATGTATTTATTGACACTAATACCTTATTATCTTATTACACTTTTATGCAATTTATTCACACTTAATAATTTGTATTTCTATTCCTTGTCTGAAATATAATTTGAGATAGCCAATTAAAGTAAAGGAATAGTTGTTTATTGTTGTGGAATCAGCGCACGCACGAGCGCGATAATTGTTGTGGAATCAGCGCGCGCACTAGCGCGATCTACCAATACATTAATATTATCCTAGGTAATTTTTCAATCACTGCATTATACCATCCTTTAACTAATTTGAGTTGATACAGTGGTGATAACTGCTATACTATTTGGAAATTCAACATTATACACATTGAACACAAATGGCTCATGAAAGGCCCAGAGTGTGTCAATAGCCAAAAGGATCACATTATTTAAACATGAGAAGACATGAGATTTATAAACATCCACAATTTACCTTTGCATTTTCTCTTTATATTTCTGGGTATTATATTTTTGGAAAAATTGTTTCCCATATTCGAAAGTGGCGATCATTATGGCGCACGCCGGCGCAACTTTGAATATTCGAGGCAAGAAGCCGGTAAATAAACCTCTAAAACCATTTATTCTATATATATTTTTAGCTATATCTTTCATATTTCCAGCCCTTTGTTGAACTTTACTATCTGAAAACATAAAATAGAAACATTACCTGCTACATGCAGCATTATTATATACCTTAGTTACATTTGTAACGGTTACAGGCCTAATGTGCCGATTCTGTTGTTTGCAAACTAAACTAATTTTAATTGTCTTTCTTACAAATATTATTGGAAATGGATAAAAATATCGGTCTATCTATGCCATTGACATCTACTGAACTGGGAAATAGTAATGAACAAAAAAAGATCGACTAAATTCACGGTAAAACAATCAATAGGAATTTAATAGAACTTTTCAATCCTTTACTTATGGTTTTTTGTTTGAAAGATATCAAATAATAGATAGTGAAACTAATTGTGTGGTTAGTAAACAACAGAAATATGCATTCAAATAAAATGTTTGTACCTGAGTATATTTCTTTTTCGCCTAATTCTATTTGTTGATGTGTTTTCACGACGTCAAAAGGTAAAGTAATAAATGCGGCAATCTGTAAAAAAAAAATATAAACAAATTGAATAACATTATGGTTACATGTAAAATGTATTTGCTTCAAATTAAACATTTAGATGCAAACTTTAGTCTCTTATGATATAATTTTGTAGCATATATTTCTCTATATAAAAAATAGTTTTCCATTATGTACTAACAAGTAAGGATAATTTACTTAAATGTATTTCAAGATATACTAATTCCTAAGAAAAACGTAATAGGTAACTACTATTTTAGATTCAAATAATAATGTGACGTTAGCAGATATGTTAAATAAAACAAATAGTACTACTAAATCTAAACTTACACTGCCAGCTACTGATCCACAGAAAAAATTGAATAAAAATGTGTTCTTTTCTGAATCTGGTTTATTGAATGCATTCTTTGTTGATTCAAATGTTGTCCAATATATTCCTGAAATATTTTTATTTCTATTTATTAAACAAGTAACAAAAGCGGGCAATCGCCAATAGTGGTCTGGCAATATTACGACAAACCTATGAGCAAAGAGTAATATCACAAAATATTATTGTAAATATATAGGCGCAAGATTAGTAATCACCTGAAAATGGGACATCTCTTAAAAGTGTGGACCCTAATCCACGAAATAGCCCCTTATATCCTTCAACCTTGATGACACGTACTAATGCATGGTTGATTTCTGAAAAATAAAAATATTTTTATTAGTTAGCCAGAACTTTCATTTGATTTCTACCTTCAGCACTGAATAAGAAATAGTACTATGGTATGGCACATGTTGCCGACCTGCCCTGAGTATGATTTATCTATAAGCAAGCTTAAATATTTGTATATTATCGCTCACACCTTACAAATAGAAATGGTAATACAAATGTTTGTACTGATGGCAATTGTTATTACGACCTGCAGAGTGTTGTCATGGTATCTCATGTCCACACTAACAAATTTGACGACTTTTAAATAGTTTGGTACCTGAATATGTCAACTTTTTTGATTGCATTTTGGTCCTTATGAGCTCTAGGGGACTGACTATGGTAACAGCTGTTGTTCTCGCAGTGGCTCCAGCTATCAATGGTATCCATATGGGTTGACTCACTGGAACATAAAGAACAAACTATAAAAAAATTATATTTTTACTTATGGTGTAGTGTTAGGTACAATGGTGGTAATTTTTTCGATTTTACTGAATTAAGATAGGAAAAGTATATGGTGTGAATAAGTTGTATGTAACTTGCATGTAGTTCAGTTTCTACTGTATGACAGCAATTGGGTTCTAACTATAACTTATTGTTGAATTATTTATAATGGTTCCATTAAGAACTTACATTATTATAATGTTATATTAAAAAATTAAGTAAAAAAACCATGGGTGGAAGTTCGTGAAAATATTAATAGCTACTTACTGTTTCCAGTCACTTCATTGTACATAGTTTTCATTCTGTAGCGGAGTTGTTCATATGATACAAAATATATGACTGTGCAAGGAAGTGCTAGCACCAGAGTAGGACTTAAGCCAGACCATAATGCTGGAACACCTTCTAATTTTGCTATTTTGTAGAAAGCATCCTGTAATAAGTATAATGTCACAAACTTATAAAACACTAGCTGTTCCACGCAGTTTCACTCACATTCTCGGGATACAAAGTAGCCTATAACCTTCAGGAATAATGTAGCTTTCTATTAGTGAGATAATTTTTCAAATCGGTTTAGTAGTTTCAGAGCCTATTCAATGCAAACAAACATACAAACAATCAAATCTTTCCTCTTTATAATATTAGTATAGATTATTATTATATAAAATACTACTAATGTTTTTTGATCAGATTCATTGCACAGTGCACTAGGTCTTAGACCTGACTACATCTGATAAGAGGTCCAGTGGAAAATTAATGAAATTTTGTAAAATAAATTACCATTGTGCCGTGGAAGTGCACACGTCGAGGGATCCATCCTGTCTCCCCACATGGGCACAGGTGTTCCATCAAACCATTACAATACAAATAACATTTATTCGAAAGTAACGCTTTCTGTTGAGCTTGTAACCTTATTTTAACCACGTCCAGTGGAGTCACTGTAAAATATACAGTTGCTTGAAATAGTACATGGTGGACCATTATTATACAGATAAATAACTTTATATACAGGACAGCAAAAACTTACTGAATAACGAGGTTATAAGGGCACCAGAGCATGCCGATGCCATTTGTTGAAACGGTGTGATCCGGAATTGTGGATCATCTTCACGAATCATAGTTGAATAAAGCTATCAACTTTAAATAAATTTTATTAAGGAACACATTCGGAATATTTCGGAAAATAACTAAACACGATAAATACGAGTTGTTTTTCCATTTACATTATGTCAAAAACAAACGTAAAAATAAAGTCAGGAATAATAGGGCATAGACCTCGTAGACTAATATACACACACAGATTAGGGTAAACGTACCTAGTGGTTATAAGCTCTTTGGATTAGGGCTTTTACCGAAATTATTTGAAAAAATGATTCGAGAAACAGAACGGGAAGCAAGAAAATAACGAAAAGAAACGGTACAGAAAGATAATGCCAAACTTAGTCGGGCGGCGTCGTGGTCATTTCTAAGTTAGCAGCACAGACTGGAGGTAACTTTATAATGAGAGAGCTAAATTGCGTAAAAAATACAACCAGGGTTGCTCTTTTGAATACCGATACAGTTACCGATAAGAATCGTAACATAATGAGTAACGTTACGAAAAGTAACACTTTCAAGTATCGAAATTGAGGTATCGTTACTCCAGACAGTAACGATACGGCACCATCATGCCTGTAACGCTACGGCACAAATACCGGTATTGAAATACCTGCACACGACTTGATACGATATGCGCGAAATTGGCTGAATGCAGAATACTAAATACAGACAGAACAGGCCCAGCTGCGTACGCACGCACATCCCTAGCGGCAGTCATACCACTGCCACATGGATGGAGGGCGTTACTAAATTTTTTCTAAGAAATTAATAGAATCATACATCGAATACTGAAGCGCCCGTGTTTTTCTGGAGTGTTCAGTTTATAGTAAATGAAAAAAATTTTTTGAGATGTTTTCAACGATACCCCGATCTGTATTGTAAGTACCTTTTATACATTGAATTATTTTTGGAGTTTACATAACGTGACAGCTGTTTTTATCGGATCTAAACAAATTTGTAGGCATTTTTTCGATATATTGAAATGACTAAAGCTAAACATTGTTATTTTATGAAATATACAATATGAACTTTAATATTGTAACATAAAATGAGTCCTAAAATACGAATTATGGTTGATAAACTATCGAGCGGCTTTTATATTTAGGTGCGTGTTTGGTGTGTTTGATTTCGTCGATCGAATGGTAAAATAAAAATCGTTACATACATCTTGAATAATTTTAAGGTCCTCGTGCGTGCTGTATTTTGCTACTTTAAAATAGTTTGTCACCTCGTGACTTCACGAAATCGTAAAACATTTATTTTAAATTCACAATGTTGTGCTAATAAATGAATCAGTTCGGGTGAATTTTGCGCATGCCCTAATTAATTAGGTCCACATCTATATACAAGAGGTGGGGCTACTATTATAGGAGCACTAATATATATGTATATTAAAATAATATAAATCTAAGTAATCACGTTTTTTAATACGAAGTCTGGACGATTCTGGATTGTCCCCATACCTCACACTCACTCACACGAAATTCTGGACAGAGTGATCGTGGTTATGGTAGGTCTCGAATCTTGAGTGGAGGCTTCACAAATTTACGACAGTTATTCCTTTCCAAATAAAATCAAAATTTAATATGACCATGATGTGACCAATAAAAGCTTCATAAATTATTGAAATGAGTAATTTATCATTTGCTATCTGAATTGTGTTTAATATAGATTACTAGATTATGTCTAGTAAGTAGGTATTTTGATTCATTTAACTCTTCACTTACATTTCACAAAACTCTTCTATGATTATAGATTATCCTATTAGTATTATAAAGTAAAATCTTCTATAAAACAATTGGAAAGTTTTATTATTTTAACTTTTCATGTCAATTTATTTTTATTTCAACTTTGATTAATTTTTAAGGTATCAATCCTCTTAATGTAAAACATTAACGATTACTTTAGTGTTGTCTGTGTCACAAGGCCATTTTTCTCAGAAATGTCTGGGGTATAAAGTCTCTTAACTGTTGTTACCAAAATCAAGTTCTATACGGTTAAAAGATTTATCTATAGATTTTTCAAGCCAAACTTCATATTCTGACCCATAAAAACATAAAAAAAATACACAAAAACAAACAACCATACATAAGGTTGTTTGTTTTTTTTTATGCTTATATTGTTTCAAGAAGAGAACTGTGTCTTGCCAGTTCTCAGTAGTTAGCTGATTCATACCAGTGGTAACTTTTATTTATTTTTTATTAACTATTGTTTATTGAATAGTCCCAATTATTACTAACTTCATTTAAACAGTCAATCTCTTTATATTATATAGTCTTTATTGCTGTAAGTCACAATTAACAAACACGGTTTTCTTATATTTTATTATTTCTATTATTACTATAAACTATGAAATCGTAAAACCAGTTTGTTTTTATTTTACAAATTGACCTTGGACATTGGTCTCCTCTAATAGCTTTTACTCTTCTCTATATTTAGCTTTACGTAGCCACATAGGGTCAGTTGTTTGACATATTATATTTTGTAATTTGTCTTTGTTTTCTCCTATGATGTGTCCTGTCCGTTTCTATATAATTTTTTACTGAAAGTAATGGCATTTCTGAACTTAGTCTTGGTATTTATTTCATCTACTTTTACTATATCTATCTTTCAACCTCAGGCTGCAAATGCTCCTTTCAGGATCAGTTCCTTTGTAGAAGAACATGCATAGATACATATATATGCATATCAAATGATTCTATCTATATTTAATTAATTGTTAGGTATAATAATAATTTACATTGTGATATAAGTTGAAGGCAAAATTGAATCTGAATTATAGTACCTAGTTTTTTATTCCTTCTTATATAAATGAGTTCAACAACTTTGCACAACATAACATACATATTACTAGGTAAAAGAGATAAACCATAATTGTAATAGTACTAACTAATAAGGTTTGAACCATGTTGGTTAATTTGTGGCCTAGAAATATTGCTTATAATTATTATGATCAAAGACAAAAATTTACATACAAGTGCGAACTATATTTAGGCTGTCCCATTATAAACAGTTGGCACGGTTACATCGAAAGTGTTTCAGAATATGTACCTACACTGGCAGAAATACCAATAGGTATGGTACAGTTTTTTATATTTTGTTTACCAACATAAACATTAAACAATTTTAATGTTCGTTTTAATGGTAGTACCTACACATAGGTAATATATGTTATCTAATGTAGTCTGAAAGAAATAATACTATGAATTTCATCAAAGTGTTTTGGTCAATACTTATTAGAAAATATGCATATAACCTCAAGTTCAAACAGAGCATTTTGTTTGACCGACATTCGACGATGAAATCAAGTTCGAATTAATCCGAATACCTATTCCTGATGTGCACACTTCCTCGTGAATGGTTTCCTCTATTGGCAGTCAATGGCAATGACAGAATGCTTTATTATATGCTGATAGATTAGTTAAAAGGATTTCATAGCTCAAACAGTACGAATCTTATTTTAGAATTGCCGTCATCTCTTTCAAAATAATTAACAAGTATTATAAGTGACATTCGTCCACTGAGTATTATGAATAAAATTTAATATTTCTAGATATTATGCATTCTAGAGTAACAGGAAAATCTAGATGTAGACAAACATACTGCTAAGCAAGTAGTATATTGTTTTTACCGAAATCACGTTTCCGCAACAACAAGGTCACTTTTGTATATCGCCAGAAATCTTTGCTAATTACTTACCTTTGTTATTGTATCGTTTCCAAAGCTCTGTTCTTTATACGTAATGATGTCGTATTAGGATGCTGTCAAGCGGCTGTCGTTCGTGGGCTCGTGGGCAACGCCCCTGCCCGGCGTATTTCTCATAATCTTCGTCATACATTGCTCGCGCTAAAAGTAGTTAATTACATAACTCTCGCCATAAAAGCATACCTACTGCTCTGGAAAATGTTAATTGCAATGTACATAATTATAACTGTAATTAATTAATGATGGCCAGGGCCAGGTGACGCAAGGCAGCTTAGTATAAAGTAACGTGTAAACATAGGTTTACATTGACATTGAATGTTTTCCTCAAGTATTGATTACCACTACCTACCATTGTCAGCTGTTAAAATCAAAATGATATAAGTACTACCTATCATATTATTATCTATACTTCGTGTATTATCAATCAATCCTCCTGTATCAGTATTGTTATCATTCTAAATATTATTGACGTTCGTTGAGGTGAAAATGACAATATCTACACTACTCTACTACCTAATCGAATGTTTTGATTTTTTTTTCGTTTGTTTGTTTGTAATGGACAAACTCAAAGATCCCTACGAAAAATACTATAAAAATAAAAAAAAAAGCGTGACTCGAGCTGAAATTTGGCATAAGATATAACTATTCCGCTAAGAAAAATTCAACCTCTAGGCGGTAAAATAAATCGCGGTTGAAACTGCGGTGCGGAAAGTTAGTGGATATCATTTTGTTGAATGTACATTCGCTTTGATCTCATATTGATACAATTTATATCGGAATCGATTTAATTATATTTATTCAGTGCTCGAATCATCCGTCAAAAATTTGTTCAACGCATATAAAGTTATTTTTAAGCATACTTTGGGGTATTACCAAATTTACTTTTAAAGTGTTCGGAAAGTCACTTGCTTGTTAATATGATGATTCAATGGGTTTTTTTTATTATATGACTGACGGGCTATTTCTTCACTTGATTGAATATCGGTTTCTATTTTTGATTCCGTTTAGCTCTAAAAATATTGTTGGGCTGCTAATTGAATTATAATGAAATTAGAATTAGTCAACTCGTAGGTAGGCGGTATCTTGTATCTCCAATTAGCTAAATTGGACATATTGGAGATTACACTGAAACTTGCAGACAGTTAATCCAGGGTCATGTTTTAACATAAAAAACACGTTCATTAACTAAAACTACTTTAATTACTATGTTCCAATTTACCTTTTCAAGTAATTACTCTTATAAAACCGTGATTAATTGCTGTGATAAAACTGATCATTTTTATATATGCTTCGTTGAATTGAAATGTGCTTTCACCAATCATACATCTTTATTCGTGTTGACGCAAATCTATATACTAATAATAAAGCTAAAGAGTTTGTTTTTGAACGCGCTTAATCTCCGGAGTTACTGGTACGATTTCAAAAATTCTTTCAATAATAGGATGCTACATTATCCCCGAACCGCGGGGAACAGCTAGTTGAATTTAAAGTTGGTACGTTCGCCTTTTCTCTATTAAAAACTATGCGTTGATAGCACAGTGGTGACGAATGTTGTATCGAAAGCTGAGATGTTCGAATCATTCAATGAGCTTTAGGCTTTCGGTGATCACCCACCGATGAACTTCTATTCTTAACTTACTATCTTCGACCACATTATAACTGTGATGCATTACCACAGAGATTATGGTAAAACTCGTAATTTACTTATACCGTATTCTCAAGACAATCTTTTGATTCACTTGGTGGAGTTGTTACCACTGATCCCTACTACACTTGTAAGTAATCCGCCGTAAACTGAATCTAAAATTGTTCTAGAGGACGGACGCGACGGTGAGTACAGAAATGAATTAGCTATAATAGTAAAGGCCGTCTAACACACGCCATTGAGTGACGATTTGCAAGTGCAGGACTGAGACTTATAAAATTTAAACAATTTTTAGACTTATAAAATTTAATCAGGTACCCGATCAACTTTGAATTATACCTGATGGTCATTTTAGTAATGACCACCATTTGCAGTTTCAGTTATGACATTCTATATTGGTTGGTACTTAGAGTAGAATCTGCAGTAGATAAATAAATATAGTTTACGTTTTGAATGCGGAGAGTTCATAGTTTTAATGGCATTCTCGTTAAGAAGAATTGTCGAAAGCATGACGATTTCCGTCATGCTCAGTGGTTCTAAAATCATAAAGGTAATTCAACCAACTAGAATGTTCAATTTAGCACTAAACCAACTAGAGCTATTAATTCGAACGTTAATTCTAGGTTGACAAAGAAACACACGCGTACCAAACTTTAATTTTAGATTTTATCACGTCTTGCTATTTTTATACACAATTTGTACCTACTATTTGTGTTTTCCTTTACATTTACGTTTCTCTACATGTATAACGTAGATAGCATATCTACGAAGGCGTAGTTGAGCGCAATAATGTCATACCTACCTAACCAAGGAAATTCATGTTATGTAATAATAAAATAAAATATGTAATAATGCATGATAAATAACGTATGTTGAATTGTGTATCATCGGAAATTCTCAGCTGGTAACCACCATACCGGCCATAGAACAATAACCAAATTGTACAGTCACGTTATGACAATATCTTGTCATAAATGTATACCTACCTACCTATAGCATAATGTAATGACGTTAAATCCATCCAGAACCTTATGCTGAATAGTATTGCATATAATATGTATATGCTATTTCGAAGTGTATTGCACGTAAATTGTCCAATAAAACGATGCTCAAATGCCCAACGAACGTTTGCTTAATGTTGAAAAATGGCTACCATATAGATTTGTCTTTGTTTCAGATGTTCCACAAACGCAATAGGAACAAACAGGGCGTTAGCGTACGTCCTGACGAAATGTTCAGCTCTGGAACCTCCTTTGCATTCTCGGGATTACCATGAAGTAACTGGAAACATTATCTGTCCCAATGTGGTGAGAGGCATCGACCACTTAAGAGATCCACGTCTTAATAAGGTCAGTGACGGAAAGCACAATCTTACGAGGAAAATCTTTGTTTGGTTTTTTCTTCCTCAACAGTTTCCCGAGCGCTTGTTACGAAGTTTTCCGCAAATATTTTAGTAAGATAAACAATTTTATTGTCATTTGATATTAGATAAGTTTTAATGTTTTTTTTTCGAATCTTGAAACAGATAATTGCATTCTTCGTGTACTTTTTTAGGGTTTAGCGTTCACTTTGGAAGAACGTCAAGCACTCGGCATTCATGGTCTGTTGGCAGCCAAATTCAAATCTCAAGAGGAACAATTAGATATCTGCAGGATATCCGTGGATAGATACGAGGACAATTTGAACAAATACCTCTATCTCGTCGAGTTACAGGTGACTAAACATGATAAAGGTACCGTTCAATCAATGAATCTGTCTATTTATAGGTTATTGGTTACGGATTCAGGCTGGTATGGGGTTAATTATGTACCTGTCTTACAGTGGTTTGGTTGATATAATGTTTTACCAACCTACGTACTTGTGGCTGTAGCCCTTTAACTGTCTCAATAATAATAAAAATCCTATTGCATGGTTAGTAGGTGATTGGGTAAGCAAATTAAGTGCAATTTTACGGATAATTTTAATGACTACCATTAAATTGTTGCCTGCATTGCAATGGTTATAGGGCATGTTACATAATACGTTACAATTGAGCCAATTTCATTAATGTCGGTATTTTCTATGTAAGTAATTTACATTGTGTGTGCAGTTCGAATTGTTCTTCAATGAAAATAAAAATGTCTGAGCGTTGTTGATGAATAATTTACAGTGAATGGTATATAAAGGTATTTGTTACAATCCAGATAAATCTTATTCAAACTTCATCGAGGTCAACTTGTCCACAGAATAAGTTTGACATATCTACAATACATTTCTGTCTCACTTACGTATTACTTATTATTACTGACGAAATTGACATAAAACTTTAGTATTATCGATGATTTACAGCGGCATTGAATTATTGCAGGACAGAAATGAGAAGTTGTTCTTCAGGCTTCTTGCTGAGAACATTGAGAAGTACCTGCCAATCGTTTACACTCCGACCGTCGGTTTGGCGTGTCAGAGATTCGGTCTTATCTACAGAAGACCGAGAGGTCTCTTCATCACCATCAACGACAAAGGACACATATTCAACATTCTCAAGAACTGGTATGTTGAATTAAAATGTCTTTATTTTCGTCGAGAATATGTTATTATTTTTCGTGTTAAAATTTTTATTACTTCAGTATGGTCGTTATTTTTTTAATAGAGGGATTATTTTTATGCATAAGCTAGTGATTGTTGTAGGTGGTAAGGACACCAAAGCCACGGCAATAATAATAAGAAACAATACAATCGTAGAGAAAGTTCGCCCTCTGTTAAAAACTAGAACTAAACGCCTAGCTTTCTTACACATAGTTCCATCTCTTTCTGACGTGGCCCTCTCAACTGATCGCTAGCAGTCGACGGCTTCAGCACAAGAAGCGCGTCCGTAGATATATTTCCGTACGTGAACTGTGGAATAAACCAGGCTTGTTAAAGTCTAGAAAGAAATTGACTCTCAAGAATTATCTGCCGAAACACGCCGATAAGTGTTTTGGCGACAGATTTTCCACTTGAGGGTTGCTAGCCTGGCGAGTAACACAGAGTACTCTACCACCGAAGATATACAGTTGCATTTACATTGACATTAAAATACGCCGGTAATAGCCGTTATCACATCAATGTAACTACTATGTTGATCGATATCATGTCATACTGAATCATAAACGTCTCCAAGGCGGAAAGGATATTCAAACGTTAGTCACTTTACTTTGTTCAACATTCTTCATTAAGAATCTAGGGATTACCATTGACATAAGGATAATTACCATCACGTTTAATATACCTCACAAATAGGTGTAACAGTTATGCGTACAGTCTGTAGGTACTTTAATTTACTGTACGGATTATAACTCTATGATGACGATATTGTTTTGTCCTTATACATTTACACTTATTTTGAGGCATACATGACTAAAATTAAAAAAAGAAAACGACAGCGGATTTTTTTAACTATAACTAAGAACACTCTCGATTTCTAAATCAAAATTGGTTCATCCGTTCTGGAGCTAAGATGTCACAGACAGACGTACAGATACACACTACAAATTAAAACACCCTTCTTTTTCGTCCGGGGTTAATAAGTTTTGATGTCCAGCAGTTATTTGAACTTAATAAATTTTCCGTGGATTCCCAGAGTAATAGTGGGTGCTAAGAGAGACTGCGTCCATCTTAGTACTCTCAAGAAACCAAGGATTCAAATCAAAGTGAAACTTGGTCATAAATGTGTTTTGAACCGGTGGTAGAGTAATTGTAACTTTCGACGTTCATATATGTGCCTTATCAGGGCCTAAGGTGAAAAATTTAGTGATTTCGTCACATAGGCTTCTTTGTTCAAAATGTCGATCTAATTTTTAGGCCGGAACCAGATGTCCGTGCGATAGTATTCACCGATGGCGAAAGAATCTTAGGTTTGGGTGATCTCGGTGCATACGGCATGGGCATACCTGTGGGAAAACTCTCGCTTTATACGGCACTGGCAGGCATCAAGCCGCACCAGTGTTTACCTATCACGTTGGACGTTGGCACTGACAATCAGGTAATTGATTTCTTTATTTAAGAAGCAAATAAATGAGAACTCCTTTTTGCAGCGCTTAACCTTCTGTGTCTAACCCTATTAGAAACCGCCGCGCCGTAACTAAATTGGATTTCGATGTTGGACAATAAGTTTTAATTTAACCTTGTTGGTTTCCACCGGAATTGAAAGGAATATAATATTTTTACGTTAAATAATATTTTGTTGTAAAATTTTCCCGCGATTCTTAATTTCGGTTTATTGTGTATTAATATAACGTCTCCAACATTTCAAGTTCTCATAAAATCGTATCGTATAGTCTATAAAACGAAAAGAAAATACACATCTATAAATCTCCCGGTGCATAAACGTTGCGAATAACCTAGTTGATCCCGACTCCCCACTCGGCCAGGTGTTTGCAACCGTCCTCAAAACGAATCCATTTGAATTTCATTCTAATTTAGATTAAAATAAGGTGTATTTTTACAGGATCTTCTCGAAGACCCGTTGTATATCGGTCTGCGACAGAAACGAGTACGAGGCAAGGAGTATGACGAGTTCATTGATGAATTCATGGAGGCTTGCGTGCAGAGATATGGACAGAACACGTTATTGCAGGTGAGTTGATTTGATAGTACGTAATTTGTTATATAATTGCCGGTCTTTGACCTTTTAAAAATCCAAGAACTTGATCTGGATAAAATAAACTTTGTTGTGTAGAAGATATAAACATTTTTAATGTAACAAAATATCGATACTGACCTGATTGACTTCAATTATCCGACGCCCTTGACATTTCAAAAGGCTTTAGCCTTGATAAAGTTCTCAATTATATAATCAATGCCAGTAAATAAATTGATTTGCTATAATTTAGCGAATATCCATGGTATAGATTGTGGATTATCACTATGTTAGTAGTTTCTGAACATGAGCAACAAAATTGTGACCACTGAGAGACGTTTCTGAGATCTATTAATAATAGGTTTATCTCGGAAACTGATTATCTTATTTCGATGACTCTACCTACTTCTACTACTACCTCTTAGAAATATTTATGTGAATATCGTGACGATGGCAATGTAGGATTAGCCGTCTCTGAGATTAACCCATTACTAACAAAATGTCAATGAAATTTGGTTCTCATTGACCCTTTTTATGATTCTTATGTTTATAAAATAAACAAAAATCTCGCTATATCTCTTTCTAACAAAACACATAATAAAGGGATAAAATAAATTTGAATAATTTTTGATCGCGACTATTTATTTATCTAAAGGACAATAAGAGCTTAAAATATTTCCTTTCTTTTATCAATAACGTTTGTAAGAATGAGAGGTGACGTGATATTACTTTAGTTAGTAAAAAAATAAATTCAGGCCATTATCTGTAGTTCTATAATATTTAGACCTGGCTTGCTTGACTCCTTTGATATTCGCGTGCCATAAATATAACAGAATTCCATAAAATGGGTTACGAATTAAATTAAGGTAATTATCATTTGGTTACGCAGGTGTTAGAAACGGATTCTCATAATAGCCCTACTTTATTTCTTGTTTATTGTTGTTATCATTTATGTAGGTAGTAACTATAATTGGAAATAAACGAGCAGATAAGGTGTCGCACTGCGCTTTAGCATGTGCCTTAACTGACGCAAGTTTACAGTATCAATCATTTTATAATCATTTTTATCATCAAAATAATGATAAAACGGTCAATTGTTATGAGTTGAATGCTCGAGTTTGATTTAAACTGCGGTTTTATTATGCCTACTTATCCACATACATATTAATAATCTTATCAATATGTTGCAGTTATAATTCAATAATCTGTATGATTGATTGATTAATGCTATAATTATAAAAACTATCGTTTGGTATTAATCATACTCTTCAAGAGGAATAGAAATAAAAGTGCAATATAATACCTAAATATTTGAAGTGTGTAATTGCGGAATTATCGCGTCTGATAAAATTTTATAAAGTGAGAATTTTTTTGTTTATTCTGTTTATAAAATACTTAGCTTATTTTCTTTACATACTATAAAATAAAATAAATAAATAAATTCTGTGTTGTAGTAGGTAGTAAGGCTAGAACCAAAAAAATATTTGTCTGACGAGTGCTATGTTTTATACTTGTTATCATTAGCATTACGTATTTTATGTTCAGGACAAACTTGAGTACTACCTCCTTGATATTACATTTTATTACAACACTACATTAAATTATAGAATATTTAGTTAAAATATTTATCAATGTCATCAGGATATTAATAATATGAAATGGGATTTTCCATTTATGTTCTAATCCCGATATTGTAATGAAACACTGTGATGTTACCCGGCCAGCCATACCGGTTTGGATCACGCCATCAAAATAATTCACAGAATGGATGACGTCACGTAGGTGCTACTACCACACATGTAAGCTAGCGGAAATTGTTATTTCTGAGAATTACAAAAACGCGTATCGAACTAACTTTGTACACGTACGATTTTGTTATGTTAAATTGTATCTACAAAACATTATTGTTTACATTTGAGTTAGTATGAATTATGAATTCTCGTTTGCTAAGCTACTGACATACTGACAACCATATAGCAAGATGTTTGTGTTCATGACATTATGTTCGGTAAACTAAAACCTATTTTTAAAAAGTAATGTTTTCAAAATAGTATAGAAATATAATCTTAAAAACCTTTTAAATGTTTAGTTATTATTTTATTTCGCCAGAATCACACACCCGAGTCGCTATTCAAACGAATGCGGAAATAACTAAAGTTGAACTGATTATCATACCTAAAATAACTCTTATGTCATCGAATATAAATGTTTAATTTGCATAATTGTTACACATTTATTTCGCAATCACTATTTTTTAACATAATAAACAGCCTTAAATTTGAAAACAAGTAATAGCATTTTCAGTGAACCGATTCATCGCAATCGGTTCAGTGGTTTTGGCGTGACAAAAGTAACAAACAAACTCACCTTTTGAATTCATAATATTAAAATAAGATAAGGATTAGAAAACCGAAATCGATAAACCATTGATGATTCTGTAAATGATCTGACCATCGAGACCACATATGACCTCAGACATTGGTTAAGAATTCTGAAATCTTTCGTAGTTGAAGTTCATACAAATTGAAAACGTCATATGAAACAAACACTCATGAAAAACGTGTGGCACTTCCTGGCAGGGCCACCATCACGGTTTTGAAATTCGGAGTCTATCGCTATTTTGTCCTCGAATATCAGATTTTGTCGCGCCTTGGTTCAAAAGTTATTAGGGTTTTTATGAAAACCTTTTTTTTTGTATAGCCCTGATAATAATGATCATGAGGGCATACAAGTTTCTAAAAGTATGCAATGCAATCAATCTATGAATTACCTCTGCTAAAGAAACGATTGTCAACTGCTCTAATTAAATTTCTCTTTCACAGTTTGAAGACTTCGCCCTACTTAACGCAGGGCGTCTCCTCAAGAAGTACCGCAACAAGTACTGCACGTTTAACGACGACATTCAAGGCACCGCCGCGGTCGCCGTAGCGGGCCTGATGGCCGCCGTGAGGGTTACCAAGCGGAAGCTCAGTGAGAATATTTATCTGTTCCTTGGTGCGGGCTCCGTGAGTATCGATAGTAATTTTTTTTTATATCAGAAGGTTGATAAGCAAGCAGGCGGTCCATCTGATGGTAAGTGGTTACCATCGGTTCGCCCATCGCCATTTGCAATACCAGGTATTACCGACCAGTTACAATGCCGAGGAGGTAATTATTGGCTCTCAAGTGCAATTGCCGGAACACACCGGTAGGTGCTTGGTGACAGATTTTCATCTTGAGGGTGGTAGCCAGCCAGCCAGGTACTACAAAGTACCCTACCACTTTGCTATGGTTTCCTCACGATGTTTTCCTTCACCAAAAGCTCAAGCTCAATGTAGGATTTGTAGATTATACAAAACAATAAAATTAATGATTAAACGAACTTACCTGTATGTAAAGTTCTATCATAATTATATGAAGGCTTCGTCCGAAGAGATTATTTTAAGTGGTGATTTCTATGCGCTACTACATGTAACATATTTATGCTAATCTCGAGGACGTAGCCTGAAGTATAATACAACTATTACTTTATTGTAGATACAATATAATGAAACATGAATTGAACAGTGGTGGGTGGAAATTTTTATTTCATCTATGGGATGGTTGTCTAAAAATATACACATGTATAGATTGTTTAATCTTTAATATCAAATTATATATCCTTGCTTTTGTGCTTGCGGACTGATTTTTGTCATTATATTTCAATTCGATATTTCGATTTTAGACATAAGTCGTGTCATAAATCCACAATAGTAAAGGAATGATTGAGCATTAAATCGGGCGGTTTTTTAATTTATATTAAAGCTACTCATTCAGGCATATCCATTACTGAACATAGACTTTCCCTTTAGATAACGGTTTCCAGCGCCTCAGATTCGATTAGCTTCCATATCTTCAGTAGGTACCTCTACCAAATCACTCATATCACTTAAATATTAAATTACAGGCAGCAAATGGTATTGCCAGCCTTACGGTAGCAGCTATGGTTGCTGACGGTCTAACAGAGAAGCAAGCCCAAGAGAGAGTTTATATGTTCGACGTAGACGGTCTATTGTCGACGAGACGTGAAGGAGGCGTACCAGAACATGCTAAAGTGTTCGGAAAGGACATTGAACCAGAAAAAGACTTTGAGAAGTGCGTCGCTAAAATCAAGCCCAGCTGTCTTATCGGTGAGTTACCAAGTCTAGCAAGCAAACTAAAAACTTGTCTGTATGTATACTAATAATGAAATTATAAAGAGGTAAAGTTTGTAAGTTCGGATTTAGGAGGGAATTTTGACAAATAGAAGATAGCTTTTTTTTTTTCGTGGGGAAATCCTCATAGGATACCCAGCCGCCCCGGGGGTAGGTTATGCCGGAGTCGTACCGGCTAAAACCCCACCGTGATCGCCATCTGCGCTTTAGAGGGGGGCGGGTTCTCGTACAGAATGCATACTCACTCCCCGTGTCCTCGGTCCCGGGGGAAGTGTGATACTTCCCCAGCACCCTCGCTTTGCTATCGCACGATGACGACCCATCGTCTTCCTTGGGATCGCTTCTGGACGCACAGGGCCCCCGGCCTGATTACCCACGACCCCAAAGGTCCCATTTACGACAGGCAGGGGAACACCGTAGTTGTTATTCTAAGCCCAAGCTACAGGGCAGAAATAGAAGATACCTACATTATCCCTGAGTGCTATGAGCTACTTCTTATCCCAGGAACGCGGATGAAATCGCGGGAAGAACCTGGTCCTATGTAAATAAAGTTAGGGTGAATAGTATACCCCTTTATCTGTGGCTAAAGGCTCTATTTAAAAAGGATAAAGACTATTATTTAATTAGGTTATTATCCACTAAACTGTTATTAGTATTCGTGGATAACGAGAAAGTCAGCAAGGAATATTATCCCTTCTTTTTGTATTAAAATCTAAAATGATGCTACAGGTTGTTCAACGGTCGGTGGCGCGTTCACTCCCAACGTATTGCAACAGATGGCCAAAAATACTGAGCGTCCAGTCATCTTCGCACTCTCCAATCCCACTAGCAAAGCTGAGTGTACCGCTCAGGCCGCCTATGACAATACAGAGGTAACATTCATTAAATTAATATAAAGATAAGGTTGCGCTACCCGCATCCAGGGGTTACCCGCGATCCTCACAAGATCTTTGGTCCACCTTGTGGAGATCCTTGGGGGAGGCCTTTGTCCAGCAGTGGACGTCTTTCGGCTGACATGATGATGATGAAAGATACAGGGTGGAAATTTGAGACGGGTCAGTGGACGTCTTTGGGCTGACATGATGATGATGACTGAAAAAATAAATATAATACGTAGTAAAAAAATAAACTGAAAGTCGTAAAAATATAATAATTGTTAAGATGGAATAATGATATCATCAGGGGCGGTGTATATTCGCGTCGGGATCTCCTTTCCCCCCGGCTGAGTACAACGGGCGGCAGTTCCACACCGGGCAGGGCAACAACTCCTACATCTTCCCCGGAGTCGCGCTCGGAGTCATCGCTACCGCCACGCATCATATACCCGAGACTATGTTCTTGACCGCTGCTAGGGTATGTATACTTCATTATATTTTGTGTTAACTCTGAATGGCGTAGTTGAATAAACAAGGATAAATTTGATTCAAATTAGATAGTTTTTATGGTCTAGGAAGATAGCGATCGCTTTGTGACTGTGGACTTGATTTATACTAAATACATAATCTTCACTGTGGCTTCAGTCACTCTGTCAACACAAATATCTTGCAATCTGGGCAGAAAAACTAAATACAATAATGTACCTCGCGGTTTCATCCGAGGGATATTACTGAGGGATAACATGTCTATGTGTTTATCCAGGGTGTTAACTACCTTCATACCAAATTTCATCAAACTTGGTCCAACCCTTTAAGTCTGAAGTAGTAACAAACATACACACACACAAACTTTCACGTTATAAGATTAGTAGGATATTATAACATAGATATTTAAATCGTAGATTTACACCCAGATTTATTCGTGCACAATTTTTTTTTCCTGGATAGAAATCGATTCTAATATAATTTTAAATTATAAATTAGTATAACGTCGATTCAGAAAAGCCTTATTGCAATGTCATATAGATCATTTTCATATCTCTCTGGCTACTGTCACCCGCACCAAGCTTCATCGTAAATAGTGTAAAGAACTGACCATTGCTAGCGATTCATAATTGTGATCTTGTTTTGTTTTCAGACTCTAGCACATTATGTGAGCGAAGAGGATTTATCTATCGGCCGTATTTACCCTTCGCTGTCTGAGCTCAAAGATGTATCCGTTTCCATCGCTGTGGAGGTCGCTAAAATGGCTTATGATGAAGGTAATTTACCATTAGTAACAGTAAATAATCCAAGCCAAATATTTTTTTTTTAATTAGTTTAGATTATTTATGTGATAGCCGCCTGCCTGGCCACTATCCTCAAGTTAAAACATCTTCCGGTGTGTTCCGACAGCTGCACTCGAGAGCCAGTTCCCTTCTAGGCTTTGTGTGCTTACTACCATCGGCCACATCATCACCGTACTCTGTGAGAACAAACACAGGCCCATACATAATAATAAAAAAAGGTCTTTTTTAAATCTACATATACATATCTATACTAATAATAAGTTCGATTGATTGAACGTACTAATCTTTGGAACTTCCAGTCTAATAGGAAGCTACATTATCCCCCAGTGTTATACCTATAGGTTTGACTGACTGATCTATCATTGCGTAGCTCAAACCACTGTATGGATCGGTCCGAAATTCGGCATACAAATACATGTAGCTGTAGTGATGTTGGCATTCGCTAAGAAAGGATTTTTGGATATTCAACCTCTAAAGGTGTAAAATGGGGATTGTGGGTGAGACCACGGGGCGGAAAGCTAGATTGAACTAATCCAAACAAACAAACGACAAAACAAAATTGTCAATGTTCTAACTAATAAAATATCAACAGGTGTTGGTTCAGTGTATCCCACTCCCTCGGACTTGAAAACGCATATCCAAAACTGCCTTTATAACTTTAACTATGAAGATCATTTACCACCTAAATATAATTGGCCGAATTACCCCAAAGTTAATTATAAGACGTGTAATGGAACTGCATGGTTTAGCCAAGTATAATAAAGTCTTGAAAGGTTTCTTATTGTTTCTGATTTCTATATTTTATTAGTTAATCTATTTCTTGTAAATAATTAGATTTAGGTTCTGGATAGGTATATCTTCTGTTTTCTTTGTTGTAAACAATTGTAAATATTTTTTTAGTAGTTAATCTATTTCATGACGCAAAAAAATTTGACGCAAATCAATTGGTACTTTTATTTACATCGTAGATTTAAAAAAACTATTTATATCCATTTAGTCAAATGTAATTCGTATGATATTGTAGTTTAAAAAAAAATGTTACTCATTTGTATTTACTAGTAAAATTGTGGTAGAATAACAACATTCTATAGTTACAAATAAAATTTTACTGAATTCCTCCAATTTTAAAGTTCATTTTTGTTCACAGGTCTCGCCTCTGTATACCCTGAGCCAAAGGACATAATGAAACACGTCGAGAACCAAATGTATAGCTATTATTACGAGAGCGCTATGCCAGTTGTATGGGATTGGAAACCAGAAGAGAAATTCAACGTGAGACCCATTCAACCAGTACCCAAAAATATTTAAATCAGTATTATTTTATTTTGTTTCTACGGAAATAGCAGAGACGTAATTTTTTTTATTTCTTTTCTATCACTATCAACCGTAAATGTCAAACGTGTTTCAAGATTTTTATCGATGACGTAGTGTTTCATTGCGAAACACTTTTTTATTGTCGGCAACAATTATTATGACGTCACTAATAATGAAATGTTACCAAAATTGTCTATTGGAATATCAAAGGCATATTGCAAAAGTCCATATTTATATACTTAAGAATGTTTAAATTTTAAGTTACTTTTAGTAAACAAGTCAAAAAGCATTTACACAATACAAATTATCTGATGATAGCGTTTATTCATAGCGGTAAAAGAGGTACAGTGATTATTTCGTGCTCAAAAAGTTTATTGACTTTACGGTTGTGTGTACTGAAATGAAACCTTAAGGCAAGCGTCGACTTTTCCGCGTCGCATGCATCGTACGCATCGCATCAAACGTATTAGTATTATTCATGCGATCCGTACGGTCGCACATATCGCGCGTGGGATCTGGAAAGGTGGACGCTTGCCTTTAATTAACCTCTACCGCGCTGAAATAGGTTTGGAAATTCAATATCTTAAAAGGACTCATGTGGCCAAGATCTACGGTTCAAAATTAGAATGTTGTATTATTTGAAGTAAATTAATCGTCACAATGGTTACATTAAATGCATAACAACTAACACTAAATTGGGAGTGATCAATTTTAGTTGTTCAATAATTAAAATTATAATATTAAATTACACAAAGTATTTTATACCTCCGTATTATATTATTAAACGTTATATAAATACTTTCAATCAAATAATATTTATCCTAGAAAATTTATACATGTTTTAGCTGCTAGGGTTAAAGCTCAGTCAGCCTGTTTTTATTAATTATTTATGAATTTATTTAGCATGCTTTACCATAGATTTGTGGTAAATAGTGATGTGGCAGTGTGGTGTATACAAAGTCAAGGGAAAATGTGGTTTTTTAGCCTTATTATTTTGTCATGAATCGATTTCGCGCTTGGCAGCAGTCGAAATTAAATTTTGAAATAAAATGTGTATTTTTGCTACTTAAAAATAATTTTAGTTTTTAAATGTACGTTTTATTCTGAGCGGCTGAGCTAAACCCTAGAATGTTCCAATTATCAAAATTTAAATTTTTAATTGTTTAGCTTAATTAGCAAAAGTGGCAGTACTTATCAAGCTAGGATGGCAACAATTCTAGGTAAGAAGATATTAAATTTTTGAATGGAACAGCATTTTTTTGCTCCGATTTGCACAGTCCGATTGTAAAAGGAGTTCTAGTACTCTCACCTCTGTTAGTTTGGTTATACAATTTAATCAACCTGTATGTAAGATAATGTAGTGAGTAGAAGACGTGTTCAATATTGTTCGTTCTCAATGTGAATAATTACAGTGGCCTTTTTAATATTCTTTTTGCCTCGTGAAATAAATGTTTGCGCACTTTTATTTAAGAAAATGATATTGGATGTGTACGCACTTGAATTAGTAAGATACGGGACTAACAATTGATAAATCAATCAAGTGCATAATAATACCTTTTAATTTCAAGAATTATATTTACTTACCAACATGTATTTAAGAACATGCTTTAAACAATCTTATGTGTCGCCTCAAGTATATTTAACATCAATTTACTTTTTAGTTTATTTTTTTTAGACGTAAATAAATTATTTTAGATGAATGAATCGTAACTACTTAACATTGTGAGTATAAGATAGATAAATAATAAATATGTATTATTAATATTACAAACGGGATAACGGGACGAACACTGTTAATAAATCGAAGTCTAGTCACCACAGCATTAAACAATATGTATGAATATAATGCAGATCATCTATTTATGACATCTTATATCAAATTATGATTAAGACAAATCAAAAATAGTAAAGACATTTTAGAAAATACTATGTTAGTACGACTAGAATATTATGTAAACGTTAAAAATAGTGCCACCAAATTATTAGTTCATTTATGAACGCTCTTTATTAACAAAATGAACAAGAACTTAACAATTATATAAATGCTACATTAAAATTGAAATGAGGTCATTGTTACGATTAGAACTGTAATGCAATAAAAATAATAATAAAGTAACATAATATTGACCATAACTTATCATGTGTAGATTTGTGAATGTTGTGATGATTTGCAAAAGGCGGCCATACACAACGATGAAGAAAGGAAGTGATACCTACTAAATAATTTCCTTGTTAGATTCGTCTTTATTGCGCGAGTATCACTCTTTTTGGCACCAAAATTTATGTTTAAAAATCTCCCAAACCTATTATTGAAAGGGTTATGAAAATGAAGGGTTTTAAAAGATAATTACAAAATGCACATGGAAATGATGTTTAATGTAATTTGGATGAGAAATTATAAAAAATAACAATCCCGAACTTTTTATTCGTACCGCAGTCGGGATTTAAGTTTTTTTAATAACTGCCTTGTTTATATCGATGTTATTATCAATATCGATCGTAATTTATCTGTAGGACGGGCCGCCGGGCCTAGTACAGCAAGGTCTTTGCGAAGCATCATTGTGGTGTGTTGTCGCCTTTACAATTAAATAGTTGGATTGTGAATATTCATAGTATTGACTAAAACGATCCCACGTTTTAGTATGTATTTATGATTGAGTTCAGTATTTTAATGATAGTGAGAGTAATTGTTTTCGCTGAGCGAAAAATAAAATGTTTTTGTTTTAAGCACAGCTGTTCTATTACACAAAGTTCGTTTGTGTTATGAATTTTGTAATCCGTGTGTTAGTGTGGAGCGCACTACAATACATAGATATTATCATAGGTGAGTGGACTTCGTGAAATAGAACAACTGTAGGTGTTTCAGTTTTCTCTATTTATGTTACATTTCGTATCTGACGATAAATTGTGATTATGTTGCTGTGACCATGTATGTTTAAAAAATCTATTGTTTGAACTAACAACCGGCTGTAAAAAATATACAATGTGTTGGATTTGTTTGCTTATATTTTGAAACACCTTTACTAATTACGTAATATTTTAAAAATGGAATTGACTTGTTTTATTGAGTCTGTTGTCAATTATCATGCAATATTATCTGTTTGTCTGTACCAGGGTCTAATTTATTTTTATATATGTTTTATTAGATCAATTGTATTTAATTGTCCCCCTCGTAAATGTAACGCAGCTTATAGGAATACAAATTATTTACCTATAGGTACGCCGTTTAGTTGGTTATATTGTTACAACAAATTATAGATGTTAATAATTAAACATGTTCAAATCATGATTTAGTTTCAATTTTGTAGACAAATGAACCTTTCGAACAATACGACGATTATTAGTTTTAAATACTTCTTTCGTCCAATATTAGTAAAGTACTTTGACTTATACCAACTTATACATAGGTAGTTTCCTTAACTTACAACTTGTGAATACAACTTGTAAATATGTCTACATTCAAAAAAGTAAATATTGGGCAGAATTCTGTTGTTTTAAATTTTTTTTATCTCAATATCTTTTTCCAACAAATATATAAAAAAGGGATAAAATAAATTTAGTCCTGTCAATTTAATTCAGATTGCATATATCAACGTGAATTTTAGGTGGATGCAAAGAGAATATAATATAGCTATTAGTTGTATAATTTATGATGGTCCGCAGATACATTAGCAATAAATAACAGATAATTAAGCTTGAATTTTTATTTTAGCTTTATTAATAGCTCATTCATTTAACAAACAGAAGAAAACAATATTTTTCGAATAACTATAATATTTATATTTATTTATCTGTTTTAGCAAATAATTCGATAAAGCAAATAGACTATACTGAATCAAAATTGCATGAACCACCAGATTTGTTTAAAAAAAAAGAAACCTTGAATAGAGCCTTTAGAGATAAAAACCTTTATATTATAACTTTTTAATCAGGGCGCGACAAAATCTGATTCGAGGACAAAATAGGACAAATTAGGGACGAAATAGTGACAGACTGAATTCAAATCTGTGATGGTGGCTCTGCCAGGAAGTGCTACACTTGTAAATGTTCTTCGAGAACTCCCCATTAAATCCTCTTTATTTCATTAATAAATAAAAGATTTACATCAAAACGTGATGTAGACGACGCCACCAAGAAGAAAATGTGAGCTGTCAGAGGCCATATTTTGTTCATATTTTTGGCATATTTTAATAAATATGTATTCTATTTCTACAAAATTATTGTTGTGAGTATGCATTTGATAATCTGTTAATTAATTTAATAATGTTACCGCCTTTAGGTATATACTGACTTCTTAATAATCAAATAATTCAAGTGTAGTGTTGTATACAAAGTTTAAAGTTATTTTATATACTTATATTGGTTGTACGTATTAGGATTCAGGAGGCAGTTTATAAGACGGAATTTACCTAATAATATTTAAGCGAAACTTGAGGGTATTTAAAAAAATATTTGGAAAGTAAACTATGAAAATCAGTATTAAAAATTTGTTTACCTTCTCTTCTACTTTTAAATAGATGTGGTACAATAGAATTGCTTTCAAAAACATCCCTAAAAACAACGGTGAAACAATATTCATGCAACAAGTGCAGAAAAACATCAAGAGAGTCCAATCATGATATATGCTGTCCAAATATGTTAAAGGGTATTGATTACCTTATGGATCCTCGAATAAATAAGGTACGCATCACTACGACATCTAAAGATCTATTTATTTATAAATGACTAGTTGTTACTCTGAGTTTCACCCATATTGTTGGGATTAAAAGAAGCCTATAGCTCGGGGATAATGTTATGGGATAGTGTAAGCTTCCTATTAGTAAAAGAATTTACAGAATCGGTTCTGAAGCTCTGAAGATTACTTCCTACATCCAAACAAACTTTACCTCTTTATAATATTAGTTTAGATATATTAATATTGTACTTGAGCGGGACTTGTATTCTTCGCCTGGTAACTGAAAACCTGGCACCAATCACCTTATGCCACCAGAAAAGTAATAGTTATATCTTATACTAGCTTCTGCCCCGCGGTTTCACCTGCGTTCCCGAGGGATAAAAAGTAGGTTATGTGGTAGTATCCAGGGTGCCAGCTACGTCCATACCAAATATCATCAAAATAGGTCTAGCCGTTTGAGCCTGAAGGAGGATACTAAAGCCATATAGCCTCAGATTACAAAACAATAGGCATAAGCTACGTTGTTTAAAGGTTAGACATAGGCACCGCTGCTTCTTTCCATTAGGAGGATTACTGACCTGGATCACAGAATACCAACATATTAGTAGATACATTGTAGCCGTTGGTGTCAATATTACCTATTGTTGATAAATAACTACCTACCTATATTTCTTTCAGGGTCTTGCATTTACTATGGAAGAACGTCAAGCCTTTGGTCTTCTAGGTCTTTTGCCTGGAGTGTTCAGAACACAACAAGAACAAATAAAACTTAACCTAATAGCGCTTGATAGATGTAAAACCACTTTAGATAAATACGTTTTCCTAAGCGAGTTGCAGGTAATATGGTTCGAATTATAATGATAAGTAGACCCTGCCCGTAAGCATGGCAAGCGTACCTGACTCGAGTCTTCGACCAATAAATAATCGCGGATTAATTTAATCACGTCATATTTCTGTGATTTGATTGGCCGAATATTCGAGTCTACGCTTGCCATCCCACGGCGAGTTAAGCAGTTCCGTTAAATCAATGATTAGACACTGGTCCCCCCCCTGGTCAAAAGCTGAGTACGCCCTTGTGTACCTACTTTGTAGGCTGGTACCAACCTCAACTTTGTTCCGACAGCTGCACTTGAGAGCCAGTTCCGTTCTAAGCTTTAAGTAGGTATGTCCTTAACACCAAAGGCCAGATCATTACTGACCACTGTGAGATTTTTGTCAAACAGCCTATTAAAAAAATATTATTTTACAGTCACGGAATGAAAGGCTATTTTACAGCTTAGTATCGAAACACGTAGAGAAAACTTCACCCGTCATAGGTGCTCCAGCCGTTGGTTTATCATGTCAGAAGTTCGGTCTTATTTATAGAAGGATTAGAGGCCTCTTTGTGACAATACACGATAAAGGTCGAATTTATGAAATTCTTCAAAATTGGTATGTAGGTACCTACTTAAAAAAACATGTAATTGCCTTACATTAACAGTGGGAACATAATCATGTATACACCTATTTCTTTTTCTATTTAGGCCTGAGACTGACATTCGTGCGATAGTATTCACCGATGGAGAAAGGGTCTTGGGTCTGGGTGATCTAGGAGCTCACGGTATGAATATCTCCGTGGGCAAGCTCACACTGTACACTGCACTAGCTGGTGTCAAGCCTCAGCACTGTCTACCTATTACTTTGGACGTAGGCACTAACAATAATCCATCCATCCATCCATACTCACAAACATTCGCATTTATAATATTAGTATTAGTAGGATTCTTCTTGCAGGCCCTTCTAGAAGACCCTCTTTACATTGGTGTAAGGCAAAAACGAGTTATAGGTAAAGAGTATGTGGAATTCGTGGATGAATTCATGGATGCATGCGTCAGAAGATTTGGACGGTACACACTTTTACAAGTAATTTATATTTAAATATATTTTTTAAAGAGAAATATATTTCGATAACATTAGGTAAGTAACGTAACTTTAATTATATTTATCATGTTTATGCAACTAGCCATAATCTATATACCTACTTATAATAAAGCTGAAGAGTTTGTTTGTTTGAACGCGGTAATCTCCGGAGTTACTGGTCCGATTCGAAATTTTTTTTCATCAAGCTACATTATCCCCGAAGGTATTACGTCCTGATGATGTTTCGTGAAGAAGCGAAACACGTGTCGATTTTCTGTTCAGTTTCCTGGCGTGGGACTTGACGGAGGACATCCAGTGAAATTAGTTACAAAATATTTTTCTTTTGTTTAATCTTATAATGGATTACTGCATGGTCACGCCTGAGTCAATCAGTTAAAAAAAAACACTTTTAGGTACACTTATCTATTTGAAATGAATATTTCTATTTCATAGTTCGAAGATTTTGGGTTCGCAAATGCAAAATTTCTGCTTGCAAGGTACCGTGACTGCTATACGGTGATATTCAAGGCATTGCCGGTGCGGCAATGGCAGGAATATACGCGGCTCAAAGGATATTAAAAAATAAAATCTCTGATGGTGTTTACGTGTTCCTCGGTGCGGGTTCAGTTAGTATTCCAGAGCATCATTGTATAATTATGTCGTAGATGGTATAGAAACCACGTGCTTGTTGTTGGCATCCGCCAGGTTGTTTTATTACCAATTAGTGAGCACACCCGGCGCAGGCGCTGTCTCGAGGCTAAGTTGTAACAACATATTACTCTCTTTATTGTGTTCCAGAGTAAAGCTGATTGTAACACACACGATCACATTGATAGCTTTACTCGAGATAACTCGTATATAACGTTAATGCGGTCTTACCTTACCTTACGTTGTTGTATTACAAACCAACAATCCTTTTCTCCGACATAACTTTGACTCGACGCGACTTCAATATTTTTTTTAACAGGTTGCTACCGGAACTAGTGAGCTATTGATCTTAGCCATGGCTGAACAAGGGCTATCAGAGACAGAAGCTTTGAATAATATATATATGTTCGATATTGATGGTTATTTATCGCTTAATCGAAAAGAAGGTGTACCAAAGTGGTCAAAAAAAATCGCAAGAGATGACGAACCCGAAAAGGACTTTTCAAAATTAGTAGTGAAAAGCAAAGCAACTTGTCTCATAGGTGAAGATATTCCTTATTTAATATTTTGATTCTGATAAATGTTTTCGTTGAATGAATTATTTACTATGTAATTTACACTTGAGGTTGTTCAACGGTCGGTGGTGCATTTACACCTGCCATACTGAAACAAATGACTGTAAATACTCCAAGGTCGATCATTTTTGCACTGTCCAACCCAACGAAACAAGCAGAATGTACACCTCTGCAGGCTTATGAAAACACAGAGGTATGATTTACATATTTTCTCTAAATATAGCCATTGATTACAACTCTGATCCTTCTTGTATTAATGTGTATAATTTCCCGTACCATACCTTGCTTGACATTGTTTTTCTGCGCGACTACTATTTTTTTCTATCTTCGTACCATTGAATGCTTTTTCGGAATTAATGTTATATATTATAACTCGCTGTGACAGAGTAGCATTCAAATGTAATTTGTTTATTTTTAATACTAATTATAACATTTAGCTTCATTCATTATTAATGTGAAATTTCAGGGCCGTTGCATATATGCCGCTGGAGCTCCATTCAAACAGTTTACTTACAATGGCAAGAAAATTACAACAGGGCAAGGAAACAACGCGTACATATTTCCTGGTATAGCATTCGGTGCTATTATTGCAGCTGTTCGTTATATTGCAGAGACTTTGTTTTTGACTGCTGCTAAGGTAATTTAATCCATACTTCAAATGATACAAGACGCCGAATTTTCACCCGTACTCAGTCGACTTACGAACGTTTGGACAAGAACGTTTTGCACCTTGCATTTCTTATGCTTGTGTAAGTCTATTCCGCGTGTGTTTTCCGACTGTAACAAACTGGAGACCTTAAAGCCTAATAAATAAAAGCTGCTTCTGAGAAAACATGTTCCATCTTCAGACTCGTCCTTGCGAAGCGGGTATGAGGCTAAACGCAAGCCCATAGATAAAGTTACAAAAAAAAAAACTGACATTAAAATGAGTTTGCGCTAAAACATATGAAATAACGATGTATGAACTCTAATTTTGATATCGATTTTGGTAGAAATCAAGATTTGTTAACCCGTAGATGAACATGAAAATTATCATAACGCCAATATGATAATTTTTCAAAAGTTTGGTACGCAGCTTAGTAATTCTTATTTATATTGATTGTTACAGACTCTATCTATGACTGTTAGTGAAGAATATTTAGGAAATGGTCGAATTTATCCTCGATTGACAGAAGTACCACAGATATCAGTTGAAATTGCGGCTTCTGTTTTTAAATATGCTTTTGATGCCGGTATTCTATAGTTTGTTATTATTAACTTATTAATCAATTAATATTACACCCCGTGTAACATACATAATAATAAGATACAATTAATTGGGAATGTTTACATTCATGTGAACCTTTGGATTCATTCTGGTCCACGGTAGAAGCGGTAGAAATTAGTTTTTTTTATATTTCAAAGGCATACAAGTATAAAGCGGCCTGGTGGCAAGTGATTACGTTGTCTATTAGATACGTGAAACCCCCGAGACCACTTAATTAACAGAGTTCGCGTTGTAACTAACTCAATCAATTTTTTATGCAATTCTGGTTTTTGTATTCCTATTCGGCTAATGCTGCTATAGGGCCAGCTAGGCGCACCAAAGTATATTTCTTTAAATTTTCATATTTCTTCAACAGGTTTGTCAAGTGTATATCCAGAGCCTAAAGATTATAAACAATATATCAGGGATCAATTGTATGAGTTGGAGTATCCTAATTATTTGACCTCGACGTACAAATATCCAGAGATGCCAAATTCGGTTAAAAAAGATGGAAGAAGCCTTCACCTTAAAAATTTAGAAAATGTTGTTAGAAATTGGTTAGCGTATTATATTTCTAATTTTAAAAATTGATAGAAAATTGAATGCTCCAAGTCAACTAGTAAATTGTTATTGTAAATGTTGATATTTAAATTTAATTGTAGGCATCATTTTTTTAGTATAATATGAAATCTGATGAACATCGCCGTTTTGTTTCATTTTAATTTAATTATTTAGTGAAGAATTCTTAGTAGGTGTAAAAATTAAAATTGGCAAATAACAATCATAATATTTATTATTAAATCGCGACAGTTTTATTTTGTTCACAACATGTGTTTTTACGTAACCTCTGTGTTGAAATCGCTGGCCGTTGCCAGGAGTAATATACCTACATCATGTACAGGGTGTATGGACATAGCATGCATTACCGGTGGCAACGGTCCAGTGTAATCGTCGATGGAACAGCTGGCGTGTCACGTGATAGCCCCGGATATTGTGCCAGTTAGACGGCCGACTTTGAGAGCCGATGTCCGTACTCTACCATCGATACAACTCATGTTGAGAAGCCGTGTCAAACTACGAATAGGTTTCATTTCTTGATCGCTTGAACGCTACGTGCTGAGTTCTTGATATGAAACGTGGATGTTTTTGTAAATTAGTTAATTTTAGATGATATTATGTGCTATTAGATAAATATACATTTCAGACAGTAAAAGTTGCTCTTCATGATGAATCCAACAAAAGGTTTCGAAAATTGCAAATTAAGTCTCAGTCTTTTAAAACTGCCCGGCTCTATAATCTGATATGACGTAAGTAAATGAGTGATATTATTTTAAACATTAGTTATGAACAAGATCGAGTAATATTAAATTCAAATTACACTTTATTATTAAAGCGTTTTCTACGTCTTACAGCAAAAAAAGTCCTATGACAGTTAAATGGACAGGTGTAAACGTAGTAATAAGGTTGCCAAAAAAACTAACTATTGGAACTCACATTTATTTAAACGGGTAACATGATAAAAAATATATTTAATTCAGAAAGACACCTGAAGGATTCTGTGCTGCTAAAATTGAATTCAAAATTTCCACGAGAGTAGAACGAAGAGCTTGTAATAGTCATACATCACCTCGCACCTGTCTCGTGCAATTTTATAAACGTTTATTCGTCATACTGTATGAATACAAACCGCCTCTGTTGGGAATATGGTGCTGCATCATATTATGTTTCAGTCTTTACATGTAGGTATGTACTTTACGTACTATTATTTATCCTTAGGAGTTATTTAAGTTTTAGCTTAGAGATCTCTACATAATACTGGATGGGTCTTTGAGATGGCATATTTTGCTAACAAATTTTAATATGGGACGACTCCTGTATTAAGTAACATCCAATAACTCGTCCTAAGACTTATAGTTTGCACATATTGAAATTCACATATTTTTTTTTAACCAGGTATATGTCTGTGTTGAACACAATCTCAACGTCGTCAATGACGATGTGGTCGCACACAAAGCCTAAAAAGGAACTGGCTCTCAAGTGCAGCTCGAAACACAAGGGAAGATGCTTGGCGACAGATTTTCAACTTGAAGGTGGTAGCCAACCAGTCGGATACTACAATGTATCTTACCTTCTATGAGCGAAACGGTGCTCTGCTCTTAGTTAGCTCAGCCAGTAGAATTTGTAACTGTTGAAACATTTCAAAGATATTCATTTAAATGTATTGTTCAGTTTTTAAAGTCTTTCTCCACATAGGAGGATCGGATCGGAATATCTACCGCTAGTGGATTTTCCATCGGCGAACGGCATTCATTTCAATATAGATTACTAAGAGTGGCTACACTAAATGGGAAATCGCCTGAAGAGCGCGCAATTTTTAGGAACGATTTTTTATATCGGTTGAGGAAAATGCGATGAAAGATGGCAATGAATCACTTAATCTGATTTTACTAAATGGAATCCTGTATTTTTGAGACCTAGGCAAAATTTTAGAATATTTTTATATTTATAATGATCTGTCGCGTTTCCTGATGCCTGTAATTTTTAAGGTCAGAACTAATAAGTAATTTCTGCATGCTTCATTCCCAGTTACACACAACTCCTTCCGGGGTTTTGGCCATACTCGATGACCAAGGAGACGTTAACTTTAAATTAAGTTGTTTTAAATCCAAGAAATCCTTTTCTAAAAAGTGGTTTACTGGGTGACATAATAAGATATCTGAATGTTAGGTAGGTACTTAACATAAGGTTAGAGACATACATAATATTTCCATCATACGAGCATGTATACAGATTAGCATTTCTCTCAAACATGTCATTACAGGATGCCCGCATTAAAGTTAACATTTTATGATCTCCGTACCCCAAAGGAGTATAACGACAGAGAATCCCACTTAGGTTTCAGAAATCCCGCTAATACTTCCGTTGTCGTTTCCCAGGAATAAATTCCACAACCACATTACACCAGTAAATAATCTACGGAGCCCCTCGCATAAAGATAATCTACGTTAGTTTTCGTGTTAGGACCGTAGACCGCAGAGGGCGGGCGGCCTGAAGCGCATAGTGTAATGTGGACTAGTAGATTAACAAATTATTTCAGTATGTAGTATATCAGTTGTTTGGTTTCAATAGTACAAGTTCTGCTTAGTTTGGGATCAGATAGCAGTGTGTGAAGAACGTCCCAGGATAAACAAAAAATTTATTAAAATAGAGACATTTATCAAAACTTATTTCTGAAAAGAGCACCATTATACAGCGTTGTTCTTGGTATGTTAGAATTCCTGACATTCATTGATTTCCATCCATGACAAACATTTGTATGTAAAAACTTCTATGTTTAACAAACAAATAAAAAAAATAGAACGCTAACAAAAATAAGTTGGTAAAAGATAAATGTTCTATATTTAAAGTTAACATTCAAACATCTAAACGTTTGCTCAACATCACCAAGATGTTGATTAGACTCGTGCTCATTTCCGTCTCTCTCCACAATAATGACCAGATTATTCCAGGATGCTACTTTCTACTTACGAATAAATGCAAATGAATGCAACAACGTTGTGCAGATGCGGTAGCAGCTACATTGTTGTTTTAAAAAATAAATGCCATTTAATCTCTAAATTCAATTATAGATAGTGCTCAAAACGCTCATATTTGTTATAATGTCCCAGTAATGAGATTAGTATAATGTTATGTACCAATATGAAGCAATGTTTGCTTAATGATAGGCATCCAATGAAGTGAGTTCAAATTCCAGCTTGAACTTTTGGGAATGGAAGTGAGGAAACCATAGAACGGTGATCAGGGTAATAATTTTTCGCTAGGCACCGACAGAGTTTCGGCAGTTGCATTTGACTGCCATCGTAGACAACTACAATATTTACGTTGTAGCTTAGTGCGGGTGACAGTAGCCAAAGAGATATGAGCCTTTGCAATGCTCTTGCAATGTCATATGGTTCATTTTCATATAATCTCAGGCTTCTACAACAAAAATAGTGTAGGCTTGGCAAAGGTTGGCCTGTCAGATTACAGATTTTTGTTTTTTCGCAATTTGAAAGTAAATCTTATAGCTAGCATGAGTTTATAATATTGTCATTCTTTGTATTTCCCTAAAGTTTCAAGATTTAAACTTAATTTTCTGAATCAAATTATTTAGAAAAGTACTATAGAGATTGTTGTGTAGAAAGATTCCGTTGAGTTTGAGCATGAGCAAACAGAGCTAAATGAGTTTTTCAAGAGGTATACACTGGAAAGCGTTGCCGCTCAGCTAAAATGTTTAGTTACGGGCATCAAAAATGCAGAGATAGCTTAAACAGTGTTTTTATACTGCTTCGCAAAACACGTGGGTTCACTTATGCTGATTTTATATTTTATTTGTTACTAATAGTTTCAGTCCCGCGGTTTCACTCGCGTTCCCAAGGATCTTATGTTTTGTCGGGATAAAAAGTATCAAATTTGTTATATTAGGGTTCAGTCGTTGATTCGTGATTGAGTCATAAACGTCCAAACATCTTAACATCTAAACGTTTACTTTAAAATATTTGTGAGTTGAGATGTATGGACATCTCAACTATTAAATCTGCGATATTTTATAGAGGCATAGTATTACTTACTTACACTCAATCCACATTAGTTAAATTTAAAATACTAATGTGCAAAGTATAGTATAGGTTGAATATTTCTTCATGTTGTTATACTGTTGTTATACTTACTATACCGTTTATGCTAGTCATTGCTTGAATAGTAGCGATGCAAAATAACCTAAAATTCGAAACTATGAATTTGTGCACGGTAATTATTTCGCATTAATTCCAACCTCATGCTATTCTAAAACTTACTTTTGTTAATTTTATACTTAATTCGTTAACTTAGGTTCTCGCTTTTGGAGGGTAATGTAAAATAAATTTACATATCGCCTCCTTACCTAGTCGATGTTATCGGATCTAAAGCAAAAACAGCGTTTTAAAATACGTATGTTAAGCGCTTTTTACTCGAACTTGCCTTCATAGCCAGGCATCGTAGAATTTATTATTAGCTGCATCATGAAATTCTTAGACGCTTATTTAGTATTCTTTATTGACGTTACTTATATGGAATTCTCATGAAAGAAGCAGTTAGGGAAAAAGGGAATATCAAATAGTTGTTACATTCTCAACATTAATAAGCTTTTGATAAATTTAAATTGTGGAATTGGTATTGTAATGTACATAGATTCTTTGCACTGTTTTGTATCAAATGTTCAAAATATATTTTAGTTTAAAAAAAATAATTGACTGGCTAATAACTCTTATCTACGGGTATATTAAGTTTAGGCAATCATATCATTTTAGCATAAGAAATTTGATACAAAAAGTGAGATCTGCCATGATATGATAACTATGTTCCAAGTTTATTTTAAATTCAATCAGTAATTTCGACGTGATTGAGTTACTAATAAACTTTTAGGTATATTGCTCGTATCCATTGTATCCATGTAAAATACATAATTCGAGAGCGGGACTTATCTTCAGGTTACAGTGATGCTAAATAATTGTTGTAGTGTAAATTTGTAGAAACTCAGGCGCGATGTGTGCTGGAGAAATGTGCAACTTCTAAATGGTTGTCTCTAAGAGCTGCCAGAAACATTGCAGGTAAGCACACCCAAAGGATGCCGCATGGGCTTCGCTTTGTATTACCACTACCATTGTTAGATGGATCAATTTATAGATGACCTGCAAAATTGTCTGATTTCACGGGAGTCCTGATTGAGATAAGTGTCATTGACATGAGTAACGATGTCGAAAGTGTGTGTATGATATAGGTGACACATATAGTGTAATTAAAAAAAATGGAACTTAATTTAAAAAATGGAATACTCATGCCTTTATGAGTGTTTCATTTTTTTAATTGAACTTTAGCCAATGTATGTATGTAATTCAAGTTTCTAATTCATGTGGGTGTATGTATAGATTATTATAATAAAAACTTCAATAATAAATGTAATGTAATTGTGTTATGTGAATTGTCGGATATTAAAATTACCTTAGGTAGATCAACCGATCAATTAATAAATAATCATTAAATATCGTTTAAAAAGTAAATTTCCCTTTAGTTCTTGCGTTAAATTGAACCGATCATTGGAGGGTTATCGAAAATAAATAGTAAGGTACAAATGACAATAAACTGTGCTGTCTGCGCCCAGTCTCTATAGTGTGTACTTGTGAAAATGAACAAGAAGCATTCCGTCCATAAATCAGTTTAATCTATAAAATACTTTATTGCTTATGCTTAGACTATATAGTTTAATGTTCAGTTAATATAACTATGTAATATAAAAGTACAAATTACTGAAATATTAATGAGGAAAGGTAGTTGATTTTAATTTATCATCATTTTAGTTGCATTATTATGAGCTCTAGTATGTTGCGGTTAACCGTATGATGAAAATTGGGTCAGTTCACCACCTGACCTATTAATTAGTAATTAAAGGAAAATAAACAAAAAATTAAATCCATTTCAAATAAAACAATTTTCTCAAATCTCGTATTTTCTAAGTTAAAGTTAGTTTTTGATGGAAATTCCATGTTCGTCCAGTTTCATGGTATTGTGCGTACAAACTAAATTCAAGATAGTTCTTTAGATTTCTAAAAATTAAAACTACTACCGATTTAGAAAACAACTTTCTATTATGAAGAGGCAGCAGAAACTCAAGCGGCAACACTTGTTTTTATGACACTTTTTTACACCACAAAGTTAGCAAACAAGTTTAAGGCCAAAGAGCAAAACAGTGATTATATCCTCAGTAGCATTAAGCATATGAAAAATAGTTTCACCAGTTTGTTAGTAACCAAACAGGTAGGTCATCTAATAATAAAATATTTAATGTTTCTAGTAGGTACGAACCCCTGCGTGACACAGAGTTGCTACCCCACACGAAAATGAAAATCAACACTACCCTAACACTGACCCGATATTAAAAATATGAAGGTATCAAGCAAACACGCAATCGTAACATAATGTGTACAGTCTAATGTACTTATTTCAGTGTATATTGAAAGCCTTGTTACCGGTAAAATTACGGATTTTCTCAGTTGGGTGATTTTACTTACTTTTTACCCGACTACGGCAAAGCAAAAAGGGGTTATGATTTTGAAAAATGCGGTATCATTGGAAGCATCTTAATCGCCCGTTGGTTATACATAGGCTATAAAAAAAATACATTTATTGCAAGTAACAAAGACTCGTAATTGAATTTAATAGTTTAGTTCATGCGACGTCATATTGTTTATACTATATCTTATATCAATGTATCTTTATAATAACAACATTTGATAGTAAACTTTTACCCATCTATTTCTTTCTAAGTTTGGTGGACATCATTCACACATTTAAGGGTATACCTTCGGTTGGAGCGTGAAATTTAAATTTTATCACGTTTTCTGCAAATTGCAGCTCAGTTATAGGTCGTAAGTTATCAACATGTTATTTGCGAGAAGACTGGTAGTATATTTACTGATTAATAACAAAAGAAATCATCAACATATTCCTCCAAGGTATATTAGTAACATTTTCATGAAATAGTCGTATATGTCAGTAATTTACCTTGGAGGAATATGTAGATGATTTCTTTTATTATTAATCAGTAAATATAATACCATTCTTCTCGCAAATAACATGTTGATAACTTACGACCTATAAACTGAGCTGCAATTTGCAAAAAACGTGATAAAATTTGAATTTCGCGCTCCAACCGAACGTTCCCCCTTAAATTTAAATTTTTCCAAGAGTTAATATAATAAACTCTTATACTACCTATATTTCGGTTGTTTCAAATATTCGACAGCTACAAAGTAATAGCTAATTTGTTAGGAACAAGGAAGTTAACGCCGCATTTTCAATACCTGTCACAGAGTTAAACTTATTTGTATTTGGTAATTTGCTATTAGTGAAGCATTCATTTCACGCCCCAAAGAGAAAATAAGTACTCAAAATGCCCACTGAAGGAACGGTGGTAGAAATTCATTCAGTGCTACGCGGTCGCTGTGAGCGCACAGTCGCCTACGCCGTAGACGAGCTACGTCGTAGCACGCTCTACTTCGCGTATCATAACTTTGTTCGAAGTACGTTTATTAAGCGAATTGTAATTATTAAGTTTAGTAAAGTGTAAAAAGTTAATAAAATTGTACATTGTAAATTTTTAATGAAACAATGTTCAGTGACATTAAGGAAGGCCAGTGACTGAATAGTGCACACGGTAACCTACTTAAATGCTTCGTCATAAAGGGGAGGTAAGTAATGACTTCTATATTTAGTTTAAAATTTATATAACAGTTATAACGAATATCACAATATGCTTAGAATTTCTACGAGGGTATTTTATTACCTTAAATGTAGGTTGGTACATATCCTCGTAAAGGTAACTGCTTCGGATTATTGCGAAAATCTCCGAAATAACGTAGCTATAAGGTGTTAAACTTTATTTTCGTCTTTCCTACGCTTTTCTGAGGCCATCAAATACGCTATTATTCTTCATTGAGCGCGCAGAATAGCTTTATTACAATTATGTTGCGGTACATAACTGTCTGGGTGGATTATGGGAATATCTACCCTCACTTAGTTCACGTCATAAATATAAAGAACTACTCGTAAATATTCGGTAAACAGTGTATTTACTTCAACATAAATACATGTGACATGATAAATACATTCAAGAAATTTTACATCAATTAATAAGTTGTAGGTATGTAGGTAGTCTTGCTAAAATGTAAGATTTTTTATATGAAAGCAACGTTTTTGTTACAAAATGGACTAAAAAATGTGAGTTTAAAATATAGGAGTATTATAATTGAACGTTTGTGCTCGAACGTAATGCCTTTCGTGCATATTTAGCGAAAATAACGACGCTCTTTTCAGTTGTGAATTTTAAATTCCCCGACATAGTAGGTACCTACATAGAACCTACAGACCCACGTTGTGTTATGTAGATTAGACACTGAATATTTTATGCACAACTTTTATACTCGCATTTATGTAACGCGTTGAATCATGTAGACGGGTTATACGGGTAATTAAATTACCTACCGATTTTACGAAAAAAAAAATTAATACTTGATAATCTTTTTTTGGATACGGGCTTTCCGCTTCGTGGTTTCACCCACGATCCCCTATTTTACTCCCTATGGGATTGCATTTTAAAACACCGTTTTTAGCAGATGCCAACGTCATATCTATTTGTAGTCCGAATCGTCCAGTGGTTTGAGATTTGCGTTGATAGATCAGTCAGTCAGTCAGTCATGCTTTCCTTGTATATATTTAGGTGTTCATAAACAGTGGCCTAAAGAACTTACAAAAATCCTGGCCACCAAATTGCTTGTGGATTCAAAAATACTTACAAAATTATCTATCTACTAGTAATGCGAGGTGGTTGACTCCTCCATTAAAAAGTAAAGATGTTCCATCGGGCTGGGTGTCGATGGTCGGGATTGTAGTCCAATATTTATTGTGATCTCATATATAACTATTCAAAAGTATTATGTAGTAAGTGTGTTTGTGTCATATTGCATGTGTCGTCCATTGTCATAACGCGTGTATTTCTTTGTTTGTGCTGATGCCGCCACGACGTATTCCCGACTTGTCATCATCATTATTTTCCTACCCTCATACCACTCAAGAAAAGATAGCACGGCCTTTTTTCTACTTTAATTATTGTTATTGACGTCGAAGGTGGTGGGTTCGAATCCTGCAATAAGCTTAAGAATTCAAAGAGGACTGGTGATAGGGTACTTTGTAAGACCCGGCTGGCTGTCACCCTCAAATTGAAAATCTGTCGCTAAGCACCCACCGGTGTGTTGGATCGGCCATATCTTGACTGGTCACGGTTCGGTTGTGTCAAATTCAGGCCCATAGCATAAAAAAAATCTTTTTAGAATTCAATAACGTAATTTTGTTTCATATAAATACTATGTAGAATCAACCGTTTGGGTTAACAGGTAACCGAGGTCGTGATTTGTAATGTCGCAAATTGGCCACCCTGTACGAACATTTCTGTGTTGTACGCACAGGCACATATAAATTGGTTTATGTAGGCGTAAAGATTAAATGGCTTCATATGCCAACGGAAAGGAGCGCTAGCCGCCTCGCCTCACACGCTTTCGTCGACTAAATCAAATCTGGATCAAAGAGCGATGTCACATGAACAGTTAATAACGCTCTTGTACAAATAAATCAATGTAGGTATGCCATTTCGCCCTTTCGATTTCGAATATTGGTTTTAATTCTATGTGTTGGAGGAATTGTGCGTGTGTGTGTGGCGTATTATATATAATATACAAGTTCGTTACGTTTCAATGTCAGATGTAGAAAAATCGTAAAAATTTTGGACAAAACACAAATATTTTTTTTTTTTATGTAAAGATGCGTCTAGTGTTAAGCGGTTACATACCGTAGCCTATCTAATTAAACTCAAGTTCTGACTGCTCCAAGACATAGGTACAGTGACATACCTTCCTACCTAGTATTTGGTGTGAAGGCTAAAAGGGGCATGTCATCGAACTAAATAATTACCTCCTGAAACCGATTTTAGTGTAAAGGTAGGGTTTGACAGAGGTTTGTTACCTGTGCCATAAATTAAAGGATCAATATCATAAAGGCACCTACCTATTATGGTTTGGGGAATATAATTGCTTTTAGACCTACAAAGATTACCTACTGTTGTTTCTATAGGCATCAGTACTGTCTCAGTCGTGTCCTCTTTCAAGAGAGAAGACAATAACTCTTTACCGCTAGAGGCTTCTTATTACAATTAGTTTTATATTTTTATTAATAAGTGTAATATGAAAGTTATTGACAACTGAATAATCTAACTAAATAAAAAAATGCAGCCAGAAGACAACTTACCAAAAATACTGGCGGCATTATAATGTTGGAGGACAATACTAATTCTCTGACCGTAACCAGAATAATTCAGGTCACGAGATGCTTTAACCAGAGATTTCGATATTTTATAACAAAGGTAGTTTTCATCCCCTAAAAGTCTCAAGAGTTTCATCAGATTGGAGCTGAAATATGTTTGTTACTACGAGTATATATATATATAGCGTTGCTTGACTATGTAGTACAAATTGATTTAAATCTGCCGGAAGAGGAGAGAGACGGAGGTTACCTACCATCGACCTGGTAGTTAAATGTTAAAAAAGAACTCGTCGATTGTCAGAGTCAAGACTCTGTAGATTTCGTGCAATTTATGTTTTGGTGTGGAGACCCGACCCCAATGTGAATGTCAGCAAAGAACCTCAAGAAATTTGTTGTTCTCTGTTGACAAGATACTCTGCTGTCAGCTTTATTTATTGCTTCTGGTAGATGAGACTAAGGTATCGATATGAATTTCTTGCAGTCTCCTTGAGAAGGAGGAGAGTTTAAGTGTATTCCGAACCTGTGGTAGTCAACTGTTTCTTCCGACGTTCATAAGTGACTTATCAGGTCCTAAACTGAATAAATAAGTTTTGAGTATACGCGTATGGCATTTCATCCCAAAGGATAAGTAATTCGGTTGGGTTTTTTATATTTGTTACACAACAGTTAATTGGGTAGCTGTTACGTTGGCGCTAGTAAGGGCCTGGCGAATTTTGTTGGTGAGCAAAAATGTTTGTCGTGACCAATTAGATCGGCAGCAGTGTTACTCTAAAAACATTGTTGCGTAAACAGGTATAAGGTTCTAAAAGTGTTGAGAATCCATGAGTATGTCCATATGTTAAATTAGTGGGCCTAGAACCAAAGTCCCTATTAACAATTACTAACTGCTGTGAGACAGGCCCTATCCATAGAACCTGTTTAAATTAATAAATATTCAAAATATCTTCTTAGTTAAGGGATCAAAGCGAAATAAATAAATGATGAAATAGACTAGATTTAATTAAAACGACAGAAATCCAGACTGTATTCAAATACAATTGAATTCGGGGTGCTCCTAATTACTCATTCGTATAAAGTTTATTACGTAACTAAATAAATAATTTGTTAACTCCTAAGTCAAGAATACTTTATTCAGGGACGTACAGAATATAGTTTTTCCGCTCAAAGAGCAGCTTGATCACACACTTAAATAATAAGTCATTGGTAGTAGTACTGTTGCCAGAGCTTATCGGGGATGAAAAAAAGGTGGTAACTCACAACTGATATAGCCTGTATACCCTTACGTGAACCGCTTACCATCAGGCGGATCGTATACCTACTTGTTTACCGCCTTTTTTTTACTTTGTATAGACTTGTACTCGCAAATATTTTTATACTTCATAAATACATTGATTCTTTACACAAAAATACTCGTACCTTGATCAAAAAAAATTAAAAGCTAAATATTCACCAAGATTTAATATTAGTTAAGTTTAAAAATTGCCTTTCCGGAAAGATTCTTCCATGTTATTGTATCTTGATATTGGCACAGTTACTTGCTAACTTTTATCTTTGTTCTTAGATACGGAACAGTTCCAGTATAACGTGCTTTCTTAATTTATCGAGACGGGAAAAGTTGGTCCAATACAGATTATCAATCAAGCTTTTAGCGTATTAGTAAAAATTCTTCTTTCCGCCCACTGCTTTACCCGCGTTCCACAGAGATATACATTTTCCCAGGAAAAAAAGTATTCTATAGGTATAATATGCTAATCCAGGATATAATCTATTTATTTGCTAAGTTACAGTGCAAATCGATTAATGCTTGAGTCTTAAACATCTAAACATCCAAGCTTTCACATTTATTTTTATGCTTCATTTTGAATTATTTTAGGGTTGATTTTTCAATGGGCAACGGAGCTTAGTCTCTCTATGTACATATGACTTACGAGATTTTGTTTTCTTTACTATGTTTGGGCTCTCACAACACAATCTCGCCGATGTCCATGATTAAGATGAATATAATAATATGTATTTAACTGCCACAAAGTGGATAGAGATAGGTTTTTTCCACAACTTTAATTTGACAGTCTACTCTTAAGTTTTTCATTGCATATTTTATATGTAACGACTTATAAAATTAATTTAAAAATATATCATAATATTAAATTTTTTCAAATTACTTTTGGAAAATATTTTTTTTTTGATTTCACATTTTCTCTGTTAATCGAAAGAATATCACGTACATACAAAAAGCATCGAGTGTCCGATACAACCGTGCACATAATTGGCAGGTAACAGACGCCGTTGCACTACCTTTTACAAACTTTAGCTGTAACTTACTTAATAAGCTGCAGCTAGAAGTTTTTACACGAAATACCTGCATTCAGAGGCCACGTAACGTGCGAACAAGTTTTATGTGCATGGTGTAGTGTAGTGGTTACGTTTTTGAACTCTATTTTATTTTTAACTGCCATTTCCGCGCTTAACTTTGAAACTACCTAACTTACGGGAATAAAATATAGCCTTTGTGCAGACCAAATTAAATACGAACATTGTATAACCTTATATAAATTATTTGTTGGATAGCAGTTTTGTATTATTTTTATCACACACCAAAAGAGGTTTTTCAATTATATTAACATAGTTTCATCTTAGATAAGAAATCATAAGAATAGTTAAATGCAGCAACTACCTAAATTAATAGTTAAACGTCACATTGACATATTTAAGGTGAATGGTCCGCAGTTGGAATATTTAACGAATATTTCGTGCGTTTTAATTATTACGTCAATTCATTCTGTTATTACCTGCTACGAGGTCTGTGGTAGATAGGTATGTAATATGTAGCCAGCGTAGTTTATTTTTTGGCGACTTCAAGTACCTAAAATGTGTTAAAAAACTTTAGTTCTTTGTCCTAAAGTTTCCACTTGTATCGTCTATATATGTTTTAAATTGTAAGATTAATAAATGCATGTGACTAAGGAGTTAATTGATATTCAAAATGTTGCCCATCAACTTTACATTAAGGTTTACATTTTTTGAAGCAACACTACTTTTTTAAAACACAACTTAGTAACTTCAGTAAATTTGACCTTCATAAGTGCCCTTCTGGGGCACTAAATTTAATAAATAGCTTTGACTTTGACTTTGTATTCATTAAACGTTTAGAAGTAATTTTCTGTTACCTTCAACATTTAAAATTATTTTGCAACTCTTCAACGTGTAAGCAAATTTACGTAGGTACCTATGTAATTCAATACTTGGTGTATTCAATAATATACCTAATAATAAATGCAAATAAAAATAACAATAGAATTTTGCATTTATTTAATTTAGCGACATTTATCAACAATAAAACAAGTTCACAATATCATTGAAAATATGGCGACACAATTAGAGGTGAGTCGTAACGTCTTTTCAGCGTAATCGGGTATACGTAGTTTCGTGCATATGAGTAACTAGTTTCAAAACTGCTTATTTTTGTAACTAGTTACTTCTGTATACGGTAGAGCGTTAGTTAGTTTTGGGTATGTATTATGATATGATTACGAAAATGTTACAGGTTATAGGTATTATAATATTAGTTTTACTTTCGTGTTATGTTATGATTAGGAATATGTAACAGGTTTCTAGGTATTATAATACCTATGTAAGCTATGCTTGTAATTTCTTTGAGTAAATAATTTTATCAATTGAACTTCCCTTCATACTATTCCAGGCTTAGGACTGGCTGCATTTTATTTTAAAGTTACGTCTTTGAGTGAGTGTAAACTGGGTACGTAAAATAATCGTTACATTTTTGTCCACGAAACTACGTACACGATTATCAACCTCGTAAGCAGTTACTGAAACCGATTACGTTAAATAACGCTCATCTCTAGACACAATGTAAAATGGCTACAAAGACATCACAAACCTACATCGCAATATCGAAATTCTCTGACTGAGCTCTCAATATTTGCATGAGTTTCGTTAGACCGATTGACCCGACAAACGATCTTTAGGAGGAGTCTACTAATACGATTCTCCATATCTAGCATAACAATTCTACAATGGCGGCAAATTATTTATACACTTAAAGATACATATCGATGTGCAAGCAAGCGCAACTAACTGTAGCTGGCGTAACTTCTATTGTATTCAAGTCATACAACTCAGTTATGTATCAGAGCATTCTACTCACATTGTCACCACGTCTCGCTTGATTTGTGATAAAAGTGTGTCGTTGCATGCACTTACTGGAAACGTTGAGCGTCTACGTAAAGAGTATTGCCAACCATATATACCACTTATCGATGGTTATTTTATGATCTTTTATTGCTCTATTGCTGCTGTATACTTTAATGCAGTCGTGCTCTGACTGTATATTTTTAATACGGCTTTATAGCAATTGCTGTGTAAGTTTACTATTAAGTTGTAATACATTCTAAGAGGTTACTTACATTATATGGTTAGGATTTTTTATTGGTATTTGATAGCATTTTGGATTTCATTATTGTTATTAGAAACAATATTTTGTTGGTATACCTACGAATAAAATTATTATATTATCAAAAAATACTTTGTTGATTGAATACAAAATGTACAATGTACATACAAAAGGAGATTAGATAAAGGCACGAGATGATGAAAATATTGCTAATAAATAATATATCTTCTTTATTAAACCGGAACACACAACTTACTTATATACCTAGTATGTACCTACCTACGCAGTATATTCTTCACTTTCTTACTTTAACTGTATAAAAATTTATTTCTGTAAACGGGAAAACGCAATTATGGAGCACATTTCCTAAAAAATACTCAGAAAACTTATGTCTTAAAATTTTACGAGTTTTTCTCATCTAATAAAAACAAGTTTATACTAAACGTAGAATTTTAATTCTAAACTAAATATTTGCTTCTATGTTTAACTTTACTTGAACCTTTAAGCCAAAAACCGGCGTGTAAAACCCCAATCACTCAAGTCTTAAGTAGTTATTTATCTTCAAGTTCAAAATAATTACCTAAGTAAGTTTTATACGGTTGAATGGGATCACGGGTCATTGGTAAAAGATCTATGATAATGTTAACTGACATATTAAGGCTATCTTAGCCACTTCGCTGGGCACTATCGCGTTGAGTTAACGTAACTTATCTGAAAGTTATTGCTGTATTATAGAAAATGGCTTTATATTTTTTACACTTGCTTGCTCTTAATGTTGCTTACTAAAAAGTTGTATTACCAGCTATCCTCCGCATTCCTGGGGTAATTAACCTACAAGTACTTATATTTTATTCCAGGGTATGATCTATCTATGTGCCAAGTTTCATCCAAATACATTCAAAAATCAATCAAAATCAAAATCTCATTTATTCAGTTTAGGCCCTAATAAGGCACTTATGAATGTCAACAGTTACAATTTTTAGACTCTACTACCGGTTCGGAATACACTTGAACTGAGAAGACTCCGGCAAGAAACTCAGCAAGGCTTCTTTTTTTGTGGATCTTTTTTTTTTTAATTTATGTAATTACAGTTGTTGTTTTAAATATACATAAACTTCATACAATTATCACTTGGCCAGGGGGCTGCAAGTGCAGAGGGAAGCTACTACAACCATATATTCTTGTCTTCTATGTAATGAGCCACCTTATAGTAGGCCTTGTCAATCAACTTATGTTTAACATACTCTTTGAATCTATTATAAGACATCTTAGTTACTTCATATGGGATTTTATTATAAAAGCGAATGCAGTTCCCGAGAAAAGACTTATTGACTTTCGCTAGCCTGAATCTAGGTGTAACAATTTTATCTTTATTTCTTGTATTTAGGTTATGGCGGCTACTGTTTGTGTCAAATAGATTTAAATTTTTACGGACAAACATAATATTTTCAAAAACGTATAGCGACGGTAAGGTTAAAATGTCAAATTCCTTAAACCGAGTTCGTAAGGATTCGCGAGGACCCAAGCAATAGATTGCACGAATGGCCCTTTTCTGCAAGATAAAGATAGATTCCAAATCCGCAGCCGAGCCCCATAGCAGAAGACTGTAGGACATTATACTATGGAAATACGCAAAGTAAACCAACCTAGCTGTAGCCACATCTGTTATATGTCTAATTTTTCTAACTGCAAAAGCGGCGGAACTCAATTTACTAGCTAAGCTTTCTATATGAGGACCCCATTGTATTTTACTATCTAATGTTATGCCGAGAAAAACTGTCCTATCAACTAGTTCGAGTCTAACATCATCGACTAGGACATGACTGTCATTCCTAGCAACATTGGGGAGAGTAAACCTTATACACTTAGTTTTAGAGGAATTAAGCATGAGATTATTGGCCGCAAACCATTTCGATATAGTGGATAACGTGTTATTGAGTTGCGTAAGTTCTGTGTCTTTTCTATCCACTTTAAAGATTAGAGAAGTGTCATCAGCAAATAAAACTATATCGCACAATTCATTTACCATATAGGGCAGATCATTGATGTATGCCAAAAACAAAAATGGGCCTAAAATTGATCCTTGCGGTACGCCTGTTTTAACTAAAGACCCTGAGGACGTAGTACCGCTAATACCTACTTTTTGTTGGCGACTGCACAGATAAGATGCTACAAGATCTAGTGCCACTCCGCGAACGCCATAGTGTCGAAGTTTTAAAAGTAGGGTGTGATGATCTACGCAATCAAATGCCTTGGAAAGATCACAAAATACGCCAACCGCATCTTGAGAGTTCTCCCAGGCTTCGAAAATATACTTCAAAAGTTTAGCTCCGGCGTCAGTCGTAGACCGCCCTTTTGTAAATCCAAACTGGTGTTCATGTAAAATTTGGTTATTGTTGAAATGAGCTAACAATTGATTCAGCATTATTTTCTCGAAGATTTTGCTTAGCGCATTTAGTCGTTGATGCATGATTGAGTTGCAAAAATCAAAATATCCAAACATCTTCATCATCCAATCTTTGACATAAATGATATTATTAGGATTTACATAAATTTACACAGCAATTTCAGTCTCACTACACTACAATTTAAAAATACATTTTACTTTTGCATGTATATAATTATTCCAGAGGTATTTATTGGATTGTAAACTAATGTTTATCAATGTAATATAATATGTATAAGTAGTAAGGTAAGTAAGTTAAATTTAACTAATTAACTCATATAACTATAATAAATAAACTGCTGTCGTTAAAATTTTGCATGCCGTGGCAACCTGTAACTGAGGCAACATTTGTATTGTTTTGTTAAATTGAGTTGACACCTGATGTGTGTTAGTGTTAAGGGTGAACCTTCGGTTGGAGCGCGAAATCCAAATTTTATCACGTTTTTTGCTAATTGCAGCTCAGTTATAGGTCGTAAGTTATCAACATGTTATTTGCGACAACAATGGTAGTATATTTACTGATTAATAACAAAAGAAATCATCAACATATTCCTCCAAGGTATATTACTGACATATACGACTATTTCATGATCTATGTGTCTGACACTATATCACCGTGGTCAGTGATAGCCGAAGGTATATATATAAGCAAGCAAAACCTAGAATGGCTACCTACCTATATAAAAAAAACATGGGGAAGTAGGTATACAAAATGCCTATAATAAGCCCAATTCAGACTATATGATATTTTCATTTTATATTATGTTATATTTTTATATTCTTAGCCAATTAAAGTTCTTTGGGATGACAAAGGAGATCTTTGGAAAATATGTTGAGATAAAAGTACAGGGAACACGAATTAATTAAATACGGCTTTGCAAAGTTTTATGCACGGGCCTATTATTAGCAAGGATATAATTAGGATCATTAGTTAAATGTCAGGTCATTAACTTGGAACTGTCAGAGGAAATTGGATGATTATCTGAACCTGATTTTGTCTCAGAGATTGAGTTACTCATTTACTTGTTGGTTTGTGTAATTTATTGATTTATTATAATTATAATGTAAAAAAAAATAGATTTTATATAGAGTTATCAGGAACAGTTTATCTGAAGTTTAACTAGCGAATAAAAAATTGAGCCCAAATTAAAAAGTATTTTTTACGAAATTGATTTAAGAAAATGTTATTTAATTATTTGTTTCCACTATAACTAATTGATTCTGGTGTTATTTGTGTTTATTGACGTTTTGTCAATACACTAGGTGGCACTAGCTCTAGATAATCCTCGAACTAGCTTTGTTACGCACCACTACGTTATCGAAACAAGAAACGCGACAGTGGCCCGGCTTTGCACCGACTGCCTCGAATTGAGAACAAACATCTGAGTTTGTTCAGAACAGGTGTGCAAGTGCGGCCAGACATCAATTGTGTTTCTATCGTCCCCACCGGGCTGGGGAATAAAACTGTTTGTTCCAAAAACATCCAGATTATACGCTACGCTACGAATACGTGATCACGTTAGCTTTACTTGAAAATATGGCCATTTTTTTACTCTTTCCAAGTCGCTGCCGGTTACTTTTTATAACTTGTGATTGTCCTTACAATTTTGAGATAAGGGAATAACTTTTGAGTTTTGGTTAAGATAACTATGTACCTACTTATTGACTATGGACGTAGAAAGTATTCAGAATCATTAGACTACTACTAGCTGTAAAAAAAAAACAATTATACTATACTAAATCGAGGCTATATTTTTGGTGGATTGAAATGTGATACATTGACGTTGGCGGGCCATTATTTGATTAAATACTTAATAATAAGGTAAGTAATAATACCAGACACTTAACTTGTTGATATGATCTACTTGATGACGACGATGAATCTTGATGATGACAGCCAAGCTTGACTGGCAATTTCAAAAGCATTGCACTATGTTGGGGTTGGTCAGCCTTGCATTATTTTTTTTCCTTTTTTACTAACCACAGAATACCTAGTTAACAGTACTTACGTACCGTACTGCTAAACTTTAAGCACCGCTTATCCAAAGTTAGGTACGATTTTAAAATATGCACACCACCTTAGAATAGCTTTTCACAAAGTAACACACAATCTTTTCTAGTGTAGAGGAAGTTGCATCGACCCACACTCTCCGCGCCGTTGTGGTCGCGTGTCACAGAATATTATTAATGGATTCTAAATTGCCTTTAAAGCATACTTCCGGAACGTGCCACACATGTCAATGGTGTTACTTTGGCAAATGGATTAAATGAATATCGAAAAATATTTTATAGCAGACGTTCATATTGCGGGGTTATTGGAACACTTTTAGTAATGAATTTGCTAGTGAATCACTTAACTAAAATGACATTACTTTATTGTATTTTGTCATAATCTAAATATTTTGAGTAATACAGAGCCACTCGGTTTCTGTAGGTACCGATTCGGAAGACGAACCAAATAAGGAAATGCTCATATTCTAATTTCAAACTTCCATTTTGAATGAAGTGGTCGATCGGAACACGATCGTGGTAAATGAAGACTGCATTTAACATAATTAATAAGATGGTCTTCTCAGAACGTTTTCCTGTAACTGATACCTTTTCTACTGATCCCCCCTTTTACTGACTCACATTTTACACTAAATATTCATAAAATACATTTCTACGCGTTTACTAGATAGGTGTAAAATCATGTGGCCAAGTTACAACAACAGTAATGATTAAGTTCAACCACTCAAAATCACAACACGAGTAGTAGGTAGAGTAGCTACCTAACATTGATGTGGTAACCCAACCTAGTTAACACGTTACAGCAGTCTTTAATTGTAACACGTTTATGTATCGAAATCAGTGCGGTAAAACGTAATTAATCATGGTCTGTAGTCAAGGATATAACAGCTATGGGTAAGAGTGAGTCTAGGATTTCTTGGTTATGTACCAGATTGTAGTGAGACCTCAAGCCTCTCGGGCAATGTACTTATTAATTATTCAATGTAATCCGGCCCGTTGCGTCATACTGTTGTTTTCATTAATTTAGTATCTGGACACTGCGTGCGCCTATTTTTAACAGACTTAAAAAAAGGAGGAGGTTATCTATTCGATAAATACATACAATTTATTATTATATATTTTTTATGTTTGTTCACACATAACTATTTTTGTTTATGAACCGATTTTATTAATTCTTTTTGCGGCACTAAGTCTAGTCAAGTTAAGTATTGAAGGGTTTTTTTTGGGTACCCTATATAGTTTGAATTTCAGCCTCTCAGAAGCTAAGGTAAGGCTATCTGTCACAAAACTAAGCAGAGCTTATGATATGGAAACTAGGAAACTGATATATACCTATCACCACTGATATATTCAGTACTTGTAAATATATAGGAAATCGAACCGCCTACAGAATGACAGTCAGTGAATTTAATCACCCCGCAGACTGGTTTACCAATTCCATAGTGTTAATGTAGCAAATTAATAGATAGATACCTACAAGTATTTTTTCTGTGCATAGGCTATTTTTAACACAATCTCACCATGGTTAGTGATGATGTGGCAGAAGGTGGTAAGCACACAAAGCATAGAAGGGAAACTGGCAGTGAAGTTCTGTTACCGACCGCACTGTCGTTAAAATATCAATGAGCCTGCGACATAATGCACAAACCTAACTAGTTTACCAAGCGTCAATAATTACTACGAGTGTTTTTAAAATGAATAGAACAGTATGTAATCACAATCTCATCGTGGAAAGTGATGATGTGGCCGACAGTGATAAGTACGTAAGTAAGTACATAATGCCTAGAAGGTAACTAACTGGCTCTCTAGAGCAGCTGCCGGAACCACCGGTAGGTGCTTGGCGATAGATTTTGAATTTTCAACATGAGCCAAACAGGCGGTCTAAAAAGTAATCTAATACCGTTCTATGGTTTCTTTACGATGTTTTCTCGCGACCTTGACTATCACTGAGCTATCATCGCCTTAAAACATCGTCATATTTAATGAGCTTTACTGCTTCAACCAATTTTAGTTTTACTTACTATCACAGAAATGACACGACATTGATTTGATGCGTGACAATTGTCATATACGTATTTACTTTCGCATTTAATTATCGGTTAGTATAGAAGGCAACCTATACAGTATGGAATTTGGAACAAATAGTAAGGGTGGTATCAAATTAGGCGATCGCTGCACGGTCGCATAGGCCAAGTATAAATTTCACACAACTTACGTAGTGTTGCAGTATGTGTAGTAGATTGTGAGTCACTCTATCGTACTTGATTAAATTCTCATAGTAGCGTTTAAATTGTTAGGACTTTATTACCTCTTTATTCTAACAATATGACTATTGGGCGTCGGCCATCTGACAGCGGAGGTCACTGATAGCTACCTAGCTAATTAACTTTGTTTTTCCACATGAAATTTTCAAAATATGTTCCCAGAAACAAAAGCGTTTAAATGCCGTCATACGGTTGTCCACTATAAAGGGAAATCTATTAAAGCTGTATTAAATGGTAGCGACGCCCAACAGGATAAGTTATTTATATAGGTATATTGAGTGAGAGTGAGACTAATAAGTACCTACTTAAATCTTCTGCATTGTCGAGATCACTAGTCGTCTATTAATTGAATAAGTATCTTATACTATCGTAATAAATCACTAAGTTCATCATGATGATACTTTATATGGTAAAATATTACGGTCCATCTCTTAAATCATCAATCAATCAAAAATATTTAAACTATTCATAAAAAAAGCTCAATCTTCTTTCAGAGCAGGGTTTCTAAAAAAGCCGCTCGAGTTATTGTTAGGTCGAATTCATTTCGCGAATTTACACCAATAAGCCTATGTAGCTAAAACATTTTTTTATGAAAATGCAACTCATTTTAATCAATTAATTTCATTAGCATATCCAAATTAGACAAATTGCATATAATCTGCTGTCAATTCAAGAAATGAATTATATATAGCAGTATTGCTAGAGTGGCGGTTTTAGACCCCAAGTGCAATATCAAAAGCTGTTCAGCACATAGTTTAAAACAAAGTCGCTTCCCGTCTGTCTGTCCCTATGTATGCTTAGATCTTTAAAACTACGCAACGGATTTAGATGCGGTTGTTTTTAATAGTTAGAGTGATTCAAGAGGAAGGTTTATATGTATAATACATGCATATTATAGTACAGAAAAGCTGAGAAAAACCGAGCGAAGCCGGGGCGGGTCGCTAGTAACGTATAAACAGGCCACAAACATTAGTTTTTTTTAAGCACCTAGTTATTTACAATCCTGGGACCTGGGACATCCTGGGACATTCTTCACACACGGTTATCCCAAATTAGTCGACAAGTCGATCCCAAACTAAGAAGAGCTTGTACTATGGAAACCAGATAACTGATATACTACATATACTACGTTTTTATGTAAATACATACTTAAATAGATAATTACACCCAGACACAAGATAAGCAGACATGTTCATACACACAAATGTTTGTCCTGGATGGGAATCGAACCCACGACCAGCAGCGCGATAGGTGGCGTCTTAACCAACTGCGCCAACTGGACTGTCAAACACTATTTACAACAAATATACAAACTAGGTACATATAAAAAAAATCCTCGAGTTGGCCGCTGCTGCCGATCTAACAGCAAGGTTCCCAGAAGGCTAGCAGTTTCCTCTTTGGATGATCAAGCTAACGCGTTGAAAAGTTATGTTTATAAAACGCGTCGTAAAATTGAAACGGTGTTTCCATTTGGTGCAGTAATTATATTCTTTTGATGTTATAATTAATTTGATGACTAACAATTGCGGCTAGAGTAGGTACTAAAATTTAATTTAATTCAACCACTATTCGATTTCGATTTAGTTTGAAGTGTTAAACATGCAATAAAGCATTATAAAGTTTCAAAAAGTAATTAAAATCGAAAGTCGGTCGGTCTGATTTGATTGAGTAAACTTAGTTATCAATTTTCATTTGCACAGTTAAACAAACTTTGTTGACTCCAAATTATTTGGTATACAAATTCATTTATATGAATTTAGGAAGTTTTCAACCGTATAATTTAATTTAATGTATTTGGCGTCATTGTGGACTTTTAATTATTAATAATAATTATAAAGGTGTTATAAAGGTGTTAAAGAAAAACGCTTTATAAAACAAAATTATATATTTGCACAAACAAAGTACTTCTATAATTTAACTAACTGTTACCCGCTTGCTTCCCTGGGCCGTAAATAAAATTTTATAATCGTATACCTATACCTACATACACATTTATTTTTATCATAATGTGTATTATATAAATATAATATATTATAATAGGAGCTGACTAACAATTCCAAATCGGTAAAAATATAAGAAATCACTTCAATGTATATTCAGCTAAAGTAGAATAGATTATGTCCTACAATTTAAATAGAAATATAGTACTAAGATAGTTGGAGCCTACCATATGTTCACTAGGCATTATGCCAACAGTGCTAAAGCTCCGTGTCGATCCTACAGCAACTAAATAAATTTATCCCAGTATAAAATGAATAAGCTAGAAATTCTCCACGTTCGCTTTGTTTTCATTATAATGCAAATTACTTTTATTCATCCAACGGAACATACCTTTCAGAGCTTCATTTGTGAGTCCCATTAATCAAAGAAATTCTACAGGATTGGATTCGAAATGTTTATTTCGCATTCTCAATATTGTTCGAATATGTAATTACTATAGAAAGGGGGAAGGATAATATATTATTGCGTGTGCAAAAGCAGCCAGGCGATGTCACAAAGGATATACATAGGTAGGTACAAAGAGAAAGCATAGAGATTTATTTTTTGTCTCTCATTCTGCTTCTGTTATTATTGGGGAATATAGCTGCCATTTGTCAAATGATTATTTGTTTACATCGATATACTTACAATTTGTAGTAAGCTAATATAATATTATCACGCAGTAACACATGTTATTGTATATTCATATCCCTTCGAAAGCTCCAATAATACCCAGTTGTTAAAAATACCTATACAATTCCATACATCACGCGGATCGCGGTTGAAGCTGCGATGTGGAAAGCTTGATAAAATAATAAATTCTCAATATTTTTGTTATTACCGGGTGAATATTTAGAAATGGCTTTTATGGTTTCATAGTGCTGAAAAACAATTGAGTATATGTGCAATTTGTTTCATATTTATATCGACTATACTTATTTAGACTGTGACAGTCGTATATGTGTTGAATACAAATTGAACGACCATTCTATTCCTCTTTGACTTGAAATGAAATTCTATTTTTGCCTGGTGTATGAATTCAGTGGCAAAATCCACAAAGCAAATGAATACAGCGCCGATAAAACAAATTGAGAGAAAAAAGCAATATCGCCATATCGTCAAATAGATAACTGTAATGATTTTCTATTTATATTTACACTCATTCTTTTATTTATTAGTGTAAATATTAATATTTACAGTGTAGTACCTAAGACACAAGTTAGTAAAAATATTAGTTTTCTCTTTATCAATTTTTATTAACATTTCTTGTAACTACTACATTATTAATGTTAATTCTGTTGTTTACACGAGTAAACGAATTCTAATAATATTCAAAGCAGCCAAATTAGTCTATGCTAGAAGGTCATTTATGAATAAATAATCCCGACCAATAGAAATTACGATAAAATTCACGTTGAAACAAGGTTTCGGATTATTTTGCCAGGACTACTTGTATCCTTTTGTTCTGTTCTTTGTTAGAAAGAGACATAAATAAATTAAAAAAAGCATAACGTTTTATGACGTAAGCATTCGTTAAGAAAGTATGTTTAAAATTAATAACCCCTAAGGTGCTAAAACAGGGGGTGAAACCGCGAAGCGGAATGCTAGTTATCCATAAAACACACCAGAAATAATCACAATAAACTATCTTTGTAACGTCTTTGCCATTTTATATAATGAATGTATTTTTTAATGCAAACAGAAATGTTTCCATAACCATTTAAAAAGTTCCAGCATTTGCCAAATGCAATGAACGTTTCCCCTTTGATACTTATTCGAAGACTGTAAACAGTAGAGTGCATTTTCCATCCAAAGTCGACGCAAATAAATTTTCAGAGCGGTGTTTGACAACGTTCGGCTTAGGAATATTGTAGAGAGCAACCATATAATTGTGTACCTGTTTTGTACTGCGACTTTGTCTGCGTTAAAATGTTATATAGTTTGCAGCCTTCCATATTAAATGGGCTATCTAATGAACAAAATATTTTATAATTGGATGGTAGTTCCCAGCACGGTCGAATATAAAAACACCCTTCTGAATAATTTTAATGACTTTTCATATAAAATAAGAAACAAAAATTGCAATTATATTATATATATATTACAAACATTCATATCGACAGCAGATTGATCAAATAATTTATAAAGGCTGAAATAATTATGTATGTAATAACTTGTAGGTAGTTGAAAATTATAAAAATTTTACAACCATTCCAATTTCGTTGGTTGTTTTTGATAAGTAAGTAGGTACATAATTAATATAAACGCATTTATTCAAACGATTGTTGTTTATTGCTTAACACTGGCCAATATATAGTACTGCATTATTAACAAACCAATAATATATATTATAGCTAAGTGTGAACGTGTTCTAAATAAATGTATGGTGAGCGATATTGTTGTGCCATGAACTATATCCTATTATATTATAGCGTAGTCTGAAATACGCTTTAGTCCTCATTTAATACGCTCAGCCTTTGCAACTGTTCTGGCTACAATAACAGGCAACCGTTTTATGACAAACTGATGTATTATTACTTTTAGGTAAGCTTAAAAATATGAAAAGCAAGTAGCGGTACTCTTGTTGGTAGTACCTATGGCTACTGTAACATATGGACAATACAAAATATTGTTACAATAGGTACTTTATAGTTCAGAAAACTTTATCGCAAGAGAGTTTGTAGAGGCAAATTTTCGTTTCGTGTTAAATAAGAAAGGTATCTTAATTCAAGTGTCGACAAGTCGATTGAACAAATTACAGCTTTACGATAGGCAGTAAAACGCTAACGTTATTCTGAAGTGTTAATGCAAATAACATTTCAAGCTACTATAAAACAATTACCGAAACTTTGTCGTTTTATATAGGATGAATTCTTGGTGAAATTGATATGTAATATTATTGTGAGAGGATCTCACAAACAGGATTAGGGGCGGTACGGCGTACGTGCCTTCGGCCGGCGGCAAATCTAATTGCGCTATGACGACGAACGGGGCGGCGCAAGCGGCGGCGTCAATCGACTTCGATGTACTCACGTGACTGAAAATGATTATTTTTATTTAACTCGGTGCTATAATATGTTAGTATAGTAAAGCATGATACATAATGGTAATTGCTTATATTAAATCACTAGTTTTTCTTGTTTAGCAATAGGTAGCTACAATGCTGCACACTATGCACATTTTAACAAATATAAATATGAGTATAGCATTTATGTTGAACGTGATCTTTCTATTTTTACGAAGTCATATTTTTGTCATGTCAAAGACTAGCATTTTAGCTCACCCATACGACACTTTGTTGCTAGGGTAAATTGTATTAACATTTTATTTAGGGAATAATATATTTTTTGAAGACATACAGTAATGCCCTGGTCAGGCAAATGTAAGCGAGCTAGGATTTGTGGATTTTGGTACATATATATTTCAATACAAATATTTTATTCTTTCACGAGTTTGTATGTCTTGACGTATACATAGTAGCTATAACACGGTGTCGTGTTGACATAAAACAAAGAGGACAACAATCCTAAACAAACACTTGCCTTGTCTGCTTTAGCCACTTGGATTTCTTTAGTGTGTAAAGATGCTTAAAGTCAGGGTTGGCACAAACTTGTTGAGGTCATACGTGACGAGAAAGTGTATACGATGCAGACTATGTTAGGGTCACACAATTTGTCAGTTCATCGTTTTTAATATATGTTGAGTCTACGATATTTATTTACTCTTACCTAACTAAGTTTGTACATATTTTAAATAGATAAACCTTATGGAAATTGTTCTCATTCCTTTGATCTGAGAAGTTAATACGTTTTTTTTTGTTAAAACGCATGCGCATTCAGCGGTAGCACGGTATCGTTCAGTAATGTAAAACAAAATTTTACACTGCTGTAATCTGTAGACAACCAGCTCTTTGTGTACGGTCGTGTCTCATGCCCCGAAGGGGGGGTGGCACCGTGTATGCCGCGTTCATTTAAAATCTCTAAATAGTGTAAATATTATTATTTTTATGTGCATAGTTCAAAATAGGCATAGAAAGGAAAATCTATCTTATAAATAAATATCTTAGGACATTTTTCATACACGGTTATCTGATCCCAAACTAAGTAGAGTTTGTTTACATACAAGTTTGCTCTGGATAGGAATTGAATCCACGACCTGTGGCGTAATAAGTGGTATCCGCCAACTGGTCCATCAAAGAAGCATATCCCTTCAGAATTAGCTGTATTTTTTTAATGAAAATTACTGGATTGGTTATAATATTGAATATATCTATAATCTCATTTATTATTGAACTAGGAAAAGTTTAAAAGGTAAGGACTAAAGTTCTAAACAGAAAAGTTAGAAAACCTTTCCAAATGGTGCTCAATATCAACTTTTACTGATCTAGACCCGGGCTTTGTAATATGTAGATAGACTATTGAACTCAAAGGGCATCGTTAAAAATTTTCTAACACAAAAGTCCTTTAAACTTTTGATACCTTTGAATCTGGATGGCTAGACCTTTTTTTCCAAAATGATAGTTGTTTTTCGAAGTATTATAGAATCTATATTATCTATGCTAATATTATAAAGAGGACAGATTTGATTGTTTGTTTGTTTGGATTGAATATAGGCTCCGAAACTACTGAACCGATTTGAAAAATTATTTCACTAATTAATAGGAAACTACATTATCCCCGAAGGTTATAGGCTACTTTTTATACCGGGAACGCGAGTAAAACCGCGGGGAACAGCTAGTAATATTATAAAGAGGTAAAATTTGTAAGTTCGGATGTAGGAGGTAATCTCTGGAGCTACTATTCATAAAGTTCGATTCTAAAAATTCTTTCACTTATAGGAAGCTACATGATCCCTTTAAGATATAAACTACTTTTTGGATGTGGATGGATGATACCGCGGGTAACAGCTAGTATATTTATAAAATAATAAATAATGAGGTGTGAAGGGGAAACAAGGTAAAAGATTATTTTTATGGGTTCCACGCGGCTGGTTTCATTCACCCAAGGTATTTCACGTGCGAATAATTTTATACTTCCTTATTCTATTCATATTATAAAACGCATCATCTCTTTTGTCCGTCCGTTAGACGCTAGAGACTACTGTATATGAGATTTTTTGATTACATAAATAAGCTCACTGATGAGAGTTCCATTACGTACATATTTTAATCTAATTATATTATATTATTTGTACCTAATAAAGGCAATAATTAATTAAACGGACCAAGTGCCAATTGGGCCTCGCTTTATGAAGATTTCGTTGATAGGAAAAATATATTTTTAAATCTATAAAATATTTAGTTCCCAAGCAAACCTTAAAAGAAAATATATGTTTATTTTAGTCACAGATTACAAAGGATTAAACATCTTTATGAATCGAATTCTAATTAATAGTGTAATTAAACATGGTTCATAGTCTTATAGCTATGCATTGAAGGTGGTATTTAATAATAAATTATTATTAATGGTTTGTTGTAAGAAATTCCCTTAGCAATTTGTGTGTAGCATCAACTGGGGAGAGTGGTAATCCTACGAAATATATAATAATGATTGTCATACGGTATAATAGGTTCACAGTGAAATTGATCCCATGTCTTATTGCTTGAGATGGTTTAATACAGGTAAAATCCAGGTTTTAAAATAGCCCCACCTCTTTCTGTTATATGACGTAAGAGAGTGACAGATATAATTAAGAAGAGTTGGACAAGACTTTTAAGGTGCTGTCATAAAACGACATACATGAAGTGTAATAAAAAAGGTTTTTCATATAGCAGTTTAAAAAATCTTTCACTAGTACGATTCTAAAAACAATATTGCGAAAATTAATAAATAACGTAAATAACCCAGAGTTAAAAAAATACTTACACAATTCCTTACAATACGCGGATCGCGCGTGAAATTGTTATATTATTAAGCTTATTTACTTAAAATAATACAAGTAAAAATATTCTGTTTGATACCACTACTAATTACTACCCTAGTAAAAATAATAATACATCATTACTAAAGGCAGGACTAAAGGAATAATTTAACATAATTAAAGTAACAGAAACTAACCAACATGTAGGTAATTAGACCCGCATGACGGATTACGAGACCTAAAACCTTTTAAGTTTCGGTAAGCCGCCATATCCCACACACTGGAGAAAGAGTCATAATTACTTAATTGATATGTGAGTTATATATGTTCAGGGATTTTTTATATACTGATGTATTACGAGCCGGTGGTAGTCATTTGTAACTTTCGACGTTCATAATTGCTATAACAGGGCCTAAACTTAATAAATGAGTTTTGAGTTTGACTACTAAGTTATCAAACAGGCGTATGGCCCACCTGATATTAAGTAGTTTCTGTATGTATATATTCATGGGGTGATATACGAATAGAAACAGGGAATACTCGTATATCAATAGTAGAGACTATATTAAACCGAAATCGTTGAACAGATTCCCACATCGTTATCGGTTTACTGGACTAAAGATTTTATGAAAACAACACGAGCGAAGCCACAAATCAGCTAGTTTAATAGTAATTGTCACTATATATACTAAACGCGAGTGAAATCGCGGGGGGCAGTTATAATTAATAAAAGAAAAAAAAACATTTAATTACAACTTACAAAATTGAAAAATAAATGTTCTGCTGGGTGATGTAGGTAATTAGTTTTTAGCGGTTTATACTTTTACGAAAGGTATTTTTATTAAGGTACCTATTAACTTTTATTAAAATAAAACTCTGCATACCTACTCGTCAAAATAATGATAACATGCCAAAATAAATCAAAAATAATAAAGGCAAATGGCAACATGACAACCGAATATACAGCACGTACTTATTCAGAATAGAAATTCCAATCCATGTTAACACGTCCTATTTTGTGACATGGCTGTGACAATTTTCGCTCTAATTGCAAACTACAAACGACTTACGACCTTAAATTTACAGCAGTAAATTACATTACATACAACACGAGTATTTATTTACAATGTATCACATAGTGGCACAATAACCTTCTCTGTTGACTGCTATTTTACTGAGCTTCCATATTGTGCTCAAGGATTGATCAACACGATACTAGAACGATCCGATAAATTATAATCGGGGGTTTACCACGTTTTTTTTATTTACCTCATTGGAAAAAAATCCCGGTTTCTAGTAAGAAACTCAACACTGCTTGAAGTAATATATGACCTCCTAAATAGGCAAAAGTCCTAGTCTCATATCAAATCAACCTGTCAGCCTGTGAGCAAAGTAACAATAATAAAACATTTACTACACTATAACATAACAACTGTTTTTTACTTTATAACAGAAAAGATAAAGTAATATCCTATGATTTTTATTTTTGGAAAGGACTCAAATTGATAGCCTGATGGCTTCAACAACCTTACCGGTCAAAAATCCTACTATATTCTTTACGCACGTTTATCTCGTCCCAAACCATTAATATTTAATTACATATTGCATTTCTCGATTATGATCACAAGGAACACTCCTCTAAATTACGTGTCTCGTAGTGGTTTAGGCTGTGCGTTGATATGCGTTTAGTTTGTGATCAATCTATAATAATAAATCAAAATATAAATAAATTATAATTTTTGAGGGACTGAGGGTTCGAATCCAACAATAAGTTTGAGCTTTCGGTGAAAATCTGTCGCCAAGCACCTTTCGGTGTGTTCCGATAGCTGCACTTGAGAGCCAGTACCTGTGTGGTAAGTACACAAAACCTAGAAAGGAAGAACGAAAACCGGTGAGATTGTGGTTAAACACAGGCCTATATATAGTAATAAAAAAAAACATATATTATGTAGCAGTGGTGAGGGGTGAAATTATGGCGAGGGTAAGCCGTTCAAAAAACACCGATAATTTTATACTTAATTACAGTGTATTTTATGTAAAAGCTTTGAAATGATGAATCTGTGGGACTGGGATTTCTAAAAGGTAAGCTTGTATGGAACCTTCGTAGTAGTCGCCACTGTTATGTAGAAATAATCGTGTTATATGCACTCGATGCAATATCACCCTCAGTTGTTAATCTTCATAATGAATTTTCATAGACGATTCGGAATCGCGTAAAATCCATTCGTGACAGGCGTGCTCACTGTCACTGAACAATGGGAACGCGTATTTCACAGTTGTGAAGCCTATTTTGGCAACTTCAATTGTATTTTAAACCAAGTTTTGGTGGAATTATATTTGTAAGCTTTTTGATTTACTCAATTTGTCTTCTTTATATACTTTAAGGCAGCAGTATTCTCTTCTATTCATTTTAGGAGACCTATTGATAAAATTATATTTTCTGGCATTACCATACTTATCAAAATTCCTTTATCATTTACTTTGCTTTCAAAAATATTGCTACCAACAAATAAAAGATAACTATACGATAACGGTTTCTCATAAAGTTCTATGCGGAAATCATTGTTAGTGACAAAGAAGGAGCAAGCAACATTTTGATGTTATGGGGCATACCTAAAAGGGCTTCGATTAAATAATACGCGATACAAATCCGAAGCCCGGATCTTTTATAGGAGTCGGAAACGATTTATCCGTAGTAAATTCCGTTTGGAAATTCCCCTTTCAACATTCCGTTACGGAATAGTCCTTTATGTTCGTGTATTCAGATACAACTTGACATTTGCTGGAGCTAAAATATATTGCTGTGCGATATCAATAGTTTAAAAATAAAAATAACACATTAGAGAGAATAGAATAGAGGCATTCAACAACCGAATTCGTACAAGTGCTACAAAATGTCTACGATAGACGTAGCGCTGCTACAATATTCGTAGCAATACCACTAAATACTTGCTACGAATATACTATAAAAGTTTATTTGTTTTCGTGTAGCGGACAATCGTTCCAACAATTTCATTTAACTTGGCAAAGAAGAGGATATGTTATCCCAAAGTTATCGATCGGTTAACCCTGCCTTGCCTGTCTGGGCAAATATGTTCAAAAGATGCTGTTCCTTAATTGAAAAATAGATATGTTATAATATTATATATTTCATATAGATACTTATGTATATTTTATTATGAAATAAATTATTGTAAGAAGTAGAAGAAAAGTTTATAATAGCATTCGAAACACGTGTTTAATTTGCCACAAAGAAGATTTAAACGAATTACATGGCACAATGTTTGAGACAGGCTTTAAATCAGACTTAATCGTTTACACATTCTAAATCAAACAAAAATAAGTCTTATTTCATAAGCAATAGTAACGATAACATTAGAAATAGCTTCGATACCAAATAACCTAATGAACGTACCGATATGCAAATACGTGTGGCATGAATCGTGTGTTGGCATACCGAGGACGTAAAATTCCGTTCGGTACACGACACGCCGGTATCTGGTAAATTATGTTGACTCTAATTTCAATCGAGTCGTCTACTGCTTGTTGGCGGGCTTGCATTTATATTTGAGCTTAGTTTGGTACTTAAAAATGTACATTTTTATGCAGATGTAGTTAGGTTAGCAGTGTCTAAATATTTACCAGGAGCTCCCATTAAGTATTTGTAAAACGTTCATAAAAATGGTAGCCAAAAAAAAAGGCTCAGTGGTTATGACAGTGTATGCCGAGACGAAAGTCGCGGGTTCGAATCCTACAATGAGCTTGAGCTATCTCTGAATGAATGGCAAAAGAGCACGTGGTCGGTCCGCGACTAGGTGGTCGGATCTTATAGTGTCTACCACACACTCCACCATGACCGAGCGTTCCCGCAATGCTTGCAACAGGGCCGAATGGAGACGGATTGCAAAAGCCGCCACTCAAGACTTATCATAACCACGACCACTCTGGCAAGAGTGTCCGGCTAGGAAAAAGAAGAATTAATACTGCAAATAATAATTAATTGTCGTCTCTTACCTGTTGCTGAGTGGGAGTCTGGGCTCTGGTTGAATGCCTTACCATCGGCGAACACGGGAACATTGTTGGATTCATCTTCTTTTAGTCTTTGTGCTTGTCTCCATCTGGGAGCGATGTGCAATGTTCCACATCGCTGTTTCCTGCGGGGATAATGTCGACGAGCTGGGCCACCATGGCCTTTCTTGTAGTAGAAGTGCCGGGAGGCTGTCAAGACATGCGGCACTCAATGATTTGATCCGCCGTGCTCTTGTCACCGCCGGCGTGCCAGCTGTTTTAGAACCTAACGGGCTGGTACGTGACGATGGCAGGAGACTGGACGGGATGTCATTGGTGCCCTGGAAGATGGGTAGGCCCCTGGTGTGGGACGTTACATGTGTCGACACCCTCGCGCCTTCCCACCTTCCAGATACGTCTATAGTCGCCGGCGCTGCTGCTACGCAACAAGAGTGCCTCAAGCGCCGCAAATACTCTGCTCTACAGGGGTCCAACGTATTTTCGGCGTTTGGGGTTGAAACTCTAGGGCCCTGGGGACCAGAGGCTCGTCGATTATTCAAAGAGGTCTCCGCTCGTCTTGTTGAGGCCTCTCGTGACAAGAAGGCTGGCACATACTTTGCTCAAAAAATTGCCATTGCCATCCAGCGTGGCAATGCTGCTAGTCTTCTTGGCACACTTCCGCGGGGCAGCGATTTGGCACAAATTTTCTATTTATAGTTAGGTAATTTTGTTTTTATTTTTAATTTTGTTAAATATAAAGCACCTAATAATTATAAGTTTTAAATAAACGGTACATTTTATTCGGAATAAAAAAAAAATTGTTGGTTAAATATAGTTTTCTCATTTTATTATTTACGCAAAGATATAGGTATTATTTGAAAAAAAGATACTAAATCTAGGAAAAGGATTCCGTTTTCTAGGAGAATCAACATAGATTTTTTCTGTCCTAAGCTATTACTAAGATATAGCTTGATTCTCAGAAACTTGGTAAATCCGTGAAAATAGCTACACAAGTATAAAATAGCAAGCTAGCAGTCTTTCTCTCAAAGAGTTATAGCGTGGTGTTCAGAATCTCTTTGAAGGATAAAATGTTCGACAAATACATAAAGGTAGGTGGCGAAGCTGGTGCTGTAGACTTGTACCAATATTCAAATGGAACTATGGTAATAAATAAATTGCACAATACAATTTATGACAATGTCTTAACTATAAATATCCAATCTTGATCAATAAAAATCTTGAATGTGTCCAAGCGGGTTGTTGCTGGTCGAATATTCGACTATTTCTTATTTTTTGTCAAAGATAGCTGCAATTAGCACAATAAAATAATGTACCTAAGTATACACTAATTACGTGATTTATTAAAAAAAAACTAGTTGTTCACCGCGGTTTCACTCGTGTTCCCGGGATAAAAGAAGATACGAGTCCATAAATTTAGATGAATATATAAAATTAATTCTCATCTTGACTTTCATAAAACATATTTTAAACATGCCTAATAATCTTTTGCGAATAAAACATACATTTCTCGAGCTTGAAATTAAAAAAGAAAATTAGAACAATTACATTAAATATTCGTTGACGTCTTCATAACAAGAGTATGCACTCACCGTCCATCCCTCCTTAAGTTTCTTTAGCAGTCAGAATATTTTCTTCTTAATTAACCTCAGCAGTCCATTGTTTGAACGTTCTGGGCACTTGAGTTCGTATTTGAATCTGAGTGCACTGCCAAATGGTTTTATTTTTTAACTAGGTATTATAGCTATTCAGCGTATGCGGCTATAACGTTACAAAGAGATATAATAATTAATTTGATTATAAGAATTTACTATCGCTATGCATATTTAAATAATTTGAGAGGGAAACAAGTTTTTTTAAATTTATTTATGGTTTTATTTTAATGTTTATTACTCGTAAATTAATTGAAAAACCAGTGGAAATAATTGTAGCGTACCTACATTTAATTACCTACTGATTCGTTTTAGTTTCATTTCGAGACGTTCCACAAGTTCGAGTCGTTTGCCTATACGAATTTTCACGATATTATATCTCTCGATTCATAAACTTTTTGATATTTCAGCTGACAAAAATAATGACCAAATACTATACTACAATATATATTTATTGCACTACATTTGTACTATGTTTAAGCATACTTTATAGACTTGAAAACGGCAAATTTCGTCAGGTAGCTGATGAGCAGATGTTCATGATACATGTTCCATAACGGTAATTATGGATAAAAACTAGACAACTAGTAATAGTAGACCTATTATTACTATTCCGTTTATCTATTCGATACAAATATCGATCCACGTCGGTTTGCTTGTCACACATAGGACAAACATTTCTGGGCATGAACATATCAGAGTCTATCGATATATTCAAAAGTATATCAAAATATTTCGCTACCATATTCGGTATAAATAAAACCATTTCATTGTAAACAGAAATATTATTCTGTTGTATTTGTAAATATTCGATTATTTTGGTAACCAAGAGATTTAGCCACATTTTATCTAAGACGAGATTAACTATCTTGAACTTATCTTCATTAAGCTTCTTATGCTTAACACATTTTAATTGTCGTATTTAAGAGCTTACTCTACTTACTTTCATTTAGTCCGTATTCAAGGCTAATCGGCTTTGATAACAAGGCATCCATTATTGATTCGTAGTCTGTATTCTTACCGCTTTTGTCTTACGGTGGAGCTAGTAAAATATTCAAGGAGTAGAGGATTTATTATTACGTTAGTATACTACGCTTATTTAGGTTATATCGTGAAAGCTTGTAGGGGAAAAACCACAACGCGTACTGGCAATATAAATGCTATATACCTAGCGCTGCCAAGTTTTATTATTCTAGCCAAATTGTAGCTTTGTCGCAATAGTTTTGTTAGGCTCAACGAATAAAAACGTGAGTACGAACTAAAATGCTTTTTGATTTATCCTATCTTTCAGCGACTTTATAATTCTTTGAATCTTTTTAAATTAAAAATAAGTGAACCTAATAAATTATGACAAATCTCTTGCACCTATTTCTTCCATCTCAATTACTATATAATGTACATACATACCCACTTACTTATAAGTGGTCACCGTTGTTATTCTCAATGTTTTTTTTTTCTGCAAAGCCAATAGTGAAATAAAATTTTCCTAATAGGCCACTTTTTTAATAAAATCAATGTGTCTCATAAGACCTGGCGTTTACCCTAAGAGCAGGCTATGCTCGAAGTTTCTGTGCAAGGTCGAATAAGAAATGATGAGTTCGCTATCTTTGGACACATCATCACTTATAATATTAAGATTGTGGAATCAAACATATTACTGCTGTATATATAGCAAGTAAATTGATTATTAGTACTTAAATCTGTACAGTCAAAATTAATCAAAAATAGCCCAGACAAAATACAAAAAGGTAAGCCATTTTTACAAGATCGAAGTTAGCTTGATGTTTGTAATTTTATTTCACGATATCAAACAAAATTCTAATAGAAGGCTTCGTGGGTAGCCGAGCGAGGTTTCTAATCAGGATTTCATCCGGTTCAAAGCTAACACAGGCTGTTCCTAAAAGTTCTGTTCTGTATTTTTGTTGAGCGCTCTTTCGCCTATACTAATCTATTTTCCAAAGTTCCTATCTCTTTTATTCCGAATTCTTTAACCATTACCATGATTTTGTCGTCTGTATTTTTCTGAATACATTCTAGATGCCTATCAGTTAACATATAATCTATATTATTATCATATTGCGCTGGAATCGATTCGAAGAGCGACCGGTTTAATGCCTGGCTAGAGACCGGAGGCTGTATTCTCGATTCGGGCTCGGTACAATTCGTGTGTAAGTTAAACAATGATCACTTGTCTGGGCCGGGTAATGGATTTTATTAGAGTTCTTAGTTCCTAAACCACTTCGTGTTCATTACCTAAAGTCTTAAGCTCATACCTCCCTATGTACTCTGAACCGGAACCTATGTATTTATCTCTAAACTTTATCTACTGTATCTCTCCCGATAATACTCGCTTTGATATGGCCTGATTTGTCAGGCTAAATATATTTTACGATGAGACAAACTCTAAAGGCCCAAAAATAGTTTTAAACTATACCAAAGGTCAACAACATTGCTCCATGAAATTGTAAAAAACAATATCATACATCCAGAGAAAACTTAAATCTACGGCTATTAACGTACAAAGCATCACGAAGAAGGTAACAATGAAAATAAGAAAATACACCAAATTTTTGACCTGGAAAAAATACAGAAGCTGACTTAGGGGTAAAACTAGCGAGTGTTCCACCATCTGCCTACATTAGTGCCGTGGCAGGTTCCTTTCTGGGTCACAGGCATACTATGTCAACAATAGAAGGGAGATGCCTGGAGATTATGAATGCAAATAGCTAGGCGTATGGTGTCATGTAATACACCTGAGATAAACGTACAACAGTATCTCGCACTTTAATCATTGTTTAATCTTTTATTTTTTAGAGCTGTATATTTTTGTGCAACTTTAAAATAGTGTGCGATTTGACATTTATTCAATAAATTTGGAATAACTGAGGGCCTACTCCGAAAAACGATACACGATAGTTCGACCATCGTTGTCATATTATTAACCAATAGAATGGTAGAAAGAAAGAAAGAAAAAGTTTTTATTTTTTGCGCGCCACACGCATACAGCACAAAAGATACAATCATATCATATTTTTTTATATAATAAAACAAGAAAAACAAATAGGTACAATCATAAATACAAGACTAGGGATCTGAGCCATTGCCTGATTTGTTCCCCAAACATACAAATAAAGAAAGACCACAGTTGATCATCCTAACTTTCAACCATTTAATACACTGTCTGTGGACAATCTTAATTGTCTGTGGTAATAAAATACGTAGTATCAAAGAGAATATAATTTTAAATCTACTAATCTATGGCAACATTGGCAACAAGCAAGAAAAATAAAAAACATGTACAAACAATGCACCTACAGTATTTTGCACAAAACATAAAAAGTAAAGCACATAAAATTAAAAGTGTTGGTTGTCTGTGCGTCGCATGTGCGCAAAAATAAGGGTTATTGCTCAGCTTATTGCTGAGACTTAGGATGGGCCTAATGTCTGCAGCGCTGATTTTCAGCAATAACCATTGAGTGACGATATGACCTCCCACAAGCGATAACCCCAAGTTCAGGTAAATTAACTAATACCTACATAAATTAAACACTAAGTAAAGAACACAGCATGGACTATTAAAACTTATTTTAACCACTGAGAGATAATACTTTCAAAAGTGAATTGAAAAGTGAATAAAAAAACGATAAACTAGAACTAAAACAAAACATTATTATGTTTGTACACATCGATGAGTGTCTGCCTGGTAGCAAACTGACGTGACGTAAATTTTGTGCAATTTTTGTTAAATTGCTATGCTATGTTATTCGTAGGATAAATTAACGAATTCAACTCGAAAGAAATATAATTTTGGTTTATCAGTTTTTTACTAACTGTTCATAATGTACAAAGTAAATCTGAAAACATTCATGATAATTGAATGTGTTATTGCAACGTTAACGAAAGATTTCAAAACATCGTTATTTATTGTTCCAAAGGGGGAAACATTTTCTTGCGTGTCACGGGACAATAACAATAAAAACGTCACACAATCAGCATAAAACTGCCACAGTTCCTAAGTAATAACTCATTATGTTTGATTAAAACTAATAACCTTTTAAACGCTAGTGCGTCACCTGACTTTACATAGGCCTTTTACAGTTAGGTACTCCACATAAGCCTGTTTTTTGTACGCTCAAAAAAGTATATTTTAAAAATATTAAATTGCCATTGCAATTCCTCATATAGAAAGTTGTTGTTGTTGTCTGTACTGCTAAAATTGTAGGAACCAGACTTACTAATCTATTGACCTGTGTCTGGAACAGTATACCTTACTAGACTGAAAAGCAGTCGAAACCTATACGTTACGATTAATAGTTGCTCAGTTAGTCTGAGTTAAACGCTCTTGTCACTCACAGTAGGTACCTACATAACGTTCACAGTTACCTTACCTCTGAGATTTACCATTATTCTGTCCATTTGATTGGCCTTTGGTCGACTCTTTTTAGTTTTCTCTATTTCGTCTTTACATTGTATTGTTAATGTTAATTTCTAATAATTCCTTAAATATTCAGAGTTTTACAAAAACATTGTTAACGGTCAGAGGTAAAATTACTGTGAACGGTTGTACGTACACAGGGCCACAGATCAAGCTACACATTTTTGTTGCAAACTAGCGCCTATTACAACCGCATAAGGTGCCGCAGTGTGTAGCTTGATCTATGGCCGTATGTACATATGAATGATAGGTCATTGTTATTTTGTAAAGTTCTAGACGCTTAGAGAAAACAGATGTAGGTAATTAGTACTATTATTTGACTTAGTATAATTTATTATAATTATTTTACTTCGTAAATTTAATAAGTATTATAATTTATAATAAACATTATTGATATACTTTTTACCCCTTAATAGGTGTGTTTGTTTTACACAGGTAAATCCTACGTCATATAAATTAAAACCTGCGTTTTACAAGACGTGTTTTAAACCATCTCACATAATAAGACAGTTTCAGTTTAAAATAAATATATTTTATTCCAACCCAATTCTTATTCTCTCAACGATAAATTAAATCAAGTCATAATTGCACTTCCCGAAACTTAAGGGGAATAATGTGATCGTTATCGCAGTTGTTTACCCTAATTCCGTAAACAAGGGACATAAAAATAAGTGTAAACGAAACAAATAAAGTGGTATGGCAACTCTGAGCCTTCGGATGGAGCAATAAAATGTAAATAGCTACAGAAGTGTTAAAAGGAGTCGCGGTAAAAGTTTAGCTCACGCGAACTTAGCACTCGATGGCGTCGGAGAGCGGTTAGGTTCTACGAGATAGGCGGTAGCGGTTGCGGTTTAGCAGAGAATCAATTAAAATATTATTCTCAACAAATTTGATTGGTAAGGTTTACTAAGAAACTGCGGATAGGTAAACGTAAATTTTTGTGTGTATGAATGAATGAATGAGAATAATTTATTTCTTCGAGACATGATGAAGATATAGGTGTTGTACGTCATTCGTCGTTGTAAAGAAAAGCAAAATTTAAATTTTGAGGGAACAAGTGCCTGGTGGTAGGCTGATAGCTTACTTGCAACAGCTTATGGGACAACACTGTGTAGCCAGCCCGCACGCAATTCACGCGCAGAATTGGCTGTGGTACTCTGTAAGACGGAGGTACTTCTTGACGTATCAAGCGAAAAAACGATATTGTCTACCTCTATACAATCATTAAGTTGGTTTTGTACTAGACTGATTACCGCTCCGCTTATTAATTAAACTGTGACCAAAACGGTTCCCCCATTGCTGAAGAAATCCCCCGCAAATGGGTTCAGAGAGAAATATACCTAAGTATTAGAGTTATGTTGTGGCTTGAATTATTGGGATTGTATATAAATGCTCATTTCATTCCGTTTTGTAAGTAAAGTACCGAAGGGAAAGCCAATTTTAAAGTTCGAAAGTTTGAATAATTACAAACTGAGTTATTAGGTTCGTAAAATATGAGTATTGTTTGTTTTTATGTGAAAAACAACAATGGCATATCACAAATTAAAATTCGATTTTTCATTTATTACAAACACTACACCGACACACCAACTAAATGTGGTATTATAACTTTTGTAATTGGATTGTAAAATCCAGTAAATTTATGCAAGCAGTAACTTTTTAGGGTTCCGTATCCAAAGGCTGCCAACGGAACCCTATTACAATAGAATAAATAATATACAATTACTGAGCTTCCGCTGTACGTCCGGCTGTCAGCGGGCAGTTGAATTTTTTAAACAATATATATATAACAATATCAAAATTAAATATTTATAATTATGTAGTTTTTAGGTATATTTGTCGTATAAATATACAATATTGTTTAAAAGTATATGAGCGTGGTATAAAAAAATAGATTTTTTTGACGTTTTTTCCTCGAGCTTAACAATCGCTGTATCTCATCAACCGTAATAGGTAAACAGTTGAAATATTCACAGAATGAATATTTTTGTTGATGCAAAAATAAAATAATGTACTAATAATGGTTTGTAATCCGTCGTCTACGAGTCTGACTCGCTCTTGACTGATTTTTAATTATTTTACGATTCTTACCCATTATCACTGAATAGTAGAAAAAGGTCTCGGTACTGTGTAAGAATATATTAGAAATAGCCACTTAAATCTACCTATATATATTGTAAATATTACAGATTTAAGTGGCTGTTTGAGGAAGTGGTGAAAGTTCCTCGAAAGTGCTAATTGCTACGCGAAAGTGTAGGTAATAGGATAATTAATACTTAGTCACTCCAATGTAAAACAATTTGTGGTGAAACTGCCTCTACTCTACATTCCCGCTTCAAGTTATAATAGTTTGGTGAGGTAACCAAAGTAGGGATTTTTAATAGAACTTTTTTTGAGAATTGTCCTATTCGTTTTAAGTTTGGGATTAGATAACCGTGTGTGAAAAATGTCCTAGGATATTTATTTATTATTATTACTAGCTGTTGCCCGCGACTTCGTCCGCGTACTATTTAATATTCTGGGACATTCTTCACACACTGCTATCTGATCCCAAATTAAGCAGAGTTTGTTCTATGGACAACCAAATAACAGATACCTATGCCTACTACATATTCTTTCTTTCTACCCTACCAACACCAGAACAGTACATCGTGTCCCGGGACTTTTTTGTTGTAACAGCAACAGGCTAATAATCTTGCAATTTTGTAAAGGTATAAGTAAAATCTCAAGTTTCCGGAACGAACCCTGTATTTCCCCATATTACAAGATATAAGTCATTGGCATCGGCCGACATAATCATATCAGCGTATGAATGCGAGCTTGATATACTGTAAATATGAGGCTTGAGCTGAGTCCATGGAAACGGAACCAACAAAGAGATGTCATAATAGTGTGGAGATAAGACTCATTGTGAATATTAGATGGCACATAATGGCTACTCTTTTGTTTGGGGCCCCACTAGTAATATAATAGAGTAAATGTTTTGATCTGATGCGGACGAGTAGGTAAGAGTAAATGTGGAATTGGGTAGTTTTATTACATTGAAAGTAGGTTGAATAGAGTCGTTTTTCTGATGAAAATGTTATGCAACTTTCATGTACGAAGTAGTTATAGAGTCGATATTAAGGTTAGTAGGTCAAAATAATGAGTAATAATTGTAGGTACCAAGAGCTAGGTTGGTATAGCTCTGTATAGCATAAAAATAATTTTTGAAAATTAAATCCTTTATATAAAGCGGGAGAAACCGCTGCGCAAAAAGCTAGTCTTAAATATCTCTTCATATTTTTTCTTTAGTATAATAATGATTTATATAGACAATGAATGACCCATTCTGCTAAACAGCTACACTGTCCCAACTACGAGTAATGAAAATGCTAACTAAGTGTCAGGCCCATGATATATTGACATTCAGCCGCTGTCTGACGCAACACTATTGTGCCCAATTTACAAAATTCCATCGTTTAAATTGTAAATAAAATGTGTACATATTTTGTTTCAATAAATCGCTTTATTGATTTTGCATACAAACTTTGTATCGGCATCATATTTTGAAATGTTATTTATATCTACAGACTTGTAAAGAATATACAGAATTGAAAGTTCTCATGAATACTAACAACTTTTATAATAGGACCAACTCTGAAAGTACAAAAGAACATTTACTAGGTAAATAGATTTATTAAGAAGTCAGGTAACTACATACCTAATGGAATGAGTTTTATTACGCTCTAATCACACATTTTTTATAACCAACCCTTAAATTCAATAAAAAGTTAGGTAAATAAACCTTAAGCAAATAATCCCACTTCTGAGTAACTGAAATAACAGCTAAAGTAAACTTAAAACAAAAATATGAATATAATATAGATTTACTAAAGACAAACAATATTATAGCAAATATTGGATTCATAAAAGATTCTCATTTCCGTTTTCGAAAACTAATCAACTTATAACATCAAAATTACAGGTTCGTTTTTCCAATAATATGTAATCAGATAAACATTGAATTGTTCGTTTCATTTGTAGTAAATGAATCGTTACATAATTAAATCGTACTTGATATGTATTATATGCATTGTTCAATAACAAACAGTTTAATGGATAATTAATTATTAATGTTGTTATTCAATTGTTACTAATTTAAAAACATGGTTTATATATTTGTTATAACTATAAAATATGCTTGCTCATGTTTGCTCTTTTTTTCAATCGATTTAGTCTATAATTATATTCTATTTTGTGTTTAGGAATCGTAAATAATCTTTTGATGTTTAGATGTGTGGAAGTTAGGATATTTGTGATTCATGGATGTAACTTGGCGCATATAAATATAGTTTTTATTTTGTAAATTTGTTGTCACTCACAAACTTTCGCATTTATAATTCTTCTTCTTCTCCCTAGTCGGACACTCTTGCCAGAGTGGTCGTGGTTATGATAGGTCTTGAGTGGCGGCTTTTGCAATCCGTCTCCATTCGGCCCTGTTGCAAGCATTGCGGGAACACTCGGTCATGGTGGAGCATATAATATTAGTAGCCTAATTAATAAATAATTATTTACAAATGTTTTAAATATTGTTACTTGTAAATAAATTTATATTTTTAAAACTGCTACTAAATGGTAGTATTATTATTTAGGAGACATTTTGCAGGAAAAAAAATAGTATGAAACATATAATAATGTTGCAAATATGGCGAAATGAACCACTCTGATCAAAGAAAAGCCTATCTATAGTGAAAAATGGCATGACAATTTTGACATAGAATACTGATATTGTATACTAGCAGTCCCTCGCGATTTCAACCACGTTCCCGAGATAAAAAGTAACCTACAACTTCCGAGAGCAATGTAGCTTCCTATTAGTCAAAGAATCAGACCAGTAACTCAGGAGATTACTTAAATATACAAACAAACTCTTCAGCTTTAATATTAGTAGGTATACATTTAATTACCTAGCTTTTATTAAGCTAGTATTATAATTATACGTATTAAGCTACGTTTATGCTCTAATGACTATTCAAGCTGTGCACTAGAGCGCTATAAATAAGTCGACACTCTGTCCATTTCTGTAGGACTGCGGCGGTGAAATGGCTAGGCGCTCGCCGCAATCGGAAGGTCGCAATTATATCCACTCGTTGGCTATAACACTTTGACGGGATACTAAGGGTTTCAGTAAGAATCACGAATATATATTTTTTTAAATAAAACTTTTAAAATTGTTTTTTAGCGAAGATAAAAACAAGGTGAGAAGAGATTCTTACAGTGTCGGCAACGCGTGTTATCCCTGGTTTTGCAGTTGTCTATGGGCTAGGTACGTTGCCCGGTTACCATCAGGGCTGTATGATGTTGCTACTTTAGTATCTATCTACTATTAGATACATGTAAAAAAAACAAATTCTCAATTTTGAGAATATTAATGCCAAGTTTTAAAATCAAACAATTTTGTATGCTTTTTTAAATTCAGTTTCAAATATAATTTAGTGTCATTGTTGATGCTTCATTTATTCTTCATGTTAGCTTATTTATCATTGAATATTTTGAGTTGTATGTACGTTTAAATAAAGGTGCGTATTTTAAGCTCTTAGCGTGATGGTATATAACATATTGCTATGATGCAATACAATATTGGATTATCAATAATTCTAATGTTTATTATCTTTCCACGTAAATCGGATAGCAATTTTCAACAAAATACATGGTACTGGTATTAACACCTGAATGAACTTTCACACCCTCCGCTTAGACTGAAATAACTGTAGGTACACGTGGTAGAAAATATCTCTGTGGATTTTATATCTTATGTCATTGGAATAGGTTTTGATTTGAAAAGAGCTATGACTTATAAAATGTAACAAGAAATACATGAAAGTCTTCACCTGACATACCATGCTTCAAATTATGACATCATTCAATAGAGCGAAATAAAAATGAAGGCTTGATTGTTGCTAAGATATTTTGACATTTATTTCAGTACGTAATAATAATGTATTTGGATTGTTAAAAAGCGTGTCTAGCCTAAAATATGACATAGTAGGTAAAGGTGGTCCACAAAAGCCAAACAGGCAATATTGCTAGATCAACAGCAGATCATATGCCGATTGCCGATGAAATGTGTAAATTTTAATGAATTTAATATAATACCAATACGAGTTATTTTTTACCAAATATGTTGTAGGATTAATGTTATTCCACAATATTTTTGGTTCCGCTGTGAATTCGGGAAATGGGTTGTATTCCATAATATTCGAATGGCATTTTAATCTTAAAAACTACGTAAAAATATAAATAAACTTTAACACTTTCATGTCATTGGCTAAATTAATGACATTGGAGCAAACCTTTCTAATCTATTTAAATGCTAATTAAATTTACTTTAAAGACGAAGGATAGACTATACAAAAGGCTGTGAATCTCATTGAGATTCTAAGGGATTTCAAAATGCATAATGTTAAAGTCTACCAACTTGATTTATTAGGTACGTAACCTTTAATTGCGGAGGTGAAATATATATTTATTACTTTTATAGTAGAAACTCTATAAATATTGCTTGCCATGTATGTTGTCATGGTTGATCATATAGATTACTATACATATAATATACAACCTTACATATTATAAAACAATGTCCCCCGCCGCGCCTGTCTGTCTGTTCGCAGTAAACTCAAAAACTAGTGAACAGATTTTCATACGGTTTCATAGGTGTACTTAAAGTTGTATGGTAAAAAATGTATATTCCTGTAATATGCTTCATTTTTTTTTATTATTGAGGTAGCAAACGACCCACATGATGGTAAGCGGTATCACTCGCGCATTGCCGACAGTGAAAAATCTCTTGATACCCTTTTTAAAAAACCCTATGCTCAATCCACGACTTGAGTGTCTGCGATAGGAGGTCCTTGAAATCACACAGCGCGAGATTACTTTGGTTCCAGAGTGTGAGGATGGACTCCTTGAGAGGTGAGATGGTAAAAGGTAGCCCTGGGCATCAAGTCAAATAGTTCTTCAAAACACTGTCCATTTTACAAGCAGTAGAACACACATAATAATATGGAGGCAAAGTCTCTCCTCAGACTAGGTACGAATTCTAGCCTGTTTGTGAGCTCAGAATCGTCGACATTTCTAATGGCAAGCCGCTGTATATATAATAGTTCCCTCAGTATAGGTACTAGTATATATTCCCCTAGAGCTTAGTGCTTACTTTTTTCCAGGGTTGACGTCAAAGTTAGTCTCTGTAACATTAATTAGGTACTTATATAATGAACGAGTCCTAGTTAGGCTATAATTACTACTTCAATGCATAGTACTGAACATTGATAGTATCACAGATTAGTGTGGGCAAAGGATACTATAATGTACCTCTGGAAATTATAAATAGCTTGTTGTACCGTGGTTTCACCCTCGATCCCCATTTTACCCCCTAAAATCCTTTCTTATGAGATACCTACGTCATAGCTATCTGAATGCTAAATTTCAGCCCGATTTGTCCAGTAGTGTGAGCTGTGTGTTAATAGAGTATATACTCAGTCAGTCGGTCACGTTTTCCATTTATATATTTAGAAGATTATCATAAACTCACTATATTGAAATATTATTAAAATAATTTTCCGTATTGATAAATTGATATAAGTAAAGATCATTAATAAACGACCATATTTAATAAAAAACTAAGGACGATAATTAAAAAAAACATATTTTTCATTTTATTGTACAAGTGGCCCATTAATGTACAGTTTCCCCTAGTATAGTTTCATTTAGGTACTTGGTTGGCTGCACGCGATTTTCAACGCCTAACACTTTGGGTAAAGTGCGTGCTTATTACGAAAATGGGCGCGGGTCGGGTAAGTTTCCACCGTGTTCGAATATAATGAAAACGCTCACGCAACTCGCAGACATTAGTGTGGCCAAGCCTTTACAATATACGGTTCAAATGTTTTATGCTTAGAATTGCTTTATTTCTGTCTCTACTGATATTTTTAAAATCAGCGTGCTGGAATTTGCTTTGATTATAATGAATTTGTAAACTGTTTTTTTTAATAAAAAATCAAGGGACCTACTTATAATTCATTATTTAGTATATCTCAATTCTTCGTTTTGCTCTTCTTCTTTCATATTTTCTGTCAGCGTTTCAGTAATTATCTTTTTAAATAGGTAATGATAGTTTTTTATATATACCTTATATTGGTATGAGTTTCTTGACGTCAAACACCCATCACAGAAATGGCAAATTCTAAACAAAATAATAAATTGGAATATTTAAACCTTAATTTGCAGCTAAAGAGAAAATATGAAAAAAAATAAATTAGTTTAGTTTAAAAGCGGACTGAGAATCAAGGACTGTGTAAAGGTGCTCATCCACTACACTGATCCAACGATAGGAAAGAAATATAGACAGACACCGTGTGTAACAGAAGAATGAATAAAAGATTGAATGAAGATTTAAATAAAATAAATGATTGCGATGAATTGAAACCTCCTTCTTTTTTGAAGTCGGTTAAAAAGAAAATAAACGACAGGACGAAACTGGGGGGGTGGAAATTTTTGAAAAATGACCAATCGCGTCACAAATGGTTTAGTTTGATGTTATTAGAGGAGTCCTATACTATACATAAAATACAACAGACACCATTAAAAATTGAGAAAAAGAAGTAAGGGTGTGGCATGATACGATAATGCAAACTATTATTGTCACATGTCCTGCCTCACATGCAAATTTTTTCACCATTTGTACCATTAAGGGTGGCATTACGGCGCTAATAACAGCAATTTTGCTTACTAACTGGTTTTACGCAATAAAAAATAACTTGCCATATATTTTTATGTGACTCGTGTGGTTCTAAGTGGTGGTCTGCCTTGGTTCCCCACACACATCCAATTGTTTTCTTAAATACCCCCCTGTGTGCGCACTGCAAGGCCATTAAACTAATGTAATAAAGCTATTAATGTAAATATGACGATAAGTTAGTTTATACATACGAGTATGTTTATGGGATTTTGTTATAATGACACACAAGTTGGTTGCATACAAGTTATTTTTGACGCTGCGACCAGCCTGCAAGACCAAAAGCTCAGTGTATATGAACCTTAATGAGAAACAAAAAATCTACTCGTAGCACACTAATTGGGTGCTAAGGTAAATATTTAAAAAGGTGAGCGGAAAACGTGAGGTTTTAACTTTTCAATTACGTCAATTAAGAGTGCCAAGCTGCTTGGACCGGAATTATTAGGACTAAGGTATTTGAGCGTTTGTTTTCAGTGAGTAATCAAGAATTTTATTTTTCATTGATAAGATTCAAGAGCAGCCGTGTTCACTTCTACTAATAATAGGCAAGATTTTTCAATTAGGTTATTTTATTTGAATAACTTTATGTTTTTTTAGGATACAATTTAAGTATTTGTTACTAGTGTCAGTTAGTAAATAAATCAAAAACGAGCATATGAATGAAAAATATCTCGGTTCTTTACTCAATCTTGGTGGTTTATGAATTAAATAACTTCAATCTTATAAGTTACTGAATAGAGAAGTCATCGAAAAAGTACTTCGCAAGGACGGTGCTATACCTACGACGACAATTCTTTTAATATCGTCGCTTTGGCTCCAAATAAAATATCTTCACGGATAGCATGTGCCTGACGACGTTATTTTCTCACAGGAGACAATTTTTACTTTTTAAAACACAGGGAAAATAAACAACCTGAGTTCCATCTTGAGGATACAAAATGTCAAGGAAAATGGACGATGGTAAAGTTGGTACATCCTGTACATAATTTACTTTTATAGCCAAGCTTGATGGCCAATGCTGCCTAAGCGTGGTCGTATAAATGAACCTGGCTTTCCGTCATTATGGAGATGGTGACGCCTGGACGTGCATCAGTTATCGTAACTGTGTCAATTAAAATGATTAACTATGTTTATTATGTATTCGATTTTCCTGAAACACTATTCATTAGTAGTTGTAATGTTACTTTATATAAATACTAAAGCAAATAATTTATTTGACTCAGAGACCGACCAATCACGAACGGTTCACAGTGTTCTGTCGGTAAGTGCTGGTCCGTTCAGAATTTAACGGTTTCTATGGATATATTATGAACTATCGAAAATTGATATGTTGTACTGTGAGCAGTATGGCACAGTTCACAATGTATCGACAGTTTATAATCTAGCGTGATGGATTGTAAACTAGCGGTGTTCGCAATCATACGGTGTCATATACATATATAGTATAAGTATTGATGTTTTTAATACTTATAAAGGGCTTTAGGTTACGCTACTATATTTTCCAAGTCTTTTATTCTTCGACCTTACCCTCGACTTCATAAATGATGTCAAACTCTTTGTCACTTCTGTGTGTTCGTCTACTATCGTGAATTGATTTCCATTTACATATAAAACGTTTTACCACGATTACTTTGTACCGCCGTTTATTACTTTTCAAATGGGCCATGAAAAGATCGCTTTCCAAATTATTTACGCTTTTATTTTAATTTTGCTACGTAAAACGGTAGTGAATTAGCTCCTTAAATGGTCAGCAAAAAATTCAAATTATTTACATTTTAATTAATTTTCTTATGAAATATTTTTCCGTGTATTCGAAGGAAATTCTTTATGTGTAGCTTAGGCTGGCAAATTTGGAATATTGTAATTAGGAATTTAATTTTTTTGTGACACCGTTATTAAAAAAATATTTATTCATATTATTTAAACATCTGAAAATATATAACATCTATTTTACAGTTAGTTACTTTTTACAATTTTATGCTTTTTAGTGTTTTGAAGTTTTTTATTTTTCAATTTTTAGTTTCTTATATTTTATCACTGACCTACTATAAGCTATAGTTGTTCCTTTTGACACAATTGCAGCTTCATAATGTTTCGGATGGTATTTTATCGACCTGTCAACTATCTTTTGTTTTATCTAATTTGACAGATTTGTATAGAGTTTCGTAATATAGCCCAATTTTTGGCGAAACAGATATGTTGATACAATGCTATCGAAACATATTGCAAATGTGACAAAATTAACAATTTCCAATAAAATCAAAACCGAATTGCGGAACAGAATGAAATTGATAATCGATTAATGCATAACTGTGTGAATAACATATAGTTCAATTATATTACTTTATTATATTCCTTTCGGTGTGTTCCGACAGCTACACTTGAGAGCCAGTTCCTTTCTAGGCTTTGTGTGCTTACCATCATCGGCCACATTATCACTGACCACGGTGAGATTGTGGTCAAAAACAGGCCTATACAAAGTAAAAAAAAAAAAAAACTTTCACTAGATGAAAACCCGGCTTCGCTCGGGTGAAATATACTCGATATTCCTGTAGTTATCGGTTCTCAAGGAATATTAAAGGCAAAGCAAGGCATAGATTCGCAGAGCATCGTTCATTGTGTTTAATAAATACTATTTTCCGTATATAAAAAGTACTCTGTGATCACTATGTAAAACTAAATGAACACTGAAAAATGTACATTTCTTTCGACTTTCGTTTTGGCATTTTGTGTATTTTGCCAGTGTCAAGGTGAGCATTGTATTTTATATTCTTCACGTATTTTTTTTATTTCTTGTCAAGTAAATTTGAATTCCGGTTATTAAATCATATTCAAGTCATTGTCAGTCAGTTTATGTTTGGTCTCATTAGTTATTAGGGTTTTAGTACAATGGTAGTCGATCTACTAAAAAAATTCATGGACTTTTAGAAACAACTTGAAAAGCCTACCTACTTACTATACATGTAATCATTTCATTTCACTTCACTGGTGCACTTGTATTGATCTTTATTGGACAACATACTACCGATAATATTCAATATAACTCAAAATACACGATGTTATGAAAATAAAATGAAAACGAAACGTCACTTCGCAAGTTCCCACCAAAAAGTCCAAAATGTACATTCAAATTTTATTATTTTTCGCGTGACCACGATCAATGCAACTTGATCGAAACGTCGAGGTTAGTCAAAATTATATTTTGATAATATTCTATGCGCGAATAGACCCGTTACATTACTATAAACATGAATTGTGTTCGCGAGAGTTTAAACAGTATTATTTTTAAATGTCATCCGGTGTCAGTGACGTTTCTCTAGAATGGTCAATATGGAGACTGTAATTTGTCTGTCAGCAGTCAGCACCATTAGAATTTAACAAAATACTCGACAATCCGAAATTTGCGGATATATGTTGTCTACTCAAAATCTTTATTTTTGTGTTTTATATTCAGGTAAGGTTTCGATCGAGTCTACCGTACCCTTTGACGAAATTATTAATAATGATTGTTAATTTTCTACAGAAAATTATTTTCTTTTGGTAGCCAACGAAGTGTTATGTTCATATCCGTTCTTTACAAGAGTGAATAACTCTTTTGAATGGTTTTTATTGTGGCCGACAATATTATACTGTTCAAATTTATATGAAGTTGTTTAGCAAATTTCCTCTTTCATTACGATTTTCATGTCGATCGTAATTTGTGGATTGTCGGACACGCAATCAAAATCGAATATTTCATTACTTTTTGCATCAAATAAACATTTAGTTAGAAGCTTTTTGTTAGTCAAAGTCAAAGCCATTTAGGAGAGCACATATAAGGTCAAAGCTACCACCGCAATTATGGCAATTCAGCCGCGAATTATGGGGATCATTAAGGCCAATAACCTTGATGATTCGTCCATACAACAAACTCAAAGCTTAAGGCGCCCGCCCTCAAGTGAGATTCGGGGATTTTATGCTTCGCCATTATGAATTTAGAATGAAGGTAGCTGATACCCTAGATTTAAATATAGGCTACTTTTTATCCATCGGGAATATAAGATCCCTCGAGAACGCGGGTGAAACCGCAGGGCGGAAGGTAATAAAATATAAATGCAACCAGTCCATCACATTTTTATACTATACTATAGTTACAATCAAACAAAATGTAGGTACCTATGACCTGTACTTTTGAAAGAAAATAATATGTATTATTCTCTAAAAGAAATAACAATGTGTTGAAAGATGCTATTATCCAAGGAAATTATGAAAACAAAAGCGGTGCGTGCTACACACAATCTAACGAAAATAACTAAAATACATATTATTAAGCTTTGATTACAACCTAAAACCTAAGTGGTACGTTACATTGACCATGATTTATGTTTTACTTAGAGATTATAGCAAAAATATGTTTCATCATATCAGCCGAAAGACGTCCACTGCTGGACAAAGGCCTCCCCCAAGGATCTCCACGATGGCCGGTCTTGCGCTACCCGCATCCAACATATGTTTATTTCGATTATAATATCTCGATTTCGGATTTACAGCAGATACATTTGGAAATAATTAATTGATTAAAATGAGTTACATTATGTAGCTTTGATGTGGGTAGTTTTTCTTGTAACACTGGCAACACTTCACTTTCCTATGCGTGCGGTATTGGAATAAAATTTAATCTTCGACTACCCTCAAACCAACTGAGAACTGATGCAGCGAATAATACCTCCAAGAAGTAGTAGTACGTTATCTACAACGGAACGATTAATATCGAACTTATCGTGACATCCTCAATTCCTCTGAACATTCTTATTTGTGGATTTTGAGGTGAGCAATACCAACCCAGCAGTTACCAGAACATGGAGCGCATAACGACCAAGGGTGATCAACAGTTAGATTTCCAGGTATACGTGCGCATTATATTATATTGTTACCGGGAAATATCTCTTTACAGTATGACACAACTTAGATGAAGCATCGGCAAAATTCGTAAAACCGATCATTTCCGAAAAGAGTGCGTCTACAATATTACCCATGTTTATTAGTACTTTAGGCGAAAATGATCCTGTTGACTGTTGAACGTTGAAGGGCGCGATAATGAATGATTTTTATTAGTTGTGTAAACCGGAAGTGAAGTGTAGATTATACGATTTGCCGATGCTACATCTAAGTTGTGTCATACTGTATCAGACATTACTGTGTAAGGAATTTAGAGGGGTCATCGACCCAGTTGCACGTCACAAATATAAGTTTTAAAAGAAATTGGCTATCAAACGCAAATCAAAGAACTTATCTCCTTGGTGTTGAATGACAGACTTTTAACTCTAGGCTTATATCCTTCCAGACTGGTAATACAAAGTACCACCTTGTGTCAAAGTCTCAATATTTAAAAACAAAAGCGATAACATAAAAGAGATAAAAAACGATTCCAAAAAGTGAACATAAAATAACACAGATATAAATGTTAAGCACAAACAAATCGAAGTAATTGTGCGTTATCTGTTTGAATGATCGTAAGTAATAACGCTCGTTTGTCATTTTTCCATTAAAATAAACGCTGCGCGGTTATAAACTTTGAACATTTATAACTGGTAATTTATGACCGGTTTATGGTATTGATAAATCTGCTACCTGGTTGTGTGCGAACCTCAATCGTCCGTAACACGAGAGCAATCAACATTATCCACCAAAAAACTACATTCATCATACGTAGGTATAGATATTATGTATGGAGGAATTCCCACACTATTACAAAGTATATTTAGTAGATTCCGCCCCGCAGTTTCACCCGCGTTCCCTAGGGAGCTTATGTTTTCCCGGGATAATTGCGTGAAAGAGTAACAAACATCCATCCATCCATTCATACATACATCCATACTCATAAACTTTCGCATTTATGATATTAGTAGGATTATTAAATTAAATAATTATTAATGTACAATAATTTAAGTATTATGAGTTTGATCGAACGTACTTTCATATGCCATTCTATAATTTACTCACACAAACTCAATACAATAGTATTACGTGTATGTGTGTGTTTAGACGTCAGAATGTATGGAAAAGAGAAAAAGAAATTTAGGTGATGGAATACTGCGAACCTTGCACTAAAAAAGGACATTGTTAGTATTACTCTTTTATGCAATTCAAATTAATAAGTAGTGATTTTGTTTCAGGTGTTATTGATTGCTTAAGGCGATGTCGGGTCGCCATGGGACGCAGTGGTAGTGCAATGGAGGTATGATACTTTTCATTACCATTTTCATTATTTCAATGAATGTATCTTATAGTACTAATAAATAATTAGTTATGAGACTGGATGTTTTTTTTCTCGAAATTTTAAGGGATTATTGTACTCATTATTATTAACAACTTTTACTATGAAAATTTTGAGAAAAAAAGCATCCATTTTATGGCCCAATAATTTTTATATGATAGTTCCGGTTAGCATGGTTGGAAAGATAATTTTCCTGTCAAGCAATAGTTCGTAAGTTCGATTATCAAAAAACATTTGTGTTACAACTTACATACTGTTTGTCCTGAGTTTGGGTGAAATAAGTTTATATATTATAATAAATATTAAGCATTGCTTTGTTTGAGATTACTTTACCATATGTGAAGAATATCCCAGGATATACTATCCATTATTTCAAAATACATCTTCAAACCTATTTTCGGTGTCCGCCTGATGATAAAAGCTGTTACCAAAGCCTATTGTTTACAAAAAACTTGTTGCATGGGTTTTTTTAAATATACATTTTCTCTACAATATTATTAAAGCACCAACAATAATTAAAGTGAAAATTTAATATACAATAATGTTTTCTGCTACAGTTACAGTGGGGTCTGGTATTTTTTAACGACAAACAAAACGGAAGAGAGTTTGGAACTTGGAGTATCGTTTGTCGAACGTTGAACCACGCTTAGTTTGTACCAAGTGATGGCGGTTTTATTTGTTTCTTTATTTATATCAACTGCTACATTAAATTATACATCATTTATTTGAAATATACTGAATTATTTTAGTTTTATAAACATGGCATTTTAATTGCTAAAGTAACTAGTAGGAGTTGAAACCAACGAAAAATATAATTTCAAACTTTTCTAGTAACGAGATCATAATAGATAATTTTGATAGCTAATTTCGAAGGGCAAAAGAAAGGAAAGACAAAATTAAAATATAATATACATAGATAATTGAATAAATTTAAATCAGGTATTAACATTTTTAATTAATCCTGCAAAGAAAGACTACCTACTAATTTTACACTGATTTATTATCCCAAAATAAAATGTATTTTTTTGAACGCAGCTATTTTTACCGCTGGCCGCTCTTACCTTGTGCTACAACATTAAAACTACGCCGCATCTGTGTTCCTTGTCTCGGTACAGTTTCATAACTAGGGCCGCAGGATGTTGTGCTGACAAGCGCCGCTACACCGACATTACTTTACATTTTTTCTTTTTAAACTTCTCAATGTCGATGCTGAAGTGTTGTGCTTATTATTCTTGTTCTATGTTTTATAAATGGTATCTTTGGTTAAGGCAGGCAGTGAATAAAAACTTTTTGTGTGGGTTGTAATAATACATGCTTAGTTGAAAATTAAGGAAGAATGGTTACGGGACATACAAAAATTATCTAGGCCCGGTGCAAATAAAACATACCTTTCGGATCTCAGATTTTTTGTAGAACAAATGACCATTCATCTATAAAGGTACTAATTTCACGTTTTGAGGGATATTTTTTATTACAGAACAACAAAAAAAAAATAGCTAGATAAAATCATACCTACATACCTTCATTTTTTTCTATTTATGTTCATCAATATTAAATTACTTAGCTTACTAATTAATACTAAATATACAGAATTTTTGTAATCCTCTTAGTGAAGTAACGAAACACATTCCAAGAAACTGTCCCCTCACTCTAATTATTGAAGTTCGTATTAAAAAAGTTTTTGGTCCAATCGAAAGTTTTCATGTATTTCTATGTGAGAAATCTCTGGGATTTTTCTTATTTCTTCACTGAAATTCACAAGTTTTGTCAGAATCTCATCTTAACTGCATTTAAACTACGGATAGTTGGTCTAGTATATTTTATATAAGATATTTGCACAACTGTTTTTTTTTATGAGATGTAGGAATTTAATTTCGCAGAAACTATTCATTAAGACTTTGTTGTTGTCAACGTCACAGCATTATTATTTTTTATCTTTATACCGCAAAGTTTAGATGCCTTTACCATTAGGTACTAGTAAAGTAGTCATTTCAGAATCAGAATTGTTTGTCAGTTTCTTGCATAGGTTTTTGCGTAAAATTACGTTTTTATGTAGAGATAATTTTATTTGATTTATTCATCATATTTTTCATTGGTTACTAGATGATATTACTGCAACAGATGAGTGAGTCATTAATCTTTTCAAATATTTCTGTGCAAATTATTGTCAACTCAAAGTTGTTCAAAATAAAAAGGATTATTTAGAAAGTCTTGGAAGTCAGGCAAATCTCGGCTTCAGGAAGTTAATACACACATGCTGAGCTGCGGGCATCCCGAACAAATAAATCCACCGTAGGTACCTACACTTCAAACGCAGTCTCTTTGTTCTTTGTTAAGCTCCGTTTTTATATTCTCCAAAGTTATATGTTATGTATGAAAATACACCGGAGCACATATTTGCATTTAATGGCCTCATAATGGCCACTTTTATGTCGTAGGGAGTCGTTGAAATTCTCATTTACTATAGTTATACTGGTATAACAATTATATGAATGTAGATTACCAGGAATATGAGCTTTATCGCCTAATAAAAGTCTAAGTGGGCTTAATAGCAATAGTCTCAGATAGCGGATAACCCTTTATCTAACATAGGTATCTAGATACCTAAATAGTTTATCTGTTTAATTTTATTTTTTTCAGTTTCGGTTTGACAAACGTCGCTACCGACTCTGCAATTGCTATTTGGGATATTTAATTAAACTATATATTTACTATCAGTATATATCAGTACGGATCATAAACTTAATTCAAAATTATGAAGTTAAAACACACGCAAATTTATGGACAAGAAAATTACCCAGTAGACCATATTAAAAGTAAAATTAGGTCCCCTCCCAAACCTTCATAACGACAGCGACAGATGTACTGAAACTTGGTAAAAAGTTAGTCCAATGTGAAACTGCCGTCTGAGACAATTCGTACCAATTTAGAACTCACCAAAATTACAACGCTATAGGTCTGATTCATACTGATCGGACGACATAGTAAGGTGTAAAAAAATGTTAATTGTTGGTAAAATCTATATCTATATCTATTTATACTCGTATTTATACAAATAATAAAGCTAAAGAGTTTGTTTGATTGAACGTGCTAATCTCCGGAGTTACTGGTCCCATTTGAAACATTATTTCACTAATAAGAAGCTACATTATCCCCGAAGGTTATAAGCTACTTTTTATTCCGGAAACGCAAATGTAGACGCGGGAAAAAGCTAGTGATAAAATAAACCTTAAATATTAGGTATTTTCTATAGCAGAAGGTTTACAGGCAAGTTGCTAAGTGGCTTCCGTTGTCTGTCTATAGATGTTAACAATACGAGTACCTCGCGGAAATAACCGATGTGTTGCCGGCCTACAATGCCCAGAAGGCAACTGGCTCTCAAAAGCAACTGCCAGAATATATAGGTTGGTGTTTGGCGATAGAAATGCTAAAATATTTAAAATGGCCGCTCAACGAAATTAGTTCGGAGCGATTAAGAAATTCCTTACATCTGCCCCAAAAATGCCTTTTGTATTTTAGTCTTAAAATTCTTTCGTCGTACGAATCAGGTCACGCAAACATAGATATTATGCAAATTTGAAGTGTTGCACGTAAAACCGAGCTAATTACAAAAATATACTAACTTCCAACCGCACCACTTTTGTCGTATCGGTGTGAATAATCCCTTACTCGCTTTATTACCAAGTTGTGCATGAAACTGGTTTAAGTGTTAGAGTTTTATGACGCACGTGAAACGTTTATAACTTTGTGAGGTGAGATGACTGCGCACAATTTCATATTCTGTTTATTGTAATGTTTAACGACATAATGTACCACACACTTTTATAACATATTGTAAAAGTTTGTTGGACCTAGATGAAGACTCATATTGTATCTAGACGATTTCACCCAAAATAAAATGTAAACCTAATAATGTATGAAACTATTTTTAGAATCCACCCGCATGTTCCACATGGATCCCTAATAATACCAATTCCCACTGGTATCAACACTACTACTGACACTTCCAACACGTCACAATCGCGAACTATGTGGCTCCTACATAAGTTCATACTCAATAAAAAATAACATATTGAAATTAAATTATTCTATTTTCTTAATCCTTCATACTACACTAAATATTCTTATATTGCAAATTATCGAAAACAATCTTAAAAGATTTACAAATGTAGTATATTCTTTAAGATTACTGATAACGAATAATAATTGCCCTTTTGGGTGAAAATCTCAAATATCGAGGCCGTCAATATTATTATTCCCTTCGGTAATTTCGCTATCCATCTCACAAAAATAATGGGATTCCGAGTAAATGACATGGGATTTATCGGATTGAATATTCATGATTAATTCAGAAGTTTCTGATAAATGGTATATCTTAGAGCAGACAGATTATAATGCGATCCAGTGGAGTAACGTTATTATCATGTGACCTTTGAAAGCATTAATCAACTCTATGATGAAGCTTTCAAGTTTTACATAACTATGATTTCACAAATCATCAACGTCGTCCTGTGAATAAAATTAATCAAGGATCATTTTATTTTTACGTGTGTTTTTTTTTTCTATTCTTAATAGTAAACATTTGAGAATTTACAATAAAATTGTTCTGATAATAATTAAATTAAATTTTTGTTTTTTTTTTACTAAAAGTTTCAAACGTTTAATGAAGCTTTCTTCGGTACCGTTTCAGCATTCTGAAGAAAGTTTCCAAGTTTCTGTTATATACTTTGGCTCATAACAAATTACAATCCTTATAATAAAAAGTAATCAGTGGTACCAAAACAGTGGAACTGAAAGGATGGAAAATTAACATTAAGACCAACTTTTCTTGTTGACATCCGCTCTTTATTTGTTTTACTTACTTGTTGTTTCAATGTTCTTGCTTTTGTTTCAGACATTTTTTATGTGATTTTGCGTAAAAATAATGAACAGCAGAAGTAATTGTAGATGCTGTGAATTATATTCGTAAATATTTAAAAATCGATCGAGTTGATGAGCAAATGCCAGCCAAAAAAAAAAAATCTTCTGTAAATGATTTCTTAAATAAAATAGAAATTCATAGCTACAACATATACAAAATGTAACTAATATTTTCACTTCCAAAACTAAGTTACCTAAATGAAATTAATGAGACTGGCTCTTAGTTGAGAAACTCCTATTTAGCATGTTTTTAGGTACAAACAATTTAATTATTAGCTGTCTATCAATCTTCAGTTCTTAGTAAGGCTATAAACAGTTCTATGTAATTTTGACTAAACAATGAGATGAAACTTTGAGTAGACAAAGCCTTGCTATGACCTAAATTTACCGACAAATATAATGCAAATAGTGTTTAAGACGTCCAAAATTGTTAAGGATGACTTTGCTTCAGCCAATGTGGTAAATTTAGTTAAATTAAAATATTGTAAATATAAATTCAACAAAAGGTTGAACCTTTCGAATCAGTTTGGACCAAATTTTAGACGTTGGATTTAACAGTAGGTAATATTGTAAAACACTAAGTAGATAATTTAAAGTTGTATAGATTTGATGAATCATTACAATTGTTATAATATAAATGTAACATTCACAATCTACAGAATATCTAAACGCATACAAAGAAGACAGAAGTTTTGAATACAAGCACCGAGTACAAAGTTTGGACGCCTCGGGACGTTAAAACGTTCAACTTGTGTCTAAATAACAACTCACTACAACGGAATATAAGTGCAAATTTCCATTGCAGTACAATTTAAAAAGAGACAACGTTGCAAACTTGGAATGTGGAGTGGCTGAAATATGGAATTCAATGAGGCGCTGAATGTGGTGATGTTTTTCGTTGGTTCCATTGTATCTTTATTTGTAGCGGACTTGTTTTTCACGAAATTATAGGGGTAGTTAGAAAAAGTTTTGCCATTTTGTAGAAAAGTAATATGGGCTTGTTATTTAGGGTAACTTTGTTATTTAGCATTGATTTGACTAACACATTAGAATCTTTTGTTGTATGAACATCGAATTGCACTTTGCTACTCATACGTCATTAACAAAAGACGAGAAGACGTTTTAAAAATGTTCTTACAAATTGTTGTAAAAAACCATGAAAATGAAAATCATATCGCCTGACTGCTAGTAAAGAGGTTTTCGTATAGTTTAATGTAATGTGGTTACTATAGACATAATAACTTTGCAAAGTCACCAAGTCGGCGCTTTAGTTAAGAATTTTAATAGGAACTATAAAGTTACTCAAAGAAATGTTTAGGGTTGGAAGCCATTGCCACGCTATCAAAAGAACGGATATAAATTTTCCTGCCGCAAAATTATTATTTTTGTTTTGATTGTGAACATAAAAGATATTTTACACATTATATACCCGATGATACTTGTTTAATTATTTTTTATGTAGTTTGTATATTTGTTGTAAATATTGTATACTTAAAAAAATTATAAATTCTATTATTGATCAAACTCAACTCAAACTCAAAACTCATTTATTCAGTTTAGGCCCTAATAAAGCACTTATAAATGTCAACAGTTACAATTTTTACAATAGACTACCAAATACATTTGTATATGAGAATAGGAGTAATTACTTAGCACTCCTCGAAAGTTGGTGTATTTATGTCCAGGCTCTACTTATCTGAGACCATCGCAACGAGTCGGGCCAAAGTTAAATGAGGATGAAAGTCTATGGGTTGTGAGTTGATACCGGGTCTAGTTTGTGAATTACAAACTACTTAATCTCGTTTGGTACCAACAACTTAAACGGGACCAGATTAAGATTGGCTCCGTCGATTCGTACGACGCCCGACGTTGCGAATAGTACGCCAATTAATTTATTGAATACGCTATCAGAGTTACGCTTAGCTCTATAAGTAGTTGAAATTTAATTTACATTTCTCTCCTCGTTTGGAAAATTTAGTTTGCTCTGTGAAATGTACCGTTTATATTTTAGTTTTTTTTGTAAAACAAACTGTTTTTTTTTGTTGGTTCAGAAAAAGTTTGTGGGATTGATCTATGTTTTAATATTTGTTTAATTTCCATTTATTATAATAACACCCGCGTTCTCGGGATATTTAGCAGGTACCTAACTCTAATATGTGTTTCATCGTGCCATATCTATACAAGACTATGATATCAGCGTGCAATCATAATAATTAGTACGATATATTTTCTTATCATTTCATGTTTCTTATATCTTCCGTATATCATATGCGATTTTAATTTTAATTTCATTTTTTTACAGTATTTTTATATTTTGTCAAGAAAGGCGACATAAAATCTTATTGTGTTTTTCACAATCATACATAATAATTAGTACATATATCTTATTGTTGTTGCCAACAAAATGCCTTCCGGGGGCACTCGAGGGTAAACCCAGCGCATGCCGTAATCGAATCAGGATATGAGTTTACTCGTGTCGGAAATTGTTTTTGGCTCTCAGTTTTCATTTTTCATGTAATTTGTTTATATCTTGCCGACAGCGAGCGCGTCGTCAGTAAACGGAATATGGTTTAATTAAACTTATGTCTGATTCCCCATATTTGAAATTCTTGTTGGAATTATGTAGTAATGTTTTTCAGAATATTTCCTTTTTTATTTAAGATAAAATACTGTTGAATTGTATTAGGTAGGTACTGTTAAAATTTTATCAGAAAAACTTGACGAATTTAAAAATGTTCAACATTTCAATAGAATACTTTGAAGAATATTGCTGATACTTAGTTAATAATTAAATTATTGAAATACTTTTGTGAAATATAGCTCTCTCTCTCTAGTATTAGAAATATGATAGTTACAACACCATATACGATGGATGCATGTGTGAATATAGACTATACATACTCCACATTTAAAGGTTTATATTTAACATTATATTTTTCGTTTTCATTTGGTTTGACCGCAATCTTATCTAACACATTTCAACAACATAACGTAGGATTTAGAAGAGGTGACAGGTTTAATATAAGGCTTTCCGAATTCCTGAGGCGTGTGTAAGTTTAAAGCTCCTAACATTATATGACATTAGCTAGCGGAACATTATCGCGTTGTAAACCGGAGATTTAACGACACAGGTACGAGTAACACAAAATGTTACCGCGTGTTACCTTCTCGGGATAACTATAGTCTGTCTGCTATATCGCTTGGATTTCAAGCAATAGGTACTATTTTTTACTATGCTATTTTAGATTTACCGGAACCGAACCACCTAAACAATATTAACAAACAAATTTTATATAAGTACTAAAATATATTTTACTTTCAATACAAAGGGTTATTTTTTATGGAATAGTTGTGATACAGATAAAACGAATTATAAAACTTATGGAAATCGAATCTTTTACTTTAAATAGCTCTCAAGTTCCTTAAATTGCTACTTCCATACTAAATTTCATCAAAATGTGTCCAGTCGGTTGGGCGGGAAGAAGTAACAAACAACTCTCACAAACTTTCGCATTTAATTTTATATTACGAGTATTACGAGTAGTAGGATTTACTGGTTGTCCCACTCGCTTCTATCAGTATCCTGTTCATATTATTGGTCGAAAAATACCTTGATGTATTTAATTAAAATTGATTTCGTAGATTAGATAGATAACATTTTATTGTACATCCAAAAAAATAAATAAAATTTAAAAAAAATCTGTGGTAAGTAGGTACTAATGGTTGTCTAACGGGCGTCTAATCTCTAACAAGCTATATCTTCCAGACAACCTTTAGATGGAGAGGAATTAATATACCTTTATTTTAGCAGAAATAAATAAATTACATTCGCTTAGAATATAATATAATTACATAAACTAGAATAGAAATAAGTATTATTGTTCACTAAGTGGCAATTTACGTTAGTGAATAAAAAAATGACATCTAATTAGGTTTCTCGCTTGATGCGAGTGTTTCATTCATTGTCATTTTTATACTTAAAGTTGACATTATTATGTAAGAGCCGTCTTTCTTTATATTTCTAAATTCAAACGTGATGGATGGTAAGGATATATGGATGGTATATATTTTATTTTTAATTGGCCACTTATATGATGCAGGTAGCAAACTTAACGAGCTTGCTTTGGCTTAATTTCTTTTAAGTTTTACGATTTTATAAAACAATAAATTTGACAATGTAGTATATTAATGAAACAGACAAATATAAAAATATATACCATAAATACGTTTTTCCCTAACATAAAGACGTTTAGTTCAAAAACAATCTCTATCCCTACCTCTGCAGCTAAGAAATGTTTTTTAACCCACATTTTATACATACAAAGTACCTCTGTAGCATCAAAATTTAAATATTCTTATTAAAATGTTAAAAAGGTATTGAATGTAATATAAATATATAACTCATTACTTAAATTCAGCTAACAGTTGACTTGGTAGATTATCACCTGAACAAATACTGCGAAAAGAAATTCAATCAAATAGATTGCGGCAATCTTTTAAAAGGTTTCACCACTTACAATGATTCGGTGTTATAAACAGCTTGTCATTTAATAAATTGCGAGGTCTGTGGTCACCATGCGACGGTTCCATAGCTCGTCTGGGATAGCCTCAAGCTGTTGTATTTATTGGCAAATTATCAAAAATGGTAATTAACAACTTTAGAGTGGAAATTGTATGGTAAAAGATTAAATTTATTTAAAACTAGCTTCCGCCCCGCGATTTCAGCCGCGTTCCCAAGGGATCTTATGTTTTCCCGGGATTTATAGTTATTCCAGGGTACGATCTAGTAGGTGCTTTATTAGCTTTCGTTTTTTATTTTTTGTTTCACGTTGAACTAGTGCATGAGATTTTAATTTATCAGAAATGTCATTTAATATAAATATATGATTCTAAGGATACAGTTAGGTATATTTATTTCTGATAAATATATTATTCTAAGGATCGGTTGCTCGTAAGCGCGGTCATAGTATGGTTATAGTTAGGTTAGGTTTAAGTTGACTATAGTCAATTTTAACCGCCGAAAGTAAGCAAACTGGGTTGCTCGACCGAAGGAGATCGGTCATCGTCAAAGTGAGTCTACGATCAAAGCATGGTAATAGGTAACTTTGACTATAACTTTAACTAAAATGTACGAGCAACCGACCCTAATGCTATCATTTTTCAAGTCAAAGAGACTTAATTGAAAGAAAAGAAGACAAATAGAAAGGTGGAATAAACGCATATATGGCCTAAAACAGAATACGAATAAAAAAACAAATATTCATTAGCTTCACGCTGTTATACGAAGGTATGATGAAAAAACGGTCATTGCACTTTCTAGATTAATCAAGGAATAACTAGGATTATTACTCTGCGAAATGGATGAATTCTTTTTGAAGCCTCATCTTTTTTAATGAAATATTTAATCTACGTAGCTATTTGAACCCTTTTATTTAATATTTGAAAATATACATATACCTAATTTATTTATAAAGGATTTTGAAGTCTTGAGTTTAATATTCAAAATATTTAAATAACTCAGAAGTTAGGTAATGACATTGAATGCTATTTAACATTGTACTTGAACAAAGGGTTAACTATAAAAGCTTTAGCAAGATTATCAGGAACTACAAAACAAAGAGTGGGTAATTTACTAAACTTGGCTTCAGGGATTCAGTGTTGCATCATCGATCCTTTGTTTATCTGTATACAATCTCGGAAACAATGTTGCCAGCCCTGAAGTTGCGATACGGCACTAAAATGTCTATTATCATGCCTTCAACATTGTTAACTCAGTGCATAAAAGTTGTAAGAATTTTTCATACATACGAAAGCGGTTAAGTTTTTGATTATTTGGCTATTTGCAGGCATTTTTGCCTGATGATAAATGAAGAATATTATCTGTGGTTTGATTACATTCATCATCACGACTAAGACGTGTAGGTATTAGGTTTTGTAAGTATATACTTACAAAAAATACTAATACCTAGATAATTCTCTTTGCTTACTTACCTACGTATTAGAATAGTATCCAATATATATAATATAATCTATACTAATATTATAAAGAGGAAAGATTTGATTGTTTGTTTGCATTGAATAGGCTCCGAAACTACTGAACCGATTTGAAAAATTCTTTCACTAATAGGAAGCTACATTATTCCCGTAAGTTATAGGCTATTTTTTATCCCGGGAACGCGAGTGAAACCGCGCAGAACAGCTAGTATCCAATAAAATCCTTCTTTTTTAAATGTACAAAAAGCAGGATATACAATAATTCAGACAAGTTTCTAGATGTAAATTAGCTAATGGCATCAATGACATATTTTAAAAATAAATAAAACGTCACAGGTTGTTTTTTTTAACTGTAGCTGTAATAAATGTGATATATTTATGTCAACAGTTATTATGAGTACAGTATGATAGGAAGTCGTTATATAAATTGCGGGAGTTACATTCATCATTAAGTGAAACATACCATGAAGGCAACATATTCAAGTCGGCCATTTTCAAGGGCTGTAAGTAGGGTAAGTGCGGGCTCATTAACCTATGCCTAATGATGTGCCGGGTGTCTTAATCCCCCTTTAGAACTGTATTAAATCACGGTTGGACTGAGCTCTGTGTTGCATGCTGAGAAATAATTGGCACTATTCTTATTCAAGGATTTTGTCTATGGATAGAATAAGTTTTTGCTTTTGTTTCATTCATTAGAGGGATCAAAATATAGTTTAGATGATTTTAATTCTGAAGGTTATTAAAATCGTATCATTTGGCTATCAATAAAATTATTACTAGATCAGTAAATTAATGTCACAGTAAGTTTATTGAAATACTATCATTGAAATCTTAATCTTATGTAATTTAATTTAACATTAAAATATGTTTTTGTTTTTTATAAATAAAGAGAAAAGTAATTATATTATATTTCTAATTTCCAAACTAATTAAATTCATTTCTTACCGCAGAATTCATTATGATCATCAAAAGCATATAAAATATAAATTATGTTGGAACTCTCCAGAAATAGTGAATCGTGGGTCCATTCGTATATGAAGAGCTGAAAAGTTGGGTTATTTATCATTTTATGAAAATGTTAATGTCTCATGCACTCAGAATTAAAGCTATACTCTTAGCACAGAATGTTACAACAATGTATTTTCATAATCTCTTTAGTAGAATGTTGGAAAATGTTGGTCTGTTGCAGTTGTGGAAAAGACTATTGCATGCACATGGTGTTGGATAATTATTTATGTTTCTTAGATAATGTGGTATTGATGATAAATTTTTAGATATGTATCTAGTATGAAAGTACGACGAAAAATGACACTAAAATTTGACTGGCCAAATAAAATAAATTACCACTTTAATTCTTAAGGATAGCAGTAAAACATTAGAAATAATTACGTGACTTTCATTAGTAAAACAATGACTTTAAATGCATGACGAGTTAAAAACAAGACTCGTAAAATAAATAAGTGTTAGTGTGTGTGTAAGAATTTTGTCGAATTATTAACTTCCACCTTTTTGAAGTCGGTTAATAATATAATCTGCCTTTATAAGAGTATAGGTAAAAAATAAGCAACTGATTTTGAAAAAAATCTAACTTGGCTTTACATGAAGGTAAATGTAGATTTTATTTTAGGTCAACCTGTTGACATAAAAAAGCTAATAGCTGTTGACATAAATAAAGATAAAACAAAGGCGTCAATTGTAGGATTCAAACCCGCAACTTTTGTCTCGATTTTCGTCGTCAATACCACTGAGCTATCATCGATAAATATTACATTAAAACACTGTGTGTGTGACCTAGAACATTATGTTTGCTTTATCATTACAAAATGTAGGTACATTATAGAGATATAAGCAAAGTGGTTACGTATTTATGGAACACGTATTTTATTTTCCACATTTGTGAGTCCGCATGTGTCAAGCGCCTTGGGACTTACACATAGATACGTGGGGAATGGAAGGGTTTCAAATATTTAACAGTTACTTTTATTCGTATGTCAAACCTAATAAAAGGTTATTTATAAGGTTTATTGTTAAGAACCATTACTTTTATATAAATGTTCACTAAATTACATCATGATAACTGAACAGAAACTTGGCACATGAATATGCGATTAAAATTAAAGAAACAAGAATCCCAGGAAATATAGTTTCGGGAACCTAATAATTAGTACGAAAGTAGCTCATAATCCTACTAATATTATAAATGTGAAAGTTTGTAGTTAGAAGTTTAGTATGAATGTATGGATGGATGGATGTTTGTTACTCTTTCATGCAAAAACTACTGAACGGATTTGGATGAGATTTGGAACACAGATAGTTTATAACCTAGATTAACACATAGGATACTTTTTATCCCGGGAAAACATAAAATCCCTCGGGAACACGGGTGAAACCGCTGGACGGAATCTAGTTAGTACATAATAAAATTTACGAAAGATACGCATATACGAAATCGAAAGTACAAATCATCATCAAATCAAACAAGTCATTAACGTATCAACATAGAAAGTCATACATACAAGAGCGTTTATTACCGTACAATGTACCACGTATTATAGACATACAGACTTTATGGTTGCAGCACTATTGCCGAAATGATCCATTTATTACCACCATTAACATCCCTATCACAATGGTATGGAAATGACGCTGTAGGACCAACGGACATATTTATGAACTCGTATGATATGTATCTGCATGACCTCGGCACCCCAGTTTTTGCTAACTTCAGTAATGCAGTTGTATTCAAATATTTAGATTTAGCATGGAGGTTAATTTCGCTACATTCGCAACTTTATAGGTTTCATAACTGAAATGAAAAATAAAATGGTGAAATTTCCTCTAAACAGTAGTAATAAATATGTAGGAGTCAATTCGCTTTTCAGATATTAAACATAACATAATATATGAAGCTGCAAATGTAGGAATAGGCTTAGCTAAATAAATATAAGTAAGGTTTTAGTTACATAGACATCTTTTATATAGTGTACCTATGTAGTTTAATAATTCACTTTAAAAAAAAAAGTAAAACCTCCTTCAGAGTCAATAATTAATCGTAGGAGCTATACCGAACTCAACATAAAATAATTATAGGTATATAAAATATTAATTTGGTTCATATGCAAAAAAGGTATGCGTGAACAAACATAAAAAAATACAAATAACTGAATTGATCCTTTTTTTGAGGTTAAACAATATTCACATCCAGTTAATTTTATGTCCACGCCTAAAGGTCATAATTTCAAAATAAAAACGTATCTATATCAACTTTATGCCTCAGAAGTCGTTCACGCTCCAATGCCATTAATTTATGTTCAATTTATTTATAAAGGTAACATAGATTGATAGATGTGTATATTTTGTATCTTATGTATCCTAATATAAATGCCATCTGCGAGGGAAGGGGACCGCGTTGCTCTTTGGTTTATTTATTTGGCGTAACATCACTTAGAATCCAGTGACCTGAAAAATGTTGAGTATAATTTGAATAGGATTTTATTGATCTCAAATAAGCATTTGAGGATAAGTATTCCACTGGGATTTATAATAAAATAATGATATTCAGATGTTTGTTACTTATCGGATTTAGATGAAAGCAAAGGCTATTCAGGATTTATAAAAACATTTCATCCCTAAATGAAAATACTTAGAATTCCCTCTGGAATGCGAGTTAAATTCCAGGCTAAAACCTTATTTGCATATTCTTTAAATATAATACTAAAGCGTTTCTTGTTTCTTTTACACTGCAAGTATAATTTGCTTGAAACGTTCCTGAGCACTGCTATTCGCCCAGAAATGCTAAAAGTGATCATTCACATTTTAATTGTGTTTTAGCTACCCATTTTCACCAGCCACGTAATGTTCATAATATACATTTGTTGTTTTCTTGTTGTACCCAAATAGTCTTGTGACAAATGCGATGACGATGGTCGTAGTTACCCAAGCGCATGATCCGGTTATGCGTAATAAATGCTGCCTTGAAGCTGCTATAGCACTTTTTTCCCCGACTGTGCTTTTATTATGATTTCGTCGCTTCGTTAGCTCGCTGACTTAAGAGCTTAATTTTATATTAAAAGGTCTATTGTTTAAACCAGTTTAACGGAGCATGTATTTCCGAATATAATTCATGGCATTATATTATGCTTATACTCACAATTATGGTTTGAAATATTGGCTATTGCTTCTCGACTCACGGTTTCACTCGCGATCGGGGCCTGAATGCTGCTGATCCCCATGAGGGTAAAATAGAATCCTGTTAAAAAATTCCTTGTTAGCAGATGCCTACGTTATAATAGCTATCTGAATGCCTAATTTCAGGCCGATCCGTCTGGTGGTTTGCTGTGCATTGATAGATCTGACAGTCACGCGTTTCATATATTTAGTTTATATGTCATTTTAAAGGATTTACTGATTGTAGGTACTGTATTATAGTACCATTCAGTCTAAAGTACAGTCACTATAACAATAGGAACCACTATATTTGTTGGAATATTTTTGGCAGGACTAGACGTTGTATTCTAGTTAGATACTTTTCTTCAATATATAGTTGTATTCAAATTATACAGTCACAAGCACATAGTCCCAAATTTTGTCTGTAACTTGTATTAATATATGACGCAATTGGTTATCCGGTCAATGTATTGATCAACCAAACCTTATTTCATCAAAACGTAAACGCTACTTAATATTACTTGGTCCCATAATAATTCGTTTTATTAATGAGTGCTTTCACCCCTACACATCTGACCTTCGTTAAACAAGTATAGTGTTATTGGAAAAACGTAACCAATAATAATATCTCTACAAACCTGCGACCAGGTCCAATACCCATTACTGAAACTTAATCCACACAAGTATTTGCTTAGTCTTTAGCTCGGTTTACTACAGCAAGTTGTCTCATTACCTCGTATTTAGTTACTTTGGAGACAATTAACTTCACTTGGAGCACTGCAATTGCTCGTATTGATATAAGAAGTTTGCTTTGTACTCTATTTGTTAAACGTAAGTGGCACATAAGTGGAAATATTACATTTATCTTTTCCTAGCAAAATATTCGAAGGATTCCACTAATAAAAAACCCACATTAGTAAACATTAGATTTATAACAATTTGTTTCATTGTCCCTAAATACAATTCACGCGTTTGGCAAGTCACGTGAAAAAGAATGGATGAATGAAAGAAAATATATGAAATCCGTTGCGGCACCTTTTATTTTCACATTTCCCCACTTTTTTCAATAAAGGCGTGAGGCAGAGGTTCCGTAATAGCTTTTTTGTAACTTCTGCCCTAGATTAAACAATCATTTTGTCGTCGTGGGCACGTACCACGGCAGGAAAATTGTTTCGTATCAGGGATGTTTCACTTTTTATTGTTGTAAAGGGAAGAGCTTTAAATTTGATTATTGTCTATACTGAAACCAGGTATTTAAGTGGTAAAGATTTATCTTAGTACTAGCTTAGCTTATCTCCTACGGTTTTACCCGCGTTCCCGGGATAAAAAGTTGCCTGTATGTAATTCCAGTCTATGTGCCAAGCTTCATCAAAATCCGTTCAGTAGTATTTGCGTAAAAATATCTTCTTCATTCATCCTAACAAACTTTCACATTTATAATAGAAGTAAACGACTAAGATTACAAGTATTTTTTTTAATATTACATGTATAAAACGCTGAAAGTTGATAAAACACATTTTTAGTATAGTACTTACCAAATAAGTGCCAGATCGTAAAAAAGTAAAGTTATTCATGAATACATTTACACATTGGCAATGTTTTTCTTACGCTTCACTTTAAAGCGACAACAGCAAAAAAACCTAAAGAAATCAGGAGCGTTGCCAGCCATTTCCGAGCTCTTATACACCGACCGCGTTAAGAAGCATTAGTACTGTAACAAAGGGTGGGTATGACAAAGTGCCTTCCCTCCGGGGAGGGGTTGGCGACAATGGAGGTGTCCTGTTGTTAGCTGAAGACCGTGTCGCACGCGACGGCGACGGGGCACCATTGAACGCTCTAACTTAACGACTTAATGCATCGTCTCGTTATTTCTGGAGAAGAAAGGAATTTGTATCCGACCTGGTGTACTACGTGTGTACTCACCTTTATTGGGTGTCATTAACTGGTAAGGAAGCTAGCAAACGGTGATTAGTTTTCTTGTCGTCTTATCAGGTACTATAGCTATCCTCACCGCGGTTTTACCAGCTATCACTTAGGTATTTTGCTAAAGGTAAAGTCTTAGGGCTTTTTTACAATATACCTATAGTATAAGTATTTGACCACAATCTCACTGTGATCAGTGACGATTTGGTTGAAGGTGCAACACACAAAGCCTAGAAAGGAACTGGCTCTCAAATGTTGCTGTCGGAACACACCGGTACTAGGTGCTTTGGCGACAGATTATCAACTAGAGAGTGGTAGCCAGCCAGGCGAGTACCTATTATAAAGTACCCTACCACATAAGGTTTCCTCATGATGTTTTCCTTCACCGAAAGCTCAAGCTAATTGTGGGATTTGAACTCATGGCCTTCGCCACGGCATTTGACATCACTTAATACCACTGATCTATCATCGTCTTGAATGGCTGATGTGTCAGTCAGTTTGTGAGTCGGGACTTTTCTTTTTATATGTTACTAGCTGTTCCCCGCGGATTCACTCGCGGTCCCGGGATAAAAGTAGTCCTTGGTGTTCCTATTAGTGATTTTTTTTTCGAATCAGACCAGTAACTCCGTTGATTAGTGCGTTCAAATAAACAAACAAACTCTTCAGCTTTATTATTAGTATATAGATATAGATTAGTTGATACATTTTTTCTACCAAAACTTTTTATATATTTACTGTCATTTGTCTGTAATAAAATTCTTGAGATGAAATAACTTATTTAAATACTGCTAATTTATAACAAAATTAGTGAAGAAGTTACCAAATACATCTTTAGAATCATGCAAAAACTTTACAAAACATACACCAGGATTACATGCTTCCTCAAAAATAACAAAGGCATCCAAAACACGTTTATTTCCGTGCGAATAGAATGGACAAAGAATACTAATCTCATTTGGACCGAAACGGATCGTGCTCAAGTCAGGCTCAAGTTAGGAGCTGGGATTAGATACACCAACCCAGAACCACAATTATTATTTGAGTACGCTGCCAAATAACATCGTGGAATCAACTTACATACAAATGTTTGTCAAAATGTTGGCCAAGGGTAATGGTTAGATCTTTTGTTGTTTTGATCAAAACAGGTTAATAAAAGGGTGTACCTATTCTAAAAACCTTTTAATATCAAATCTATGAGAACTCTTAAAATTTAAAAAAACTAGTTTCTTTATTATTAATCAGTAGGTAATCAGAATGAACATCTCAACCAAAAATATGTGTACAAATAAATTTCACAGAGATTTGATACGAAATATGAACAAAAGATCTGTCACGTCCTACTTCGCACACGTTATTCCAATAAATCTTGTCTTTAGTAAAATATTATAAAGCGAGCGACCAGTGCTGGTGTTTTTTTTTGTATCGCACGGTAACAAACAGACGGCCGCGGACTAAAAACAAAGATATACTGGCTTTCACCTACATTTGGCAAACTTTTCGGTTTCACCCAGTTTAGACCGGCTGTGTCTAAACTTCTTCGGCCGTATTTCACAATTGACTGTTTTTAGGTAGGTATACTACTACTTTTGATATTGTTATCTTGTACAATTCTTACAGGAGTAGGAAAATTGCTCAGTACTAAATTGTTGTGCAATTTTACTTTGTACGCGAAATTTTATGTTTTTAAATAAAGTCGTGTTTCGATTATCGAAGTGATTTTTGTTTTTTAACAATGCTTAATTTTATCGAATCAAAGCCTGATTGGAACATTGAAGTCATGTTAAAATACATGCATTTAGTTTGCAAATGTTTCAAAAGTTTGTTAGTAGGTATATGTTTGCACGACAATATTGTAACTACAAACGCAAAAAATATCTAATTACCTAGTCGGAATTAATAGTTTATCTAACCCTATTCCGTTCAGTAGAAGCAAGTAGAAGTCTGAAGTCAATTTCGCACATGATTATTGCATTACACATCTTGAGACTTAAATAAAATTATATATAATATAGCTGAAATACTAATAATAATGCTACCTAGAAAATAACCAGACTATTTGTGAGTTCAGATATACATAAATAGTATAGGTAGTATAGGTATATGATCAAATCGATCAATAATTTAGTATTTTTAAGCGTTATGTTTTATACATATTTTTATATTATTTCTTCAAAGTTTATAAATGGTTATGGTCCTCAAAATAAAATGTCATCATACAAAGTTGAATATTTTCATATAAACTTAATCGAATTAAAATCTCAATATCCATTAATTAGTTTATTTTTCACGTAAGTTCAGTGGACCGCAAGAACAATACCTGCCGAAAATACATTTATGAAATTTTAAAAGCCCTCATTCGTAAAAGATAAATTTTGGATAATGTAAACAGTACCCCTAAAACGAACCAGTGGCTTGTAATAAAATACAGCAATTAATCTACGCAAAGTTGGCGACAGTAGGACACAATTATTATTCTTTTTAAGGTCACTGAAAAAAGGCGGTAATTTATTATCGTCTTAAAATGACAAAGTTGCTTCTATTCATAGTGAGGTCGGGTGTTTTCGTTATTTGACTTTTGAAGTTAAGTTGTTATGGGAATATTAATTATTGTACTTTTCCGTTGCTTGAGCACTTTTTGACTATGTCCAACATCCAGGGTATTATATTTTACTAACAACAATCTGTACGTAAATGCATAGTTTCAGTGTTAAACATCAATAGAAGAAAAGTGTTTGAAATTTGTTTGTAATCAACATTTAAAAAATACGCTAATACCTAACTTATTTTTGTGACAATTAATAGATGGCACAAAATTGTATTTATTTATTTATTGTACACACACACTAGTAATAATAAAAAATATATTAAAACATACAAATGTGTAAAGGGACTGCTTATTTCTAATAGAAATTTCTTCCAGCAACCCTGCTTTTAGTTCTTCTTAAATCTCTTTGCTACAATTTTTCTTTTAAAATTTTCAGTTTGGTAGTTTAGCAGTAGGTACCTGAGGCGTTGAAGCACGTAGGAAGAAATGACACAGTAACTGAAGAATAACCAGTTTAATATATAGGTACACACTAACTAACAAACAGAAGGAGTAGAAGATACAAGCGAAGGCAATAGGAAAGATAGAATCACAATTATTATAATTATTAAATTTACAAAAACATATTTTCGATGTTTGATATTTTATCAATTTTTTCTATCTGTCAATCAAAAGTGACAGCGCCACAGTAGTATTAGCTAATCTTAGCTAACATTAGGATTAGTTTGCATCAATATTTAATTAGTTGCTCATTCAGTTTTCTATTCTCTCACACATCACATGTACTTGATTCTGCTTTTAAATGAGAAGTAAATAAAAAATTACGGATTCACCAACGATATTTCAAACCTATTCTATGAACACGAGATAAAGGAAGTTTTATTCAAAGTGACGGGATCACGTCAAAGAAAAAAAGTAAAATATTTCAGTCGTATTAAGTAGGTACTTATAAGTTCTACTCATCCCGGGGTATGAAGAAGTGACAACCGCGAAAGTTCGTACCTTCATAACTTCTTATCTGTAAGCTTACCCACGCTGTAGAAATATTATTTAGTAATAGAGAAAACGATAGAAATGACCGAGCGGCACCGATATTAGCTATCATCATGTCAGCCGAAAGAAGTCCACTGCTGGGCAAAGGCCTACCTAGCTAGCCTGGATATTAGCTATACCTAGTTGAAAATATGAACAACCTTTTTTTAAATTTATGCGCCCAAAAGTAATACGAAATCACATATAACAGCTTATGGAAATATTATTAAAAACTTTAGTCTCATGTAGTACCTACCTAGTGCTATCAACATTTTTACTCAAATTCAACCACTGTTTTTAAAGTTGTACTATTCATCTAATTTTGTTCCACTTATCATTATTTATTTTTTATTAAACACAATATTATTACTAAGCTCGTAAAAAAGCCCGTGACTTGATGCCACAATAGCAAACTTCTATGTTATAACCAATAAACATTTTGTTTCCCAAAGATACTAAAGTTACGATCCAGATTAAACCTAAATAGCATAGAAGGAATCATTTTATTATATAAGTATCCATATCCCTACATAATATTATAAATGGACCAGTAACTTTTTCCGTCTGTCAGCTTAACAAAACAATGAAATTTGGCATGCAGATATGGAAAAGGACCTTTATCTAAGGAATGCAGCTGAATCTGCGAAAGAGAGCCAGTAACTCATATTACAAAAAAATACATTTGTTTCCAAAATATTTAATAAACTTCTCACGTTCGTATATTGCAGGCAATGTGTCCACATAACATGTATATTACTATATTCAGCGGTGTCCACACTGCGGGGTTTCGCGCCATATGTCGTCCCCCTTAACGAAGATTTAGTGACCTAACACCAGCCTGTGTGTGAACTATAGTATCTATTAGATCATAAACTACAAGACGTTTTTAATTTAGCCTGTCTTACTTACTAAGCCAATAATCTAGAGAAAAATTATATACAACTGAGACATGATGATATTTACGAATTAATTAGGTACTAAAAGCGTAATGATGCTAATGACATGAAAGTTTGTATTTATACAGAGAAAGGGTAAGAACCTATTCGCAAATTAGTAATATGCAGCGCGAGATAATAATGGCACTTGAAGGCTAAAACTTTTCAGCAGCTCTTCGTATGGTGGCGCCTTTTTTGGTCCGTCACAAGAAACTAACATCATTATTTCATATTACTGACATTAAACTTGCATAATGTAAAATTAAAATAAAATTTGATTTACGGAGTACACGCTAATGATGTAATTTAAACTGTGCGGCAATTAATTATGCACGAACTAATAGTTTGACGCGGTTCCTAGCTATTATATGGCAATTAAAATTTTCTCCTATGCATTTACTTGCAGTGCTTTCATTTGTGTAGTTTCAGCAATTTACTTGGCACTACGCATCAATCGCCAATTAATTTTAGAATTACGAACTATAAATTCAACAAAAGCATACCCGCAATGCGTAGTGCTACGTTTGGAAGTAAACCTTGACCCCACTTTGCCGTTAGCACGTTGCTAACTAAGGATGTCTTTACGGTTACGCTAAGCCCATTATAGGTATGCTACGCCACCCATTTACATAGCTTCAGTGCTACAAACGCATCGTTTCGTAGATTTAGCTACGTCATCGTAGCAAAGTGCTACGAAACAAATATTGCCTCAATACCTTTTCCAACTAATAGTGCTACATGGATTTTGCTCTTAGATTATTATCATTAATAATCGTATGTTTTCTATACTCTTTTGTGGTGCTGTCCTTGGCTAATTTAATATAACTTTTAGATGTTTTCTGAGTACGGCGGAGGGTTATTTGCTATTACATACTCAATGCCAAAATAGCAGGGATCGAAAAAGTCCGATTTTTTTATATATATCCAATATAGGTATATCGGATATATAGGTATATCCAGGCTAGGAAAAAGAAGCGAATTTGATTTTGTAAAGGGATGAAACACTTAAAAATGGTAAAGGAATCTGTAAAATAATATCTTTGTCAAATTACCACATATTTTATTTAAAAAAAAAAAAAAAAAAACAAAAGAATTAGTGTTTATTTGAGAAAGATTTTTTTAATGAATACTTAAAAAAATAAGCACCTATTATTATAATAATCTTCATTCTTTGTTTGTGAGATAAATCGAAATTATTCTAAATTGTAGTATTTCGCTACGTGTAAATTTTTTGGTTCAGAAGACAGGAAAAAATCAATTGGTATATATATCGGCGAACCCTGCTAAATAGTTAAAATAGTTAATTATTCGAGCATATTTCCGCTATACTGGTTATTTCCACTATTATTAGATTAGATATATTTTTAGTATCATTAGCACAGGAATATAGTTTAAATTGTACAAGTTACAGAATAATATAAAATGTATGAAAATACATTAAATTTTAATTCATCATTTTTGGTATTACGGTCAATAGTTATCAAACTAGCTTTCACTCCATGTTTTCACCGGCATTCCTGGAATAAAAATAAGCTTTTTTATCTTCCATATCATAGGCTATCTCCTTGCTAAATTTCATCTCGATCGGTTTAGTGGTTTACGCGTGAAAGATTTTTGTTCGCACCTCAAATTATAGTTGTTTCGACCTCCGCCGCCGGCTTCTTAAGATTTAAGTATCAAGACGCTATCTATTCCTGCTACCCTAATACCCATCCTTTACCAACATTGAAGAAATGTGATAGCTTAAAGTTCTTCATGGGGTCCTATAAATCTCATTTTGTGTTGTACCAAAACCCATTATCCTCAGTTCGTTTACAGTCCAATGTTTGGACACCGGCTCTCTATCGTGATATACTGACTCTAGGGTACAAAATTGTTCATATAAACGTCCTTTGTTTACTTTAAAGTTTAGGCTGAATATATACTCGTACTTATGTGTATTTTGTACATAGGTTGTAGTAATATTAGTTACTTATAGCTTTCATTTTGCGTACTACGTATTATGTTCGGTAAAGTGAATTCAAACGTAGGTCATTCCAATTTTCTTTTTTTTATTGAAACCTTAATCTTTCAATACTCACTTAATCACTGCACTTTAGTACACCTTGCAAATAATGTTTCACCAAAACGGTACAATTAACTCTTCACTCTTCTTACTTGGGTTTTTATCACTTGACTCTCGTATTCACTTTTTGTCCTCTGGGGTATTTCTGAGGCAGACAGTGACTAATATCAACTTGAGAAATGCTAGCTTTGGTGAGGTCACTGACACCGAGTTGTTAATAATGCAACATATTTCATATTAAGCTTTTGGTTACGTTAGTTGAGCTTAGCTTAGTGTTTATTAAATTAAGTTTCTGAAGGTAATTATTTTTGTTAAAATGAAATATTATTAATATTTTAATTTCTTTAATGAACTATATTTGTTTGGATAGTAGGTATTTTAATGATTCTTTCATTTTCAACATTCACATGATTGTTGTAAATAAATACGTAATATAATGATAGGGGTTTTATAATAATATACATGGCAATAAAATTATATAGCCAAAGGATTAATATTATTCCACCTTAACTATACAATAAACATTGACTTGCTTCATCGATACATCATAATGGTTTATTATGAATTAAATTTCACATAACTAATTAGATTCTCATTTAACATTACCTTTGATATTTTTATTAAATGTTATGGAAATTAGACAATAGGTATGGACAAATTATTTTGACTATTGTATAAAGCAATAAAGCTTCTGCAAAATATGCTTTACTTTAAGTTACTTTAGACCCATTGATATACCTAATCTTAATATTATGTTAGTAAAATTTTGACTTACCCTGTAAATCCCACCCAATGTAAGAGAAGATATCGAGATAACCCCAAAACTGATATATAAGCAGTAATGTCGTTGATGATCAGTAATTTCAATCTCTCAGATAATCGACACTCTATATAAATAAATCCCATAGACCATGTTTATCGTGTCGGACCCTTATTTAATCACCATTAGACCTTTCGCGTTGACGGGTATTAGTTTCAACCACTCTTGGGTTTACTATGTGTCCACTATGTGAAAGGCATCACCTATCGTCGGCCTAACGAAGATTTACCGTCACTGTCTGCCATTACTTTCCGTTGAGTAAATAATCTGTGGGCACAATACTGGCTATATAGCCCTACCTTTTAACAACATACAGATGACTGCGGGGACAAAGTAAACTATTTAAATGCATCAAGCAAAAAAATGTTATTAAAAAAATAAACAATTTTGTCATATTATAAATAGTACCTGGTTGACCGAGCTTTACTGGTTTCTTTTTTTACACGACGTTTTCTAAAAATAAAACTTAGCTAGATCGATTTATCGCCCCCGACTCTGCATACTAAATTTCATGAAAATCGTTGGAGCCGTTTCTAATATTCAGATTATATAGGTATATATATCTACAAGAATTGCTCGTTTAAAGGTATTAGATTTTACTTTTCTGATTGATTTATTTTCAAATCGTTTAATCAAAATTCATTTGAATTTAAATAATATTATTCTTATCCAAAGAACGTAATAACTAAACATAGGACGTCTGACTTCCTGATGGTCTTTGAAGGAAATCTACGTAACTACGGTATGGATTATCATTTTCACAACACGCTTCAGAGTTAATCGAAGTTCTTCGTAGCAAAGTTACGTTAATATAACAAAACTATGTTATTGTTGAGACGAAGCGGTGGGATTGGCTTTCGTTGGACTTCGAGTTCCCCGACTGAGAAAAATAAAACCGAACGATGTTATGGAAAACAGGCTTTTATGATGTTGTTATTGCATAAGAATGTGATTCAATAAAATTTTATCCATGAGTTTTATGAAGTATTTCAATAGTGATTCTAATGAAAATGCATGTTATTTGAATTATCATAAGTGTAAAGTTTAATGTAAATAAGATGTTCTTCTACATGTTATCAACTACTTTCCTGGATACATAGACGTAATGGAAATAGTGTATCGTTTCTAATAGGTTCCCAATATTATTCTTATTCTAATTAAATAAACAATATATTTGTACATGCCAAATGGAAAAAGAGTAAATACATATTATCAATATCGAGCCGATCCCAAATAATTTGAACAGTAAGTAAGTATACTTCATTATGCATATGACGTATTTTAAACTTATTAAGAAAAACAAATTAATTTGTTGTCATACTCCTAATCTATTTTATCTACTCTCATATCGTAAAGTTCTAATTATGAAATCAAAAACAGTACTTTAATGACCCACTTTATGCACACTCGTCTATAATGAAATTAAAAAATTATATTAAAGTACAGTTCTCTTCCCAAGATAATGCTATAAAATAACTTTTTTCATTAAAGTACAAGTATTTGGACATGTCTGGCCACTTATAATGTTTTTTGGGTTTTAATACTTCAATTACTGTCAGTCAACTTGTCAAACGAAATGATAAAGAAAAAAACATTATAAGTGGCCAGACATCAGGACTAAACAATTATAATTTTAGATGCAAATTTACTTTGTCTGTGGTCACGTATGCGGTAGAGATCTCAACTTGGGAGTTTTTCCCCACACGGATTTGGGCGCCATGATGATTAATGTTTGTTTATTTTATTGATTTTTTTGCATACATATTTTATTACACTAAAATGATAGAAAAATAGCAGTGATACTAAGGTCAAATAAACTTGGATCTGAAATTGTGGAGGCGGCAATGGAAATGACGAATAATCGATACCATGAAAACCTATAACAAAATATTATCGATTTTTTACCTTTAAATTACATTATTAGATGAGTTTAGATAAAGTACTGTATGATACTGCACATAATTAGGTATTAAAAACTCGTGTGATACTATTAAAATTAAACTCACACTCGTATTTTAATAACCCCTATTATGCAACAGTATCATAAACTACTTACCACGAAGAAACTTTATATTATTATTTAGCAATTTGCGCTGAATGCCATATTGCGCTCCTTTTATTGCCTAACTTGGCTCCCTCTCTGCCGAAATGATTTGTGGGAGTTATCAGTGGCCGGAGTTACTAGAGATATGGATATCATATTTACAAATTAAGGGTGGAACACGGGTAAAAAATCGTTTAAAAAGTTTTTTTCATTATCAAAAGTCAAAGCCATTTATTCAATTTAGGCCCCAGGTGGGCACTTAATGAAGGTCAAATTTACTGAATTTACCTATTAGTCCTAAAATATATTTTATAGTCTAATCATGTTTCAATTGTATTTATTAAAATGGATATATTTTTTTACAATTTGTATTAGTTAAAATTATTTTTCTATCAATCATTTTAAAGTAATAAAAGAAAATCAAGCATAAACTCAAGGCTCCCTTAGATCAAGGCCCCCCACCCGCGGACGCCTAAGCTTTGAGTACTTATTTGTATGGACACATCGTCAAGGTCATTGGGATTAGTGATCCTTTTAACTGGCTTACGTCCCTCAGTTTTGCCTACCCTATCGATGTACCGTTAAAATCTCTATCGTGGTATCACACCACGTGTTCGTTTCATGTGTGCTGTGTAAGCATATAATTAAATAAGCTTAGAGGGAACTGGCTCTCAATCATCAGGGTAAAGTTGTTAATAATCATACTACATTTTTGCCCTAAAATAAGATCTAACTACGAAAAGGCAGATGATTATTTATTTCGCTCGAAATGAGTTTCCACGAAAATGAGTCCATTAGCAGTTTTTGTTGGCGCAAAAAGTACCGATTTCCGACGGTACACAAATGTGTAAATAATTTATATTCAATTTTATTTTGCAAGCATTTTCATCAATTTCCATGGCAAATATTAACAGTTTCGTTTGAAATATTTTTAGTGATTCTCTCATGGTAAATCTTATAAATTGATCGTCATATAGATACCTAATATACCCCTACCTTTTATTTTCAGGATCTTCTTGTATAATCTTTTTTATAGTTAGGCTAGCTTTACATCATAATAGCTACCTGTAAGCTAAATTTCAGCCTACTACATCCAGTGGTTTGAGCTGTGCGTTAATAGATCAGTCAGTCACGCTCTCCCTTGAATATATTTTAATTTTTACTTTAAAATTTTCATGGAATTACTTTCTTAAATATAGTTTCTACGAAATATTTTATATCGCCTAAACCTCAAGTCATTTTTTAAGATAGTAATAAATCTTAATTTACCTATTTACACATATTTTATCAAATTAAACTGATTTAATTTAGATTTTTCTCAAGCAAACGTTGTAACTCGCTATTACTTTTCTCGTGTATATCCTGTACCTTTCTATTTACTCAATAACTTGTAGGTATACTCAACATTAAGTAAACGAAAAGCTCACTGGTCTTTGCCACTTACCATACCGAGCGAGGCGAGTAGACTTACTTAAAACGCACAACACAGTGATGCGCAGAATATATCATGATCAGACTCCCAATATTTACGACGATTTATTGTTTGAATATTGTATTGTAACATGAATCAATTCTACTGACTTTAAACATTGATAAATGTTGTTTGTTTCTGAATTGAATTATTATCATTAGAGTAAAAAAAATGATTATCCGAAATCAATCAATTGTTTTTGTTACATATACTTACCCAAATCAAATCAACGTTTCCGTTGCACATCTCTAGCGCATCACATCTCTAAGGAGAACTAGTTCTCCTTTAACAGATACATACCGCCTTTTGGTTACATGAATTTAACAAATAGTAGCTATCTTTCTGCAACGCCACCAATTTGCGAAGATAGTGCCCTCTACAGTTTAGATAAACAAGGCTCTTTCTAGTGATGGGCGGACGGACTTTGGCCATTGTGAGGGACCGCAGAATGATTCGTTCACTCACTTGTTTTGATACACTTCCAAATTGCTCTCTTTATTGCTAGACATTTTGCTACATTGCCATTGCCTTTATTTTGATTTGATGGTCAAAACTGCGTGAGTGGACTTTATTGACTGGAAATAACTTCAATTACCTCTTTCTTTGTATATATTTAGTAGTAACGGTTACCCAATATAAAAATATTGAGTGTTAAGGGCGTTCATCGGAGATTTTGAATTTTTTTACCTTATAAACGTTAGCCTTATTTTTTCAAACGGCAACTATAAAGTTTTTTAATTTCATTTTAAGTACCTCGTCCACACATACTTAGTCTACAACAAAAGTTGCTAAGTTCATAGTACGACTACGACATTCATATTATTTCAAAACGCAATATAGGGCGAAACGTTTCTTCACAATAAAACACCCAGTTCAAAAACTACCTCGAAATAGTCCTTCGCAATTCCCGAGAGGCGGTTAGGCTTGCAGCAATTGTCGTCAGAATACAGGCTAGTCTGAACATGGGCTGAGCGAAAACGTCTCAATTCGTGATAGCGCGGAAACTAGGTTTATAGGCTATGAGAGGTTATATCGGTTGATGACGGATATCTGATTATATTTCAATCTCCGTCAAAGCCAAGCTTAGCTACCAATCAGGATCGGATGGAATCTGTCACCAGATTATTTAATAATTAAAGTGAGGATTTGAGCATTGAGGTATTTTTTATTTTTTTTATTATTTTAGGGCATTGAAATTTTGTTTGGAACTTTGATCATGAATCTGATTTAGCTCTATACCGTAAAAAAAACATTTTACAACATAAGGGACGTAGGTTTAGAATGTAGGCTAAAATGAATCGTATCGTAAAAGGTACAGAGCTGGAAAAACTCTAGTACGGGATCACAGTCAATATGTTTTTATTGGATTTTCATTACGTCGTATTCAACATATTATTATCTAACAATCAATCAAAATATCTATCAACGAAAATCTGGGAAAGTATAAAAGCCTAAAATAAACTTTTAACTGAAAGTAATATATAATGAAAAGGCAACTTTTAATAGCCGAGAAATCGACAATTATTCTCCCCCTCTTACTTTTTCTGGCGTATCGTTGTCACCTAATATTCCAACAATTTTTTTAACAAGTTGACGCGTCCGCAACAAAACAATGTCTATATATACCATCATCTTATGAAACTGTAAATATGTTCAAGCAAATGTTGTTAAAAAATTCAGAGAGTTGCGTTGTGATTGTGACCTAGGTACACAAAGCTTTTGATGCAATTTCACATGAACTTTCTCTAAGAAATTATGTACGGACGTAACCCTCTTTGCAGCATTTTAAAAGGCTTTTGTTAATACATTCAAAATAGTTTTACATGTTAAATATTTTTTTCCATATTTTTATACACCTTGAAGTTGAGTATTATAGTTCTTATAATCAGATTAGGAGAGTTAAAATACCTAAATTAGTTATGAAAAAAAGTATGAAATATATATTGTTCTTTTTTTTGTGGAAAACATTGGGCAGTTAGCTTAGTTCATATATTTAGGTAGGCATTGATGTTATTTATACTACCTTCAAAGTACCTATATTTTTTAATCCTAAGTTCGGTTTATCATGCTTAATTATTTTTACAATGGCTATGACCCTAAATTAACAAGGTTTTTCATATTATTAGGCACACCTAACTGAAACGATACATACCTACTTACCTAATATAATAACTGATTGACCATATTTTAATATAAAAGATTGAAACATTTATTTCAGACATAAATTTCAACTTTTTTCAAAGCTTTTTAGGGACCGAATGGTGAATATTTTAAGCATTTTTTTTGGAAGCTCCATAAAGTTACTCTTTTTTTTTAGCGCGGCGATGGACAAAATGACCTTCTATAGATGTAGCAAGACCTCTTGTTCACACTCTGCGATGAATAGAGTCTTGAAACTATAGATATTTTTTTATAATATATATAAAATTCATCGAGAGATGGCAGTTTCTTAGTACCTTTTGTTCTACGATAATAAGGCCTCCCAGAAGGTGGACCGACGATCTTGTTAGGGTCGTGGGAAACCGCTGGATGCGGTTAGCGCAAGACCGGCCATTGTGGAGATCCTTGAGGGAGGCCTTTGTCCAGTAGTGGACGTCTCTCGGCTAATATGATGATGATGATTAATAAAGAATACTACAAAATAAGCAGATTAAAGTTTCAGTATTATTGTTAGGAGAATTATTTAAAACCTATTCTAATGATTGTTCACTGTTTTCGTTCGCTTTACTTTATGGATTTAAACTACCTAAATATATAAAAAGAAAACGTGACAGTCACTCATGACTGATCTATCAACGACAGCCCAAACCACTGGCCGCTCTGAAATTTGTGCATCTATCTGCAAAGAAAGGTAATTCAAACCCTAATAGAAGCTCCTTTATACAACAAAATCGGCTAGCAACTGCTCGTTTAGGGGTGACCGTAGACAGTAAAAGGTTGTAACATCTAGTACCGCGAAGTTTTTAATCTGTGCCTCGGAATCACTTACGCACTGCCAACTCTTTATGGATATTATAAAGTCGGGAATGATTTCCCGATTAGCTCTAGCAACTCACGCGCAGGGAGTTATTTAGCTGCGATACCATATGTAAGCTACTTCAGGAAAACCCCTACACAGGTGGAGTGTGGCTCTTAAAATAACAGCTATAGTTATTAAAGAACACTCTTGTATGTATATATACAGAAATAATAATGCCCGTGTAGTGAAAGGTTCGGGCAGATATTAGTGGGTAGCGTCTCGAAAGTTTAATAAAGCTCTCTCTCGTATTTAAATCCGCCATTTAACTTCGTCCCGGCATAAGTCCTCGGATTAATGGCAAGACACTGCCAGTATTACTGATACTTACTATTGCTATTTTTAATCAGGCTTAGCTGCACTTGGGTTTAATTAAAGTGATTTAATTTTAGCTTTCTATTCTTCGTCTTTCACGCTATGCCTGTCAAGAGATAAATTGTTAACTCATAAAGCCTTAGACTTTGGTTCTGAATTTTGTAGTTATGTTACTATCAATTCTTATATTACTTTATGTATGTTTGTGTACTCAGCTCAGTAAAAGTTGAATAAATTAATAAACAATATAAGATATATAGGTATATTTATTAAGCTTGAATAATTATAGGATATTTTTAAGGGTTAGGACACTCAGGAACGCGGATACGAGGAAAACTATATTCGTCATTAAAAAAAACATGATTTTGCATTAAAAATATTATAGAATTAGTGTATATTGGTTCCTTTCTGTTCGTTATTTATTGATAAGGTACTAATGTAAGGATTTAAAAAGTTTCAAAAGTATAATTAATACAAAATATAATATTATAATGAATTGACATACGTCTCTAGCTCTTCATTTATCCGTGTTCCAATCGACCATCTTATCCTACATTAAAATTGGAAATATATGAGCCATTCGATTTAATATCTACCCAATTGGTTCATTATACGAATCGAAACCGCAACCGAGTGATGGAGTATATTTCAGGATATAATCTAATGCTGTATCGAAATATTCACTGTTACGTGGACATTGTACCTCAATAAATAGGTATGCAATGAATTTATTTCATCCTAGTTTGGTGGCACTAAATAATTATGATATTGTTTTTCATTTCCCCGCTAGTGAGTACAAATTTTATCTTACTATGTTTTCAGTAGTTAAAGCTGTATTATTTTGCTTCAAAATACAAAAATACTTTCTGGACAAAAAAGGAAAGGATTCTATTACATGATTGTATGATTTACTAAGACTATTATTATTAAGTTTTGTATTAACCGACATTAAAGGGAAAATTGTAATAATAATAATACTTTAGAAAATACTAATAACATAAAATGAACTCATGTTTCACCCAAACATAGTGCAAGTGAAAGTTTAACTAATTTACAGTTTCCTATGTTTCATCATGTCAGCCAAAAGACGTCCACTGCTCCCCAAGGATCTCCACGATGGCCTGTCTTGCGGTACCCGCATCCAGCGGTTTTTCGCGATCCTCACAAGATTGTAGGTCCACCTTATGGGAGGCCTGACCACGCTTCGTCTTCCGGTTCGTGGTCGCCACTCGAAAACCTTTCAGCAGCCGTCGTCCTATATTTACCAACTCGTTAAAACAACTTTTTCCCAGTATATTGAGGAGGATTAAATTAAAAGATCCCGTGTGAGGGATGTACCTAATTACGCTTCAGGCTATACGTTGCTACTGAAGTGAATATTATATGTACGTTATTGAAAATAAACATACACATATTCTTTGCAGGCTTTGTATTATATTTGTTGTTATAAAAAATCTGACACAGATTACAATTCAGGTGGTAGTTTGAAACAAACCATCATAATAATTATATCAGTGTTACATAATATACAGCAGGTAGGTACTATATATTGTAACTAAATATCAACTTAACCAATTAAGCGTAATATCCGTTCATTTGTATTACACATTATCGTTTCCCTAGGGATAGACGGTAATGTCCTGATTAATATAATATGCGACGACCAAAATAGCACTATCTATAGATCCGTTGAGGCTCACTTGATTATTATTTATTCACTTTAAGTGATTACTCTTATTTGTAAGAGTAACCTTTCTTTGGAACCCTGTATAATATTCTATATCTCGACTTCACGTGAATTGTAATAAATTGGTGGTAAAAAGCACTGCATACGTAAAAGAGATCGATTATACTAAAATAAAGTTTCTGGGTCAACCATAAAATATTTTTGTTGAAAACATGATTTATGCACCTACAGGGAAGGAAACAAAACCCCAGGAAGCGAAATTACCCAAACGGCATTCATGAAAAGGTAATTCGTCAGTTTTCCCCCGCGCCCGGATAAACCGAGTGCGTTCGTAAAAGTTCGCCCCGTTTAGTTCGAAATAAAAAAAAAAAAAAATCGTAGCAGCCGGGTTGAATTTTAAGCACTTTGACCACACATTCTGGAAGTTTGTTTAGAACTAACTCACGGACATGATAAAATATATTTGGTGCAGAATGTTTTATGCAGCAGCCTCTAAATGTGTTGTACCTATTTCCAAACATTACACGTTACGATTATGTTATGCTTCGAATGCGTGCGATGAATTATATTATGATGTACTATAATGCTTTGTTTTTCGATAATGCAATCGATAATTTCAAACTTTACATTTTATTGGATTACGTGAATTGGTAGCTTATCAACTGTTATGATTTAATGAAATTAGAACTTAAAACTCGTCGTAGGCCCTGAAAAGGCACGACTATCATAGAACTGAATCTACCATCAGCTATTTAACATCACGCTACGATCCTTAGGAGCTGAGCAAAAAACAAAAAGATGAAAATAATGCTAAGCAAGAAGGATGTAGGTGATAATAGAGAAAGCGAGCGATGCAATGCGACGCTATTACGCTAATATACGAGTACTTATACTTACTTATAAAAAACAACAACATTAGAAACTTATATTAATGAAATTGTTTACGCACAAAGAGTTAACTTATTAACAGAACACAAAATGTTATTAATCACCTTTGGCCTCGGATAAGTTGAAAAATACTCTGCCATTTTCGTACGGGTAGCGGTTTGCAATTCATATCACGATGCAGTAATAAAGTACCGATATATCGATATATATATGATTTATTTATCATTTTTGACGACGAGGCTGGCAAGGCTGTTTATACTGTAATGGATTAGTAAGCGATAAAAGCATGATATACAAAAAACTGTTCTGCGATAGAACTGTGCAGCTTTCTTTTCTTTTATTCAGTAACTTTATAAAATAATCAAGGGTCATAAGTGAAATGAATTAGATATCAGGTCGCATCGCAAACATTTTTTCCACACAGCTTTCTTATGCTCTGACGACCTCAAATATTATTTGTTTTTAGAAGTTTATGGATTTAAAAAAAACTAGTGATTACGCCTAATTCAATTTGAGCATAGTAATTGATGCTCAGTGGATTAAAAAATAAATAAAATGTATCAATTAGTTCAATCATATAAAACCTTTATATAAATAAGCGCAAAACATTTGCTATTTTGTTCTGCCATTTTAAAATTGTTACGTAGTAGAATTTTCTCTTAGTATTTATCGGTAACCTAAAGAATTTCTTCTCATTTATATAATAGACATTAAGCTATGACGCGGTGACAAACGATCATCAATAATCCACCCACCACCTGGTCCAAAATAAATGAGAAAAAGATTAATGTGAACTGTTGATCCCAATAAATCATGGGGTCGTTTATTATTTGCGCCTTTACGTTTAGTAACTAATTTCTTTTTTCGCTGCAATTTTAGGATTAATACTATACTGGGTAGAAGATGATAACAAACGTTTGCATGCATTTTGATGCTTATTAAAAAATCTGCTGTCTAATGTTCTACATTCATATTAATATAATTTATAGCTGTTCCACGCGGTTTCACTCGCGTTCCCGGGATAAAAAGTAGCCTATAACCTTCAGGAATAATGTAGCTTCCTATTAGTGAAAGAATTTTTCACATCGGTTCAGTAGTTTCGGAGCCTATTCAATGCAAACATACAAACAAACAATCAAATCTTTCCTCTTTATAATATTAGTATAGATGAAGATCTACTTTGAAGAATCTCGTAACCAGAAAGCTTGCGTATACTTGGGTCAGAGAATAAGCATTGCCATCCAACGTGGATTGCCACTAGCATTGACTAGTGGCTAGTATTCTGGGAACGATGTCTTCTGACAGCGACTTTTTCATTTAGTTTAGTCCTTTTTATCTAAGTAGTTTTTAGTTTTTCTTACTTTGAACTTATATTGTATATTTTTACATAATATTGTATATTTTTAATCCCAAACTGACTTTGAAGAAAGGCAAGAACAAATGTGAATTTCATAAATAATTTTATTCATTTAGTACTCGTGCCAGCAAATAAAACAATAAGATAAACATAGCCGAAATAACAATAACGCTTGTCATAACTGCTAATTGTACAAATAATTTCATTGTCACGTACCCCGAAGATCAACATAGCAAATAACAGCAATTAATAATGTTTGTTTTGAACTTGTACTTACTGACGTGATTAATTAAACCTAATTATTTTGTAGCGCTGAAACTTGAGTAAGTACGTACGGACGACCACAATTCAAGGTAAACACTGCGGCACCTTATGTGGTTGTAATAGGAGCTATTTTGCTACAAAAAGGTGTAACCTGATCTGTGGCCGTACCTGACGATATAATTTATTATACTAGTTTTTTATGATATCAAAAAAAATGCATTTTATACAGTGACTTTGATGGAGTCATATACCTATTGTACTACTGATATTTAGCCACAGCCTCACCACCTTACTATTGTTAGATATGATGTGGTCAAAGACAGACAGATTCAAATTCATTTATTTGCTTATGTGTATAGTAAGGCGTTTTGATATTTATTATTAATCGATCTACATAAGTCTACCTAAAATGTGTGGCGTGCAGAATACATTATTAACGTCTAAACAAAAAAAAACAATTTTATACCATTCACAGTAAGATGGTGTGGTGTAGACAGAGAACGTAAATAGCTATAGATCGTGGATAGCGAAGTCTGGTAACATCGCGCGACTTTGACATCATAGAGGTTTCTGATTTTTGCTATCTGTGAATATTCGCGTGTACATGTGTAGGTATACGCCTATAGACATAAATACACTTTAAAGCAGCTATGCAGAAACTGTGCTAATAATTATCCAGTATAAAACACGTTAATGTTAATTTTCTGTCACGCAACTGCTGATAATTATTATAATTATGCTGTCGTGCCACATATTAATTACTCAAAATGCCTACTTTTTATAAAACTTAGACGAGTGGTTTATGTTAACATGACATTGATATAGCACACGAAATTTTGATATGATTTTCAAGATACAATAAAAGTACTTCTAAAAAAAGATTTTTACAGCGAGCAAAGGCAAATTCTTTTTCCAAGTTTAACATAAAATTTATGTTCAATTTGGAAAAAGGAACATACCTACAATAAGGAAGTCGATTCAATAGAGATCGGAATGTCTATTTGATGCATAGTAAACAAATTATCATCGGAGCAGTTAATGTACCTAATGTAATATATAAATAATTACCCACAACCACAAGTCTGAAAGTAGCTGCACAGTCTACAAAAAGAGCTTACTTACTTAGTCCGAGTTTATGGGTAGGAGTACGATTTTTCATTTTTCTCGACCGTCGAGAACAAAGTGGAATTTTAATGCAATTTAGTAGGTAGGTACTAGCATTGTATCCGTGGCGCTTGCTGGCATTTTTAATGTATACGGCTTACGAAAGGTGTCACATGAAAAGAATGAACCTAAAAAAATAATTACTCAGTCACCCACGTAATACCGTAAAGCTTGGATTTTCAAGGAGAAAATGGATGGTGAATTTTATACAACCCCTGGAGTAGATTAGGTGAGCAAAAAGTTTAATAATACTTTAAATATAAATACATACTCTGTTTTTTTTGCAGGAAATTTTTGTCTCAAATTTTGATGATGGTATGTTTTAATTAAATTGAACTTTGAAGACTTTTAGAAATGACAGTGTCTTGAACATTTGTGATGAATAAGTTGATGTAGATTTGTATCTTTTCTAATTTTTACGGAAGTATCTATCTAACTAGTATTTTATATTTAAGATTTAAAATCAATTTTCCAATCTATAGACAAAAATAACCGCTCATGGCTGACTATGCGAATTACACTATTCATAACTACCTACTGTATGTACACACGGCCACAGATCAAGCTACACATTTTTGTTGCAAAAGAGCGCCTATTACAACCGCATAAGGTGCCGTAGTGTGTAGCTTGATCTGCGGCCGTGTGTACCTATGTACTGCACTAATAGCGCTCATAAAATAAAACCGATTTTTAATGTAACCTCCATTGGATTTTTGAAAATCGCAGATATTCATGACATAAAAATGGTACCTACATCTATATATAAAAATAAATAACGAGTATTGTTGCCTTCATTCCAGCAAATATAACTAAATACCTACTTATTGAGAGGTTCGATTGTTGGTCCGAACCAGTTAACTCATATATTATCGTGGTAGAAGTATTGGGTGATATATGTAGTGGCAACACTGACGGTGACGTCAATTACCATAGTCTATAAAAGGGTTAATGTGGGTAGGCGTATTACCTACTTTTATGAGAGGCAGTTGATCACAAGCTCTCGAGCTGTACGCACCTCAGTTCATTCTTTATTTCTCCCGGTCTTAAAGCCTAAAGTAATTTTAAGACTGCACGTGTTAGTGAAGTGATAATTTAAGGAGTTTCTTGCGCCGCCTCATCGGGTCTCTCCCGAAGCGATGGTATAACGTTGTTTCATTGGCTGCATTCCTGCTCCCATAGAATTCTTCTACCACTAAACCCTAATTATAGTGTTCGTATCGTTTGGCTGTCACACCTAAGGAATGTGCGATATATACAATCTGTTTTTTTTTATATCCCATAACTCCAGGGTATGTCTGAGACCATATCAAAGAATCAAGTGGCATATGAATTATGTTTCAAACATCCTTTTTTTTATCATTTTTCATACAAAATAATTCGACAAAGTCACGATTATTAATGTAAAACACCCTTACGTGAAATATGACAACGTCGCATTTTCTTAGCTTTAAATATGAATGAATTACTCGTATTTATCAATGAAACTTAGATACCTAGACACATCGAGGGTCTACATATTTTATTTCACTACACTGCTGCGAAGTTTGGCGACCTCGCAAAAGTAATGATTCGTCATACTGGTGACTATTTTTGAACTATTTTTATTATGATTGATGATATCTCCGAAACTATGCATTTTTGGACCACCTATTCTTGGAGTTTTAGTATTATTTTTACCTACAGAATATAACCATAGAGTTATGGGATATCAAAAACAACACGTTGTATATAGTTTTAAAAATCATGAATTTAAGTTTAATTTTCCTGTTTCCAATAAAACAAATTTATTATTATTAATATTGATACATTATTAAGTTTTTTTTTTTATTTCAGTTGTCAGCAACTCTGCTGGTGCTCCTTCACCTAACGATGCACGTAGTGGACGAGGGCCATGCTGTCAACCCCAGTAAGTATCTTTTACTGTTAAGGTGCTCCTACACTGCACATATTTTACAGCATTTACACTTTACGAAGTGATTTACTAAATTACAGTAAACAATAAAAGTAGAATTCAATAAAAACCAAAAGATGTAAAAACAAGCATAATAGCCTCCAGTTAATCTACCTCTGAGCAAAAATTATTTAAACGGAAATAGCGTAGTAAAACATTTTATCACTACTTTTTTATTTGCCGCAGTTCTTTATTTAGGTCGAGTGGCGATATCACAGAATATAGCCCTACTTTTTTCCCTAATTAGTAAGCACTTCGTAATGTCGTTTTTATTTCTTTGTTGACGACTATTGAAAGATCATATGATTACATTATTACTGTAGGGTAGTGGTATTTTCTCGTCGAAATAAACTTTTTTTATTTTTTTGTTATTGTAGGCTTTGTAGGGCATGAATAAATATTATTAAGGTATTTTATATTAGGGAATTTAATTTCTATGTTAATTGTTTATGTTTGAATATCCCATGTCCAAAGGAACGTATATATTTCATTGATTTGGGACGTCACTGTGGGTAAAAACCAGACGGCATAACTTTGTTTGTGATATTGATGATTTTGAAAAATTTGTGTTAGTTTGAAACATCGTTCTATTTTTATACTTCAAAAATGGAGGAGGTTTTTATGTTTAACTGATGTTCACCAGTATCTCTGTAAATTGTCGATCGATTTTAATTTTTTTATTCATTCGTAAGACCTATTCCTTTTTTCCAAATGGGGCCGTAATCCCCATTACTGTGATTACGCTGCGAATTGAATAGAGAACCTTTTGTAGAGTCGCAATTTGATGGTGATTTTTTTCGAATTCTATGGAAAAATAATATAATTGTATATAATATTTTTTGATAATTATTATTTAAAATTTAAAACTGTGATCAACGGATAGACGAGTGGCACCTTAAGAATCTCTTTTTTACCTTTTGGTTTCGGAACCGTAAAACATAGAACACGCGTTTGTAATAATTATTGGATGAATAACAATTTTAAATATAAATTACGATTAATAGTTCAAATATATCAGTGACTCAGTTTATTAATCAAAGTTGCACTAGAACTGAAACATGTTCTAATTAAACCTACTCCTATTCTATTTAATAGAACAGCTAGAACATAAATAGCAGAACTAATCACTTAGAACCAAGTGTAGATAACATAGTATCCATTTCCAATAGATGTGTTGTGTTAACGTTGTAATTAACATGATGAATTAATCTTGAACTTGATGTTGATCTCCAATTAACACTTCAGTGAATTGAATATTGACGCTTATTCTGTAAAATTTAAAGCATATTTTAACAAACGTAATCAGTGATAGGTAAACCCAGTAGATACTTTATTTGTTTTCTCGGTAGCAACGTTAGGATTAAAAATACCGTGAAGATTGACCCTTTACTACGTCATTGTTACACCTTGTCAATTGAAATTATACGTTATAAAAGAGTTATAAAGTTTATATTATTCCAACGACAAAAGGTTACGATTTGACCTCAAATGGTGATTACGCTGCGAATTGTGTAAAGAAACCTTTTGTAGAGTCGAATTTGTTTGGTGATTTATTCTTATAGTGTTGTATACTTTTGAAGAGAATATTGTTACCTAAATTTTCTATGAATAATTTATGTATTATTATTTCTAAGCAATCCTGCGCATATCCAAATGGGGATCTTAATGAAAGTAGAAACTTGTGATTTATTTCCGATAGTTTATTTTCGTAGAAGGACATTATGAAAATAATAAATTATTAAAATACTGTCAGTTATTTTTCACAATAAGTTTTGAGAAATAAAAAGGAATTCCTGATATTCTGTTTCTGTTATAATTGTAGTCAAAACGCTCTGAAAATAGGTTGAGTGCACGTTGCTGTGCCGAAAAACAAAAGTTTTATTCGAGTGGTGTTTTCTGAGCACGAGTGCCGTTTCAGTTTTTGAACAGGTTAATGTTCATCACAGGAAACAAGGGAGTGCGAAAAAAACATGGGAAGTGCTCTTTGTAAATATTCTCAGTATGTTTTATACAGGTGCCATTTTGTCTGGTTTCTTTTTTGGTGTCCATTTGCTGAAATAGTACCCACAAATGGAGGTTGGTTCGACTTACATCACATACTCTAGTTTAAGTCAGTACCGATAAGTCTTCGATGTTATTGATTGAGTTTATTGGTTTTTTTACGCGACAAAGATTTATGCAATTTTCCGAACTACTAGAGTAGCCTTAAGTACCTGCGAATACCTGTGAATTTGAAAAAAAAAAATGTAACAAGACAATTACTATTAATTAGATGTCATTTGTTTTAAATTGAAAAGTACTTTCAAATACTATTAAAATATCCTTTTGATGCCTAAAGTGATCCTAATAACGAAATCAACAAGAATTCAACTTTGTATAACTCAAAATTGTGTGATTTTGACATGATGAAAAAACATAAGAAAACAAAAGAGGAATTACAAAAGCAGAAGCAAAAATAAAGCAACATAGCATGTAGGTTCCACTCAACGGCCGATTTGAGCGTATGATGAGAGGCCGTCGCTGAATAATGTATGAAGGGCCGGTATATTCCGGAGAGGAGATAACCTCGCGGCCAATAAACAAAGCCTACAGCCTACTGCTGTAACTTCCAGTATAATAGATATTTATTTTGTTATCGTTGTTTTGTGGCGTTTGTGGTGAATCTGAAAGGTGGTGCAGAGATTTAAGGGGTTTGTTGTTACCATGGAAATGTACCTAATTTAGGTAATAGAGAGATAATTTCACATTTTTCTAAGTCTCCTAGTTTTATTATGCGATGTCTCCAACGATTAGTTAGTACTAAACATTACGTATTTATATCAAGAAGACATTAAAAATAAAAATAACTACTTTCTTTTACTGTTTCTAAACTTCATAGTAATGTTTAAATGTAGGAATAAAGTAAACGCATTATTAAGTATTAATACATATCCAGTGTTCATTTTAATTTTCAAACAATACTCGAAACAGACTATAAAATATAGAAGTTATGAAAGAACAGACCATAATACTTGTGCCTATAAATGAGGTTGGATAATGCCAACCAGTTAGTTTACTAAGTATGTACGTACGTATCTACACACAAATTCAGTAAATAGGGTGATAAACCTAAAACCTTAAAATCAATAAAATTGTTTTTTTAAATTTTATACGTAGGTATCTCATGTTATTATGTATAGGTATATCATAGTATAGATTAAATGAAGGAAGGGCAAGTAAGCAGACTTCCACTCAACTGTGTTACGTAACTCGATTAAAACTCCTGAAAAGTTTAAAGCTAAGGTTAAGTCAGTGTGAAGAGTTGTAATCTCCCTCCAGACACTATTAACTCCAAAGAGTTATTTTTTAGTTTTTATTAATTCGTTCATTAACTATATAAAACTTAGGGTGGATTGCTATACTTTTATAGATCGTTAAATTTTGACACTGACATTTGATAGTTAACGTTCGTTACTCAAAATCGTTTTTTACCACATATGTTATATAGTTATAGGTAGGTACTAGTTTACTCTCTATCTATTCAAATTCATATACAAATCCAAAAGTAGTTTTGGCTTAAAAAAATATTTTCTGCCAAGGTTGCAAGGTCTTCAGTTTTAATTTTAGAACCCATATTCTCAATTAGTGAAAAATACGAACTTTGAAATTAAACCAGAAATTTAAAATAACTGTAACGTTATTATGGAATCAGTTTAGTTTAAAATAATCTCAGTAAACGACAACGTGAAAACCTAGTTAGTCTAAGTGGTGACGTAAAGAGATTTTTTAATATCCGCAAATATCCGCCGCAAATGACATAAACATGACTTTATAATTCAGAAGCGGATATAAATTACGGGTAAAATTGGGGCAGAAGATATGACCTACTATAAAACCTAAATAATAATATAATTTTGTAAGTAAACAACATTTCAACATAAATTAGGTTAATTATAATTCAATGATAATTACTATCTACTATTACTGGCTGCTACGCGATTGTAAAAATTACAGACTGCAAGCCGTGCATTATGTATTTTTAATGCTTGCGACCTTTCCTTTTACATTTGAAGTCACATGTCATACGATACTATAATGTGGTCAGTTTAAGTCATATTAAAATGAATACTGTTTTCTTTAACGACGAAATAGGCTATAAAGGTAAATTTTATTAAGACTAAACCTCGATGTCTCTGGAGGAGGACGTTTAGGATTTATCTGGTCCCAAATATAAGTGGGAAAAGGTTTCGAAGAATAAAAAGAGGTACAAGATTTACAGAGCGTATACCTACGATGAGACTAGTTCTTCACTTGTCCGTTTTGGATTATATTTTGCCTTTGCATTGATAACGGAGTTCTTTTTTTTTTACTATGTATAAGCCTTTGTTTGACCACAATCTCACCGTAGTCAGTGATGATGTGGCCGATGATGGATGGATTTGTGATTATATTTCAGCGCTCAAAGAAACAAGATATGATGTTTTCTAATTATAGTTTTTCTTAGCTCGACTTTATTTATCTGTCAGGTTCCTTAATTATGTTATACTACCGAATTTTGTAGTATTCCATTATAAATACCTGATTACATTCGTGAATAGTTAAATACTTACACTTATTCCATCACTAGTCTAGATATCTTAAGGCGACATCTCTTTGTAAGCCCAACAATTAATCAGACTACAGGAAAATAATGGCATTGTTATGCGCTCAATTTATTATCGCTTTAAAGAATCTTCATAGCCATTCCCACTTTTCTTTGTTGAATATTACCCACAAAAAAGGGTTCACATTTTTTCCAACGTTTTATTTTTATTTCGTAAATTTTATTTATCCGCTAAACATTGCCTACGCAATTTCATACGAAGGCGAAGCGTAAAGTAATTTTTGTTTATAGAAAAACTGTTGAAAATAGGAAACTGGAAAGATATATTTTTAGCACAATTAATTAAGTAAGTAAATTAAGCAAGTAAATAAGAACATTTTTAGGACTTTAACAAAAACAAAATTATAAGAAATGACAGCTACAATTCTAGCTAAATCGCTATCTAATATGTAATTTTAAAATGCATATATCTTACATATATTATTGATGATTTTAATTTTATTTTCACTTTTTGACATCTTTTTTAAGGTATTTTCATATTTTGTTAAGAAATGGGATAAAAAATCATGTATATACCTATATAGTTATACTCTATTTTCTACAATTTTATTATTTAACATTTATATTTACAATTATTTACAACAAATATACAAACTACATATAAAAACAAATCCTCGAGGCGGCCGATGCAGCCGATCGACGACAAGGTTTTTTTTTCATTTGAATTTCCCCTGAAAGATTTCTATCATCATGAAATCCTAACGATGGAGTACCTAAATATTATTTAAGCCTACATTCTAGATACATTAGCAAATGTAGGTACATCACGCTTTAATGGCCATAGCCGCTGTGCAGTGTTGTTAAATGGTTATTACAGCATTATCCAGCTATAAGTGTGATTATATTATCTAGTTCTTGGAAAGTACACACAGAATAAATATTTACAAAGGCAATTTTAACAAAAACCGCAGTATACCAAATCAATTTGACGCTGATAAATCTAATAGCATCCATTTTCAGACACGAAAAGAATAGAATTTAAACTTAACTGGATAAAATTTCAAAATAGAAAGTATTCCGAGAAAGTTATCTTCTCAAAACCAATCTTGAATAGACCGTGAGATTGAAAATCTTATCGAAGTTCTTTGATTTTATGTGGCAAGTCATCTACTATGACCCTTATAGTGTAAAAATATGCAGCAACCTATTAAAATTCATCGAGAAAACTGAACTTTGTTAATTGCATGGATATTGCTCCTTCATTTTTCTTCTTCAATGTTAATATAAGTTACAGCAAATTGCGCATCTTCCAGTTACGACTCCAAATGTTTATAAGAAATGTATCTCCAGAGAGTGAACAGTGAATTGCTTGTTTGCCTTAATGTGAACCGTCGGGTAATGGGTGGAAACTTTATTTTTAATCTGGTACTTTCTATCTTGGTATAAAAATTATTTCGTTGCATGGAGTAAAGACCTCATTTAAACAATGGGATGATTTTGACTACCTATCAGTTGATGATTAACATCGTTATGATGTTAAGCAACTTATCTATTCTGTTCTGAGCTTTATTGGAAATAAATGTGCCAAACAAATTCGCCAAGTTAACTTACGAGTAAAATCAAATCAATAGCAATTTTCCACCCTATTCACAGAAAAGACACAAAACTGTTAGGAAAATATGTATCTATAGATCAAGTTTAGGAGAGAATTGTGATAAGTTTCGACGTTTTTAGGGCCAATGAACCCAATTAGGAACTTAAAGGGTCGCGTTACATCCCTATATAGTCAGTGGAGCGTGAAATTTACGGTGTGTGAAGTTGAACAAGGTTGTTATATATGTCAAAAGAAAACTTTAATAGCGAAATGCAGAGAAGTAATTTGTTGACTTGTTAACAAAGTGTTTCAGAACTTTTAATAAGATATATTTATATTTAAAAAGAAAGATTGATTAAATTCGTTTCATTTCACTACTTCAGTTCCTGAATATTTGTCCATACGAATACACTTAAACGCACTTTTATTCCACTACAGCGTAAATGTCAAACTTTAAACGATAAAACGGACGGCCTATATAAGTGCTACCGATGATTAATGACTCGCGCTGTATACGACATGCATGTCGCATCACGTCGTGTTATAAAGTGAGTTGAAGTTTCAGAATTACCCATGTCCGCAGTTTTGACATGATACCCTCAACTAGAGAGTTCATTACTTTATAAAATACAAAAGATTGTATTGAGTAGGTAACCGACAGTAACCTTTGTGGTTCTATGTATTATGATACGATTTTTCATAAATTACATTTGATATTCTCTAGATCTACCTACATAATCATATTTTTTTTTATTCCAAAAAAATATATGGGTAGTTACCACAAAATGTGCTATTTCAAACAGCAAAATTAAGCATAAAAGTATGCGTATGTTGTGCCGCGTTCTTCTAATTTTTTTACAAAACAACCTCAAGCAGAATACTGAAATACTTTGTCGGTACAACAACGCTGAAACACTGTGCTGGGTAAAGATTTTAAAATCGTGAAAGTTGTACAAAATCTACCACTTCCTTTTTTCGAATCATTAATTTTGTAGATTTTATTTAGCCTGTTTTACATAACACACATTTTTTTCCCTATTTTTTTACTATTATAATGTATATGAACAAACTGAACTAGAAACAAAAAAAACACAGGGAACAACCTTTTTTATTTTATTTTGTTGACCAGAATTATCATTCAGATTGCTTGCTACTATTTTTATGTAGGTATGTAGTCATTAGTACTATGCATAAATAAAATTATAATATTGTTCCAATAACAATTGCTCATTTTTACAATTTTACTGCGTTCTTTTGTCATCACAAAACAACTGGCGCCATCGTAGCTATTGGGTAATTTTCTATGATACGTGACAACGTATCCGATCTTATTACGCAAAATTATAAATATTTTATTGATAAATCAACAATCTATCATTAGGTCTTTCCTCATATTTTCTATATAAAAAGATTATTGCGAAATGCCAATAAAATAGCATAAAGGCATACTTTCATTTGTTAACTTTGTCCTATTCATCTTGGGCGAACACGACTTTTTTTCGAGCGCTTTGAAAATTGTAGCTCAGGTAATAAGTGAAAGTGGCTCGGTTCCACCAAATTAAATATGAATGCCGGCGCAACTGCTCTTTCCTAGTTGAAATATAATCCCTTTCTTATTCAGTTCATATCACTTTTATTGAGGGTTTTTACTACCTGCTACAACCGTGACACAAATGTGGTCCACTAAGGTTTTTATTGCCTCTGTTAGTGATCTTTGTTCTTTTATAGTGTTTTCGCTGATCATCTAGCATAAGTAAAAAAAAACATTCGATAAGATGTTTTTAAAATTTGTGTATTCATGAATTTTATACAATTTCCTATTCTTCTCCTTCAACAAAATAATTATATTCCTACTCCGCTTAATCAAAACGCGAATAGGTTAAGCACACGCAGTCAATCAGGATAATAGTATTGATTTCACCCGAACAGCGTAAATCACTTATCGTCAAAACACGTTTGTAACCCCGAAGTGAGCCAGTCATCCATACGCGTGCACACTGCTTAATTCCAGCACCCTTTCAATGTAAAATTTTGCCACCCCACTCACAAACAAAGTAAATTATGCAAGCGGTGTCCATTACATACCTACTTTATCTACGAGACGAGCTGCTCTTGTACTATGACAAGGATCTATAGCTGATTGAAGTTCAAAACAGTTTTGCTAACTACTTCCGCAATTATGATTGTTGAAACTTAAATTGTTTTGTCATCGTCATTATCATTATCTAACTTCATATGATCCTCTTCATCATATTATATTATTAGTTAATACATTATGAAAACGCATGGCATATTCTCAATTCCTTGTATTTTCTAAATCGATTTTTTATATCCCTATTACTCCTTTCGCTTATTTGTTACCTACTTTAGTTTGCAGTGAAATTTCTTGATTTAGCACCATATCTTTTGAAATTTGGAGCTCTAATATTTGCATAACTTACTGGTTTATAGATCAGGTAAAGCGTTAAAGTTATAAGGTTTCCCAAAGTTATTGGATAAATTGCATTTGACTTGACCAAGTCTAGATTGGTGAGATGAATTTGGCTACTCTTGTCGATTTATAGGCAACTAATAGGAATTGGAATGCTTTTAAAGTAATTTTGGCTCTATTTCAGATAGTCTAACTAAAGGGTACCTACTCAATATTAGATATCAAGTTATTTTGGAGCTATTAAATTCCTAGAAAGCTCAGCATAGTGTGATGAATGCTCACAAGGTTAGGGTTGCAACTTGCAAGTGGCCTCAACCAGTACAATTGCATATTATTGGACAATACATGCTTCTGAACTTTTGTTTTTGCAGTGAACAAGCTGTTTTGAGTTAATGGGTCATCTAAACTTAAACTGCACGATGTTCTTAATGAAAACGTGAGCTTAATACGCTTTGTGCGTTGAAACCTGCTTATGGCATCTTTCCTTAGTTCCCAAGTTTGAGTTTAGCTTAAAACTTTCTCTACTATGGGAATTGTAGTGCAAAACTAACATTTATAGACAATGTGTATTGCATGACAGTATTACCAAAACTGGCCTTTGTTGATTCAGACTTATATGCTTATCAAGTAAAAACAAGTTTACTGCCATATAGAACTACCAAGAGTCCAAAAGCAACAGAATCTGAATGAGTAATTTATTGTTACAAAATTAAATTTGTCATGCTGAATTTTTTTAATAATGGGTAACCTAATAATATAACAATCCATAATTCTTATTAAACAATCATTCATCCTTAATTATAAAATCTGTCGCCAAGCACCCTCCGATGTGTTCCGATACCTGCACTTGTGAGTGAGTTTCCTTCTAGGCTCTGTGTACTTACCACTTTCGCCCACATCATCACTGACCACGTTGAGATTGTAGTCAAATTTTAGTTAAAAAACTATTATCTTATTTGTTATAAAAATAGTCTTATTGCAGGGTAACTTAATAACATGTGGGAGTAATTTCTAATCAAACTGTTTAAAAAAAATACTCAAGCACGCGCCATCGACGCATCCAGTTCAGTTAATTCAACCGCAGCAATTTCGTAGAGACTGATGAATGGTCAAATGGTCCCTAATTGAATATTAAATGTAGCTGTCTGCAGGATACCCAGACAACATGACAGGGGTTTAGGTGGTCGTGAAAATAGCGAAATAGTCGTAGGCAGGGATTACCAACCCGACGTGAAGTCACTCTTTAATAAAACTGCTTATGAATGTGCAGGTGTCTTGAACCTTTTTTATGGAACTAATAGTAAGTTAATTTATATTAAATTGTAGATTTTTTGTTCTTTAGAGTTCTTAATTTAAACTTGTAGTTTTCATTTTGCTTACCAAATATTGTGTAAATTACATTAATTAGTTTTAAAACACTTAATTCAACATAAATTAGTCTCAAAACAGTTGCTAATTTTCATGACATGAAATTTCTAAAGCGAGGTAAGATGTGTACAAGTTGGTAATGAGTTCGTTAATCTGACATTTCACGTCTACCCTTAAATGGGGGAAGCATAAATGTTATTTAATTTGTAATTATATAATTAAGAGTGCGCTTTTGTGACTGTATTACAAACATTATAATTAATATAAAGTAAATTTAGAATCTAAATAGTATTATAGAAAACCACAATAAAAGAAAGAAAGCCTCTTTTAGAATTTCCGAGGAATCTAAATTATGACATTCTGACAGAATTCATGATATTTAATAGGTAGATTGTCGGTATAGTAAAGAAATAATAGTGCTTCATATATAAATGATGAGTGGTAGTCAAAATCTGTTTTTTAGAGAGGAGGCTTGGACCACTTTTATAAAATAGGTTCAGAGTATTACCATATACAACCTTACAATAAATCAATACAGGATGTAAAATATACAGGTAAAAGCCATTCCAAAAAACATTCAATGTATAGTCATGGCTTCGAAGCACGACAAGGAAACTACTAAATCTAAATGTGCAGGATAGTTGGCGATGACCCAAACACCATGAGTATATTGTTAGTTTGTTATCCATTCATGATTGTATGTTAGTGATTTAAACGTGGAATACTATTTTATTGTTATTTCATGATTTAACTGTTGTAAAAGAAAAATAAAGTATCAATATTTTTTTGGTAGGTACACTGAGAAGTTTTGTCCGGTTCATGCAGCCATCAGAGGCTAACTTTAGTCCTTACAAAAAAAACACTGAGAACACAAAACTTTGGTCAGCATAGAAAATTCAAAGACGCAGTGATACTTTACTTCTGGTTTTGCAAAGTTTGTGTGCTTACCATCATAGACCACATTATTTTTGACCACTCTGTGTCAAATTGTGGTCAAACAGATAGGCAGGCCTATTAAAAAGTAAAAAATAGAGTTAACTGTAACATAAGATTTTATGTTTTCCCAGGATAAGAAGTACTGACTTTATATGTTACTTCATCATTTTATATCAAGATTGGTTGTGCCATTTAGGCGTCAACTGCTAAAAAACCACACTTATAATATTAGTTACGATAGGCCTGTGGTTAAACACAATTTACTATGGTATGTGATCATGTAGCACACAAAGCCTAAAAAGGAACAAGCTTTCAAATCCACCTGCATGAAATGCTACCAGCATGTCATAAATAAATATCCACGGACATTCTTCACATACGGTTATCTGATCCCAAACTAAGCAGAGTTTGTACTATGGAAACCAGATAGCTGATATACTACATATACTACTGTTTTTTTGTAAATACATACTTATATAGATAATTACACCCAGACTCAGGACAAACAGACATGTTCATGCACACAAATGTTTGTCCTGGATGGGAATCGAACCCATGACCAGCTGCGTGATAGGTGGTGTCTTAACCAACTGCGCCAACTGGCTTGTCTTGCTTGTTGTTATGAGTTTAATTCTGATTGCAATCATTTTAAGAAATATCTCTTTCCAGCACTTACCAACATTATCTCCCTCGTTTTACGATCAAACAAACACTGACTGCGCTGAAATTTCATCAGAAGAATTTGTCCAGCTGGCCACAGTCGTAAAGACTCTAATCTGAACCACGAACGCCGTTTATGACCGAACTTTAGCTGTTTGTAAACCACAGACAATACGACCCTTAAGGACACAAATTTAACAATAACAGAGCCCTCGACGGCGTTAAAACAATATGGAGGTTACATAATGTTAATTATTTACGTGTCTTGCTTAAGATTGTAATGTTTAGTTGCTTGACATATACGTTACAAAGTAAATTACGCCTCAATTATATACTTGTAGTCAAACGTTTAATTAAATTACTCTGTAACATAAAAGCGAGTTTATAGTGAGCAATATCGTTAAAACGATTAGTACGTGTTCAAAAACAGAAGCGGATTTGTTAGAAAATTCCATTCCTCCATGAAATGGAAGTTAGGTTTATAGTAAATATGCTTCAGAATAACTAATTGGATTTTGATTCTGTCGTTGTTATTTGAAGGATCCTAATTGTTATTTATTAAATTACATTATTTTTAAAATTTTAAAAATAATGTTAAGTGTATAATTATTACTTTTGCCATTTTGTTCCCTCTCAAGATATCAGGTTTATTTACGTTGCGTTGTGCAATAAATAATGTTTTAAGTTTTTAACTTTATCCATAACGATAAGATATGATGTAAAAATTGCTAAAGTTAAGAATAAATTTATGACTATTTTTATGACAGGAAAGAAAATGGTTTACTTAATGTTAAGTTTCCCACACCAATGGACAAAACTAGAAATATTACTGATACCTTGAAAGTTAACAATAAATATTATGAATGTTATGCAAGATACTGACTTCTAAGAACACTAAAAATAATTCAAATATCAGATAATCTGAACAGAATATACTTTAATAAAAATAGATATTTTAATAACGTTTTAATATTACCCAACTCAACGTATTAGTTGATTCTAGATCAATGTTCATAACATTCAACCAAAACATGAGCAAGTAGGTGTAGCCATTATTACATTAGAACAAATGCTCTCTAGAAAATGTCTTTCACATGATTAATTAACGGAATGTGTACGATAGGTGATTAATAATAAACCAGTCTGGAACTTCGAACGAACCGAATTTGTGTTTGTAAACTAACTAAAATGTAGAGATTTAGGTTAGTCTAATCCCACCCTTAAAGTGGCTGCTCTCGAAGATTAGTTAAAACTTTGTTGCCATTACCTATTGTTCCAAACGAAAGGTCTATTAATCCTTTTAGTGCGACAAAGTTTCACGATCGATATGTTAATGTTTTCGTATGGACCGTTTCAAAGTTGGCATGTATCTATACTAAACGCAAATTGGATGGATTGCTGATAATCGGTATTAGATAACAAATTGAATCAGTGACTTTTTATTATATTAGTTAAGTTTACAATGGAGTTTGGTATGAAATACTTGCGTGTGCACTATAATAATGATGGACTTTTTGAGCATGTGTAGTGAAAAAGATATTTTAATTGATAAAGATAATTTAGAGATACATAAATATATTTGAAAGAAAAAAAGAAAGAATAAATAAAAATAATTTATGAAAAACAACTTCAAAATAAAATATATGTGCATAACAAATTCTTTATTGTATTAAAACACTAAAGATAAAATCTAATACGGTTTTTTACAATCATTACGGAACCATGTCACGATGTCTTCCCACACATAATCATCAGGCACAACCGGAGCATTGCTGAATGGATCCGTTGCAGGAGACGATCCGCCTGATAATCCTCCCGAAGAAGGATAAGAATGCGTTGAAACTGGATGCTTGTAATTCTTCTCAAATGTAACTTCACCGGCTGAATCCCAAGAAAATCTTTGAACTTGATTCTGATATTTCACCACAATTGATGGATAGGGATCCTCGCTTCGTAAAGTTCTGTAAGTACAAGCTAAATGCAAAGGTGATCTCACTTTCACATTATTACTGACTTCAGGTACAATCTCCGTTTCACTCGACGCTACTCTACAATAACATGAGTTTGAAAGAGAAAGCAGCAGCAGTGGAAATATACACTTCATCTTGACAAGGCAAAATGTAACTTGCGAATGAGTGTAATTTAAGTGTCGTCGTTTTATTTCACCTCTCGTAAACATCATTAGATAATGGGGGTCGATAAGAGTCAAGTTAATGTGTTTGCAAGAGATAATGCTTGTGCTTGCCAGATAATGCTAACAGTTACGTATTCACAAAATAGATATGACTATTGTTTTTGTGTAAAATACTTATGCGTTCATTAAAGTGATAATGTCAACAGTCTACAAGATAATTTTGTAAGAGAGTTTAAGTAATATTAATAAATCCCACAAATAACATTTAATGTAAAATTCGCGGCCAAAACTATCGCTGTAATAAGCTATCAGAACCCAGGTAAAGCCATGGAAAGGCCTAACGCCAGTTCCCTTCTATCTAAGCTTTGTCTGCTTACTTCTATTTGCCACATCATCACTGACCACATTGAGATCGTGGTCAAACTAATTTCCTCACGATGTTTTCTTCACCAAAATACTTCAAAGTAGCACGTGAGATAAGTAGACTTTAAATACTTGGAATCTTCATATGCAAATGACAAGGAGAATAGCTTAGTTTTAATCAGTACTAGTACTAAATCAACTATCAAATCCTAATACTATTGGAAACTGAGAGCAATATTCAGATCTACACCCAAGAGATTAACGTGTAATGTGTGACTTAGAGTAGCGTGTGATATCCAGTAAAAGTTCAGTTCGTGACTTACTCTAGTTCGGCTCATAAAGCATCGGGGTTCCGCGGGTAAGTTCACCAGAGCATAGATCAAAAGGAAGCCTCCAAATGTTCAAGAAATAGTTTCAATTAACTACGGTTTGTGCACGAGTGAAACGTAAGATTACATGTTCCGACATTATGTACTTCAAATCAAAGTAATACCTTATTATAGCTATTGTGTTAGAAATACTCGCTTAAATGATGTGTTGCTTGCGATTAAACCATTTATGTAGGATTCTAAAGTAATGTTAAAAAATTTTTTTCATAAATTGGAAACTAGATTTTACATATGAAGCCACATGGTTTTACCTGCTTTCCCGGCGTAAAAATTAGCTTATATTGCTCTCCAACCCAGGGGTTACAGAGTAACTGTAGTTGAAGTAGAGGCTTAGATAGATTTATCTATAAGGCAAAAATTAAGTCGTTCCGTGGCTTCACTAATGTGTAAAAAAAGGACAAACCACCAAACAATATATACAAATAAAAAAATCTTTAAAAAAAATATCAAGAAAAAAATATGTCATTACTTATTTAAACATTCCGTTTTACACGATTGCTTCATCGTGTATTATGGAGAATATGATTTATACAGTAATTTATCTCATAGTGAACTTCAAATTATTCCAACTGCAATACGATAGGGCAATTTATTGTAACAAAATCCACAGGGAGCAAAAACTGTGAAAGCAAACAATATTTTATCTTATTTCCTCCACATTTGTGCTTTATTCGTCATGCATTTATCGGAAAACTTTTCCAAATAACGCTTACCAAAACGCTTCTCATCTGCAAGGATCAGTTTTCTCTATTTATTTTATTCTGTTTTCGATACGGAAACGCAAAATATGTAAATTTGAAAGTACCTACCTAAGTTTTACTCACTGCCAATTCCCATAATTTGTACAAATATACACATTTATTAGTACAAACGCCAATTGGTTTGCATCCTCCACTGGCATCTTATTAGTAACCAAAACAAACAGTCAACATTACTAGCGTCTACAGCCGAACAGCCAATATGAACATATGCTAACTTGAGTACCATTTCATCGTCGCCTTAGGCACACGTCTCGAAATCTGGCTGGTAGTCCCTAGACAAATGTTACGCTGGTTCTGCCTAGGTAAATGTTGACGTTACCCTGCTACAACCAGGTTGGGATCGGGTTATTGTTCATTCTAATAAAAACACTACATCTCACACGTTTGTTGGTACTTTGTACGTAATTGAGTGTAATTAATTATTGTGGTGGTTATTGAACACCGACTATTGCTTGACACACGCACACATTCACACTATTTATTTTATCTATTTTATGTTTTCCTATTTTTTTTTCTGTTAGTAGCTTTCTGTTATCATAATGTTCAAGTTGAAAATCCGTCGCCAAGCACCTTTCGATGTGTTCCGACAGCTGCACTTGAGAGCCATTTCCCTTCCAGGCTTTATGTGCTTACCACCATCGGCCACATCGTCACTGACGACGGTGAGATTGTGGTCAAACATAGGCCTTTACATAGTAAAAATACATAAATAATATGTATGTTTTTTCTAACTAAATATAATTTCATATGTGTTTTACATGTTTATTACATACCTCTGATAACAAGTGAATTCATCGCAAACAGTGACCAAAGCTACTAGAAAATTATATGGTTTCTATACTTATTTATTTTTGAACGAAGCTTTATTACATGAAGTAGTTTCATCTCAAAGGGAAGTCTTTTTCATCGTCGGATTCTTGCGGCAATTAACAAAAAGATTTTGCAATGTAAGTAATTGAACCGTTTATTTTCAGTTCATTCAAAGATAAATCTATATATTTTAGATAATTATACTGCTATAAAAATTTTATCCCTCGAAAACATAAGATCCCTCGGGAATGCGGGTGAAACCGCGGGAAACAGCTAATGTATCATAAATATACATAAGTAAAAGGCCCTAATTTATAATAATATCTCCGTATAAGTGTTCATAGCATGCAATTGCCCCAAGTCTTGAGATGGATGGAAAATCTTAATTAAACCAGTAAACTAATTGAACCAATTATGACGAGACATTAGGGTAAATAATGGATAATGCTATATCAATTTTACGCATACTTGATTTGGTCTACGTACGTTATTAGATTTCATTATGGCTTGATTAGGTACAATTTTGTTTGCCATTTAATAATAATATGAAACTTTTTATGTATTTATTATAAGTCATTTCTTCCAGACAAAAGAGAATGACGATTAATTTAAAAATATTGGCAAAATAATATTAGGGTTAGCTCTTCTCAGTTAAAGGCCGTGTTCCGAACCGGTGGTAAATTTTGTAAATTTAATAAATGGCTTTGACTTTGACTTTGAGGGTTACATACCTAATATTATTTTTATAATAATAATTTATTTTAATAATACAGGTATTTTATGTTGTTAACTTATTATTTACTAAAAGTCTGGAGTCGTTAGTGCCAAACTAAATATTAAATAGATAGAGCAAACTTTTATGGATGTATTCGTAGTATCGTATCTTCTATGCTAACTGAATTGCATACAAAGTTAGTATTAAACAATATACATGTCCACGTAAATAATAGAGTTAGGTTACGTAAACGTCACATATATTTTCTCTACATAACAGAAACAGTGTTTTGTGGTGCAAACCCGAGCTAAGGTAGAGTTATTGTTGACCAAATTGGGCTGCAGTAATATTCTGAGACAGATTGAAGAGAGAAAGTAGACTGAACTAATATTCAACTACAACATAATCAACTAATTAATAAATTAAAACTAAATTTAAATCTAACTACTTACAATTCAAAAAATAAATATTAATTTAATAAATAAAAAGATTAAAGAAATGAAAGATTGAAAAACAAAGAAAAAAAAGATGAAAGAAATTTAACGGAAGCATTTTCCCGATATTGAGCAAATTTCCTTTTCTTTTTGATTATTTTATTAATTATAATTTTATATGACTCTATAATACCTAGATGTATTTTTGTCATCTTCTATTATACCCTTTTGTATTATTTCCTATGTACATTACGTTATAAATCACTATGTAGGTATAATTTAAGAAATAGTTAAGTTGTAAATTAGGTTAGTTAATCACTCTAACCCGAATTATCATAACTACAGCTGTTATCTTCGCAGCTTGAGCAACTTCGTCCGGTAGACGGTCCGGTCCGGTGTCCGGCTGAGCGGATCCAATTTCCGGACACCAGCTCAGTGTAGCGATTATCCACGAATCCGTTCGGGAATCACGTTGGTTTCTAAATTAGAAATAGTTTAGCGGTTCTTGTTATTAATGATGCGAAATTTTCTAATGCACAAAATCTACTGTTCTCACTGAGAACAGTTAAGTAAGGATGAGAATTTTTATCTTATTAAAAAGTAATACACTCGTAAATTTTGTAGGTAGGTACCAATAGTTCGGGGATTTTTTTTAATGTAATTATATAAAAAATCTTTGTTTGATTTTTTTGATGCTCAGTTAAATAGTAGATAGTCGTTAATTTGAAATGATAACAATTTTTATATAGTCCTATTGAAAGAATATCTCTTTCGAGGAACCGAAGGAGGAAGGAAAATCGGACCTAAGTTATACAATGTGTTTGTGCGAAATAGAAAAAAAAACATGATACATGGAATCATTAAATATTTATAAGCGCTGAAGAAACGACGAAGGTCGCGAAGGTCTAGACATGGTGGAAACCATAGCACCGAACCGTCAAGTTCAAAATATATCGGCACACACCTGCTGCTATGTTCAGACACTCGAACGCTAGTACCATTCTACGCTGTATGCATCTTTGACCACAACACACCACAAGCCATTAAATAGAAAAAAATATATTTTTCATTCGATCAAAAAAAAATGAGGAACTATCTTATAATCATGAAGGCTTTGATTATCAATCTCTTTGGTAGAATACCTCTGTCCCAGTATGAATGAGACAGTAGGCCTCGTATATTATCCGTAGTACTCTGGATCCGAAGTCGCATTAGCTCATAATTTATCGCAATATTACTCAAGTATTACAGAAACCAAACCAACCATAACGACATATAATTTGTGTTCTGTCATAATTTCCTTGACTAACATTAGTTGTAGTTACGGCTGAGTACACAAATTTATCACTTAGCATTACATTAACTAATAAGTACCTATTTACCCGACGGACCAGGGTAATGTTTTTCGCGCTTATGTTCGTTCCACTGTGGCCTCCTGTAACCTAAACTGTTGCACTGATTATGATGCATGATGTCGTAGATTCGTCTTTATTTCGCGATTTGATTAAAATGATCAAAAATCAAAATGGCGGATTTTTGGCGGCCATTTTCTTTTCTCCTTAACTTATCGAGTGGTATATAAGGTGATAAATAGTAGTTTATGATACTGTTGCATAATAGGGGTTATTAAATACGAGTGTGAGTTTAAGTACCGAGCCGTAGGCGAGGTTCTTAATAGTATCACACGAGTTTTTAATACCTAATTATGTGCAGTACTATACAGTAATATATTCAATATTATCTAACATAACATAAAATTTTATTATATAATATATATATCATTTGTATTGACAATTAGTGTATTATATTAGTTTATGTAGTATATTTAGGGATTCGATTTAGACTAATGTTATTAATACTGTATTTTAAGTATAGGTACTATTGAATGATATTTTTATTTGTCTCGCATTTTTTCATATTGAACACCTTGTTATTTGTTTTTTAACTCCTCTCCATCCAAAGGTTGCCTGGTAGAGATCACTCTTACTGATAAGGCCGCCCACTGTGACACTTTAATTGATTAGGTTAAGTTTTTTTTGTATACATTTGTAATCTTTGTGGTGTGACAATAAAGTATTATCTATCTACCTATTATCTATAAATGTGAATGTTTCTAATGTTGTTGGTTACTCAACTCCTCAAAATGGCTAGATGAATTTGAATACATATGGATCATATCTAGGAGTTCTTCTACTAATATATTAAATAACTAATGGAACCCAACCTAATCGCGAGGCGCATAATCTAGATAATTAATAATAAGCAATGATAAATGTTAGTTCGCTATCAATTACGATCAAAGAGTTTCAAGTCCGTCAATTCTCACCAATGAATTGGTAATACTAATGGATTACCACAAAACTTTTACCCAAGTCAAATGTACTATAGATAATTTCTCATCAATTCCAAATGCTCTGTAATCAAGGGAAGAAACATTCACTCCAAATTGGAATAGTTGAGATCGAGGGTTAGTAATTTACTAACTGGGGTTAACCATGTTAATGAAAATTACTTTTGATAACATCAGGACCTAATAGTTTATTGAATATAACGATAACAGATATATAACGTGAAATGCTATATTGATGTTTGATATTATATGAACGTTATTGTGTCGGTAATTTGATTTCGTTATATTAGGTTTTCAAGGTGCCCTCTAGCTGGACCTTAGAATATCAGCTACGATGTTCCCATGCCTGTCGTAAAGGGTGACTAAATGGCTTTTTTTGGCTGAAAATGTAAAATCATCATATCAAATTCAGTAAATGTAATGAAAACGTAAAAACAAAACGTCGGTTTCCATTAGAGCAATTACAATAATAATATGTGCTTAAATCATATGATTATATGAGACATACAGAAACTTTCATCTCATGCTTACTATATAATACTATTTCAAAATAAATGACATCTCTTGCGGCCATATGACATAAGGCTTGTAACCAATAGGTAATATGTCATGGTATAACGATTTTACTCGCTTTGCCCGTACTATCACTACTTTAATTACTTTCAATTTATTTGGTATTCATTTTTTTAAATTATATAGGTTCCTGCTAAAGGCTAAAGGTAACTTTACTTATACTTTGGAATGGCATAGATTGCTGAAATTATTAGGTACTCGAGTGTTCCTAAGAATAGTATCAGCTGAAACAGCGCTCCTTGATATACTTAGATAATTACCTTTACCTCACTGAGTGTAATCGATGTGTGGGCGAATAATTTACTACCACCTCTGTGAATTACTAACCCAATTTTCTTGGAACAATTTGTGGCTTGGCTATACCTTAGTGGTATTACTTGCTGATATTCGAGCTTAGTTCGAGGTGAGAAACAGTAGCATATATATCTTTGTTGTTTTACGCAACCAACATATTTGATGTAAGGCTCAAGGTAAGGCTATTGTACTGTGAATAGTTTGTTCATGAATGGAAGAACATGAAAGAATATTGTTTGTAAAGTAAATTCAAATGTCAAAGGTAACCCAATATATTATTAGTTATTGGAGCGTGTTTACTGATATCTGTAGTTGCGTAATAAAAAAATGAAGCAGATGCCTTTCAAATTGTTAGTTATTACAGCACCTAAATGAATATTTATTTTTCTGGTATATGTTTAAAGTACCTACATAATAACATAGTAGTAACATGACATAAATTTTATTAAATCCTTTTGGGTATTATTACTTGTAGGTAATTTTAGTGAAAGATTATTGTATTAAGTAGTTTATTTAAAGAAAAATCATTTTTTATTTATCTTGTACAGACTAAAAATTACACGTCACTGATGCATAAAATGCTATTGCTACTCGATTTAATTGTTTTCATTTCCTCGGCATCTAGGCTAAAATACTCGTAGATATGCCTACTTTTATTCATTTGTACTACAACATTCAGTGTCCTTTTTTCTCACACTTACTTAGTTAATATCCGTTACCTTTCTCTGATCAATTTTGTCAAAGGGAAGCTGCATTGATAAAACCCCAAGTCCCTATTTTTAACTAACCGATTTTAAAAAGGTGGAGGTTATCAATTTGTTCGTGTTTTACTTAAATATTTTTTTTTTATGTTTGTTCATGTATAACTTTTTTGTTTATGAACCGATTTTAATAATTCATTTTGCGTTGGGTTCTTATGGGACCACCATTTTAATTTAATTGATCGAAGGTATTGAAAGAGGTTTTACTCTTTTTGTCAAAAGTCTATTAAGTCTGCTATGGGATTTTGTTCAGATTTTTTGTTTTGAGACAGACTGTAGCCTGAAATATTTTTTCTAGGTTGTACATGCATTCGCTTTACGTCGACGTACGGCAAGGAGCGCGGCACGTTCAGTAGCCCCGACTACCCGCGTGCGTACCCGCCGCGCGTCGACTGCTTGCTCTACACCTTCCTCGCCGCGCCGCATCAGATCGTCGAACTCGTCTTCACTGACTTCGACATCTATAAGGACGAACTTGAGTAAGTACCTAATTGTTTTTCAAGTTTCTGTCACTCTTATTTAAGATGGATATCTATAGATTGCTAAATCATTAATGTTGGTATATAACTATTTTTCGCCCGCGCCTTTTTGTCTCTTTCCCAGACAGCCGATATCGATAAATAAAATAGAGTTAATAGGTACATTACGTATTTATGTAGCTTTATTTACCAGTGAAAATTCCATGAAAAGCATATAAGTACTTACATATACAACAAAATATCTTTTTATATTGCAATCATCATGGTTTTGGTGATGTAGGGAGAGTTCTTAATAAGCATAAGCATATAAAAGAAGGGTGTTAGTTAGTCATCCTACTTTGAAACTTTATTCAAATCTACTAATAAAAAGTTTTGCGGAATTCAGCCCGCAAGGAAGTAGAATATGAGATCGAGGGCGGAAAGCTGGTAATGGATAATTGAAATACATTGACCATTATACCGTGCAATAATGACAATCTAGCGGTTTTGTGATTAAGCAGAGCTAAATATGATAAATAGTAATCTTCCGTTCAATGATCTATAGAATATTTAAGCATAATATAGAATCTATAAATAGATTTAATAAATCCTGGTGAAATGAGTATTCTAAAGTTATTTTAACAAAGTTTTTTAGTAAAAAAAGGTAATGAGTTTAGTTTTGAAAGTTAATTTGATAGAAACAAAAATCTTCCTAATTTGTATTCGTTTGGATCTACTGAATATTTTATTAAAAGATACTTTTAATAATGAAGTTTGAGAGAAAATGTTAAAATACAGATATTGTACCTATCTTAAAAGTCTATAAAGTCTAATTTACTGTAGGTAGTCAGATGCTTCTTACTAAAACTTCTCCATTAACTAATAGGTAGTCCTTTTGATTTATTTGGGAATCTAAAAGCATTCAAATTGGGGTACTTTGAATTTTAGTTTATACCTGTATGTGTAAATTAAAATTTAACGTACAAAATAAAAAATATTTATTATTAATGCATTATCATGTTACAATCGAAATACGTAAACGAATGAATAATAAAATACTTTGAATACTTTGGCTTACAGATAGGCTGTGCGGTTACTATATTTGTAATTAATGTTGATTATCGGACAAATTATGTGGTGAAAATTATTTGAATTCAAAACAATCTAATTTGAATTATTTTTGTTTGGCTTCCTTAATCCGCACAGTTGACTGCAAAATCGTATGTAGTCAATCATCGTAGATCCGTTTTGCTCCATTATTGGTGCTTCGTCTAGGGCATAATCTGCTTCTTTTTCAGTGAAACGGTCACCCCATGTCATGAGATCATGTCGGATTCTGGAATCAAATATTCAATCAGAATTTTTATTAATTTAAAACATGATCGGAATGGATAATGTAATACCATTGTAATATTAATGAAATGCAGATCAAAAGCAATTTTATAGCAAAAATAATATTTATTTTACATAATTTATCGTTAATAACTATATATTGTATATTGAATAATTATTGTAAATACTTTTAAAAATAAATACTGATTTTACATAACAACTACTTAGAAAATAATTTTAGTTACTGAAGGATGATTTGAAATAAATAGAAAATCGTAAAAAGTTATAAGTTCTAATCGGAAAAGTAGAACGAAGCAAGTAAGAATTTAACTTTATTTTTGCGTTATACCTAAAACTGATTCTCAATCATACATAGTTTTAAACCTTATGCGAGAAGTTCAAAAGTTTCTTACGTTTTATCTTTTTACCTACATAAATATTACTAATGAGAGTCAACTTATGTATTCAGGATATCATTATTTTTTTAGAACATAACTTGATTTATGTAACCTGAAATCAAGCTTCAGACGAGATAACAATCGTCATAGAAAATCAAACGATTTGTAGTCGAATTCTTTTGGCAGTGACGTATAAAGAAAAGTAACATACATAATTTTATTTTTACGACTAACAAATGTTTTCGTATTCTCGTCAAATTTTGTTTTAGATTTATGCGAAAGTCTATTTGCCAACGCCATAAAATACAGATTGCACTGAGATTTTTAATAAATATTAGGTAGGTATGTATTTGCAAGTATATTTCCCTACTTATAATGTTTTTAATAATGTACCGGGTTCGCTATTGGACCTACAATATTAAACTTATTAAAAATGGTACTAATTGATCAAATAGGTATATCATAAACATATAATTTTTAAACTTAGATTTTTAATTGATCAGTTTTTTACCCAATAGTTAACTAAAATATATACTTGAACAATCAAGAATGATTCCAAGAAATAAACATTTAGATAGTCTTTTTATACCATCTTGAGATGAATTTAGTAAAAGCTTTCATTTGCAAAAAGCTTAGAGCTCAAACTAATATAACTCTTTGTAAGAAGGAAAATTAGAGTTCTTTATAGCTACATACATATACAAATTGTACCGGTTACTACTGAGTAGGTAGTCTTAAAAAAACTTGAACAAGTGCGAGTCTGACTCGCGCACCGAGGGTTCCATACTTTCCTATGTTACTTTTAATGCCATATATTATGTCTTATGTTTTTCTGTAAACAACAAACTTTTGTATTTTTTTTAGTATAATATCTCTATATATAGTTCTAGTCAAGATCATCTATCTACCTTGACTCAGGAAAAAATATCGTGTGCATAAACGATTACACATAGGTACCTATTTATTCGTCTTATATCTTAATTTTAAAAAAATATTAGTGATCTAGTGTTCATAATTCAAGCTCTGTTTATTTATTCATATTATGAGAAATAAATATCAAAGCTATTTTCGTTACAATTAATTTGTTATGCGATTCACCAGAGCCTTCAAAGAGTATCATATCTTAAGGTCCTTAAAACATGAGAACCTTTAAAAATATGAGTCCAACATAAACTTTGCTGATTTTTTTGTGCTATAATTGTTATCTTACTTACTTCCAAGATTTTATAGGGTCAAATTGTTTGGGTAACTTTTTCGGTTTAATAAATTTGTATTCAAGTCTCACCCTCGATCCCAATTTCATTTGTGTGAGTTAATTGAGTTCATCTACATTTCAAAAGTAAAGTACCTATTTGAAACATAAGAAATTCAAATATTAGCTTTCTCGCAAAGATATTTGTATTATTTAAAACTGAAAAGTTTTTAATTAATGTTTGTAATTAGGTAGTAAATAGTATAATTATTAAGATTTAAGTCATTTTATTTTTAACTAAGCAATAAGACAGACACGAAATTAAGTAGGTTGAAACATCCTTCAATATGGTACATGTCACGTTTATAGGTTCGAAATAATTGGACGCGTAATATTTTGTAGGCAAGTACTAAATCTAAACACACTCATGAAACTAAGTCACATTATAAATTAATTTTAAATTATCTAATTTAATTAAAACTGATCTCATAATCAAACCAACGTGTCTCTCTTACATGATGAATAATTTTATCTTCAAGCACTTACGTCTAAAAATAAACCTTCATATTAATATGTTATGCAAGAATTTCTTCTGTGGGTATAAATAACTGCCTTAGTTCTTGGAAAGCGCCCAAGGATCTCGTAAATCAACCCTGCACTACCCACTACACTAAATACGTACAAATATCAGAAAATTGAAATGTTATCTTGACTTTTATGAACCGCTCGGATAACTGCGGCTATCTAAAAATACAATTGTAATCCTACCAATATTATAATGCGAAAATTTGTAAAAGCTTTCACGTATAAACTACATAACGGATTTGGATAAAACTTGGCACATATATAGATCATACACTGGAATAACATAAAAGCAAGCTACTTTTTATTCCTAAAAAATATAAGGTCCTCAGGAATCCGGGAAAATCCGCGGGGCGAAAACTATTTCATCAACTTGTAAGATCATTTGTACAAATTCTTTCGTCAAAATATTAATATAATGCAATAATTGCACTTAGGGAATATTATTATTAAGGTACATTGGTTCACCCAGACGAAGTTTCTAACTAAACTATGAAAGCGAGCCTCAATACTCCAGAGATTAGACAAGTTAGCCCATTCTCATAGTTGGCAACTTATTGCTTGTTACATCCTTGATCATGTAAATTAATTATTGGCTCAACCATCACTTATAGGCAAATACTTATCGACTAACTTTGCATAAATTTTCCGCTTAAATTGGCTAATAGCCCCAAGGGTACATAATGGGTTCACTGATTTCAATTTATGTTGCTTTGTTGAAAGCATTTCAGTTAATTGATTTAATCAGCCTTTAGGATTTTTCTATCATGATAATGTAAATATTATTGATATATAAAATATATATAAAATCCATAATTTACGGTATCTTGGAACGTAGGTACTTACAACATTTGTATTTATGTAATAGGTACAACAACGCACGTAAAACCACGTGGTGGAAGCTAGTAAATTATATGCCACCAAAAACATAAATGTGAAAGAAAGCAAAGTTCATACTAAAAGATTAAATGTAACTTACGTTTCCTCGGAGATATATCCAGTGTTATTTGTATCCCAACGAGATAGGGCTGAAATTAAAGTCTCTTCTGAGTCCAGCTCCAGAGTTTTGTACCCAAGTAGATTGACGAATCCATCAAAGTCTAAAGGGTTCGGTGCCTAGAAAAAAAAACAGGCTTTAGATAGAGTTGTTTTTGATATTAGTTTTACCAGAGTTGTACAATAAGGAACCAACCAACCTCAAAAAGATTTTAAAGCTAAAATATGCCTTAGCAAAATTTTGAATTCAGCTTGTCATGGTGAAGCCTAACTGTAACCGATGAGCTAAGTTTTAGTTTTCTAATATTGTTAAACCGAAGAACTAAGCCAGTTTTTACGTTAATGTTTTTGAAGATAGGTATATTATTTACCTGAGCTATCGTACGGCCGTTTCTGCAAACACTAATTGACTAACTTACTGTTAACTGAATTTTTAATGACCAAAAAAAGAGAAGGTTTTATATCCTACTGTATCTATTTTAAAAAAATATATTTTAGTAAGAAAACTGAAACATTTAAAATTCTAGAATATTAACAATTTGAACAACAAAAAGTTTATGAGTTGAACTAAATAGAATATTATAGGTATATAAGGACCGTCACTGTTATCTACAGCAATTATTGTACCGGCCATTTTTGCGAGTATAATCAAAGGCTCACAGCCGGAATTCTACTGATGTTAATAATGCGGCCTTATCTGAACCTACCTTCATCCAAAATAAATTGGGTTAGGCTATCTGATACTAGATATTACTGATACAGTACATTAAATTTAAATTTCCCTCGAAATTTATACCCTCTTTTCTAATTTTTCTCTCGACTCTCTATTATCTCATGCAAAAGTTGTTTATACTCCACTTTGGTGTTTGTGGCAACTGTCTATATAACAAAATAAATAAGTATTGCAAAATTTACGCCACGAAACTATATGAATGTAAAGTCAAGCTTCAAAAGTGGCTACAGAGTCTGGACTTTGAGTAGACAGAAAGTCTTAAAATCAATAAGCTAAACTAAATGAAGTAAATTAATACACAAACACAACTGCTTAATGACACAATTATTAATTATCTACTTACGATGTCAGTAAGGCGAGCAAAAGTAGACTTTAATAATTTATCGTGATAATCACAAAACAAAATGTGTTTAAACAATAGGATTTAAATTTTGATCCCTCTGAATAAGGGTGAGAAACAGTCTCAGTGGCCCGTCACCCTTGGTGGATTGACACGGCTTAGAAGCCTCTTTAGACATGTTTTCTTGTATAAATAGATCACACTGTGAAGTTCCGTTTATTACGTCATTCTTTGTTATTTTGTTCCGGTATTATTACAGTAGAAAATATTGCAGTGTATTTTAAATTATATTAATATAATTCATGTTTCTGGTGTCAGTCAGTACCCTGAGGAATATTATTGCATAAAATTGTATGGTAGAATTTAATAGTAGAAATTAATATAATTAATAGAAGGGATGTCCTTCAGAGAAATATCGTAAACGCAAACGCGTTAGTACTATCGCGTTACTCACTAATTAACGTCAATTCTTCATAGTACTGCCTTAAAATATGGTTCCTACATTGAAAATAAATAAATAAATTTCTATTGGTCAATAGTATTGAAGGATCGATGAGACCTCAGAGCATTGTCGCATTGTAACTTCTAACTTCTTTCACAATACTTTGGCGGAATTAAAAGAAAAGCAAAGTTTGTATCCGTTTTAAGACCCTCGACGTCGACGTTGAATAGATCTTGTTTCTCTTTAAATGGATGAATTATTCCCGCAAGGAAAAGGGACCTTTCATTTTACTTTTTTATTTGGGGTGTTATTGTTTTTAGTAAATACACTTTTGTTTTTATTGACTCCACTTTCACTCCATAATGCTTTTTATTTCAACCGCAATTAGTACCTGGTACATAATAAACTCTCCTACAATATTTTAAATATATTCTCTGCGTTGTTTTGAAACTTTATTTTTTCTAGTAGTAATAGAGATACTGGCAATACTAAGGGTATTCTAACGTATTGCAAACATATATAAAGCCTTGAAGACAACTCTAGTTCAAGTTCTAGTTCAAGTAAATACATAATGATTATATAGTTATATATGAATAAACTTTTCAGATTAGTAATATATTTTTTTATTATAAGTAAACAACAATATTCCAATTAAATGGGTTATTGGAGCCTCAATAAAACGTAAAAATTAGCTAAGTATATAACCAACTTATTCCGTCTGCTAAATCTAACATAGAATTGTCAACTAACATCTATGCCAGCTGGCTAATTGGCAATGCACATAGAATTTATGGATGACTCCACTATATTGTAACTGTTATGGCCTTGTTTAATTTATGTCCATATGAAATCGGACTTTAACAGTGACCTATTCAGTTAATTATCTTTGAAATAAGCTTAGCAACGCTTTTCTAACAGGAGCCAGCTAAAAAGATAGTAAAATGTACCAAGCTATGATTTTCGTCACGAAAACTTTATGTTAGGATTCAAAACTACGCCTTGGCTAAGGGATTTCGGGTTCCAAGACTTTTTGAGCCGTATTAAAGTTAAGAGAGGAAAAATAATCTTCACCCACGTACATAAAACTAAGCACTTATGGAATAGATAACTATACGATAGATATACTAATTGTAACACACTCACAATTTAAAAACATACAAACTGAAGTATCTCACTAGTATCAGAAGTATAATATAACTTTTATTTCGACAGCTGAAATTGACAGCTAGCTTCCTTCTAGGCTTTCTATGCGTACCACCTTCGGCCAAATCATACTTACCATGGTGCGATTGTGGTTAAACAGAAAAAAAACGGTTTTTAGAAACTTATAGTTACCTCAGCAAGCATATTTTTCACTGCTTGCTCATCAACTCGTTCTCCGAGACTAACCAAGGTACCTCTTAAATCATTGTGGTCAATACAACCATCGCCGTCTAGGTCAAATAGTAAAAATGCCTGCAACAAATAATTCGTATATTCTATTGATCAAAAGTATAATTTTAAAGACGAGCAAAACTGTGGAGTCTTTACACATCGTAACACCTCATACGTACATTCTGTATGGACATGAGACTAAAAAAGGATTAGTAAGCCCATAACAAGAGACTCACTGCGGTATATTGATAGACTTTACGTGCCATTGAATTTGCCATGCAGATTCCCAACGATTTTCTAGGCTGAAAACTTTAAGGTTCTTGCCATTGAACCTGCACCCTTATTGTCATACGTCTGAGCCACCATGATTTGAATTTCATGATCTGTGTTGGCATTTATCTAATCAACACATTCATGCCATTTTGTAAATATAAAAAAAAAAATATTTCATACCTCTTTAAGTTCAAATATTTTGTTCTCATCAAGTTCAGCTGCCACATTAGCCGGTAAGCATAAAGCTTCTCGCGCTTTGGATGCAGATCGAGACCTGGACTGCTGAGGGATTGTCATCTCTTGTGAACTCTCGCATATAATTCCTCTGATGAATAAATCATATAAAAAACATAAATACGCCTTCACAAAAAACGCTCAAGGGACTTTTAGACTTTCGCCGCAATATTTTATCATTTTAATCCACAATCTCAGAAAGCTGTAAATCCTAGGTCTAACCTTCGCAATCCCTACAGGCAGACTTAGATATTATGTTTTTAGAAAAAATAACCTTTTACTTTCAAAGCCAGACGTTCTAACCTCTATTAAATTAAGCAAATTTACCAAACGAGGTTTATAAAATTCGGTCCACAACAGTTTGGAACAACATGTGGAATAAAAAACTGTCTGGTAAACGGTTTTAATTTTCACCCCAACGCCTTTTCAATCAGTTCATAATAAAGACATTTTATAACGATGAAAACAGCTTTTTGTAGTATGGGCAGAGCGGAAATTAAAAATTGCGAAAACGTAAAATTACTCTTAATTTATTATAAGTGGACAAAGCACTGGTACCTAATAAAAAATAAATAAAAGTTTATTATTTTCTCGGGAAACTATCACTTCAAAAGTCCTTCTATTACCACCACCAAAACAAAGAAGCCTTGCTGATTTTCTTGCCGGAGTCTTCTCAGTTCAAGTGTATTCCGAACCGGTAGTAGAGCCGGTAGTAGAGTCTATTGTAAAACTGTAACTGTTGACATTCATAAGTGCCTTATTAGGGCCTAAACTGAATAAATGAGTTTTGATGGATTGATTGACCGTTGTATTATATAAATTTTACTAATGTATTAATATATTCAGGACTCACTCTCCAGTGGATACTGATTGGAGAAGATTTTCTTTGAATTTTTTTATTTCGTCCGCGGTATCCGCGTCGGGGCGGCTGCGACGACGCTCCCCTTTGGACTTTGTCTGAAACGCATAACTTTGTTAAACATTTTATAAAATATTTACAATCTATTGTGGAATTATCTATTTCGAATCATACTTTCTATATAAAAATTGTTTATTGACTAATTAATTTTTCTTCAATAAAGAAATTATCTACCGACTTCCTCGTATCTGAAATTACAAAGTATTTGAGGAAGGAAAACAATTTGTTGGAAGTTCGCACAAAAATTAATGCCCAAAGATTTTTAAAATTCCTTTGCCTTTAAATATTTTTTAAGTTCCTTGTTTATTTTTATATACGGATTAAGTTTGAAAATACTTACTTTTTTTGTTGCACCATTATTATCTTCTTCCATCGCGCTAGATTCTAATTAAATATTTATTATTTCTTTCAAAATATCCGCACGTGCGGTGGTTCTCACGACTGAACACTCCAGTGCAAGGATCATAACTACACATTAAAGAGTTTAAATTTACATTGCATTTTCCGTCAGTCGAGATAATTATTTATTTCGGCCGGATGCACGCAGATTTTGAGATTAGTCGAGATGTTTGCTTCAACTAATTAATCTTTGGGGCCGAAACTGTTCTAAGATTTCCAGGTCAGTGGATTGTTGGTGCTTCGTTTACATGTTTCCACTAACTTGGAAATGAAAAGGGGATGGATTCTCACTTGACTTTATGCTTACCCTCGCAAATACACTTTGTGTTTAATTGAATGTTCTCAAAGTTAGAGATAGCATTTAATGATACGTTCCAGAAAGCCATGACGGTGTATAATTTATTGCATATTAATACTTCAAAAAGAGTAAGTAGGTACATCCAAGAAATTTTCAGATCTAGTCTTTTAGTTTTCGACAAGACAATACAATTCTTTAATGTTAGGGATTCTTTATCATCATACCTATATTCTCAAAGATATTGTTACTGTAATGATATTTTATTAATGAATTAATTCACTGAATGGTTACTCATTTGCAACATAGTGGGCTAATAAGCATCTAATCTTGGCTTGAATATTAGATTCTGTGGTATGTTGAGTTAATCTAATCTAATCTAGTAGGTGTATAAGCTAATATAATATAGGGATGAATTGGCATGTGTTCAAAAATGTTAATATGCTTAACAATCATTCCTATGATGATTACATAATTAATATTATAGTTTTATTTCCTAACCAGACTCACTACGGAATGTATCATAGATTGACCGACTTGACCAGAATGCATATTTGTTATAGCAAAATCTATAGACTAATTTGCTGATATTTTTGTGTTGGTAAATTACCCTAAAGCATTTACCTACAAAACCACAGAATCAAATAAACAAGCTACTATAAACTGCTCTTTTGTGTTTTGTATACAATACCTACTGAGGAATTGGAATTCGGAGTGATTGAAGTAAAACGGTAGGTAACTAAAGCTAAGTTAATAGATCGATGTTCTCAGTAAGTGGGGTTTTAATCAACTACCAATGTACTGTTTACTTAGGTTTAAACGGGAGGAAGAAATTGATTGAACGATTTTAACTCCGATCAAAGACTCCGCAAGGGTGTATTTACGTTTTCGATTCAATAAATTGATAGTTCGTAGAAAGTGTACGTTTGTTTTGATCACAAGGTTCCACTAGAAGAAAATTTTATTTCTGTTTGTAAACACGAAAATAATTAGCTTTTGTTCTAAAACTGCCAATTTATTTACTTTTTATTTCTTCTGCATATTTTATTGTAATTCTACATTTTATTTAAATAATCATTATGTTGGTACAAGGAAATTAAACAGTTTTAGTGTGTTCTTATATGGAATGATTTATCCAAACGACTACAATATCTTATTGTTATAGGTACTAAGGCACCACATAACCAAAGAGTTAGTTACACTAGAAATATGAAAATCACTATTTTCCGTTCCACGCGTTTCCAAGGAATCTTATGTTTTCCTGGAGTAAAAAGTATCATTATTATCAATATTATGATGTTATTCCCGGGTATGTGCCAAGATTCATCCACATCTGTTCATTCGTTGATGGATGATGTTGATACATTTATGATATTATTTAGAAAGATAGGAATATGTTGAGTAGCTGATAACCATACTACCATCTCACCTGCAGCTTGAGGCTGATCAATTTAATTTTATGCAAATGTTACCAAAAATTATCAACAAATAGATTGTCACTTCTAGTTAAATATGTTATTTTGGTAGCAATTTTAGAAGCATCTGTATATCTGTAATACTATAAACGGATTATTACCTTACTAAAACTAAAATATTTTTATGTCCTGTTTATTCCTTTTAGGTAATATAACAGAAACAGCGTCGGCATGATACATACCTACTGACTTATAGCCTAGAATAACCGTTTATTTCTCAGATTGTATTCCATAACAGCTTTCAAGATTTAAAAGAAACTTGGAACATTATATATTTAGATACACTGGAATACAATTTATTCCAAGAAAAAGGTAATATTACTCGGGGTCAAAGATAAAACCGCATGGTCCTAAAAAGGTATTTTTGATGGTTTCAGGCTTCTATAAATTTAGAAGAAAGTTTCTTTATTCATTACTATAAAACTATCTTGAAATCGATTAAAGTTTAGTGAAGAGTCTATTTACATTAGTCCTATATGATCCTTCGCAAGGAAAATACATCATTTTCCACCATTGGCCACACAATTTCACATCAAATATTCAACACATCCGCACAAAGGGACCGTAGCATTATTCCATACCCGTATCTCATGCAAGAGGAAATAAAGGTGGATTTGTAAATAAAAAAAATATTTTATGGAAAGTCATTGAGGGCCAAAGACAATTAATGAAAATATATCGAATATTTATAAGTGAGTTGGTGTCGTAAAAATTTTAAATATAAATTTAATCTAGCAACGAACAAAGTTACCTACGATAGAAACAGGCGATTGGAATATAATTTCAAACTTTGACCTACTCGTTGTATTGAACGCTTTGTTAAAAACAACGCGATACTGTGACAATCGGCACTAACTACCAGGGTATATGACACAGGCAAAATTCACCAATTTACAGTTTCCAGTTAGTGCAGATTTTTTTGTTAAAGCATCTGTTTCATCGCAATTGGATGTGGTTTATACCTAATACTGTTTAAACTCTCGCGAACACAATTTCATGTTTGTAGTAATATATCGGGTCTATTCGCGCATAAAATATTATCAAAATATTATTTTGACTAACCTCGAAGTCACAAGTATAGATGTTTGTTACTCCTTCACATAAAATCTACTGAATGGTTTGGATGAAACTGTGCACATACCTTGGAATAACATTTAAATTACTTTTTATCCCGGGAAAACATAAGAACTCTCGCGAACGTGGGTGAAACCGCGGGGTGGAAGCTAGTAAAATATATATTAGAAATCAGCCTCGCTTTGTAAGACAAACACTCATCGTAATATGAATCAATGTTTTATACCGACTCGCGTAATATTAGAAAGCTTATGTAAGTATGTTGAGAGAAAACACAACCTATTACTACACGACTACAATTATGCGGAAATCAAATGGAAAGCTCGGAATGAATTGAACGCCGATATTTTCTGACGTTTTCATGATCTTGAATAAAGAATTTAATATTTTCATTTCTCTTTGACCGGAATACGACGGGCTCTGTATAGATTTTTACATAAAACACCTCACATTCGACAGAAGTATAATTTTTCAATCGAGAGATCATTTATTATTTTCTCTTTCTTATATCTTATTTAAAAATATAAACTGGTTTTATCTTTTTGTTCACCTACTTTAATTTGGCGTTTGTCTTTAGAAAAAGCAAAGTTAATCTATTTGCTCTCAACAAAGGACTCTCCGTAATGTGAATTTTGCTGCCCTATCTACTGCAGTTTCAGAAGATATATCACGGCATTAAACGCCAGCGTGCCCTCGTGTGGCCTCCACACACACCTGTACATAATGCTAGAGCAGGTTGTATAACGCTTACCTGCACCTTTACACCATTGTAAAATATTTGACGCTGCTGCAAGCTCCAAATTTCGTGAAATAAAAGAGGAACGTGATCGAGTGCCTACAAAATTGCTTTAGTTGTTTAAAGCGTTTTAAATTGATATTATTTCAAGTAGTAACAGTTACATTGTATGACTGTGTATTAATCTATATGTCGTGACTTGTGTATTTCTATCTATGCTTTAAAATAACAAGGTCATAATGTGGAATAGTTCCGAGCATCCCCCGGGTACAATTTTTCCGGTCACACTAAAGGGACTAAGATTACTTCAAGTAGAGCAATCCCCATGCTCGAATTTAATCCTTATTTCTTTTACTTTGATACCATTCGCAATTTCATTAATTTAATCGTACAAAGTTGCCTTTACTCAAACTAAAGTACCTGTCCTATTTAGTTTACATAAACCTGGCTAATTAAGCCTAGATCTCGACAAATTTTCCTAGAAATATGTACCGTGATAGGTAAAATATATATAGCTGCTCCCTGTTGTCTATCGCAGCTAAACTAGCAAAAATGATAAAAAAAACTGAGCGAAAATGGGCAGGCGAGCCTTCAGAGCGCCATTTTTCTTTGGTCTGCGAGGTAGTTATTTAGCTTTAATATGTTCTTTCTTACTGAACCTAAAACTTTATGAGACTCCATGTTTGATTCTTATCTACGTTCATGATGAAAACTTTTGAGATAGCTCGGTTTGCTCAGAGTATTTTCGTTAAAATTCCTCGCAGTCTGTCGTAGCTTTGAAAGCATACGGCTTATTTATCTAACGTTTTTAAGTCTAAAATAAATCAGCTTGCTACTCGTTCCTCAGTGCAAAAAAGAATACATAAAAAACATTTTATTTTATTTTGATTTTCACTTTATAAGCAAAGTTATGTGTGCCTAAGTGCAAATTAATCAAACATTTCTAAGCGGATACGGATGACTTACAAATTCCATAGATTCATCAACAATAGCATCTCCATTAATACCAAGACGATGACGTCGTTAATCATGGCTAATGACGCCGATAAAATGTTTCTTATATACCACAATCTCATAACCGATAACATAATAGTTTTTGTTTTCCCTTAATGTGTATGTAATAGGTACTTACATACGGTACAGTTGGAGTAAGAAAAGGTTCGTCACCTTAAAGTCTATATTTGCTTGCACGAGGGAAATTATCAGTCAGGCCAACATTTAATTTCAAACGAAACAGAATATAGCATTGACGATTCCAATAAGCTAGTTGACAGGTAGCAGAATAAAGAGAAAATATATGACAATGACAATAGGGTAGTTGACTGACATATCAAACTTTTTAATAAATGTCAAAACGATAGTTTATATGGAATTTTGTATGAAATATTACACTATGACGTCATAGTTTCACAGCATCAAATCATCTACTCTTAGTAGTTCCACTGGTAATTAAAAATCATAAAAAGCATTAAATGTACAACATATTTGATATTTCCACGTGTTTTTAGATGTTTTATGCATTGGTTAGTGTTTGGTCATTTATTTTTGACACTGTCAACTACCCTATTAAATAGAACATAATTTGATAAACTATATTGACTCTTGATAACATATCAAGCAAGTATAATTGTATATGCAGTTGTCTGTTTCGAGCTTTAGTTTCAAAAGGGACTAAGAGTCTACGAAAACTGACGAAGGTTTTTCGTACCCCGACTGTACATTGTAACCCGTTATATGGTTTGTAGTATGTACTTTGAAAGTGATATCTTATCTAACTCAACAGTCAGTTGCAAATGTTACTGACAAGTTTGTTCAGCTTCGTGGTAGGTAAACAAGATTCTCATAACTTGGCATACATTTAATTTTAACTAGGTATATTTTTAGTTACAAGCGTAGAATTCAATTCAATAAGATATTCACAAACTAAAAATGAACGAACCAATAATTAAACAAGTTAATTAGAAAGAAATGCATGGCTAATAAGAACTAGGTTTAATGGAAGTTTAGTAAAACCTAGATTTAAAATGTATCCGTTACTTTTTTATGCCATATAAACAACCTAACAAAAGATCCAGGGCTATTTTGAACCCTGATATGATGGAAAATTATAAAAAATATTAAATTAATAATAGCTACACAATACTCAAATATAACTAAGTATAATATTGCTGGTGTGTCCACAATAAGGCTTTTAGTTTCGGTTTGGATGTCAACACCAATAAATTGTTTGTAACGTGAGAACTTCGGTGCTTTGATGAGAACGTTTTATGGGTCGATGTTGCAGATCATAAATACACGGAGATATTATACAAGCGGTTCAGTATTGCTATAAAGAAAATTGAAGTGGAATAAAAACGAGCAGATATTTGTATTACATTAATCTCTCTACGAAAGTGCTCTATAGCCTATGCAGTTGAAAACAATTACAGATGATTAACTCGTAACTATTATAAATACCAAACGCTCTCTCAATACTGTTAAGAGAATAGAACCGCTTGTTTTTATGTCCTGTGGTCAATGTAATATCGACGACGAGATTGTACAAAAACTCGTATTGTCGATGGAAGTTTTGGGTTCCAGTAAAAAGGCAGTATGCTTTTAATGAATCTGGTTTATATAATACAGGGTGTAAGATGGCTACTCTTGAAAGCTAAAGTTGTGGGTCGATTTAGACGATGACCTAGAATATTTATGAACAAAAAAGAACTTTATTTCACCATTATAATATGGTTATTATACGGTTTGTTTTGGCCTTGCTTTTTGTAAAGTACCTATTTAAGAATAAAAGCCCCGATACATTGAAATATATCTTGAAACCCGCACAACACACACCTCTCAACCTGTATACTACAATAAAGATTTTAGTTCTATTTGACCTGAAAATCTTTTTTTTTTCATGAGAAATGATGAGATCATTATTCGCAAACGATTCACTGTGTCGCAATACTAATGAATACTTAGGCCTAATTGCTCCAACGTCGTAAAGCACTAACCCCCGAGTTAAAATATGTAAATTTGACAGATCCTTAATACAAATTGTAAATACTGTCACATAGCCATATTTAACCCGTGGGTTACTGCTATAAGACATTGATGCAATTGGGCCTTAAAGACTTTCTCAAGTTCATTTAAAACCTACATCTAAGAAGGTTTTATTTGCTTTTTAGTTCCATTTTATTTCGTTTTTAATGTTGACTCTAAAGTTAAAACAGTAATAAAGTTAGTATCTGTAACTGCGTTGCTGAAATTGCTACTCAGCTTGTTTTAATCGCTGACCTATTTATTTACTAACAAGTAAGGCTATTATGTTAAGTGGGTACATTCGAGGAACCGTAAAACATTAAGTAGCATGGGTTCGACCTAGTACAGTAATGGATACTCAATAGTCTTACTTCAGATCGTCTAACTTTTCCTTTTTTGTTTAGTGAATTTAAACTTTAAGTGCTATATTGTTTTTGAGTAGATCAAAAGAAAGTTATACAAAACAATACAGTTAAAGAAAAAAGTCATCGCAAAAATTGAATTTGATATTTAAAGTACGACTGGATATTAGAAAGAAAGAAGATTTACCTGTTTTCTCACAAATGTCATGAAGGAACGTCGCCACTGTCAAGGTTATTATAAACTTACAGTTTAGGCTTACAAATGTCAACCCATTTGTAATACCTTACTTACCACCCTGAAATATTAATGTACTATTTCTCGACTCTCTAAGCCATAGTAAAATCTTTACTGCTCTAAGAGCTGCATCCACAAGCAGCGTAACTCACTCTAATAAGATTATTTCGTCAAATGTACCCACATATTACAAAGTAAATGTAGGGTTTTACCAAAAACCCTTTTAGCTTGAATTTTTCCACATCAGTAACTGACTAAACTGCTCGAGTATGGGACAAGGCTCTTAGAGTAAATATACACAGGTGAGACGGGTGGGTTCGATATTATTTTAAAGTGGAGATATTTTTAGGTAGGTGATTGACGTGTCGATAATCTTTAAATTCGATTTTGTTCAATAGTTTTACGATGTGTTGGTCTTTTGTCTAAAGTTTTTGAATTGTTGATAGTGTTGATGTTGCTCGCAGGTTTCCACCTGCGATTGCGAAATAATGTTAAGAAGACTTATTTTTTTCACTTATTTGGGCTTGCCTCGTTTTTTCTGGACTTTCTTCTTCTTCTTGCAGCGCCTCTCTACAAAGTGAAGGTTGGCTATCAGCTTTTGGAATTCGGTCATGTCCTATGCAAGGCGGAATAATTGAACTGCCCTTGAAATGCCAGTCCATTCCCGAATGTTACGCGTTAGTCGCGATTTCTTCGTGCAGCCAACTCGCCTCTTGCCGGCGACCTTGCCCATCATAATAAGGTGCAGGAGAAGATATTTGCGTATTTTTTTTTATGGGCATGAAGGTGCTAGCCAGACGTGGCTCTTGACAAATCGGTGAGCGTAGATGGCTCTTAGCCGGGTAAATTTTAGGTAACCATGCCTGAGGGCACCCCTAAATGGGGTACGGACTTCAGCTCAGGGCGTTACCGGGGGGAGTGAGAGAACATCGTTTGAGTTACGACTAATCAGGGGCTTTCGGATTACTGGGGGCAGGTCGGGCCGCTTGAACGGGACGAGACTGGGTGGGACGTCGCGAAGGTCCTCGCCGTCGAGGACGATATCGTTGAGAAGGTAGGTACTTGTCTTGCTTTATCTTGTCGTGATTAACGATGCATAATGAAATTATTGACTTCCAGTAATCATAATAATGTAATGTATAACTGAGATAAAGTAATTTTCTAAAGCCTTAAAATATTCCATCCATTTTAAACATACTTGCAGATGATAACCCGTAAAGATGTTTCTATAACCTAAGCAGCGCTGAAAGAACATGGAGTGAAAACTTACTTTATTTTTGCCGTCGGTATTTACAACACCCCAGGGGGCGCTAGCGTCGCGAAAATGTTATTCATTTTAACACACACACTGACACTGACACACACCCACCAACATTTTACAAATACCTGCTTACCTAACGACAGACCCAGGAGAGAGGAAACATTTTATTTTTTATAAACATGCTTATTTTCCCAGTCGCCAAATAAAGGGTTTTTACGGAAAATATTATGGAGCAAACTTTGTATTTTGTTGTTATTATTTATTTACATTTAAAATTCTCCAAAAAAAAACAATAGAGATAGGTATTATTAACCATCTACTTCAAAACATAACACTAATATGTAACGTGCCAATTTTGGGCGTAAACTCTAACGTATCAATGACTCAGCTCAAATTCAAGTATACCAACATATTTAGATTATATCTAACTTAGTATAAGTGGCAGGAGCTTTGAAGCACTGAAATAATATACTATAAGTTATTAAATATCACAAAACATATTATATGCTACAATGCTAAAACCAAAAGAAAACTCCGTACGTAAGGTCAACCAGAGACCACATGATCATTGATCTTGGTTACATTTCAGTTCATTTCGGGTCGAAGCACGTATTTTTTTATATCTCATTACATGGTAACGTGTTAACAGATGTGGACGAAAGAATTTATGAGCTTGTTAAAAATTTCACGTCGCCCCTTCGCCGTTGAGAAAGGTCTGTGAGTTATATCTTCGGTTCACGTGGGGGACATTTGCTGGGTTGACTGATTCTTGTTTGAAACTAGTATGTCGTATGAGCAAGATAGTACTGAAAACAATTTTGTTTATTTTTGTAGCTTTTTAGTTGGTTTCGGTTAAAATATACTTGTATCTTCTCAAGTATGTAAGTATATTGGTCTAATAACTTACTTTGATCGTAAATATTAAAGATAGATATTATGTTTCATACCGAGCAAAATATGCAAGACATCGTTCCGACGATAATAACATTCAGATTATGTAAATCGTTCAACGACTGACTGCTAATATCCGGCAAATAAATAATGTTCCGCCGCTTTTCACAAATCCTTTTCTCTTAGTTTCATAAGGGCGGAATTTGGAATTCAGGAAAATCCGCAACCGCAGACTGAGTGAGATATTTCATCGATTCAACGTTCTCTTTTTTATAACTGTGCCTGAGCGTAAATTATTTAAACTTAACTTAACTTTTGAAGCGTAAATATATAATATTTTAAGACTTGGACATGGTCGTTGCAGCATCATGAAGATAGCATAATTAACTTTCTAAAAATAGGTATTTTATTACTAGCATAGCATCATCCTGCGATTTAATCCGCATTCCTGAACGATCTAATGTTTTCCCGAGGTAAAATGTCCTAATTATGTTATTCTAGGCCCGTTAAGACGTGACTTAATCACAAACTATAACATTTCAAATATTAGGTATAATTTATTCCATCTAGATTTACTTTGAATCACAATCAAGGTGAGTTCTTAACTATAATCCCAGAACTGTCACTCAATATCATGTTCAATCAGTCAGTATTATGTCACGTCTTGCAACGTATCCCCTTCATCAGGTATCATTCCACTTTCAACCCCTTTGAAATATGCATGAGTTCTCTTGCAATTCTAGCTAGCCTGCATTTGATTAATGTTTCATTAGTGTTTGTGTTAATAGCTCTCTGTCTATATCGGTGTATTGTGCAATGAATTATGCATGGAAGACGTATTTTGGTGTCAATTTGCGTTCAAAATTCACGTTTTAGGTTATTGTAAATGTTTGACCACAATATTACTATGAAATATGTGCCATAAATGACATATACGACTATTTCATGAAAATGTTACTAATATACCTTGGAGGAATGTGTTGATGATTTATTTTGTTATTAATCAGTAAATATACTACCATTATTGTCGCAAATAACATGTTGATAACTTACGACCTATAACTGAGCTGCAATTAGCAAAAAACGTGATAAAATTTGAATTTAACGCTCCAACCGAACGTTCACCCTTAAACTATTTTGAGGTAGGTTGCACAACAGAAACTAATGTTTATGAAAGAGTAACTTCATCCGTTTTAACTGATTTATTAATATGCAACCTGACTCAGTGCAGCTATTTAGAGAAATACTAATAATAGTCTGGATGTTACAGTAGCTAATAGTAGTAGTAGCTATACTGGAACCTTTGACTAGTCTATTTCTACAGGCTGAAAATATTTACAGTAGAAAATAGAAACTGTTACATGACGTCACAAGACCCCACTCCTGAACTTTGATGCGACTTATCTTTGGAACTTTTTATTGATCTGATAAAATAAAATATACGTATCCAAAAAATTTGTATAACCTAACTGACGGAATATTATTTTATGCCCTATTTTTAACAAGAGTCGACATCAGTAAACAATCAAAGTAATCATATACTTGAATGCCACATAACATGCTGTTGCCAAAATATTAAGAGCTATATTTCAAATCTCTTATATTATTCGTTATACAAGAAAGCAATTCAGTAGTAAAGCTTGGGGACATTAATAATACAATAACGCCGCATACAATTCAGCCTGACGCTTCTAAAGGCCCAATAAGGTATGTCTTACAAATTTATTATGCAGTATTTCAGACATGATATTATATGAAATAGATATAAGAAACGGTTTATGGGTCAATTTGTTGGTTAAAAAAATTATGATAATTATGGTACATACAATATTATTGTAATATTAGATAAGAATTGGAATGTGGCGTAAAGTGACATTATTATGAACATAGCATTTTTTAAAGAGGTTATTTTCAAATTGGAAATTAAGCCACTACACGAGTGTTTATCTCGTGCCTTTCTGACTAAAACCTTTCCCTCCACCACCACAAACCACCTCTCTTTCTTTCTTTCTCTATCAAAGTTTATTTTCACTTTGATCGAGCAAGGTTGCTGTTTTGTATGAAAAGCTTGCAAGATTTTTCGTGATTTTAGAGAGTTGGTCTGATAACAAAAGACGTTCATATTGATATTATGTGAATTTAAGAACACGAAAGAGACGCAATATCTTTTTATAATTAAAAAATTTGAAGGTTTTATAGGTGCTTCCTTATTTTTTAATGAAATGATTCTAATTGCCATGCAAATGTGCCAAAAATGGCTGCGCAAACCTTAAATTTATTCTGGTGCGGTAATGTTAAACGATATTTTATTCCTAATATTAAAATATTTATTGGCAAGCTCTAAATTAGAAATCAAGTAAAGTATACCTAAATAAAATGGTACAACAGTTTTTACATTAAAATTTGTAGGTTTCATTTCGTATGATTGTTCTGGTACGTACACTGTCGTCAAAACTTTTCAGATTAATTTTTGTTTTTGTTCAAATAAAGAATGGTATATATTATTATTCCCCGCCTCATACTGCGTCTTCTGATTAAATTCCTCGGTAGCAATAACAAGTTATATTTCCTCAGAGACTTTCTGAGTTCTATACAATGTGTACAAACCAATGTTCCATATACTTTCGCAATGCAAATAATAGAAGATCTCAATTTCGGAGCAGTAGACGAATTCTCAATTCATTTTTTTTTTCACTATCTATACTAATCTATACTAATAATAAAGAAGAAGGGTTTGTTTGTTTGAACATCTCCGGAGTTACTGGACAGATTCGAAAAAGTCTTTCACTAATAGGAAGCTTCATTATCCTCGAAGTTACTTTTTATCCCGGGTAACGCGAGTGAAGCCGCGGGGAACAGCTAGTATATTACATGAAGGAAGTGATTATGTATGTGTGATCAGTGAACCCGCGACTTTCGTCTCTGCATTCGACGTCAGTACCACAGAGCATTTTTAATTTTGACACTGGGTAAATGTTTTTTTTTATTTTAGGTTGAGTTTAGATATCTAATATGTTTAGCAATGGTCTGTGCTCACTGCGTATCAACTCGGTGTCAACTCACTTATTCGTATAAAAATAGATATTTATAATTTATACTATAGATAAAATTATAAGCATTCTTTCTCTCATGCCAATCACTATCCTGCCGATTGCATCAAACAAAGATTAAATAATTTACGTATTGAGTGTTGTTATGTAACAACGTAAAACCAATTTAACTAACATTTTATCGAAACACCAACACATAGCTCTAGTTTTTTTTTTATCGTTTGGCTACTGTATTGCATGGTATGGATCATGCAATCTTTTGCAATTCTATTTTGCGTTTGACCACTTTTGTTCGGTATTCGAAATTGTATTACATGAACTGCGATATGCTATGAGTATTGTTTTTCTATACTTTACTAAATTTCAATCACATTTTTAAGTGCTTGATACTTTTAATGTTATTGTTTGCTTTTAATTTCCTTTATAAATATTTATTAACGATTATGTTATCTAACATTATGATATGCAATTGAGACAACCAGCAACGATACCTACCTATCTATGTGTGTACCGTTAGGTGCTCAGCGACATATTTTCTAATTGAGAGTGGTAGCTAATCAGATTAGAACAACAAGTACCTTACCACTGAGCTTTGATATTTTTTTTCACTCGAATTTAATAAGATAATTACATTTGTTTATAGAATTGTCACATCACAAACGTTTTCAATCAATCTTGATGTTGTCCTTCTAAGTATCCTTAACATCCAACTTTGAGTATAAACAAGATTAGCTTTACTTTTCCCCAGTGCAAAGTATGTAAAATATTTTTATTCTACCCACTTCGCAAATTGAGATCACAAAATTAATCCACCTGGATTTCTGAATTTCATATTTATCGCTCTTCGCTTTGGCCGTCGCCACCGCCCCCGCCCCCGATTTCCTTACCGCAGTATTTTTGGCATCTTAGAAAAAAATACCTACATTCCTCAGTGGATTCTACTGGAAATTAGTTTTTATGTCTGCGTGTTATTTATTTGTATTCATATTCTCATAAATATGTCACATTTGTTGGAAACCAATATCGCTAGTATTAATAAAAAAACTCTTTTTCTTGATGTTAATTCTATATTCAGTTATATAGTTTAAGCATGTTACATACTTTTTATTTCAGCTCTTTTTATTTGTTTTTCTCATAGTCTAATAACGTGAGAAGATTTACGTGACAGCTTAAATTGCCAATTTTGCACACTCGTGTGCGAAATTTCGCCGTAAAGCATATCTTGCACATTGATCTGTCACTAAATAACCGAAACCCTAAAAAGGATCTCAATATAGTGAACTTTCAATAAAGATCTCATTGATTTCAATAGGCCATAATATTCATCCATAATACCCATGACTTTATCGTAGGCCTTCCTCATATTTCCCTCAATTTATTGGGGTGTGCCTTTTGCGGTTCTCTTACAGTTCTTTCGCATATTTGGATTGGATTCAATTTATTCGTTTCAACCTTCCCCAATATTGGTCCGTTCAACCTGTTCAATATATCACAAATTATATTAAAGTTTTAGGATATCTGATCCCCTGAAGTTTGGATCTAAAATTCATAAAATTTATAACAAAAAAAAATTGAAAATAATATCTCCATAGTAATTATTACTAAATTAGTATTTTTAACAAAAGATATACCTATATAATGTTTCTGAAATATACACTAGATTAATAATAATATTAAGTTATTTATAACTACTAATTAATCATTATCCGAGAAGAAAAGACAAGTTATTGACATAGACTGTAAGAAATGGCTGGTGGTTTTCCCATAAATATATCATTTTGATTTACAAGATAGACATGTCGCCAATTATAAACTAGCTAGATTCGACTTTATATAGCTAGGAATAGAAACAAAGACAAGGTCTCTGGAATGCCAGTAGCGGGGGAATGCGCACCCCGGATCAATGGGTGCAGACAATCGGAATGTTTGTACCAACCTGAATCAGGGGAATTACCTGTATTCCTTGGCATCCTACCCCTTTTGCCAAGTTTTACTATAAAATATAGGTACCTAATACTATTGTGGGTCAAGATTTGATTATAAATGCATATTCTAGGACATTCTTCACACACGGTTATCTTTATCTGATCCTAAACTAAGTAGAGCTTGTACTATGGAAACCAGATGACTGCTACATACACAACGTTTTTTTGCAAATACATACTTATATCGATAATTACACTCAGAATCAGGACAAACACACATGTTCATGCACACAAAGGTTTCTCCTGGATGAGAATCGAACTCACAACCTGCAGCGTAATAGTATTCCTGATTCCGCACGACATTATCAGTACTTTAAAATGCTAAATGAATAAACTCACGTCCGTTATCTTTTAGGTCTTAATGATATTTATATTACATACTGGTTTAGTTAAATGTAACAGATATCACTTCCTAATTACTAAACTTTATATGAAATTTGACAGACAGGAAAAAAAATACCCTGGAATAAAACATGCAAACAATTTACATCCCAAGAAAACATATCCCGAAGGAACGCGGGTAAACCTGCTAAACCGGATGCTAGTATTTACTATAGTCATAATAATAAATTCCTTCTCATGTGTGTTCCACAATATTCATCCATTTAAGATTTATCGTGCTGAATATTAAATGTTTCATGTTCCTACAAACATAAATCGCGTTACCGGTATTACGACTCATGTAACACTTGTTCCTTACAGAATTCCTGAGAAACGTCGCTCCGAGACGTTACCGGCAGTAATTTGACGAATGTTACTTGGAATGTAACCAAATGGATGAGGCATGATGAACGCTGAATATTTCAGTCCTTGATGGAAATCTCTTCCTGTAGCATTTTGAACATGTGAATTTATTCGACTAATATTGGTATTTTGTGATTATGCAGAGAATTAACTATTGAATTCTAGGTTTATTAGAGAATTTATTTTATTACATTACCAAGCACGTTGGTAAACTGTGGCAAAAATATAAAAAAAATGTTTGTTATAACAATTTTTCTTCCGGAAATCGAATTCTAATATCAAAATTACGCTTTTGCAATACAATAAATTACATAACTTTTGTCTAAATCATCCTAATCAAGGAAAGTTGTTTTCCGTTAACGTTGATAATTCGATTTGCTTTTATGTCAGATCCATTATACTTTCAATATTTTCCATTGTCGCTCCGAGTTACGGAAACTGGGCTCAGATTAACGCGAAACTGCTTCGCTCCTTCGCTCAGAATAGATAATGTTCTCATGGCCCCAATTGTTCATAATTGAACAGATGACTTCAACGACTTTTGTCTTCGGCAAAGAATCTAACGAGAGAATCTTTTTAAATATCCGTGGAATGAACATAACTTATTCATAAATCGTAATTAGTCCATCTCGATACTTGCTGCTTTTGGCAAAAACCAGATCTTTCCAGAAGGTGTACAAATTGGATATGGTAGTAGACTTAATAAAGTACCTATTTGGAAGTTAGTAATTAAATGAGAAAGTCATGTAGCCAAAATAGTAGGTATATCGTAAAAATTAAGATAATAATAAAAAATGATAATATAATAAAAATATACTGAGACATCATTCACACACGGCTCTCTCATCCCATAATAAGCACGAGCTTGTGTTATGCAAATGACGTACATTGAATTGACGAACTACGATATTATAGGTAAATCATAATCTTGCTGAATCGTATTTTTTGGTAGAAGGCATGTGGCTGAAAATTAGAACTATAATACGCTAAGCATAATTAAAGGAGGTTATAGGAGTAGAAAAGGAAAAGGCAAGCAAATGTGATTTCAATACTCATACAATTAGAAATAATTATGAAATAACAGTGGGGTAGGTGTGACATAACGATAGCTATACGTTCACCTTTGAAATATTAACTATCGTAGTTTCATAGCACACAGGTAATAGATCATAAAATACATGAAAGGTAACTCTAATGTAGGGTTCCGCCGGCACACGACACTGCGGAACCGTGATAGCGACGTGGATGAAGTATGACCGGGTTAGCGCGGAGTTTCAGCGTCTACTACCTACGTACCTACCTCATCTGAGAGATATGTTTGTTTCAATGTGGAAACTATAACTTGAGTATGGAAGATTTTTGGCCTAACTATTAGCACAGTGTAACTATATGTTCTCTCTTATTTAAGCACTTCTCTATTATTATTGTGCACTGTATTTTGCACAATAATAGCTGTGATAATAGGGTGCAAAACGATGTGATTTATTTTTACTTTCTTCTTGTTTTACTTTTTCATTGTTCTAAGTACCTACTTATAAACTCAAAAGAATTTTTTCCAGTTTTGACACTTAAAATTACACGCAGACGCTACGATGACGATACGTAGGTTTACGCAAGTGATTCGTGCTCAGGGCACAGAATGTCCCAAATATATGTAGGTATATATAAAAGAAAGTCGTGTTAGTTACACTATTTATAACTCAAGAACGGCTGAACTGATTTGACTGAAAATTGGTGGGGAGGTAGCTTAGAACCAGGAGAAGGACATAGGTAGGTAGGTGTAGGTAGACAGGTCCCATTTTTTTTTGTTCTCAGGGCAGGACAATGGCTGCCGGGTCAGCTAGTTTACAATAAAACAATCATGACAGCTACTGTATATTTGATCTTCATTACTACTCTAGGGCTATTTTTACTTTGTTGTTGCTACACCTTTTCATTTATCACAAAATTATGAATAATATTCTTCAATAATCTTCACAATTCATAATATCTGGAAAATATCCAAAAGTGCGATTGCAATCTAATAATTCTGCCAAGAAGTAAAATAAACCATAGCTCATTCGCCAGCGTATAATATTAATTCGGCTGTGATTATTAATACTTATCCGTGTGCAAATGGAAGGTTATATGTGAATTTGTTACATTTTATGTAAAGATTTTTTTTGACGTGACAAATTAAGCTTAGAACCATATCAAAGCTTTTTGGACACTAATTAATATTATAAAGAGGTCAAGTTTGTAAATTCATATGTTTGGATGTATCTGCTTGATTTTAAATGTCTATTTGCTTAATACCTTCAGTTTAAAGATTTTCAAAGCTAGAATGGATAAAAATCTTTTGATAAACATCTTTGGCTTTGTCATCGTTTCTCTTAGAGCATTTTATCGCATTTAATTAAATACATAACATTATTTATGGCCGAGTTCTAAAGAGAACTCCTGGGATAAAAGTATTATTCTCTTGCGCAGCATATCAGACTTGCTAAGATGAAAAATTATTTCAAATCACTAGTCATTTTGCATTTTGCACTCTGTTTAATATAGTAAAATAATTTATTTACTTCTCTTTTGTTTATTTCTTACTAGCTTCTGCCCCGCGGTTTCACCCGAGGGATCTTTTGTTTTCCCGGGATAAAAAGTATCCTAAACTATCTGTGTTCCAAATTTCATCCAATCTGTAGTTTTTGCGTGAAAGAGTAACAAACCATCCATCCATCCATCCATCCATACATCCTTACTCACAAACTTTCGCATTTATAATATTAGTAGGATTCCCTCCTCTCTATTCTTGTTTCTTATATGCTATTTGAGTATATATTTATTTGGTTCTTATACTTAATTTTATGATTTTAATTGTAGGTAATCCTTAATAATGTTATAAATGTGATAGTGTGTTTGATTGCGTGTCCTTCTCTCACTCACAGAGACAAGTTGCCGGTTAGGATACTAGTGAATAGATATTTTTTCCACGGGGTGAAAGCTAGTAGAAAATCAGAAGTGACATCTCTAATGGTTTTATAGGATAGATGTATACCCCTCATTGACCAGGGGGACTAGTTACATGACTGGCTTGAACAATTAAGCAAGTAGAATATTCAAACTCAAACCTCATTTATTCAGTTTAAGCCCAAATAAGGCACTTGCCAAAGAATTGCCAGACTTAAGTGACAGTGGGCGGCACACATTGCTCGTAGAACCGACGGCCACTGGGGCCGAAAGGTTCTCGAGTGGCGACCACGAACCGGAAGACGAGCGTGGGCAGGCCCCCCGCAAGGTGGACCGACGATCTTGTTAGGGTCGCGGGAAACCGCTGGATGCGGGTAGCGCAAGACCGGCCATCGTGGAGATCTATGGGGGAGTCCTTTGTCCAGCAGTGGACGTCATTCGGCTAATATGATGAAGGCACTTATGAATGTCAACAATTACAATTTTTACAATAAACTCTACCAATAGATACATAATTATCAGTATATATATCGTTTTAATCAGTACCATAAAATGAGTAGGTACAGACGACCAAAGTCAAGGTAAACACTGCGGCACCTTATACGGTTGTAATAGGAGCTATTTTTCAAAAAGGTGTAGCTTGATCTGTTGCCGTGTGTACCTATTCACTCTTGGTACATAGAGAGAAATACTCGGTGACAGTGATCAATGATTTCAATTAGCGTCTATGTCAATCATACGTTATATTTGGCAGCTCCGAGTGATTAAGATGTTGGTATCTCTGGTTAGTATTTATCATGTGGCTAAGGGCTGAGTAATTTCTGTTTCAGTTTAGAGATACAATAACATTTTATACACTCTTTTGTCGTCTTATTATAGACTAGTTGTTCCCCGCTCTATCACTCTGTAATCTTTAAATATCACCAATTTTTTTTTGTACTTGCATCACTACATAGTATAAAACAAAGTCGCTTCCCGTCTGTCTGTCCCTATGTATGCTTAGATCTTTAAAACTACGCCACGGATTTAGATGCGGTTTTTTTTAATAGATAGAGTGATTCAAGAGGAAGGTTTATATGTATAATAGAATAGAATAGAATAGAAATTTATTGACAGCAAATAATAAACAAAGTGTCGAGAAATATACATATAGGTTTCACTAAACATAACATTAATAAATAACAAAAATCAACAATTCAAACTAAATATAACAATACTGGTACAAGATTATATTTTCTCGCGCCATGAAAAAAAGTAAGGTGTGCTGTCAAAAGGAAACCAGAACAGCATATGCTGCTGATACCAGCAGCGCTGATTTTCAGCTGGCACCTTTAGTGATCTCAGACAGAAGTACAGGGCAGAGAAAAGTAAAGTTAAAAATAATAATAATTAAAGTAAGGAAAACAAAGAGGGTAGTACATAAATAGTATCTACTATAGTACAGAAAAGCCGAGAAATTCAAAGATTTGTCACCCTGCGAAGCCGGGGGGGGCGCTAGTTATAAATATGTGGGAAAATATTGCTCACAATCAACTTTATCTACGTCTTAAAAATAATAAAGTATAAAATACCTACGGTAATAACGTAGACAAGATATATCAACATATAATAATATTCAAAAGGCATCCTCAAAGTCAAAGCCATTTATTCAGCTTAGTAGCTTCATTAGCTTCGATGGCCAAAGATCAACGCTACTGAAGTTACGAGCTTCTTATCTTTTGTCATACTTAACTTTTCAAATACTTTTCTTACCTCAATGACTAATTTAGGTACTTGTTAAATTTCTAATATTCACAAATCAAATTGAATGAAAAATAACCTACTTGAACAAGACTTAATAAAAACTAAACTAAACAAATAAAATCTAAACTAAATAAATAAAAACTTTTATTTAAACCTTAATAACTAGTTTTTTTCTAACATACTATAATTTTGAAACCGATCATAAAAATCACAAAACGGGCATCGATAACCCTTTTTAAGTATTCCAACCACAAAACGGAACCTTCCAAACATTGATTAATATTAATGATTTCCTTAGGGAACTAATTTGAGTGGATAATGGATCTTTTGTATTTGATGAAAAAGTAATTTGTACGAGCCCTTGCCTCAACCAATTAGAATGTGAAAAGTGGGTTGGAAGCAACGTTTTTTGATTAATCATCATATTCATGATCAAAAGGAAAGCGGTGGACTATTTAGTCGTTCGCGTGTCTTGCGCCTATTTGAGTACCACAAGACATATTGTTATGTATTCTTGGCACTATAGAAACCAATTTAACTGCCACAATATAATATTAAGATTACAATTATATTAAATATGAAATCCAATTTAATTAGTTGGTGAAAAACAATTGCAATCGAATTAAGGAAATAGGTATTTATTTGACGGATATAATATTGGTAAATTTATTATTCCTACATGTTACGATATATATTTACGGTAAAAAATATAAAAGATACATAGTTACACTGTGCAGGGGGATTAATTTTACTACATTTGCAGCTTCATTCATTAGATGTTTTATATGTCAGTGAATTCGTAATTGGACATTTCATCGACCTGTCATCTATCTTTTAGTTCATCTAATTTGACAGATTTGTAATATAGCCGAAACAGATGTTTTGCTAATCCGTGTCGCATTAGGGGGGCAGAACATTTTATTCTTTATTAGATTAGAAAATATTGTTTAAAGGAAAATCAGTAATTTTGTTTTTTACTTTTTTGGCCTTTTCCCTAGAGTATTTTACTTCAACTTGGTTATACCGGGTGTAAAGGACAGCCGACCTAAAATTGATTCCATGGATTCAATACATAATTTTGGAGTCCCCAGACTTTGAATTTTTCGTCGATATTTTCATGAATTATACGTTTTTTTCCGAACTTTAGGAGTAATTATACTATTGGTAATAGGTAAAGCTTTCAAACTACTGCTAGTCTGATAGTCTCAATCGATTTTATTATAAGGTGTAAATAATTAGATATTGCACGCAGCGAGGCACCTAACAGTGCGACAAATGTCAACAAAGAGCTTTAATGAATCTCTAAAAGCAAAGAAAAAACGTTGAATAAAGTCAAATACGTAATATTTGCTAACCGTGATGAATAGAGCAATAAATATCTATCGGGCGGCAAACTTTTCAAAGTTAACATCAGCATATTTATTCACTTGTGAATCTCTGACTTTATTAGGTACAATATTAATTTGTATAATAGGTATAATATAGATATATCGCAGGGATATGATAAAAAGAATCAAGTGTTATGTTTAAAGATTTTTTATATATCTAAGGGTCGGTTGCATAAAGTGCGGTCATAGTAAGGTTATAGTTAGGTTACGGTTATAGTTAACTTTATCCGCGGAAAGAAAGCTAAGCTAAGGGTTGCTCGTGTCACTTTAACTAAAATTTTAACCGTTACCATAATCGACCGAGATAGATAGGTCATCGTCAAAGTGACTCTACGGTCAAAGCATGGTAATAGTTAACTTTGACTATAACTTAAACTATAATGTACGAGCAACCGGCTCTAAGTATATCCAATAATTTTTCATTGAAAAAACACTTATAAAGAATAAAATAAAAATATTATAAAAATATTTTTATTCTTTATAGGTGATATTATGATGGTTTAAAAAACCGCTTAATAAACTTCGTGAGTTGATAGCACCTTCCAACCGCGCCAACTGACCTGCTTTTTATTAAAGCTTTTTAGATGTTTATATTATAGTGGAATTAAAGAATTCTACACAAATTAATAATAAAGTCAAATGAAATATACATTTATTACCCTGTAAGTTCATAAGTTTCCAAGAATCCAAAGAATGAAGAACTCCCGGGTAACAATTAAACTTGGAGGCACATCTTTGAAAGTGATTTAAGTTATAAGAATCCTTAAGAAAAGCGGTATCCCGTTTACTGCAAAAATCCCACTCAACGGTAATGAAGGAATTCCGCTTTTATTATGCCTAAAGTGCGCCTGTCACATCCATCTTCTTTGGAGAGTTCTAGAATAATATATTGAATAAATAGACAATTAGTTTTGAAATGGGCAGTTGCCTTTCTTATTCTGCCTCTTAATCATTTATGAAATGTTGTTATCGTATGATAGAGTACCTACAAGAGTACTTTTATGATTTAATAAGTCATTTTCATTAAAATAATATCATAGTAATAATACGTGTGTACGATACACCATGTGTGAAATAAAATTATTGAATTGAACTATTATTAGCATGGGCAAGAGATAAATGAACAGATATATATACGTCACCCGCCTGGATGTGCTTAAGGTCTCCCAACTGCGTCCAGAATTGTGGAACAGCCTCCACAATTATATGAAACGGTGGTCTGTCCTTAGGCAACTTATTAGGTGGCACTTCACTGAACTTTTAATGTTATTTATAGTTTTTACATATTTATTCTTGCACTCGAATACAAATTACGCGCGTCTGACTTTGTAACTGGTTAATTAATTTGTGTTCAATAATTTGCTGAAAGTATGCGTTTATGAATTTCAGTTATAATTATGACTGACTCATCGAAATCAGATACCTAATCAGTTCTGGAGATAAACCCATTATTAATTTGGTGCCAAAAACTTATTCTCTATCTATGCGACCTTATGACAAAAATGAGCAATCTCTATGGGAAATATAAACTTAAAACTACTAGCATAAAGCTTAAAGTAAAAACTAGTTTTCTCACACTTGACTTCAATATTCAAACTTCGTTTATTTTGCTAATGTAGATTGATATTTTACACAACTTACACGTATGAGAAAGAAATGTAATGTAATGCTGGTACTTCAGATAGCGTTGAATACTAGTTTTAGTTATATTAGGCATGACGATATACCTATATTTGGCACTAAATTTGTCAAAATACACCTGGCAATCATATCAAGAAGTCATGTGAAGTGAAGTCAAATATGTAAACACCATGTGCCGGTATCAAATCAAATATCCATTCACAATTTGCAAAATCAAGTAGCTATAGATTGAATATTATAACACTCGTGCAGTAGGAGGATGGAGTGAGCTAATTCTAAGTCACATACTTACCTAAATTAAGCATTAGGTGCAACCGAGCAATTTAAAATGAATAGCTGTCATCTTTTTTATACATGTTAGGTAAATAAATAAAATAAAAATGCTTTACCTCTTACAGAAGAATCTTAATAAATATACAGATATAAATATAACCTCAAAGATTCGCTTCATCTTTGAAATAATTTGAATGGGTGGAACATATATTATGAAGCTAATCATGATTCGTACCTACTATACGGAAAAGCTTGTAAATAAAGCTATTATAACAATATTTTCAAGTATATAAACTAACGATATTAATAATTATTTGAATGGCTTATTTGCTCCGACCAACTACTACAAATTTAGTTTTGCGAAAACCTACTTTCTAAATTCGCAGTCCGCTAATGCAGTAGGAGTAGACCAAACTAAATTCATAACAAAGTTCGAGAACTCCACGGGAAAAGACGGACGGGGCTAGAGGGAAATATCCCGGAGATAATCTCAACTTGTACAGATTACAGAATACCGGTCAGCATTGAAAATTCCATTTCATTTCCTCCCCACTGGTAAATGCAGCGGCGTTTATGACTGCGGCATAATGTCAACACAGGTACCTAACATATTTATCGATACCTTTAGTGTAATGCAATTTTATGTCTTTCATTTCCTGCATTATGGTTGCCACTCTACTTTTTAAAAGGGAATTTATTAACCAAGTAATTTCTATTAGGTGAGCACTATCACCTGATATACAGGCTTTTGCCTAGTTCAAGAGAGAGTCCATACTTTTTTATCATCCGCAACCACCACATATATTTAACATATATGTTTAACATATATTTTCATCGCATCATACAATATTATTTATTCTTAGTTACTACTTATTGCCAGTGGTAAATTATCTTATTTTATTATGTGGTCAGAAATAAACTAATTCATTTTATTTATTTAATCTACAAAAAATATTATTTTAATTCAAAAGAGTTGTTTTCTCACTTTGATAATTCGGTATAAAATTCAAAGTTCTTGACTGATATATCAAAGCACAGCCTATACAGCTGGTTCTACAGATATGATATTTAGAGAGTGTATTCTTTGTGTAAGTAGGCACATAGGTAGAGAATGGGTTTTTCAAAAATCCATTCTTGAAGATTTTGGATGAAACCGCTGGATGGAAACTAGTTAAACATAAATAAAACGAATGAGTTTAATTTAAATAAAACTGAATAAAAATTGTTTGAATATTTTATTATGGAATGGTCAGAACTCCAGGAATAGGGACGTGTATAAATAAGGTTGACTGCGGTGGGTGTGGTGTCATAAATCTGTAGAAAATCTAGTTCGAATGTTTATTTTTTTAAATTTATATCCCATCTCTTTAGATGGGACTTTCATAATGTTTATTTTTACTATATTTAAGGTCTTTATCACTCGTGTGATTTCATCATAAAAAATATTTGAATTTGTATTTATCAGTTCAAAACAAATGTTCTGATTATTTGGTTTAAAATAAATAAATAGAAAATACGAGTTATACCAATGTATCTAACGTTCCTATAAAAATAACTTTAAAATATAAGTATTTCAACGGTATGCTATTTTACTCAACTGTAGAAATTTTTAAGGCCTTCAAATTCCTATCACCTTATGGTACCATCGAACTATAAAATAAACACGAAAATTTACATATTTATCGAGTATCGATACATAGTGTGTCGATATCAAGGCATCACTAACAGGTGTAGCCGATTCACATTAATATGCAGCATTCTATGCCATGCGATGTTGTGCAAATACAGTCCAGTTTGATTTAGTGTTTACTATCGACCTACTATCTATAGATATATAGGATTATTGCATAGCAGCACTTCGTAGAATCGGTTTGTGCATTAGTGATTGAAACAGAATATGATTTATTCGTTGTTGCGGTTGCATGTCTTACTCAAAATGGACTAGGCAGTATAACGCATGATTTTTACCAAAACATGTAGGATAAGACCATCGTCTATATATTACAGGGAATTATTTAACTATGATTTTGAATTGGTACCTACGCAATTTCTTCATTCATACTAGAATAATGCAACATTTTAAAACAATACTACAATATTAGTTGTAACTAATTTAAGCCATCATGACTATCATTTCAGCAATGTTTTTTCTGCTGAAACACATTAAATATTAGTCATCGACTCCTTGCAATACTCACTCCTACCTACTCAGTCTTATTACTCCTATGACGCAAGTCCACTTTAATGAGTGTAAAAGTGGGGTGCCGCTCGGTGCTTTCTGGTACATAGTCGCGACTAGAGATCCTATTTTTTATCGATAATAATGAATCGATATAGTCTGTTTATTACTTTACTAGCTTTACGCTTTCCTCATTGAGAAAAATAACAATACGCTCTACCTCTTTTAAATTAGTTTACTGAATGGAAAAAAATACATTTTGCATTTCAAAGCAGTCTTCCAACTATATATCATTAATGCTTATACATGCAACTTGTTCCAGTAAATGTTGCTTGCATTTGTGACAATCGGGGACTCATTAGAGGCGACACGCAGTTCCAACATTAATATTCGCCTGTACCACTACGTCATTGCGGATTGTACAGAACCCAGTTTTGATTTACTGAGCACGTTTACCGGTGGATGGTTTGAACGTGGTTTTATAAAGCAACGGCTTTGTACAATGCCTCATCTTAGTTGAGATAGCTTTATTAGGTTTTATTTATATATATTTTAATTCTGTTCTAAGTCTATAATTAAGACCGGCTAAAATGGGCCTTTTCTCTAGTTGTACATTACTTAATGTCAGCAAAAATATCTGATAATTTCAGTAGAGTCACATTACGCAATTCACAGTTTCCATACAAACTGTAAAGATAATGACAATAGCTTATTATGAAAGGGTAATAAAGTGACAATCTCTTTTTGACGTTGACTGTACAAATGAATAAATTTAAAGCCTTACTTGATAGTTAAAACTACAGTCGTAAACAAAGTTACTAACATATCCAGTCGTTTCCATAACTTTGTACAAACAGATCGGCTCATTAAAGCTCTAAAGCAATTACCAGTAAAATAAATATCATTTTATATGCTGACAAAATGGTTTTAAAGCCAAGTGGGTAAGCAATGAAGTTACCCAGAAGGTTCGTACTTGCAGACCTTGTAAAAAGTTGCGCTACACCATACGAGCTCAGAATATTTCAGATAATTGCTGCAGAATTATTTTCTATCTAATTTTAAAAATATCTAATAAGGCGTGTAAGGCTGCTAAAATATATAGGATAGCACATCGTCATACTTTTAGTGTTAGTTAGTGTACTTTCAAATCACATGTGGTATAGCAATAAACCATTATCTATCTATCTGTTTTTTCAGGATCATAGTGAACCACTTCACTTCAGCTTTATGAAAACATCATGAATCATGATATATTTATAAAGGTGAAGTGAGTAGGTGTAAAGAACGTTTGAGGAATTACTTATTTTATTTTCTTACTTAATAAAACCAACTTATTATTTAAAACCATTAATTTTCGTGTAGAATTCTCTTGTTGATGGAAATATAGCCGGACATAGAGTCATGTCTCATTAAAGTTGAAGTTCAAAGTCCCTGTAAAGTTAAGATTAAATTAATAATTACACTTTGTAAGTTTCAGCTCCTCTCTACTATTTTCGGAGTCGAGGAAACGGCACTAAGTAAAATCACAATCTAAAACTTTAAACAAGTTTAATTTGGCTCAATTTTCGAAGGAAAATTAATAACTTGTTATTGTGATAGTATTATGAAATGTGTTTTGATTTTGTTATAATAGGAAATTATTGTAAATTACAATTATAAGTAGGTATGTATGTTTATCCGTTTATTTATTCGATCATATTTTTAAATACTTGAAGCAATTTAGAAGTATGTGGTATTATCCCGGGTTCCATTCGCATTGTTATTTCAAGTGACATAGGGCACCTACCTAAACTGTCAAAATTAATCCATGGTTATTTTTGTAAAAGTTATGTTTTTATTTTTGTATTAATTCCGACTTGTTTACTCATAAATTATTTTCTTCAGTATACTTTACACCAAATTATAAACATGTTATTCGTATCACCAGAAATAAAAAAAAGGACAATTAATCTCTGTGTCTTTCATTTCATTAAAAAAGACATAATAATCCTTACCGCGAATAATCTTTCAAACGTATGGAAAAGAAGCCCGCCTGTCAGGACAAGACGTTCCGATAGATGAGCGTGTCAGTGATTGATGGAATTTATTCCATAAGGCACCTATCCCACTGCCGACGATCAGCGAGAAGCGAGTAGAGCTAACAACTAGAAATAAGTTGGCGAGCAACGAGCAGCAAAATTATTTATATGATCACATACACCAATATTATTTATTTGTACATTTTCCAATAAAGAATATAGTCACTTTCAACTATTGAGAAGTGGGTAGGAAACGAATGAAGATAAACTATTGTCATCTCGTCGTGTACAGGTGCGGAGTGTTCGCGTTGTGTATATGAAAATATTTTTTCTACCAAGCGAGCGATGTTGAGCGAGTTTTTCTTTGCAGTGGCAGTATGATCTATATACCTCTTGTTCTGATATCTGTGGATATCTATGTTTATTTACACGACACTGGATCTACATATATAGTAGTTTTTTGAGCGAGAAAATAGTCTATAACTAGTCGCTCCTTATAGGCTAGTGGTGGGACAGATGTCTAAGACCGACATTCGATTGCTGATCAATCACAATGAGATATTATTGGCTAAGCTAGAACTAGGTAACGAGATCTAGTCTTTTAATAATCAAGTTTTTTATGTACTTAGGCATAAAAAAAACCTTGTAATCGAAGTTCAAAGATCGTTTATGCTTGAAAACTGCTGATATGGAAAACTATTTATCATTTACGATTTCATTATTATCCATAATTATTAAAGGCGATGATAGCTCCGTGGTAGTGACGTCGGATGCCGCGACGAAGGTCGTGAGTTCGAATCCTACAATGAGCTTGAGCCTTCTTACACAAGCACCTACCGATGTGTTTTTGAGAGTCAGTAGGCATTGCAACAGGTCGGCAACACATTGGCAATACCTTTGGTATTGCAAATGGCGCTAGGCGATGGTAACCTATTACCATCTGTTGGACCGCCTGCTAGCTTGACAAGCTTCTGCAAAAAAAAGGTTTAGAAAAATGTATGTGAAGTTTCTGATAACTTTGATATTAATATTGGTTAACATGGTATGTAATAAATTTATTTTGATAATATAATAGCTATTAAACGTCTATAGTTTCAGCTATCTTCTGTTTTCAGAAAAGAACAATACCACTAGTTATAAAAGTTTTGAAGATAGTTTTTTCTAATAACGTATACCTACCTATTAGGGTAACAACTAAAGAAAGTTCTACCAAAATGAAACCCTAGATGAGTGAAAATATAGGGCCAAAAGTTAGTTATTAATATTAATTAGCCTTTAGTTATAGTGTACACCAAATCATCTTTTCTTTCAAAAAAGAAAACTCATTTCTTGCCGGAGGTGTAATCCGAACCGGTGGTTCTAGAGTCTATTGTAGGCAATAATTGTAACTATCCACGTTCATAAGTACCATAACAGGCCCTAAACTGAATAAATGCGAGTTTTATAAATGTTGGCTTTATCATACTGAAATATACTGATGAATTTTATTTAAAATTGGTTGATACTTGACATTATTCGAAAATATTCTAAGCGAGAAAGATTGAGCTAGAACCCTGACCTGAGTGTTACCATAGTACAATGTATTTTTAAAGTAACGGCAAGTACGCAGTATCCACAGGGAAGTTTTTCAAGTAATCCACACAATTTCTTTCCGTTTTTAGCAGTCCTTTTTTAATTTCATCATTTTCCTTTTACGTATTTTCCAAACCAATTTTAAAAATACAGTTTTTAACTAAATGGAATAATTAAAAGTGAAGAAGTGTCTAAAACAGCGAAATTAATTTAAAAAATTAAATTGTATTAGAAAGGTAATAATAGGTTTTTATATATTCTCGTATATTATTTAACGCAAAAATTTTAAGCTTATGTAAAGTTGCGCTTACGATGCTAAAAACACGGTTCATTTTCTGCTTTCAGTAGAAAACAGATTTCCCAAATGCATAGTTTGTCGTTAGTTTAAGAGGAAAATACCTATTTTAGTAGTAATATTATAGACGAGGCCAAAAGTACATTTATTATTCATTATATTGTGATCAGTACTTCTATTTTTAACTAGTTTTCATTTATTGAGCACATACTGTAATGAAAATGCTAGTATGTTCTATTCGATCTTTTTTTGTGTACAACAACATTCATAATAAATATACCTATTAGAGGGATATGTATTCTTTAATTCCTTACTTAAGCAACAAAATATAATCTATCTATAATGAAATATTAAATTTAAATTAAACTACAAAATCAAACCTATATACAGAGTAACTATAAATAATATACCGCATTTAAATCGCCGCCTGCAGGCAGGGTCCCCAAAAAGCTGGCAACGTTACCTCGTTGGATTGCAAGGCTGATGCGCTGCCCGAGGTAAGTGCCAGCTCTTTGGTCACCTGTAGTGTCAATAAGGCGTCTGGACAGCTCCCTAACCAAACTGCGAGCATCTTGACCCCAACTACCCATAGTTTCGACCCCAAACGGAAGAAATATATAACTATCTCCAAGAGAAGTATATTTCCTCCGCTTGAGGTTTTCCGCAGCGTTTGCGGCAGCGCCCGCCACCCGTGATGAATGTTGGACGTGGGAGGGTGCAAGGGTGTCAGCACATGTGGCGTCCCATACCAGCGGCCTCCCACGATTCCAAGGAATCAATGTCATACCGTCAGGCCTCTTTCCATCGTCACGCGAGATACCGTTCGGCTCTAAAATAGCCGGCACGTTCACGGTGGCAAGGGCCCGACGAATGACATCGTTTAGAGTGGCGTGGCGTGAAAGACGCCCTGCACTACGACGGCAGGATAGACCGTGGTGACCCAAACGATCCACGCCGCCGCCACAGTGACATTGATGAGGTTCGGTTCTGGAGACGCCCAGACGCAAACCAACTGCAATAGAAAAGCTGGTATTATCTAGTAACGTTCCTATATTAATCGAAGGTGTTGCCTGTAACCAGTAGCCTGACTCTCGTTCGCTAGTTGCAAGGAGACGAGCCTTATACCTGATATCATCAACACTGTTTAATAAATAATTTTGAATAATTTTGCAAAGAGGCTCGTCCCATTGCCTCTGCAAACGGAGGTTTTTTGGGAAGCCCTCATTCGGGCAGGCCATATTCCATGCATTTCTGGCCTCTGCCATGTACATAATCGAAATATCACCTAGAGAATTGTGTATAATTTTACTAAATAGATTAGCGGTACTATGGACAGAAGACAGAAATGCAGGTAGGGAAACACTGGAAATTTTTCGGATGCCTAAGCCTCCAAACCTAATAGGAAGAGAAGCTTGGCACCAAGAGTTATCCGAAAGATTACAATTTAGAATTTGGGATAAAATATTTTTTATACTTTCATCAAGATTGGTAAGCAAATGTTTAAAATTCCAAAGCGGGCAACAGCGGAGTGTGTATACACATTTTGGAAGGAATAGACAAAACCGAATGATGTGAAAAGCTACATGAGAATGAATTTTCAAAAGACGGTCGGAAGTTTCTTCAAATTTGGTACGTTGTTCGTCAATATAGGCCGGATAAGAATCGTCTAAAATAGGGGCCCCAAGGAGGCGAAGCGATTCCTTCTTTAAAATTTTTAAATTTGGAGCCAGACTATTAAATTTGTTGATGATGTTGTCTCGATCTTTATTCGGAACAACATCTGTTATAAATAATTCACATTTTGCAAAATTTAGATCTAAACCAATGGAATGAAATTTGTCTATTAATATTTTTAAATCTTGAAGAACAGTATCTACATCGCCTCCCAGAGTCCCGTCATCTAGGTACCACATGTTTAATTTTGAATTTAGAGATGAAATTATTGGATGTAGAGCCAGGCTAAATATGGCCGGTCCGAGTGGATCACCTTGTTGACAGCCAGTACAGGAATCAATCAAATGATTTCTGTACAATAAATTGGAATCAAAACCATAGCATTGCCAAAGATAGTTGAATGTTTCAGGTATGCAATTTTGAATTTCCGAAAGAAGTGTAGTCCTGTCAACAGAGTTAAAGGCGTTCTTAACATCCACCTTCAATATCACCTCTCCTCCATTATGGCTGATGTATGAGCGAAGTGCATGAACAGCCGCTTCACATCCTCCCTTACTTCCAAAGCCTAATTGTACAGGTTGAAATTTTATTAGAGTATATTATTTACTTTATGCTATTAGCGTACTACCAAGAACTAAATTTATATAAACGGGCATAATGATAGATTAAAATATTTTATTGGTTTCTGCACTATAGCTTTACCTGTGATCTCGTGGAATCTAATGTTTTACTGAGGTTAAAAGTATCTTACCTTTTTTTCATTCAGGCAGTATACTTAGTAACTGACGTAATATAATCTACATAGACGTTTAAATTTAATAAAAAATAATCACTCGCCTATTTGTTAATTTCAAAAGGAATATAACTAACTTAATTTTCATTGTACCGCTGCGCTGCTGCAATACAAAATGGCCCGCACTTTATGGTCGTGGAATAATTTACGTTTATTATCTTCACAATAGGTACTCAAGTATATATCCTTCTTAACGTTATTAAAATATTTATGGGCCATGCTCTTTCATTCGCTCTTACGTTTTCAGGAATTCTCTTTGGAACCATTAACAAGGTATTAAATGCATCGTTCAAAATGAGAAAATACATAAGTCTGTTTCAGCTTCGTGTATTTTATCAATATGTATTATATTATGTGTTTATTTTATCACTAAATATAGTATTATTAAGCTATTAATCTCATTTTTATTACTTCAAACAATCTTGAAAAACAATACAACAAATTATTCAATAAGTTTATAACTATGTATTTACAATTACATACAAAAAAAAAATTAACTAAAAAAAAATACTAGATATATATACTAAATATAGTTATACTTTTTAAATAGATTGTGTTTGACCACAATATCTTCATGGAATAATGTAGCGTGGCTATGGTCGCAAACACACAAAGCCTGGGAGGACATGGGTCTCAAGTATAGCTCCTGGAATACATCGATAAGTAGGATTTGCACGTTGGTAGGGTACTTTGTAGTACCCGCCTGGCTGGCTACCACCCTCAAGTTGAAATCTGTCGCCAAGCATCTTTCGGTGTGTTCTGACAGCTGCACTTGAGAACCAGCTCCCTTCTAGGCATTGTGTACTCCAGCATAAGCAAAATCAAGTGGTCAAGCTCAGGCCTTTACGTAGTAAAACAAAAAGACATACAGTCCACTGATAGATAGGTATAGCAGAGTACGGGCAGCAGCGTATCTCTGATAACACCATACTGCGATCGCCAATCCGCCTGCCAAGCGTGGCGATTATGGCCCCCCATATGATGCAAACGATAAACTGTAGCCCCCTAATTCTTGTAAAAAAGACGGGTAATTATTGCAAAATAGCTTAACATACTATTTTTAGATCACTATACTTAGCAATATAGCTTAATATTGCAAATTATTATTCAGTGAAACGTTTAAAGATGATTGACGCTCCTGATATTATGCCTGGATATAATGCAGTATCAATGAAACAATGCGCGCTCTAGTTAATTATAATACCAATATACTGAATGGAAACGTGCGATGAAACATTAATATGCATCGAGTGTAAACTATCGTATACCGCTACTGGACTTCGGGATACTAGTACCTACGCTAGAAAATGTAGACACATACAGCCGATAGTGGCCGATACCTACGCTGAATGTGATATTAAATATAAATAAGTACAGAAAAATAGATTTAGAACTAAACTTTGTTTTAACAATAAAAGAACATGATTTACATATGTCCATTTTCACCAGCTAATACCTATCTTAGGAAACTCCTAACAAATGTCTAATTGGTTTTGTATGAATCTTGAGAGAAAGTATTACTACGCCAAAACTTACTAGTAAACCTAATGGAAGATAGATAAAAAATTGTGAAAATGAGCAAGAGTCATCGTCAAGACTACTTACCCAAACCCGTTGGTGGTTAGAGTCGATTGTAACGATCGTTTCTAATATCAGGGCCAATTAGAATCTCTTATCGGATTTAATAACAGACTAAACAATAAATGCGACTTTTTTAATACTGATTTACGCTGCGCTGCTTGAACAGAAACATTATTCAATTCAATTTCAGAGCAAAAGTATTTTTCACAAATTTTGTATTATTCGTGAATACTGCAACAGCAAAACTGAAAATTTGAATACTCATATATGATTTAAACAGAGTTTTTTTTTGTATTTTATATATTTTTTGTAAATCCCTACTAATATTATAAATGCGAAAGTAACTCTGTCTGTCTGTCTGTTACGCTTTCCCGCTTAAACCTCTCAACCGATCGCGATGAAATTTGGCACGCAGTATATGTTATGGAGAAGAACATAGGCTACTTTTTATCCCGAGAAATCATGAACCTCGGGAACGCGGGAGAAACCGCGGGGAACAGCTAGTGATTGTATAAATATAAATTATTTTCCATAATAGTAGTTTATGATACTGTTGCATAATAGGGGTTATTAAACACGAGTGTGAGTTTAAGTACCGAGCCGTAGGCGAGGTTCTTAATAGTATCACACGAGTTTTTAATACCTAATTATGTGCAGTATCATACAGTACTTTATCTAAACTCATCCAATAAAGTAATTTAAAGGTAAAAAATCGATAATATTTTTCATAGGTTTTCATGACTCCGGGTATCGATTATTCGTCATTTCCATTGCCGCCTCCACAATTTCAGATCCAAGTTTATTTCACCTTAGTATCACTGCTATTTTACTATCATTTTTGGCCAAAATAAAATATGTATGCAAAAAAATCAATAAAATAAACAAACATTAATCATCATGGCGCCCAAATCCGTGTTGGGAAAAACTCTCTACCGCATACGCGACCACAGAGTAAATTTGCATCTAAAATTGAATTGATACTGATTGATTCCTAATTGTTTACAAAGAGAATATAATACTACGTTTAATTGTTTAGTCATGTCTGGCCACTTAAAATGTTTTTTTCTTTATTATTTCGTTTGACAAGTTGACTGACAGTAATTGAAGTATTAAAACCGAAAAAACATTATAAGTGGCCAGACATGTCCAAATACTTGTACTTTAATGAAAAAAAGTTATTTTATAGCATTATCTTGGGAAGAAAACTGTGCTATAATATAATTTTTTAATTTCATTATACACGGGTGTGCATAAAGTGGGTCATTAAAGTACTGATTTTGATTTCATAATAAGAACATTACGATATGAGAGTAGATAAAATATTATATACTTGACTATACCTATATGACACAAGTTTATTATTTAGTTATAATTACGATACCTACTCATTATTTTCGATAAATAAGATAAAGACCGCCTTATACAAAAAATAATACCTAAAGCTTGTAAATATTAATAAAGGCTAACAGAAAATACTATACGTAAATACATGTCAACAATATTGAACTTCAAACAAAATATTGAGACTGTAACATCTGCACCATTAAAATGAAACGAAAGCGTAATAAGAGAGCAACATATCGAATACGCAGGCTATCGGGTTCCAATTTACAATTTACAATCTATATCGCCAAAATACAACCATTTGATATTTCCAAGCTCAATAATGGTAAAATGGAATTGTCAACGTCCTTTAGTGGTCGGTTGAATGAATCAGGGTGATTTATTATATTTTATGTGCTTTTATTACCATATAACCTAACTAACATTATAGTATTTACAAGTTTTTTTTCTAGACAATATTTTTAAATATATTTTTAGACTAGCTGTTCCCAGCAGCTTCACTCGCGTTCCCATCATATAAAGTAGCCTATAACCTGCGGAGAGTAGCTTTCTATTAGCATTAAGTAAATAATATACCTATTAGTGAATGTTTATTTTTCGATTTTTTTCGAAGCGGACTAGTAACATCAGAGATTAGCGCGTTCAAACAAACAAACTTCTCTTCTCTTTTTATTATTAGTATAGAGACTATAGATATTATAGCGAATGAGAAAGTGAGTTTGTTACTTCCAGAGGGTCTACTCCGAAAAACGATACACGATAGTTCGATCATCGTTATCAAATTATTAACCAATAGAATTGCATCAAACTGACGAGATGTAAATTTTGTGCATTTCTATTGGTTAATAATTTGACAACGATCATCGAACTATCGTGTATCGTTTTTTGGAGTAGGCCCTCTGAACCCTCAACGAAACAAGTAATATTGTTGAGATTTAGCTCACAGGTAGAGCAACACATACTACTTTTGAACCGGGGGTAAGGATATTGTTAACATAAGATCCTTCGGAGACGTAGGTGATACCGCGGGACAAAAACTGATAAAGAATAAAGAAACTGTTTGACTACACATCGTCATATATGTAGCTGAAATGCATTGAGGTTGAATGTATACAAAAAAAAATTGCCGTATAAAATATGGTAGATCAAGCTTACGACCAAATACAGTAGTAACTTTATATTCGTAGATAAAATAGGTACCTAAGTACTTCAAGATAAATCTGTTTCCAATACTTTACGATCTACTTCTTTCAGTCCTGTCTTTGCAATCCATCACGCACTATCTTTTGTTCCATTTATATTTAGATATCTTAGTAAATGTAACTAGTATATACCTATCTGTTTTCTGGATTTTTTTTTTCATACTCGAAAAAACTAGCTAAACAATATATTGAAAATGAGCACGAAATTCTCATTTTTGCGTCAGATTCACAATATAGCGCTGAACATGTCCCAAATAGTGTTAACACTGGTCCTAATGAAACCCCTCAATGACCTCGCTCCACAAGCCGCTAGCTCCAACACGAGATTTGCAATTCACAGTGCGTTGTCCTGGCAAATAGCCGAACGTTTGACGACTGGTGTTTGTAATCGAAGGCTCAACATGTTGCTTGCTACAACGACGATTAGTGTTGACTGTAGTTTCCGATACTGTTGGCATAGGAGTACGTATGATATGAGTGTATGCAATACATTCGAGACAATAGGGCTGTGATATTGCATATTTTTCAACCGGCCGGTAGCGTACGAATGGGTATTGTCGATCCAGCTTCGCCTATTAGTTGGCTTAACATAAGCTCTTGTTATTGTTAAAATGCAAATGAGTTTTTGGATGGCTTTGAATATCGGATTTCAAAAGCACTTAAAATGTCATAAGAGTGCTGCATACAATGGTATTTCTCCACCTCTTAGCTAGTGTTTGTCTATTCACCACATCTGACCACAAATCACATAGATAATGGTATATCACATAGAAAAAAAAAACATTTTTATTATTAGGGAGTACTTAATAAAGTCTACCTTCGAAAATTCCTGATAAAAGTTTAGAGTAAATACTATATCGGTCGCATAGTCTACTAAAAACAATAGAGAAAATCTTAAGTTAATCTTAAGCAAGTTGGTGTAGAGATTGGTCATTGTAGAGGCGTCGCAATGTTTGGCACTTGGCAACCAACAACTTTTTTCATTTATCCTGTCCAGAGGGAGTATAAACAAACAATAGGTTCATAACAAAAATCACTGCATCATGACTGGCCATGTACTGTCTAAAACTTGATGGCCAACAACCCAGATGTAGGTCAAAGGGATAAGTTACGAAACGGAAACTAAGCTGTTTTTGCTTTTAGTTCACCCCTTTTCTTCGTATTCAACTGATATCGACATATCGATGATTTATTATATCGAGTCCGGGAAACTAGAGGTGAATACGTGATAGATGGGAAAAATAAAATTAAAAGAATAGCCGTTAGTTGCTAGTGTAAAACATGGAAAATATTTTTATTTATATTTTAACGACCGTCAACTGTTGTTATAAGGATCTTGGAAAACTCAAAGATAAACTAGGTAAAAAATAATTTTGATTCAGGTAATTTTATTTTTTCTTGTAAAAAAGTGTTTCTTCTAACATCATATTGTGTTTAAATTTTCTTGTAAAACAATAAATAAGATTCTATCCCTAAAAGTGTTAAACAAGTTGTTCGATTTTTTCCAAGTGATTTGCCACTCGCAAAGTTTTGGAGTTTTAACAAGTTATAAAGAACAAGAGTTGGTTTTTTCAAGTGTTTGGAAGTATTTATGATTTTAGGGTTCCATTTCTCAAGGAAAAAAAATGGATCACTTATAGGATTATTTTGTAGTCCATTCGTCGAAACCCTATTTCTCGGGGACAGGTTTATGTTAAAATTAATACCAAATACTAAGGTTTACAAATTTACATTTGCAGTTGGAGCATATGGGGATTCTCGGTTGGTTCACTATACATAATTCCAACGCGAACAAAATATATATGTTGTACTAGAACAAGGTAGGTACAAGTACCTTCCTATGTTCCAGTGCTAGAATTGTATTGTACCATCTCTCTTATTGGTGGTGACAAGAGATTTTTCTAAGAGCACACCTAACCTAACTCAATCGGACCCAAATGTCAGATTCCTTTCAGCATCGATACGTGGAAATAGATGGCTTTATCTTTTTTACGGTAACAGTATGCGGTAGAAGCGGTAGTCGTTTTTGACATTCGATAAGAAAAATAAAATTAGATTCTTGCCTTTTGTGTTGAAATTGTATGGCTAAAAATATTAGAGAATGTTGAAATTTTTTTTTTCAATAAAACAAAGTGGTTTTCAATTCTAGAATCCATCTCTAACCTCGGTTTGATACATAGATTAATAAATAGTAAGTACTAAAGTTGGTTTGATATTCCGAGTTCCTGCTAAATACAATGTAATTTTTTTTGCAATTCTTTTTAGGGCCGGCCTAATATTATGCCAAATCGTTTTTATGACAAATCGCAAACCCAGGCAATCAAAAATATCCTAAACATTGTTTTGATCATGGTATAATAACAAAATATTTTAATAGACCATGGTTTTGATCTTCAATCCGAGAGCTTTGATGGCAGTTGATCAAAAATTCTATTGTTATTAGACAAAGAGACTGTAGATTACGTAGACGTATAACAATTCATATTACATTATAATAAAACACATAATTTGTTACATGACTCACAGACTATCATCGATCATACGCATCGCTGCGACAGAATAATAAAATAGTAGACCCCAACATAGTTACAAACTTCTGTCGTACCTATTTACATTTACAAAAATAAAATATATTTTGCTATTCAGAATATAATTTCAGTTGTGATCATCACTCTTTCTATAATACTGCAAAATAAATCAAAAGCAACATCATATTTATATTCAGATAATATTTTCATAAGCCTTCCTGAAAATATTCGTAAATAATGTAACATAATATATGAATTATTGCGGCCATTAGCCCTTCTGTCTAGGTTGGAATACCTAATGCTAGAATCGCCCGTGACCGGCGAGCGTACAAGATTGATGATAGACTCGTAGAAAGAAAAGAGAAATCTCCTTTGTCAATTCGAGATTCTGTTCCAAACATAACGTAATATGACGGTGTAAATGAATTGCTTTGATATTATTCTTGCCTCATTAAAACTTCGTTGTTTTAAGGAAGCAGGAAATGTTCAAACTAATTCCAAAAGCAAGCAAATAAGATAATATTACGGTTAGGAATAATTATGTTTGCCTGTTTTGTTATTCCTGTATGTACCTACATTGTGGTTATTTTTACAGTCATTATTTTTAATTGTTTGTAATGATAATAATTTTAATATGTTATTTTACAAAGTGTATTTAAGTTATTAGGTAAGGAAATTAATTATCATTATATTTAACAAAATTAACTAAATTAAAAATAAAAACAATAATATGTTTATGCTGAAATTGGCAATTGTCACAGTAACTTTTTTTTTAATACAAAGGAAAATTAAATTGTATAGTGGTCGATATAGCAAGGAATATGTAACTTATATTGTTTCTATGTAGTCAATCTACCTCTTTTGTTTAAAATTTTACTATCGACTAGCTTCCGCCCCGCGGTTTCACGGGAACGCCGTGATAAAAAATAGCCTATATGTTATTCCAGGGAAACCGCTGGATGCGGGTAGCGCAAGACCGGCTATCGTGGAGATCCTTGGGGGAGGCTTTCGTCCAGCAGTGGACGTCGTTCAGCTGACATGATGATGATGATGATGTATTCCAGGGTATGATCTATCTACGTGTCAAGTTTCATCCAAATCCGTTTAGTTTTTTCCGTGAAAGAGTTACAAACATCCATACATCCATGCTCACAAACTTTCGCATTTACAATATTAGTAGGAGAACTACAATAGTCTTTGATGATGAAGTCCCGACACACATTCAAATACCTATATAATTGAAAGTTTTTAAATGTGTATGGATATATGTAGGTGTATAATATGTGTGGATAGGTACATGCGGGCATGTAATTACGAGTTTAACATTCGTTTAATACTTAGTTATACCATTTCCTATTTTGCAACATTATACGCATAATTTTAATAGATAGCCATGAAAATTCGAACTGGCCATAAAGCAGTATGCATAAAATACAGCCGCGCAATTTTGTATTCAACACCACTATGAATTATTGATGATAATGAGAATTTAATTTTCAACTGAGTTTAACAGTTTCCTCTCTTTAAATACATACTAATTGTATGATAATATACTTTTGATCATGGTGGAATAAACCTTCTTCTTTTACTACGGAAATAAAATGCAGCTTACTCAAGTTTTTTCTTTATAAAACTTAACCTTCTTTCAGCAAAGTATTAAAAGTTAATAAAACATCATAAGAACCATTACCTATATCATAAAATTGTGACACTTAACAGTCTGTACCACTAGACTTTCAATAAACGATCCTGGGTGACACTAATGCTGGTTCCACTTTAAAATATGGCAACTTCGGTGCACTTGAAGCCTTTAATATCTTGAGGTAACGAGCCAAGATCTTCATAGTACATTTTTATAGCTAAGAAGTATGTCCTCTTATCGTAACACTCCAAATTTTTTAAAGAAGCTTTTGGCAACCAACAGTGTTTCTAACACAAATTCATCATACTTTATGTATATAGTCCACAATATAGTCAGACATGCGACTACAGAGATTGTTTTTTTTTGTTTTTTTTTCTATTTCAAATAATTTTTTCTTGTTTCAGCTGCATCCGAGGAGATTATCTGAAGGTCTACTGGGAAGTTCAAGGCCCTGGTCCACCTGGCGCAGTAAGCGAGCGCTCAGCTTGGGCGAGAGAGCTCTGTGGCAGTAGAGCTGATGCTCCACCAGCATTATATTCACCAGGCCCAGCATTAGTCTTGGAGTTTCACACGGGACCGAAGCAGAACAACGCAACTGGCTTCGTTGGTACCTACAGCTTCATTGATAAAAGTGAGTACATTTTTATATAGTTTGTCTTTTGAAACCTTTGTATCAAATGAAAGACTTTTGACCTTTGTAATAAATGCTACAGTTGATAATCATTAACAAGTAATACCTATCAACTATTGTCTTTATTTATAACTAGCTACCGACCCGCGGTTTCGCCTGAGAAATAAAAAGTAGCGTATGTGTTAATCCAAACCTCGATACAATACCTATTTCATCAAAATTGGTCCAGCCGTTTGAGCGTGAAGAAATAACCAACATTCACAAACTTTTGGACTTATAATATTAGTAGTGTCCAAATCACGGTAACAAAATTAGTAGCGAGCAATTTTATCCAATGTGTGGCAAATTCATTCAACTCTCCAACAAAATCAATGTTTAATCACTGTGCTAAATTGGCAATAATTTCCAAAATATGCAAGTGCTTTAGCTATAATAATGCTCGAGCTCCGGTCATAGCCGAATGGTTTCGATAACTTGACCAAGTAAACATACAATATCCGAATAGTAATGCCTACATTATGCCAGCGAGTTAGAGATAAAACCGCAATAATTTCACTAACTCAGCTGAATGATTTTATACAAAACTGGGATATTGAATCATTATGGTTCTTATTGACTCTTGATATGGTCGCTTTGGAGATGAGAAAGGATATTGTTGGCAACATATAACGCGATGATGACGACTTATTATCACGTAACATAATAATATCCACTCCATTGAAATCTGGTCTGTTCTGGAATCTTAGCAGCGATGCCAAGTCGATTGGCGATATATCCAAGTGCTGAGAGGTCTATACAATGCCTCTACCATGTCCGTCCAGGTCCAAAACCGGCAGTCTGAACCTATCCCCATGCATCGTGGTGTGAGACAAGGGGATGTTATATCCCCTAAATTGTTCACAAATGCTATGGAAGATATGTTCAAGACGTTGGAGTGGGAAAGACACGGTAATAACATCAACGGCAAGTACCTCTCACACTTGCGATTTGCAGACGACATCGTCATCGTAGCAGAAACGCTGCAAGATTTGCAACATATATCGAACGGCCTAGCTGATTCCTGTAAACGCATTGGTCTCCGGATGAACTTGGATAAGACCAAGTTCATGGGCTGGTCCACAAATTTAAAGTAGCTCAGCGAAGGATCGAATCAGAAATGAGGTGATCCGACAGAGGACCAAAGTCATCGACATAGCTCAGCGGATTAGCAAACTGAAGTGGCAGTGGACCGGCCATAGAACCGACAACCATTAGGTTAAACGAGTTCTTGAGTGGAGACCGCGAATCGGCAAACGTAGTGTAGGACGCCCTCAGACTAGGTGGAGCGATGATCTTCGCAGGGCGGCTGGAAAGAGCTGGACGAGAGTAGCCGAGGATCGTGCTCAGTGGCGTGCAATTGGAGAAGCCTATGTCCAGCAGTGGACTAATATAGGCTAATGATGATGATCATGATGAAGATAATAATATTTTTTATGTAGTTAAAAAAAACACGTTTTATTCAGATGAAGATAATCACTAAAAGACCCTCGACAACAAATGCAATATATTGATCAAATCGAATCATAGGACTCAAAACTCGAGGGGTTTACAAGTAGCCACTGAAGAGTTCCACTATTCATCTCCTCACTCCATCATCAGATCAGTTCCAAGATACTAAAATATAGTATTGCCATTCAAACTACATAATATACATACCACTTTTTATTATGATTATGATTCAAAAATAATTAGAAGTAGGTTAAAAAAATCCAAGATTTTAATACATTGTTTCATTCAAGTTACAAGTGAAGCTAATAAAAGCGTGTTGAAAAAGAGGTATTTTATTTGACACACATGATCCACCTTCAAAGCATCAGCACTATTGCTAAGCACATTAAATTTACTAACATTTCGACACTAAAATTGTATAGTAAAGATATTCGCTTTGTCAATCACCATACGTAGGTATTTCACAAGCCGATGCACGCTTGATTTTATCCTTTGTCCTTTGTTGGAATTGAACTAAGCGGATAAAATGTGGATCAAAGCTACACAGACAGCTAGTCAGATCGTTATTGAAATTCAATATTCGGACTATTCGATTTACAGTTACTTTATGCTTTGTATTCAAAAGAATGGATAATTGCCGAGTTTATTGCCTTTACTCATAAAAAACAAACTTCAGTAGCGTTAGAGAAAAAAAACATATAATTTCAATGTACTGCTTAAAATTGTGTGATACATACCATCTGTGTTTAGGTTTCCTTTCAAAAGCTCAAGCTCATTGTGGGATTCAAAACTGCGACATTCGTCACGGCATTCGACGTCATTACCACTGAGCTATCATCGTCTTGAGATTTTATTATGTTATTTATTTATATAAATAAGGGAGACTCACAGCTCTTCTAATGAATTACAATACAGTTTTTTTATTATTAACTAACGGTCTAAAAGGTCCTATAATATTTAAAGAATTATCCCCTAACTCCTAACCGTTAAGGAGTTGTACCTTCCATCATCGGCTCAGCAACGTAAATGATGACTACCAGACGCAAATATCTGAATTGCTTTAAAAAAGTATATGAAAAACATTGTATTAAATTTGAAGAATTCCCTCGATTTCTCCAGGGTTCCATCATCGGATCCTGATCTGGTGACCCTGGGACTATCTGTAAAGTATAGGTACCCTTTCAAACAACAAAAGAATGTTCCAAATCGGTGCAGGCGTATTCATGTAATCGGGGAACATACCTACATAAAAAAAAAAGATTCCGACGAATTGAGAACCTCCTCCTTTTTGAAGTCGTTTAAAAAAAAGATGAGATAAGATGGTGTTTCATAAGCAATCCTATGGATACAGTAAAAACTCATTCCAACCCCTTACCAACCAACTTGATTGAGAAAGGATTATATTATTATAAATTATATTGGATTTCAGTACATAAACTTATATACAAGTATATTGTCCTGATTTTTGCTCCATTCCGCTTTGATCATGTAAACTACCTAGATGTTTAATTAAATCCTTTTGTTTTCGAATTCAGCGTTGCCATTACTTTGTCGTGACCAGAAGTGCTTTGCTTTTCAACTAATTTGCTTCCTTTTGAATCATCTTGATAACCTGGAGCTGACATGCAATTTCCGGTGTATTTTATTATTAAATTTTGTGCTATTTCATTTATTGTTAACAGGAAGTACCCTATAGGTTTTGGTGTCTTATTATTATTTACAAAATGGTAACATAATAAATAAACAATTGATAAAAATAAACATACTGGGAAAATTTCCCATTAAGAATACTTCACACAAGGCTGTTCCAACCTTTTTGGATTCATCATTGTCATGTACTATGGGACCTACCCTGAAATCACGAAAAAAAATTAACTTATCATACCTACATTTTGTTTTATGAAAAGGTTGTTTTTTTTTTCGAGATTCAAACTCAATAATAGGTACATAACCTGAGAACCATTATAATTATTTGTAATAGGTATGTTATTAAAAAATACAAAACAAAGAAATTATACTTTCATTGAGAAAATAATGTAGCCTTAAATAATATTTAACAAAAAAGAAATTATATTCGGTAGGTATCACTGTGATAATTAGCAGAAGGAGAGCAAACGCAGTTCTTTATTAGCTTTGCAAGCTCAGCGTCTTGGCTTCTGCCGTCCAAATTTGACATTGCTTTAGTAACCAGACTTTAATTAATTTTTCGACGAGTAGCTCACAAAAACTGTACGGCTACGTAGAACCCTGTCATTTTAACCTTCAGTTGCTTGCTTTTGGAACACAGTAAGTATGTTCTATAATACAAAACTACTGCATAATAGAACCTACCCAAAATTATATAACGATTTTGTTCACATTTTTAAACTTCTGATGGGGACTAACTTCGAAATCGTGGTAGGATTTCATACATACAGAGTCATACAAAATATCAATAAAAATAAAGAAAGCATACAATGTGATTTTTGTAAGCTATCTACAGTAGGTCGAAATCTCGCCCCATCTATATACCTACACATCTACTATGTTTCAGTGTGCGAGTAAAGGCTTTTAACAGATATTTATGCTAAACTTTTAATTGTCATAACTTCTTAATGGTTACCATGTTCAGGCTCCTGAAATTATGTACCTAGCATTATTGATAACGATATACACTATTCGTAGTATATAGCTTAATTTACCCAACTGAAATCACTAGGTATGCATGGCACATATTTTTATTTTAGTGGTTGTAATGCAGTTAGCCGTAATAAAAGCAATAACATAATGCCATTAGTACTTTTATATCTTATTATAGATTATTAGATTATAGATTATTTACTGCTTCGTAAAAACATAATTATTATTTAAAAAAAAATTGGTAATACCTACACAAATATACCTACTTACTTACATATTAAAATTAATTTACTAAAATTATTTCGATTTTAGGTACGTTCTGAATTGAACTACATATTATTTAAAAAACTTGTAAAGTACCGGGTTTAAACTTTAATTAGGTCTGGTTCATCACAAAGGAATCTCTTTCAATGAACCCCTATCCTAACCGTTCCCACTCGTAGCACTTTTGTTGGTTTCTTGGTGCTTAAGTTCGTTTAACTTCTTCACTTTTCCAATGCTCGTTAATGAGTTTGCTTCATCCATTGGAACTTGGTTCCTTTTCAAATGTTACCTATGTATCACAAGCTGTTGCCTCGTGACTTCGCTCACTTAGGAAGGAGTCCACATTTCGAATGATTTCTATTACTCAATGTAACGGCTTATAAACATTTAGTCAGTTTAAAAAATAATAGTACTGACCTTTCGCTCCGCGGTACCGTGCCTTGCAAGCATGTTACTTGCGATACTTTCCATTACCAAAAGCTCAAGTTATAGACTTCATATCAATGAACTTAATTTCTGCAATTAACAGCATCTATTGATGCTGTATAGGCTATCTTTTTAAAGATAATAGGTATAACTCAGTTCTACAAGACTATTCTTGTAGAACTGAGTCATAATATCTTCATGGCTGATTCAAAATATTTTTTAGAATTGACAAGCGTAATATGTAAACATCTCAGTAAACTAGGACGCTATCTATCTATATGATAATCCAACAATCACGAGAAACTATTTGTATGAAAATTCTAAGCGGCTACGGTGCAATGCATTTGAATGATTCAAGAGATGGTGTTTCACAGTCGTCTGCATTTTTAGTTTGGCCCGTAAATTGGAGTTTTGCTTTCTACCTCATACCGAAAAAAATATCACTTATTCATTGTTTTTTTTTTACCTTTTTAAATTCTACTGCGTATTTACTGAAATCATGATTTGACTCTATTAATTATAACTACACAATGTGGGTATTTATTTATTTAGAGACTTTCAGCTACGATTATAAAAATGGTTACATAGCTTAGGGTTGTCTAGCCAATTAATGATGTCTCCAGCTAATCCTAGAAAATATCACATCAAGTATACCTAAATAACAAAAGTAAGACAAAAAACAATTAGGTAACGTAATTAAACTAAAATAAAAAATTTGTGGTGTCTAAATGGCAAACAAGACTTCCTTGTAAAAGGTATGTTACTACTTGTAGATAATTATCATGGTTGATTTTGGAAATTAATATAGCTATAAAATCATTTTAAATCGCATTCTTGGATTCTCATTCTCAAGAAATAATTTACTTCATATTTTTTTTTCTAAAAATGAAAAATCTAAACTAAAAATCGTGTCTTCTTTTTAAATACTTAATAGACCTACTAACATAATATTTGTTTACCCAGAGTGTTATTCTACTAACAACGGAGAACTAAACATCTTTCCCAAGTTTACTGGCTTACACAAAACTGATTTGCCATTCAATATTTTAGCTTATGTCTGTGCCATAGAGTCATAGATTGTGCAAATAGAGCTACAAGGCCAATCGTAACGTGAGAAGCTCTGTAGTCAACTTAGACAAATGTTTGTTAGGTAAATTCTCACACCTGGTCCCATAGTGCATGTCGGTGTCAGAAGATTTCACGAAGCTGTAGTGACAATGATCGAAGGTCTCGTAGATTTGACCCGACATATCCTTTAGATAGTATGAATGATGATCCCATTGGGATATTATACTTACCTGCCTGCTTAGCTGCTATACATAGGTACTTTTTGTCAGCATTGTTTTCTGTGGTTTATTACGTTATATAAGTAAGTACCTATAGGTGAACAGGGATGCGAAAAATCTTATCACTTGAATCTTTTTAGGGTACTGGAAATATCCAAAGCCCTTGCTGCCACTCTGCGGCCTATCTATCTGTCCGTATTCAAATAAGTTTCTTATCCGTTTTTTGGTCAAACACAGGCCTATGTTTAAAAGAGTAAAGAAACGGGAAAAACTGAATTTAACGGCTTTGACTTTAAGGTAGTTTATGATTTGTTTTGTATTATCACCTTCAATAAACACGCGTGCTGTGTTCGTAAAAGAGAATTAAAACTTAGTTCACAAATTCAAACCTATAAAGATGTCAGCAAAGGAAAAAAATAGAAACTGTGAAAATCTTCGACCAAGACTCCCCAAGACGGGCGAAGATGCTCAAATAGGATCAGGTCAGGCTTTGTGAGGGTGGCTTATCGGCAACTCAACTCGGCTCCATGCATATTAAAAACCACCTGCAACTTGGCGACCAGAGAGAATATTCTATTAGGTGACCGCTTTTGCTGTGGGAATATTATTATGCCTAATTCTCTTTACTATTAGGTTTTACTTCTGATATTTTGTGTGATCAAAATCGTTGGGAGTATTTTTTCAGTATACCTAGTAATTCAATAAAAAATATTGTTCCCGTTTTATCTTTTGTGCTCAAACGATTGACACAAAAGATTGAATAGCACTTGTATAGGATGGAACAAATTATTTGTATCTCAGTCAGTACACACAAATTACTTCCGAATTAGTATCCACGAAGTAGGTACTCAGAACAATAAGTTGGATTGACCTCACATTTTTTACATAATTCTTTTTTGTCAGTCGACAATATGACTATAGAATGCAACAATACAATCTTATTTCCTTATTGTTTTCTTTCGGTCATGGTTGAATATGATTTTGTAGTTTGCCGTAAGTCTTCAAACTCAAATTTCTTGTTCATTTTATTTTTCTGGTTTTTCATTATTTTCATTTTAGCTAAACCTTGATATTTTTTCTGTTTTCAAATGTTAAAAACTCAATAAAATCTATTTATTCCATCATGCACTCAATAAATGGTAAATAAACACAGTAATTTTCACAAAATCTTGAAAAAAATGCAATGAATGAAAAATTTACCGTCTGTGATTTCGTCTCATTGATTTTTATATAATTTGATATATAATTTCCTGCAGTTATAACGTGATAAACGATTTATAAAATCAGTACCTAGCTGTGCGCCGTGGTTCCGCCCGCGTAATAGGCTCAAGTTTATCAGTGGGTTCATACGATATTTATTTTAATTATTTACCTTTAACCTTTGCCTTTAAATTTATGTCGATAACTTATCATAACATGATAATTTATCAGAAATAATATATGTTTTATTATTCTCTGAGTGTAATTTCAGCCTAGGTATAGATGTACTAAATATAATATCTGTGTACCTACAATGATGCATTCATATACAAATTAATTAAATATAAGCGGTAATAGATGGATGCGGGTAGCGCAAGACCGGCCATTGTGGAGATCCTTGGGGGAGGCCTTTGTCCAGCAGTGGACGTCTTTCGGCTGACATGATGATGATGATGATGATAAGCGGTAAAAATATCATTTGTATTTTTTTTTATTTTAACGCCGCTCCGTTTATTAAACATCAAACCTAGAGACACAATAGGTATAATAATACTTACGATAATTCGTAATTACTTCTCATCATCTGTTATGTTCCTAATCCAAAGAAAATGTGCGCTGTAAAGAATTATTTATTTAGTCATTTAGATTTTATTGATTAAATTTTGATTTTTAAACTCAGTCAGTGTGTGGGTAATATTTTTATTTCTATCAAAACGATTTTTATTTCTCCTACTTACTATACTTATTTCAAATACGTATGTCCAGTCAGCAGAATAAGTAGATGAACAGTAATTTTTTAAACACGTCTTGTACACTATAACCATAGAGTAACTAATATACTACGTACAACTATAACTATCTAATCCATAGCTGATTGTACTAACATAGTCATAGAAATACTCTGTTGTTTATTTTTCTGTCAGGTATCAATAAAAGATCGTATTATATTTTTAAGATTATTTTATTACATCCTTTCTCACAATGTTTATAACCAACACATAAAACTATTATACCTATAATATAATTGACCTTTTGTATGATATTAATATTTTTCACTACTTAGGAGCTTCACCGCTAGGTTTCTTCAGGTTTTCGAACTGTAAAAAAAAGAAAATATTTAATATTGTGACAAGTCTTATTGGGAGAGGGTAGTGGGACTAGTGGGTTAATTTTATACAAATACGCGTACACCTGCCCGGATGAGCTTGAGCTAACAGTGAAAGAAAACATTGTTGCAACTATAGCACCTAAATAGATAGTTAGCGTTGAGTGATGATTTCTACTATCGACCACATTATCATCACTGAACATGGTGAGAAACTAAAAAATATATTTAGTACATGATTCTGGTTACAATAAAGCGTCAGATTTATCCATGTCTTGTAAAAACAAACTAAAAGATTTTTTCTTCACTTAAAACTACAATGTAAAAATTTCAAATTAACAGGCACGGTTACCAGAGTAGGAATACAGTATTTATTGCAGTTTTTGTGAGATTTGTGCACTCAAAAATAGCTGTATATTTTGACTTTTGAATCAGTGTTTTAATTTTTAGGGATTACACAGTACAATAATCCCTGTAAATAAAATACTCATTTAAAACACACTGTGTACTTTTACATAGAGTATAATATTATATTGTTATAGTAAAATTTACTTTTGCTATGTAATCAACTCTTACAGCCAACCTCTCCAAAGTTTAGTTTAGTAGATTTTATTGAAGCAACTGAAAATTATAGTATAGCGTCTTTATTTACCGCACACTGATACAGTTACTGTAAAATATGGTTTTGATGCAACGGGCTGATAGAATGTACACTTTTTTTACTAAAGACAAATATTGGTCAAACAAAAGCTGTAGGTAATGTAATAATCCTTATATCATATTTAATAACTTTTCTAAACACCAAGCTACTTACCACTTTGTTGACATTGTCGACTAACTCATTGAAATCCTTTTTGATATTATCTGGGTTAATTTTGTCCTTGATCTGCTTTACAAAATCATCAGTACCTTGCTTGATGTTATTTGCAATATCATCGAATGACGACGTGCCTTCTTTAGGAGCGTCACGCTTTACAAATCCGTGGACCTATGTAATAAATTCAAAGAAATCAATGTAAAATTTATAATTTAATATGGGACTAGCATTTTGCCAGGATATAAAATAAGATCATGAAATGAAGATCATCAAAAATATATGTAAATCATATATCTTAAAATAAAACAAAGGATACTTTAACCCTGGGAAAAATTTCGGGTATTTATTAGCTAATTATAGGTATGTACAAAATACTAAATATGTAACTATATAATATATATTAATTTTAATCTTTTTGCTCAAAATCTTTTTTGATAATATTACCTACTCTCGTTTCATATTACCTTACCTCGAAGCTAACTCACGATAGTTTTAAAAATAAAATTATATACTCGTAGTACCTATTGGTACTTTAAAAATATATACTCACACTGACAAGGCAGACAGCCAGAAGAACAATCAGTAGCTTATTCATCTTGAAATATGTTCAGCACAACTTTACAATTCGACTGCTGATCGCACAATGAACTCCTAACATCGGGAATTCGTTATATGTCTGTAATTATCTTAACCAGGACCTCAGTCGTATTTGCTCAGTTATCGTAATGACCCGGGGTCATCGGTTCCGGGAAAGCTAATTATTTAATCAGTTTGCAATGACGACTAATTAATGTTGCCATGTTTACGATACATTTATCTATTGCATTTTGTTAAACAGTGCGGCCCTTGAGAGATAAATAAAATACTTTTCTTATTTTGATGAGTGTTTCACGAAAAGGTTTTGTATTTTCTTATAAATAGTTTAGTGAGAGTCCTATCGAAATCAGGTTAGTCGTTTCCATGATTAACCCTTTATTTACAGATTACAAACATAGTGACTGGATTTCAAAGTGTACTAGTGTTTGCCCTTTGTGATATTGTCTTTAACTATAGCCATTTAATCAGTCATACACATTTAGGTAAATAAAAGACGAAATATATTTCTTATTTAGACGTTTATTTTGATGGTCCATGTAAATAATCCAGCTGAAAATTACGTGACTTGCGTTACTGATATGAAGTGCGTTGTGTGGCAGTAATATCATCAAACTGAAAAAAAAACAAGTTTAATAAAAATACATAACGAATAACTAGGCCTCACAGTTTCACTCGCATTCGTATCATAATAAAATCAATTCTTTAGATATGCCATTTCTATGTCATTAGATTCTATTCATTGCACGAGTATCAATATATCGAAATGGCGGTGTTTTGGCATCAAAATGTATGTTAAAAAAACGTACCTAACGTCACATATTTATTATTGCTGAATGCAAGATTTTATAATAATACACACACTCGCTTTTATGTAGGTACCAGAGTGGATTTACTGGCAGCAAGACCTACTACAGATTGTCCCTGGTACTTTGTACTAAGTATATTGTACTGTCTTTTATTCTCAGTTTAAGTGTATTCCGAACAGGTGGTACAGTCTATTGTAATAATTGTTACTATCGACATTCATAAGTGCCTTAACAGGGCCTAAACAGGGAAAGTTGGTGAAGGTGGCCTAAAATAAGTAGTAAAATAAGCCTCAGTAGAAAGCATAGTTCTAATCGTACCTGAACAAATCCTTACCTACTGTAATTCATTCAAATAAGATTAAAATACCATTTATCAATGATAGGACTTATAGATATTTACGTTCTTTATACAGATAAGGAGAGGGCCCTTTAGAATTCGTTTTATGGTCCCATTAATAATATAGGTACGTGATATTTCAAACAGAGAGCAGAGATGGAATTGGTTTGATTTCCGGTGCAGTCGGAAATTGGCAATCACAAACGGGGTTTTTTTATCAAGCGAAAAGAAAGGCTTTTTCGTCATTATGCTACTCTATTATGTAGGTAAGTACCTACCTTACATTTTTCCTGCTTAAAAAGTACACTTCTTGTATTTGAGTTTTCTAAGTAGGCACCTACTATACTTTTACTGTTTTTGCCATGTTTAACCACAACCACGTCCATATTTATGTATAATTATGTATATATATATATTGTATAATCATTTTTTTTGTAAAATCTAAGGAAAATCACCCGGTGACACCGGACACGACAAGCTATTAGTAAATAAATTAGAAGAAGTAGAAAACCTACAACTGCCACTCTGCTGCTGATACTGGAACACAGTAAGATTGGTCCTCTGTAATAGCTCCATCGTGCTAAACTTCAAGTTTAGTTTCGAGTCTATGATCTTTATTTGCACAAGCCAATATTATGATGTTACTAGAAATGTTGAATTACTAGCGTTTCTGCGGTGAGCATAAACTCACCAGAAACGCCTCATAAAAACCATAATTAGTAATAATCCTCACCGCTTTGCTAACCCTGTTCAGCTGATCACCAACGATGTTGAAAACAGGTTGAAGCTGCTTCTCGTTTACATCGCCGACAGCTCTAGCTAGACTCTGGTCCAGGCAGTTCTTAAACTGTTCCACATTCCTTTGAAAAGAATCCAGAATATTTGGAGGCGTTGACTTCACATCTCTTCTTACAAACGCTTCGGTCTGACAAAATAATAAATAAATATCGTGGGACATTCTTCACACATGGTTATTTGATCCCAAACTAAGCAGAGCTTGTACCTATGGAAACCAGATACTAACTGATATACTTTATAAACTACTTTATTTTTTGTAAATACATACTTATATAGACAATTATATCCAAACTCAGGACAAACAAACATGTTTATGCACACAAATGTTTCTCCTGGATGGGAATCGAACCCATGACCTGCGACGATTGGTGGCGAACGTCAAAATGACATTAATGGTTTTACTATTAGGTTCGATGCAACCGGACCTTAGTGGGGTAAGCCAAAATAGGTATAAGCCAACCGTATAAATATATTTTTTCCAGACCATGATATTCATTCATGTTTACTAATAGGGTAATTTTAATGGCAAATTTGTTATTTACTTGAGTCATTTATTTTGATAACATTACTAATAATTAGTGGGCGTAAATGTAAATTCTTTAGCGCTGACAATGTATATCATTTCCCAGTACGTACTTTACGTATAACAATAATTAGGTATCATGTTATCATTATCGCCTAAATTACGTAAATGAAATAGGTATTTATTTATACAATTCTTAATGCTATACAGTATACATACATATAATATATTTAAGATTAAGTAAGTTCAACTTCAACTAAGTTAACTATTGTTTCGACAGATATATATAGTAATATAAAGAAAAAAAATACTTACACTTATAATAACTGATATGAAACAAAACAAAATGGTGATTTTAAATAACATAATTAATCCGTGAAGAATTTTTAAATTTTACAACAATGACTTCAAGTAATTCAAGGTGATCACAGACTGTATGAGAGTATATGATGTCCACGGTATATGTACGTTAAGTGATTATTTGGCTTACTTTGTAAGATTGTCTATTAGCGTATAGCTGTTGATATTATACAGAGTGTGCGTTAAAAGTTTGCAAAAATATTTTGCTTACCTATACTTTTTTATATTTTATTTTGATTATTGTCAGAGTCTAAGACTTTTCCTGTAATTTATTTGCATTTTTTGTTTTTTATACAACGTTGATAGATCAGTCAGGCAGTCAGTCACGTTTTCCTCAACATTAAAGTATTGTTGAAAATAGAGCACCAAATTATGTAAAAAAAGGCTGACAAGTACCATATGCGTTCCACCTGACGGAATAAAGCTACTGTCGCCTATGGAATTAGCAACATCGGGGGATTGCTAATTTGTTACAGACATTTCAAAGCTTAGGCAGCATCTAGCTCTCAAGTGTAATGGTCAGAACAGTGAACACAACTATTGTATACCATATTAGCACAAATTACGAAATAGTTACTACTTAAATATTAGTCAGTTCTTACAATATTTTTTTATAATTCAGTTTTTATACGTATTTTACACACAAACAAACGAAAAATAGCGCTTAGATTTGTGTACGATAGTATAATCAAGTATAATGCTGCGTAAGTTGAAATTTGTCACACACATTATTTTAGCAATATTTTTTTATTCTTGTAATGAATAACCTGACCTAACTTAATTAAGCATAATAATATTGATGAACAATACGGTAAAAATAATGTACGTGTTGCAAATCTCGCATGACATAGTCTCACATTGTCACTGAGTTTTGAGTGTCTATTTTTGCAGCATCCTGTATTAGCAATTCTCGTTTGTCTTTACGAACGGAAATAAATTATCGTAGTTCATTTGACTGTTTTATTAGGACATGGAGATGACGTAAAACTGCAATGTTACAATTTGTAGTAAGTAGGTACAAGTGTGACAGCGCTATCTTATTAACTTTCAACATAAATAATACCAACTACAAAATTATCTGCATCAGTTCTCTAATTTCATGCATCAAAATAAATAGCCATGTGAAAATATTTTACTTTTTATTATTCATTATGTAAATAGTTAATTAGTACTAGTGAAAATCTGTGGTCATCCATATCTCCATTTTTATTATTTGTATTTATAATCACTTTAACCATAGAACTTTAACACAAAAATATAAAGGTGACACAGTCTAATCATTTCGGGGGTACTAAGTGCCAACGCAACGTTCGAATTCAGACTTTTACACGTTTTAAAATAAGTAGCTAATTGTGAGATTTTCTTAAATTATCTTGAAACATCAGTATGTTGGTACTTTGTAAAAAATTCAAATGATATATCTAGTAGGTATTGTTTCATCAAAAGTATACTTAATCCTAATCTTTGTCCTTGTTGGTATTTTAAAGTACTTAGATGCTGTTTCTTCATTGCGTGATGCTAGCGCCATTTTATTCTATAAATGGAACATCTGGAAATGGGTCGAACGAATCGAGTTCTACTATAAAGTCGTTGGCATTACGATCTATAGCACCACCATCGTAACTCGGATCTTGTAACTCCTGTATGATGTAGAGCTGGAATTAAAAAATCTCATTATATTCATATCTATCTATAATACCTTTAAACGAGCAATTCTTGTATTTCAGAACAGAAAGGCTCGAACGATTTTCTGGGGCGATAAATCGATCTAGCTAGGTTACATTTTTAGAAAACACAATTTACCAAAAAAAAAAAAAGTAGCAAAGGTCATCCAGGTACATTTAATTTGTCGTAGCAACCTCACATTCAGGATTATTATTTCTTTATACTAAGGTAGCAATGAAACATACGTAGTAGGTTACTTATGATGATAACGTCTTAATAACTTTCTGTATGCCTAATATCAGCCCGATCCAACCGGTGGTTTGAGCTGTGCGTTGATAGCTCAGTCGATCAGTCACGTTTTCCTTTATTATTTAGGTTAGGTTGAAATAAATAAATAATCTTTATATACTTAATCCTGATCTTTATATACTTAATCTAAGTACGTGGAAGTATTTTTGTACGTCTCAATAAAATAGTAAAAATCCTTTAAGGATAAACATAAATCACTTAGCAAATGTATGTTTGTTATCTATTCAAATAGTTTTCGCTCGTTCAGTTAAGTACGTAAGTAGCAAATCAAATAGTAAAGTTTACTCCGTATTGCGTCATAGATTATGTACTTTAGTACTATACATAAATACATACAAAGTTTCTTAGTTTTTGTTGACTATAATCCTGTCTAAAAATCAAAATTAAATAAATAATTTGCACCATAAGGGGATGAACTTTGAAAAACACTTTCTTAGAATACAAAAGTATAGTAGTTTTTCCAAACATATGGATCAGGCACTAAATAAATAAATTAAATATATCTCGGGACATTTCTTCACACACGGTTATCTGATCCCAAACTAAGCAGAGCTTGTACTATGGAAACCAGATAACTGATATACTACTTTTTTTTTGTAAATACATACTTATATAGATAATTACTCCCAGACTCAGGACAAATAGACAAGTTCATGCACACAAATGTTTGTCCTGGATGGGAATCGAATCCACGACCAGCGGCGCGACAGGTGGCGTCTTAACCAACTGCGCCAACTGGCCTGTCATTGACTCTATCTTTCTATCAATTAATGTACATAGTTTAGTAATTTCATTTTCCTATTATAGAGATACCTAATATGATAATATTAATTTATTCTTACCATATAATTAACGGAACCTGCAAATTCATTCAAGCCCAAGTTTTTCAATATATCCTGGTTTTCCTTAGTCACATTGACCATGAATGGAGTGATGTAAGTATCCAATGCACTTTGTACTTGATTTAATAGTTCATCAATTTTCTTTTGCTCGTCACTATCTTCGGAAGATTCCGAAGGGCTCGGTTTCGGAACTGATTCCGAATTGGTAGCAGGTGGGTTACTTTCCTGCACCACTTCTACAGGTGCAGAAGGTCGTGCTTGAGACTAAAAAACACAATAAATAAAAAAAACAATTGATTAAAATTTACTTCAAATAATTTACGATGTCACCACGACAAATAAATATTATTATAAATACTCACAAAACATACTAAAGACGTCACAAGTAAAAACACGTAAAGCGACATATTGTCTAAACACTAATTGAGAAAATGGTCAAAGATAAAAGGCATCACCTATTTAAATACCTGCAGCGAATTATATATGTTTTGTGTAAATGAATATAAAATGTCACGTCCAAAATACTTTAAGATAATTTTATCTATGGAACGTGGTAATTATAAAAAAAAAATATTAAGTACACCTGCTTTGTCTTGTATAAACCTTCAATGATAATATTATAGAATAGAGGATTTAGGTAAATCCATTATGGCTTATTCAATACATTAAAAAAGCAGCAGCTAATTTACCCCATATTTTTTCTCACTTTCTCTCATATTTTCTTCAAATTACACATAAACATCTTATAAAACAATATGTACCTAGTTCTTCTCTTCGTCTTTAAAATAATACCTAATAGTTGTTGAAAATACTAACGAAGTAGCGAAAACAAATCGGTAAAATATTTGTCACGTTTTATATTGCCAAAGTTGTGTCTGAATTTGGCAAATCTTCTATACTTACATTGATTGTTGAAAGAAAGAAAAAAAAAAACTTATTCGTATTCTTTCATCGTGTACCTAACACGATGAAAGAATACGAATAAGTTTTTTTATTATATTGTTGTTGAACACATGTTTGAACCACTAACCTTGAAACGAGGGTAGAAATTGCGTCTATACATCGATATGAGTTTGCTTTCTTATCCCAAATCGATTGCAGCAAGCACCTCACCTCTAAACTTTATCAATGGACCTTCCTTTCCTACAGTATACTAATAACAGAAATGCGAAAATCAACTAGGTACTCGTCATATCAGCCGAAAGACGTCCACTGCTGGACAAAGGCTTCCCTCAAGGCCACAATATGGCCGGTCTTGCGCTATCCAGACCGATTTCCAGCGACCTCCGCAAGATCGTCGGTCTATCTTGTGAGGGGCCTGCCCACGGTGCGTTTTCCGGTTCGTGGTCGCCATTCGAGAACTATTCTGCCCCAGTAGCCGTCGTTCCACGACGACTAGGTACTAAGTGGGTAAAATAGAGTATCGCGAGTGAACCAGCGAGGTGAAAATGTAGCTAGATTTTATTACTGTACACTATACCTACCAGTACAAATAAGAAGCACAAAATATTACGAAGTTAGTTGAGAATAGGAATAGTTTTACAACAACGATATAAATAGGCTTTACTTTAAGGCTTTTTTACTCGAGCAAGGTAAAGCCAAGAGAATAGATACGTCGCGATTTTGGCCTCGTTCCAGGATTCACAAAAATTTACAACTATTCTACACTTCACGTAGATTTTTCTATAAGGTTTAGGTTTTCGTAAATTGTAGGTTTCTTTTGATGCTTACCTACTTGGTCTCAGCAAGTGGTCAGTTTCCTAGAGATATTTTTTCTTTCTTTCGGTTTCAGAGCATTGAACTTACGAAGTGGAATGTTTTCATAAAGCATTTTGTGTGGCTGAACTTGTTGGGAAATTCGTTCTTTGTTGCATAATGTAACTTAATAGAACGCACAGCGGAAGTTTTGTAATAGGGTTCCATTGGCAACCTTTTGGTATGAAACCCTAAAAATAAAATACGCAACAATTCAAACATTATACGTTGCATCGCTGCGTTCGTTTCACAATAGGGTAGTTTCCTGACATCAAATCAGCTACTTTTTAATAAATGTTAAAACGATAGATTATATGGAATTTTGTATAAAATACTACACTATGACGTCAAAGTTTCAAAATAAAATCAAATGATCTACTCTTAGTGGTTCTACTGGTAATTAAAAATCATTAAATGTACAACATATTTAATGTTTCCACGTGTTTTTGCATGTTTTGGTCATTTATTTTTGACACTGTCAACTAGCCTATTCACACCCAAACCCAAATTTAAAGGTGGTTTCATTTGACTGTAGGTTTTCCTAAGCATAGTAGAGGTAGGTGTATAAACTATTTAACAATTATTATTTACCTTTGTATGAATAGTACGTTGAATGATACGATGTGAGCATAAAACGTGACGTATACACGTGTTTGACGATAAGTGGCTTATAAGTAGGTACACTTATTAATACACTGTAAACAAAAAAAAATGGTTTGAATGGTTCTACTAAAATTTCATTTTTTTGTAGTTAGTTTTTCCTATTTTTTTATATAAGATGGGCTTGCGCTAGTTGCACTTGGATACAATCATTCATTGCTTCCAAATGGCTTATTCTCCTACTAAATACAAATATTTATTCGATCCCTTAAAATTACCACAATGAGCTTGAATTATCGGTGAAGAAAAACATCGTGAGTAAATCATCACACGATAGTAGGTGCAAATCAAACGCTTACACCGAAACCATTAATTATTATTCAGATATTTACGACTTAAATTAAATATAATTTTATTTCACATAGTTGTAGCAACAAAAAGCGCGATAGCACACGTTCTGTTTATTAAATTACACCCTCTGAATACTTTAGCTGGGTTTGTATTTACTTAGGACGTTGTTATTTTGTTATCTTTTAGTTGCTGCCCTTGTCGCTGCCAAGTATTGGCTTATGTAAAGGTGTCTGTAAGAAAAATAATCAACATTTATGTACGGACATATACCTACTACTCGTACAGGTTGACTTTTAATAGGTACCTATATGAGGCCGAATACTGTGGATATTCAATAATCCTACAAAATTTCAAGAGCCTGAACTTTGCCATTACGAAGTTATGGCAATTTGATATTTAGCATAAATCTCTGGTAAAAGCCATCTTGCACCCCGAAACGTAGTCATAGCTATTTTAGCACTCAAGTAATCTAATAGATACTCAGTTAGATTTTCATTGAAGCGCATTTTAATGCTAAACTAATCGTTGTGAGATTAGTAGTCGTGAAATAAAAAAAAGTAAACAATTTGACGATAACACAAATCACAGATAATGGTATACGATAAGGAAAATTGATGTAAAACGAACCCTTATAGCGTACCCACGTATTCAATAAGCGCGTGAATTGTCTTTGCAGGATACAATAGCATGGGCTCATTAGTCGTCATCGCAAGACGGCACCGATAGGTGCGACGTGTGCCGGTACGCCCAAACTTTTATTCGTAACACTATCATTTTATCTTTTTGGGAGACTTTCCTTCCACTTGGTTACCACTACTAGTAATCACATAAGTACTTTTGCTTAAAGCAAAGGTTCTAAACTAGTGTAGGTCAGCCAATTCTTACGTCCCTACGAAACGTGATTTGATGAGAAAACTAGTTTTTATCTCGATATTTAATAAAATAGAAAAACCATCTACTGGACGTAATGAAAATATTATTATATTTTTATTATGATTAAGTTTAAACATATTTTGTTATGGAAGTTTGTAATTTAATAAATAACTGTAAGTTTGTAGATGTCAATTCATCATATCAGCCGAAAGACGTCCACAGCTGGACAAAGGCCTCCCCCAAAGATCTCCACGATGGCCGGTCTTGCGCTAGCTGCATCCAGCGGTTTCCCGCGACCCTAACAAGATCGTCAGTCCACCTTGTGGGGGGCCTGCCCACGCTACGTCTTCCGATTCGTGGTCGCCACTCGAGAACCTTTCTGCCCCAGCGGCCGTCGGTTCTACGAACGATGTGCCCCGCCCACTGCCACTTAAGTTTGGCAATTCTTCGGGCTATGTCGGTTACTTTGGTTTGCCTGCGGATCTCATCATTTCTGATCCGATCTCGCAGGGAAACTCCGAGCATAGCCCTCTCCATTGCTCTTTGGGTGACCTTGAGCCTTCTTATAAGGCCCATTGTAAGCGACCACGTTTCTGCTCCGTAAGTCATCACTGGCAACACTACACTGGTCGAAGACTTTCGACTTGAGACACTGCGGTATTTGAGACGAGAAGATATTACGTAGCTTCCCGAACGCTGCCCAGCCAAGTTGGATTCGACGATTGACCTCTTTCTCGAAGTTGGACCTACCTAGTTGGATGGTCTGTTCTAGGTAAATATAGTCGTCTACAACTTCGAGTGCAGAGTCTCTAACCTTTACTGGAGTGGGTGCAACATAGACGTTCGACATGATTTTCGTCTTATCCATGTTCATCTTTAGACCCACTTGTTGAGAGACTCTGCTGAGGTCATCGAGCATTGTACTGAGGTCTTCCAAGGTCTCAGTCATGACTACTATATCATCGGCAAATCGAAGGTGAGTGATGTACTCGCCATTGACATTGATGCCAAATCCGTTCCAGTACAGAAGCTTGAAGACGTCTTCCAATGCAGCGGTGAACAGTTTCGGAGATATCACGTCTCCCTGTCTCACGCCTCGCTGCAATTGGATAGGTTTCGAGTTCCGGTCCTGGAGACGGACCGACATGGTGGCGTTCTAATACAAACCCTTTAACACCTCGATATACCGGTAGTCGATTTGGCACCTTTGAAGATGATTGATGTCAATTAGGTTTAGGTATTATTAACGTGTAATAGACTATCCAAAAGAAGAAACTGACTGGCTGACTGACTCACTGACTGATCGATTAGCAGACAGCCCAAACCACTGGATGGATGAAATTTGGCATAGCTAATATGACGTAGGCATGAGCTAACAAATATTTTTTGAAAATGCAACTCCTGAGAGGTTAAAATAGGGGATCGCGGGTGAAACCGCGGGTCGGAAAAGTAATCAATCAATAAACTTAACAATTTAACAAATTCTTTAACATAAATATAGTCACTCTACAACTTGAGCATGAATGTCACGTAATCACACTGACTGTGATACCATATTCCCGTGAAACAAAGGGTGTTAAGTAAACTCACTTAAGGCGTAGTGTAGATGGGATGAAAGTCGGAACATAAAATTCCATCCCAAGTTTTCCTTCCACAAGATTGAATATTCATGTATGGAGACAAGCCAATCGATCGTTCATACAAAGCCATATCTAAAAATCCTTGGAAAAAGCACCTCGGAAAGGCTCCGTTTAAAACACTTGACAAGTTTTGTTGGAAAGGCATCTTATTGCTAGCAGTCAGTGTGAAACTGTGAACATTTTCTATAAAATCAAATTGGCACTTTGAGGTTATAGATTCTTTAAAAGTTATTACAAGAAACCTTAATTAAACAGTATTTATGGTTGAATTTTTCAAATTACAGGATTCAGAAGATCCGAATAGGTACCTATCATAAAATTTCATTATAATAGCGAAGTTAGAAGCGTAGTAGAGTAAAAATAGCTAGTTCAGAGTAAAGTGGATCGTAAAATCGATATTTCTGTTCACATATAATGCTCCAGCGCTATGTAATTATTGAAGCGCTGACTGGTATGGTGTTGATCCTCGATAAACTTGAAGTCAAACACAGATGCTGCAACATTTTATACAGAGTATTCTTGAGATTAAAATGTTTAATGTACGCTCTTGAAAAATCAATAAACTGGCTTTCTATTGCATGTCCCAATTTCTGATTCCACTCATTAAGTTCACTGTTGTAATAGATATGCGATGTATTAGACGTTTTTGTTTTTAGAGGACTTTTTTTGAGAAAGAGTAGGTACTATCAAAACTACTAGGTACATGCATACTTTGCATGATTATTTTTCTGTAGTCATCGTAAACGCCTGATTATAATTTATCGGACCGTTTTCTAGTCGGTGAACATCGACCTAAGTGCCCATCGAAGTATACAACTGAAGTAGGTATCACCTCGTGTTCGAACACAGGTGTGTTTGCGTTCCATTATCTCTGGATTCTAGAACTTGTATATCAAGCCTTCGCTTTATTGATCGGTACCTACTTGTTATTAAAAAAATACTATGTTTCTATTAACTTCTTAATTTTAAGGGCGATGATTTTATATAGCAACTAGTTTCCGCCCCGCTGTTTCACCCGCGTTCCTGAAGGATCTTATGTTTCTGTATATATGGATAAAAAGTAGCCAATATGTTTCTGTATGTACTTAAAATGTTTCATCCGAATCCGTTCAGTAGTTTTTACGTGAAAGAGTAACAAACATCCATCCTCATAAACCTTCCCATTTATAATAATAGTAGTTAAATATAAATACTAGGTACCAGTGAAGACTTAAAAAATGATACATCTTGTCTTTGAATAGCAAAATATACAAAAGTTAATTATGAATCTTGAAAACAATAAAAACTTTGTCTCTGAGTTCTGGATGTACGTTAATAAAAAGATTTCTTTTAACTTAATTGGTATAAAAGATGCTCCAAGTATCCTTTTTGATTGACAAATACACGGAACGAACATTAATTATTTTTCTTTTCATCTTGGAATCAGGAAAACCAGTGATATCTTTTATAAAAATCGGATGCGCAACAATATCTCTCAGAAAGTGGTTCTCAAATTACAAAGAGAAATAAAACGATGTTACAAGATACAATTGATTATGAAACAACAAGTAGCGAAATTAATACAAAAATATATTTTTCCTCTTCGAACAGCTATTTCCAAATAAGCATTGGCATAATTATTGAATTGAAAGGTAAAATATAGGTGTGATGATCCCTAAAAAGTTATCAATAAAATTTCTCAGAAATATAAACTTTCAATCACTTTATATTTATCATTTCTTTATCAAAGATAGTCAAACTTTTGCAAAAAATAAAAAACAGTTTTTTTCACAGATAGTACCGCCGCTGCGTCAACTGTTGTTATATTGAAAAACTAATGAAAAACTCTCGCCACTTCACTGCTTTATTGAAAAAGTATTTCATTCGAAGCGAGAAAATATTCCAGGGCTGTTCTGTCTCTGGAATGGTGAACAACTATTATTTACATATCCAAGTAGACAGTAATAATTTAAGTAAATCATGAAAAAAAGGAATATAAGTAGTAAATATATTTACAATAATGATATTTATTATATCTGCTATTTGTATTTTTCTTTATCCTTTATATAAAAATATAAATAACAGTTACAATTTTTTGAACTGATTTTTTTGATCTTAATTATATATTTTTATATAATCATGATTTCTAGCGGAGGATACCTTTTGCTGAACATTTTTTTATCATTTATCTAGAAGAATCCTCGTTGACAGTACATGTAGTGACGAATTCTCCCCAAAAGATATGAAATATACATGTAGTATTCAGTAATAGTACATCGTACAAAGCGAAGCCTTGAGTACTCTCTGGGGTATCTTCAATAGAGAGTGCTCGATTCCTAAGCTCTACTTATGCGACGTCAAATGTGAAATCTTGAGCTAACAGTCATTTGAAGTGCAATAAAAAATGGGTACAGTGAAAGGGGTTTTATTTTAATCGGTCACTGGGGTACTATTTTCTTACTAATTTCATTCATTTTAAATGGAACTAATTTTGGTTTAAAATACCTCGTCAGCAAATAAACTAGAAACTAGTAGCGTAGACCATACTATGGCGTACCACATAAATATCTTACAGTAAAATAGAAATAACTGAGAACTAACTAGCTATATCCTAGATAAATTACTATTTAGTGTAGATTGATAGACTAAACCTATTACTGTATTTATCGCGCTAGGTATGTAGGTATTATCATTATTAAAGTCTAGTGAATTAGGTATATCCCAAAGATTTTTATTTTAAGAGTTATGTTCTAAGTAGCTTGCATATGTACTATATTGATTTTAAAAACAATATCAGCCGGTTTATTTTTAAATATAAATCAAATCAATCAAATTTTGAATTACAGAGTGAATAAATTAATTATCATGCATACGTTATTTTTCAATGCACTTTGTAATAATTCGCGTGATAAAGTAAAGAATACAATCATGTACGAGTATTTACCGTAATTGACAGGCGAAGATGATACATTAGGGACAAGGCTCCATTCACATTCACAATATTAATCCCAAGAGAAATACAAATATATGTACTCTGGTGTTGTACAGAAAGCCCTTGGCTATTTGTTGGGCAGAACATATAGACCCTGGAGGGCGAAGAGAAATATGTCGTCATTGGATTCACAGAATAGGCGTCGGCTATGACACTATATATACTGCTAAAGCAATCTGTTAGACAATTCGACATACTTCTATTTCCGACAGTTCACTTTACAATTCGAATGACTTTTTTAGCATGTTTGTTGTAGTAGCTACGAAAAACATTTCAACGACCAACAGGTTCTGGTAAAAAACCAATTTCAATATAAAAATTAGTCATAATTTAAAAATGAAAATATTTTATCAGCCTTCACAAGCACTTAACTCTCAAGTTCGATCGGTTGCTTTCGTTGCGAAGAGCCGGCAATAAATTCAGGAATTTAGTACTCTTTTCAAAACACACTTAGATTTATAACATAATGTTTAATTTTTATCACACTGAAAGTATTTGTGGAAAAATAATAATAATACCTAGTAAGTAAAATAACTTAGTAAAAAATAAACTCAAGCAGACAGGCCTTCACAAGCAGCACCTGTTTCCAAGTAAGGTGCTTGTGGGAGCTATCGCTTATTATTTAAATAAACATTTATAAGAAAATACTAGTTTTTTATGTCAACAGGTTGATTATAGCATTTATTGATGAATCCGCTGAAGTAGTCCTGATGAAGTACCGCTTATGGACATTTGCAATACGGATTTCCGATGATTCTTTTTATGCCCTTTTTTAAGTAGATGTCTTAGCTTTGAGGAAAGATGCTGAGCTCATTCTAAATACCCCAGAGGTCAATCCGCAATAGGAACTTCTAAGTGAATCGTTGCGTCAACGAACGATATGGCTCGACGATTACTATCGTTCTTTTCATAAAACCAAGGAAAGAACTGTTAGTAGAAAAGCTTGAGATAATGCGCCCGTCATAATTTTCTTTTCAAATGTAATTTCTACCTTTTCAGGCTTCTCTATAGCTAAAGCAAATCACATACCGTAAGTGATGCAGATTAGCTATCACGCTTGAAGGTTATAATGTACCTATATTACGTCACTGATACGTACTGAAACGCTAACTATGCAGCTGAATGACGTGTACACATGACTCCATGTTCTAGTATACTAACCAATATAAGTTGGCCTCGCGAAGCTATGCCTGATTCAAACTACCAGAGACTTATTTAACATTTGTATAGCTCGACTTGAAGTTTGTCTTATTAGAGTTCTTAGACTCAATTTGCAAATAAAAGTGAAGAATTTGAAATTAAAACTCTTAAAGTCTAGAAAAATTTAATTGAAAGGGCTCCAATAGTGCGATAGTAGTGATTTGCTCAATAGCTTATGAATTATGGTTTTTCACTTTCAGAAATACCTAAATAGTACACAAAATAAACAAATCACTACTTTTAATTCGTTTATAATATAAATTATATATATTACTAGTTGTTTCCCGCGGCTTCACTCCTGGAAACGGATAAAAAGTCACCTATTATCCATTTTCTACTTCGTGCCTATAACCTTCGGGAATAATGTAGCTTCCATCACCATTAAACTAATTTTTCAAATCGAACCAGTAAATCCGGAGATTAGTGAAATCAAACAAACAAACAAACTTTTCAGCTTTATTATTAGCTATAGATATAGATACTTATAGCCGATATTGAAGGGAAAATTGTTTGCTATCTAACGCATCGTACAAAACAGGATAAAAACACAAAAAAATACGTAGGTGTTCAATATTCATAACGAAATGGAGATTATATGGATATTTCGAAATCGAATTTTAATTCCGTACAAACAGCTTTGAATTAGTAACTCGATTTTTCGGAGTTTCTTTCCGTTCGTTTTTTTGATAGAAATCATAAAAATGCTAAATAAAAATAAGGTAGGATAAGCGCGGGCATCCCAACTCAACATTCGATGGGTGTGTCTCTTCGTGAATAAGCTACTATGTCCCAATTGTGACAAGTCTAATCCGGCTCCATCGTACCCTGGAACTTTCTTCGACGAAAAGGGGATTTTGGGAAAAATATATCCATTTCTAAAAATATATGGAAGTCGAACTGAACTATTTCTATTCAGTAGAATTTTGCTAGTTTTGCTACTGCTGCCCAATTTCGTTGCCAAGAAATTTATGAATTCCAAACAAATTAAGCGCAAACATTTTGAGGGGATAAAAAAACTCTAGAAGGAAAATTATTAGGAGATATTCCGTTCTGTACAAAAATAATAAAACACCACTTTGCAGTGAACTGAGAAAAGCCAATGATGATGATGAAAATTAATCTAAGCTTCATTAGCATGATTATAATAAGCGTGAGTTGTAAATGATGCAAATGTTAAAAAATACGATGTTTTTCAGACTCTTCAATATGAAGTGCAAGAAAACATTGTAATCGCACTATCAAATTTTAGCTAACGTATTATGTAATGAAAACCAATCATTTCATGCAATACTAAAACTATACCTACTAATGTAACAAAGCTGAAGAGATTGTTTGAACGCACTAATCTCAAAAACTACCAATCGGATTTGAATAATACTCGTATATACATAATCTGTGCTACCACTTTGGCATCCAAGCAAAAACAAAAGAAACGCTAAGCTAGAAGATTGTAGGTATAAGCGTAGTTAGCTAGCTTGAGATAATGCAATGCATTGGGTAAATATATCATCTGACTTACGTTGACTTACGTCTACTTCTGGCCCAAAACACTCACCATCCTTACCTTTTTGTCAAAATCATAAAGTCTTCCACTCGTTACCAACAGGTCTGTTCGACACGGACGGCGTCCAAGTGCCCGGAACAGAATGTGACTACCAGTTCAGCCGGTCCAGCAACCGGCCGACACATGGCCGTCTCTACAGTCCTCGGTACCCGTCCATCTATCCAAACAACGTGCGTTGTTCTTACCACTTCCATGCAAGGTAAGTGAGCCTAAAAGTGTTATTTGTAACGAGCTTTTACCCGTAGTTTCTAGGGAGTTAAGAGCGGATTCTAGGAAGTTAATGCTTACACTACACATAGGAAAATACCTTCCAAATTTCATGTCTGTACGAGCAGCGGCTGTACATTGATATGTCAGTCAGTGACCAATCAGGGATTTAGAATTTTATGTACCAACCCATACTGATTCACCAGCAGTACCTACTTTTGGACAAACTTTTTAAACAAAAGATCCCGCTCGATCAAAGGGTATGAAAAGATTGAAATGTTTTGCGATTTCAAAGTTAGTTCCATACTAAAAGTTTTTCATATTGAAGAATACTTGCTCAGTTTTATAAAACCTGCAAACCTATCTACTAGGTATACTTTATTAAATACAAATAGGTATCCGTCACATGTTTTTATCCGCGTTTCTGGGATAAAAAATAGTCTGTCGATAGAAATCCATATACCTGCATCCATATTTCATCACAATAATTTGATCGCGCCATTTAGAAACGACAAGAGATAACAAATAACCCGACTTACTTTTGGATTTATGATGTTAGTTTAATAATTACGAATATTATCAGGAAATATTTTTCTGAATAGTCGAGGATGCTTAATGGATAATCATAATATAGTTCCGCTGTGTCTAGTGAATTCCAGTCGTTGAACGAATGTTACATCAGAGAGATATTTTTAGTGGACATTTACAGTATTCCACGCTATTTATTAATAATAATGATTAGTATCAAAAGAAATGTAAGCTTTAATTTAGATAGTAAATTTTTTATGACTTTTTTATAATTACAGACCAAAGGAACGCGTGAAAGTAGTCTTCGAGGAAGTGTCTCTTCAAAAAGGCGATGTAAGGTGAGTTTATGAAGAGATTACGTTTATATTGTCAGTATACCTCAAACGCGTTATGTCTATAACAGAACAAATTGATCTAGGACTAAAACATATTCTCTCATGGGGTATGACCATACTCCTCCATACGTGAGAATCAAGTCTTCTCAAACTCAGGTTTTTAAGATATCTGTCACATCTAACGTCATACACAAAATTTTGCTGGAGGTATATAATGAGTGCTTTTAAATTTCTCACGTAATAAGGGAGACTGTGATAAGTAGGTAGGTAGGTACCTACTTCAAATTATGTCTGAGTTGTAAAAATCTTGTCATAACCTTACGTTCAAATCTATGTAATCTGGCAATAAAATTTTAAATTCAGGCGAGTTACTCGTACATCCAATTTGAGACCTTCAAACACGTATTCACCTATAAAACTTTGATGTTTCATAAAGTCGCCGAGTCACAAGCCCCGAGGCACCCCGAGGTGACAGAATGAGGACAATAAAAATGCAACCATCTTATAATCGAATCTTCAGCGATATTGAATGTAGTGACACGCTGCGCCGGACTTCCTCGTAAAATGTGTCCTAAAATATCTTCAAAGACATTGTTGATAATGCACCAAAAATAAAGATTGTCGATAAGCAGCAGAAATAGTATTATAATACCTACCTAACAACTAAGTAGGTATATCAGTTGTAATGAATGATAGTGATTTAGTTTAAACAAACCTTGACCCGGTCATCGGTCAATGATGTATTACGCCATGCATAACGCGAGTGTCAAGCAAGCATATAGGTATAAATATTCGCTTAGTTGGAAACTTTATCATTAGTAGCATTGATGAAAGGAAAAAAAATGTAAAATGAAAGTGTAGAAATAACACAAAACATTTTGCATCGGCCGGGAATCGAACCCGGGCCGCCCGCGTGGCAGGCGAGCATTCTACCACTGAACCACCGATGCTTGCAAATTTGTGGTAAATTTTGGGTACAGTCTAATACCAATATAATCATAACTTGATAATTTAAAAAAAATTCACATTTATTTCCATTTAGGATAATTCCAAAATAAATCCTGCTAATATGATAAATGCGAAAGTTTGTCAGGATATATGGATGTTTGTTACTCTTTCACGTAAAATCTACTCAACGGATTTGAATGAAACTTGGCACATAGATAGACCATACCCTGTTATAACATATAAGCTACTTTTTATCCCGGGAAAACATAAGATCCTTCGGGAATGCGGGTGAAACCGCGGGTGGAAGCTAATACATAAAAACGAAGACGAAGTAAACTATGCCAATTGTTCAGTATTATGTAAGTATTTAGAACATTTTTGATTTTTAAATTAAACTCGTCACAATCCAATAGGCCCATATTGACAAGATCTCTCTCTGAGAAGAATGTCTTAAGTCGAACTATGTCTGTTTATTAAATTGTTTCCTAGGTAGGTAGGTATAGTCAGCAAAATATCGTTATCTATAATGTATTTACCTACAATCCCTAGAGCGGATAGTTGGAATAATCAAATTATGGATATGGATCTCCCAGCGAGCTCATTAATTAATGAGTTTGGACTATAAACTGTACCTATACTTGCTTCATTAACTGGATAATGCATGAATGCACAGCTTTTGTTGTAACATTTTCACCTGCCCAACCTGTTATGATAAATGAAATTGAATCCAATAACTGAGAAGATATGACACATAATCTAAGTAGGTACCTAGTATATTTACATCAAGTAATTGTGCTGATTATATTTCTAACCTAAACTATTAATTTAATCTCACTATATTTCTTTCCAACAAAAACATAATAGGAATCCTATAAGAAATTGTGTCCTATAAAATTTCAATTGCTTGTTTCTTGGTCACGACTATTTTACTAAATGATACAATGGCTTACGACTAATTCGATAGGTACCTAATGTTTGTAAGAAAGATAATGTGAAGTGATTAAAAAAATATTCAGTTGTGTAAACGAGATTTTTTTTCTATGACAAAATGTACGCTTGATTGTAATAACGTATGTGACACGTTACGAGATAAAGCCTGCACGATTGATTTATTGTATTTACTAAGTAGGTTATTATACCTTCATCGATAATGATAGTTGTGCTGTTTTTCTATATATTATGTCATCATCATATCAGCCGAAAAACGTCCACTGCTGGACAAAGGCCTCCCCCAAGGATCTCTACGATGGCCGGTCTTGCGCTACCCGCATCCAATGGTTTGACGTCTATCGGCATTTCAAATCTTTCTGCTTAGTCGGCCCTTTCCGCTTTATAGACTATTTGTTAGTAGAAATACGTATACGCAGTTTACTCTTGCGAGTTAAACGGAGTCCGTAATGGGTCCTCTTCGCTCGCGGTGGAAACCTGGCTTTAGGTTGTAGGCATTGGATTAATAAATTCTGCCTATCTATTCTATATAAAATAATTTATTGCCCAAGATAGAACGTAAAATTAATGGAATGTGTGTGTGTCTGTTATTCATATACCTACAAAAACTCAAATCACATTGTTAGTCACATAGCTTAGGCCCTAATAAGGCACTTATAAACTTAGAAAATTACAATAGTCTCTACCACTAGTTCGGATTAAACTGAGATGACTCCGGTAAGTTGTTCATTTGTTTTTGTATATGTAATTATCCTCAAATACATGCAATACAATTTTTTATTGGTTAGCATGACAACAAAAATATTCCATCACATATCTACTACCTTTTTGAGTTTATTATACATTCTCCTTTCCTGGTTATTAGGTAATACCAGAACGTATCGTTCCTACAGGAGTTTATGCAGTGGGAGGACGTCCGGTTAGCAGGATCTTGGCTAACTAAATTATCCTAACGAAATAGTCTTGCGGTAGCGCCAATATTATTCTAACAAACTGAATTAAATTAAAATAAATATTATGGTTCGGAACTATAAAACTTACAAGATTTAGTTAGCATCTTTAAAGGGTATATTACCAACTAGCTGTTGCCCGCGACTTCGTCCGCGTGGAATTTAATATTCTGGGACATTCTTCACACACGGCTATCTGATCCCAAATTAAGCAGAGCTTGTTCTATGGACAACCAAATTTAATTTTTTACGGTACCGAAACTCTAAAGAAAAAAACTTAACCCTTATAGCATCATTTGTATTATCCGTTTATAATAGGTACCAAGATTTTCAGGATCGTATTATAACTATCCGCCGTTACCCCTATAGGTATAAATGACGAAAGAAAACGAGTATGTTTACCATTTGTTACTTTGCTTCAAGCTTTATTTCACAGCCTACTCGTCACACTCCTGAAATAAAATTTCATGATATAAATTAGGTTACAAAGCCTATTCTCACAAGAGGCAACCAAAATAAAATGAGTAAAAACATTTTGACTGAATAAAATTGATGTTTTGTATGAAAAGTTAGATTTCAGTTGGTCCCTTGGTTGGAAAAGAAACCCTGTAGGTATATATGATATCTAACATAATCTGTTGACAAAAATCTAAGTATAGTATTTATTGTAGAGAATTATAAAAAGTAATAAAAAATAATTTTGACTTACATTGAAATAATTCTACTACGGCATTTACAATTAGAATTATGCACGTCAAAGCGAGGCATATGCATATTATTTGCAGTAATAAACCGCTAATTAAGCAGCTGTAATAAAATACAATAATATAAAAAATCTACCTCTCCATACAAAGACTAGCTAATATACCTACTAGCTGTTTCCCGCGGGCTTACCCGCGTTCCCGGGATATAAAATGCCCTATGTCCATCTCCATATCATTGGCTATCTGCGTGCCAAATTTCATCGTGATCGGTAGGTACAGTTTAGGCGTGAAAAAGTAACTTATATATAACTTTCGTATTTATAAATTAGGGATGTAGTATAGGTAATAATCTTTTTTTTTTAATTAAAGTTGTAATTATAATTAAAAAATGAAACGTTAAATGTAAATGAAACATTCCTACCTATCCATTCCTGGTTTTAAAAAGGTTATTTTAAACAATCCGTGGTTTTACCCTATTTCTGTATCAACTAGAATTGGGTACCTCAATCGTACTCACCACATTTCTCATAGCAATCAAGTAGGTAATATTGCAATAGACACACATTCCATTATGATTATGCCATCGATGATTAGGTACAATATTATATGTAGGTAGGTATTTCATACGATACAAAAACCATAAGGTCTGTAAATAACACTTACATAAGTAAAAGTAAATAGATAACTAGATACGAGCTTTTTCACCTGATAATATATCTCTAAATAAAATTTACTCAGTAACTAAGCTAGTAAACATAAAATTGTCGGAATTCAACTGACAATGACAGATAAAAAGAAGTTTCAATGAAAAAGGAAATCTATATTGAAATACAAAGGTTTAATGAACGCGGAGTGTAAAGTTTTCAATGAAGCCTATACCTATTCACAGACATGAATAAATAGGCATATTAAATATGGTTGTGTATTTAACCGTGACTTTCTAATTAAGGTTTACTTATATAGGTAACTTATTAAAGCGTAAGTAAAAATTTAATATTTCACTACTTTTGGTGCCTACATACCTATCAAACAAATAAATTAGCCACTACACACACAGTCCTGTCCATTAGAGCTGAGTGGAGTTCATTATTCACATTACGTCATCATCACGTCATTTTTGTGCAATTGTATTGGTTACATTTTCATAGCTCCGCTCCGCACCGCTCTAATGGACAAGCAGCCTTTCTCTGTTTCTTTGTAGATGTGAAACTGACTCATTAATACCGAAAAATAATGTACAGAACATTTGAAATTCAATACCAGTAAATCACAGGTTTGAAACCATGTCTGTTTATACTAATGTTTCCGTGAATACAAATTTTAATTACTAAATCAGCTCTTTGGAGCCACAATTTCGAATCAGAAATTGAATTTAATTATAGATAGCTATGTACTGGGATGGTAATTATAAAATAATGGTTGAAATCACAGTTAAAAGGTAAATTATGTTGAACTGAATTTGTTAGTAAAACCACAATGACCTCCATTGAAGCCACAACCCCATAAACCAGTAGCGGTTGTCGTGGTCGGTGCAGGATGTAAGCATTGGATTAGGTACACTAAATTACCTACAGAGAGAACAGCCTATGCTCAGAATACTTTATGTGAACCTGACCAGGGGCTCTACCACGTATCTTTGGTGGTAATCGTACGTAACAAACACCATTACTTATTGAAAATCATCGTAGCCCGTCATTGAATGAAACTCAATGATGATCATTACAATTACCCCAAAAAGATACGCGTATACGCTTTTGTTTGGCCATCCGTCGGCGTGAAGATTTTATAGAATATAGAGATAGGATTTTTATCATTTCGCCTCTTTCTCTAATTAAATGACGATGACGTAAGAAAGTAACGGATATATTTAATCCTGGGTTTAACTAGACTTTCTTTTAACCGTTTAGATGAAATTCAGAGAGTATAAAATTAATTTTGAAATATCTTTATTTCCAGTTGTCTCCGTCGAGCAGACATCATCAAGGTCTTCGATGGGAGAGACACCAACACACCAGCAATAGCCATGCTTTGTAATGAACTTACAGGTAAAAAAATAGCTCTAGCTCGTCACGACTACCTGAAAGAATTCGCATTCGCAAAGTTAACCACTTTGATTTACAAATAGGATCATTTAACAAAGTTTTTTTTTAATTTTTTATTTTATTTTTTCTAGGATGATTTCACAGAGGCACATGTCTATTGACGCACATGTCATGTATTGTGAATTTACACCGTATCTTTTAAACGAATAATTTACTGATTCTTATTCCTTTACTACCTAACTCCGCAGTATGATACGAAAGGTCAAGGATTACGATGAGTTTACATAACTTATAGATAGCTGTTATAGTTGATAATAGAATGCATTATGCATTTGAAATAATATAACTAACTAATTAGCATTATGTACTCTCTTAGTAATTAGACATTAGTATCTGCGTAAATATTGATAAGTCGTACCTAATAATTTCCTATACCTACCTACCGAGGTACATAGATTTGAATTTCTAATTGTAGGTAAATGTAGAAAAGTATATAAATGTAGATTCGTCGTCCTCCAAATTCTACATGGTAGTTGAGACGCGCTGGACAAAAACTGGTGAAGTCTAATCATCCGCTCCAGAGGGCCTACTCCAAAAATTTATAGGTACACGATAGTTCGATCATCGTTTTCAAAATATTAATCAATATAATTGTGGCAAACTGACGAGATGTACATTTTTCGGAGTATCTGAGGGTCTACCTAAGATGCAACCCTGATGCTGACCACGATCACCTCAGACATGAAGGAGAAACCACAAGGAGTGGTCGGGACAGCGGTGGGTAACAATACAGTAGTAATTTAAAAAATATGATGAGGCGACGTTAATCAATATACACAGGTCGACAAAAATAACAACAAAATCAAAATTAACAAATAAACTGTGTCTAGCCAGATTCCAGTCTTGTGTGATGTTAAATACTATGCCTAAATCAAAGAAAATGCAAAGCATTGTTTGAATACAGAAGACCTAGAAATTAGGTAGGTATAGAGTACAGGCTAGCAATCACAGTTGAACAACTGGAGCGAAACTCTATTTTAGGGTTGCCATATTAAACTTTAAAAATACTGATAAAGAGAAAGGTAAAATGTTTTTTCTTTTTACATTTTTCAGGCAGCTTTTTAATATCTATCTTAAAATAGTATAGGCATCACCTCATTGCATGGATAGTGATGATGTAGCCGCAGGTAGCCTATTTATCTTCTTCTAATAATATCAAAAAGAAATAAAGTTTGTAAGTTCGGATATACGAGGTAATCTCTGGAGTTACAGGTCCGATTCTAAAAAATCTTTCACTAATACGAAGTGACAATATCCCCGAGTGCTATAGAAATTACAATTTTTTATCCCAGCAACGCGGATGAAACTGGGGGAACAGCTTGTTTGAATATGAAGATACCTCAAGCATAACGAGGAGCATTTATAACTTAATATTACCACACTTTTTATACCGCGTCGTAAACAGGGCACCGTTACCATTTTTAAAATAAAAATTGAGTTCATTAACTCAGTCTTTAAAGAGATGCAAGTAAAACATTAACAAGATTAGTGAATGAAAGCCGGCAGGCATAAAAGGATGCCCATCCGTTTTAATTTATTTTCAGGTAAATTTTGTTCTGTGCTGCACATAAAACTTAATTTGTGATGAGAGTTTTCATATTTTGATTTTTACACAATTTACATGTTTTTTTTTATGTTGCAGCGGGAAGAGACCTGAGAATAATGTGTTCTCTAGGTCTATTTAATTATAACAAATGTTTCATAAAATATTAGTGCACTAATGTTGAGCAGATTATCCAAACATAGTATATTGGCAACGTTCAATGGAAAAGATATGGAAAACTTATGTCAAAGAATATAATAGGTATTACCTAGAGACCTACTATTACCTAGGCTGAAGTCTTTTCACTTAGTATTCACTTTAGATACAACCAGTTTAAAACGGCATTTCCAAAATATTGATTCGCTTTGGCAACCCTAGGACTGAAAGTCAGGCACTACTGTGACTGACATTATTCATTCAACATTCAAAAACTGTTGGACTCTCTAATATGTGTTGGACGTCGGAGACGGTAGGTGTAGATGCGAAATGTCGATACCCGATCGATACCAATGTGAATAAAATACCATACTCAAACTAAGATCGATCTGTGCAGGGATAGACTGGATGCTTGTATCGTCGAAAGTTTTACCTAAACCATAATATTGGTAGGTACCTCCGAGATTGTTCTTGCAAATTTTTTCGCACGTTTTATGTTACTATATTCCGCCCCGCGGTTTCACCCGCGTTCCCGAGGGATCTTATGTTTTCCCTGGATAAAACAGTATCCTATGTGTTCATCTAGGTTATAAACTATCTGTGTTCCAAGTTTCATCCAAATCCGTTCAGTAGTTTTTGCGTGAAAGAGTAACAAACATCCATCCATACATCCATACTTACAAACTTTCGCAGTTACAAAATTAGTACGAAGATGTGACTGAATGAGATAAAAATTAGTTAGATTAATATATAATTTTCCAAAGATTCTTTAGCCTTGATCTCAGGTTTCGGACGCCTGAAAAATAATAATTCCAACATACCTAATAAGAAACTGATTTCCACATAAATTATTATTACACACTTAAATTTATATGACGTCATATACTTACTTATTCAAAATATATATAATGCAATGCATCCATTTGATAGATAGATTCGAAATACAAAATGAGATCAAAGATAAATTCCACTATATAAACGCGAATATCAGCACCATTGTGGTTTGGGACCGAAAGGCCCTATCGTCTACCTACTACTGTACTACCTGTCGAAAGAAATTTCATTTCGATCGTATGTGCTAGGAATAGAAATCATGGGTGTGAAAAATTGGTTTGACAAGCGTGGACGAAGGTTTGGTATGGTGTACCTACCTACCTAAAACCTACGATACGTCGTAATAGAAATGGAAGTCAGAGAAATGGCACCAATCAGAATCATTAACATTTCAGAAAATACTTGGTGTTATTTTAAATAATATTAAGTAGTCCTACTAATCCTATTCATATTATAAATGCGAAAGTTTGTGAGTATGGATGTATGGATGAAAGTTTGTTACTCTTTCACGTAAAAACTATTGAACGGATTTAGATGAAACTTGGCACATATCTAGATGAATCATACCCTGAAATAACATAATGTTACGTATCCGGGGTGGGTACGAATAAATATGCCGATTTACGGTAGAAGAGTTTTATTAACGAACGGATTCAGTCAGTATATCAACACCAATAATTAATTAATTAACTAATAAAACTAACTAATAACTGTCACAGTCACAATTAATAAACGTCTCTATCGCAATTAATCACTGTCTTACAATAGCACTTTAGCACTGAACAACACACTGTGTATCGCACTATTCGCACTTTAAAGTCGCTTTGAAGTTCACTTGGTAGCTCGTAGAACTGAACTGTCCTTGCTGGCTCGACGTTCGCCTTTTATATTCGAGCCTCCTGAACTCCAGAATATTCGCGAGGAAGTTTCGACGGCCGCCCGACACAAACAAGCGTGGGAAAGTAAACAGAGCTATAAAACTCTGAGAACAATAGGGCTATAAACGACACAATAGGCGGGTCTTTCCTTTGTCTTTGAATAGCGGCATTGTTAACGCCGACGAAAACAAATACAAGGATCTCTCTAGAAAAATCTTGACCCTTCACTTGTACGTAACATTGCCCCCCTCTTAGTTATGCTCGTCCCGAGCATCATTTGATCCATGATATCGCGCCAGGCGGTCGACGTGGACGATCTTCAATTTTCCTCTCTGTCCTTGTTTGATGCGGTACGTGATGTCATTGATTCTCGTTATCACTTTGTATGGGCCTTCCCAGCGAGCTTGGAACTTTGGTGATTTTCCTTTCTTCCTGAAAGGGTTATGAAGCCATACAAGACTTCCCTCTTCAAACCCATTGGTATTGGCCTGGCGATCGTACCGCGTCTTCATTCTTTCTCCAGTCCTGATGCTGTTCTCTCGAACCAAGTCATGGATTGTGTCCAATTGTTCTTGTAGATCCGCAACGTATTCCGAAGTTGGTTTAGGTGTACCAGGTGGAGTTCCAGTTATTGCATCCATTGGCAGCCGTAGTTCTCGTCCAAAATTGACCTTTGCTGGCGTCTCATTTGTGCTGTCATGAACTGCTGAGCGGTAGGACATCAGGAACAGAGGAATGTACTGGTCCCAGGTACGCTGATGACTTTCCACCACTTTGGCCAAGTGATTTTCTAACGTCTGGTTGAATCTCTCGACCATACCGTCTGACTGTGGATGCGCCGGTGTAGTCCGAGTCTTGTGTATCCCAAACAGTCGACAAATTTCCTGGAACAGTGCTGACTCAAAGTTCCTTCCTTGGTCTGAGTGTATTTCTAATGGTACACCAAATCTGCAGAACACTTCTTGAACGAGCTTTCTTGCTACAGTCTTGGCTTCTTGGTTGGGGGTCGCGAATACTTCTGGCCATTTACTGAAGTAGTCTTGGACTACAATGATGTACCGATTACCATCATCAGTCTCAGGAAACGGTCCAGCAACGTCGATGGCGATCCTTTCCCAAGGCGCTCCAACTTGATAAAGCTTCAGCCTTCCCTTACTTCTTGTTTGTGGTCCTTTAACGACGGCACAGGTTGTGCACTTCTTGCACCATTCTTCGACATCTTCCCTGCAGTGAATCCAGTAGAAGCGTTTCCTTACTTTCATGAGGGTTTTCTTTACTCCAAGATGTCCTCCAGATACTCCATCATGAACAAATCGCAGCAGTGATGGTACCTTGCTGCGAGGGACCACTAACTGTAGAGTACTTTCTTTGCCATTCGGGGACTCCCATTTCCTGTACAGTACTCCGTCTTGAATCAACAGGCTCTCCCATTGAGCCCAATAGCTTTTTGCTATAGGACTTGCTGTTGAGATGTCACTCCAACTTGGTTTCTGGTCATCCTTTTTCCATTCCAGGATTCGTTCTAAATCTTTGTCTTCTTTTTGAGCAGATTTCATGGCTTCTCCGCTCCAGGAATCATCCAATGCTTCTGTCCTGATAACGTTAACTCGTTCCTTGGATTCTTGTTTCATGCAATGGCGACATTCATCAGGACACGGCCGTCGTGATAAAGCGTCAGCATTAGAGTGAATCCTTCCACTTCGGTGTTCAATTACGAAGTCAAACTCTTGAAGTTGCTCTATCCATCTTGCAACTTGTCCTTCCGGGTTCTTAAACTGCAGCAGCCATTTTAGAGCAGCATGATCGGTGCGAAGTGTGAATGGTCTTCCGATAAGGTATTTGTTGAAATGCTGCAAAGTTTTTACAACAGCTAACAGCTCCCGACGAGTTACGCAGTAATTCCTTTCTGGCTTTGATAGGGACTTACTGAAATAAGCAATAACCACTTGTTTGTCCCCTTGTTCTTGGGATAGGACTCCACCAATTCCTGTATTGCTTGCGTCAGTGTCAACAATAAATCTTCCTTCTCTGTTTGGGTATCCAAGCACGGGGCTCTCACACAAATGTTGTTTCAGCTGATTGAAAGATGTTTCGCAGTCACTGTCCCAAAGAAAGTTACGTTTCTCCTCTGTGAGCCGATGCAGTGGTTTTGCTACTGTTGAAAAGTTCTTCACAAAGCGGCGATAGTAAGCACAAAGTCCCAAAAATGCTCTTACATCTGTCTTGTTCTTTGGAGTAGGCCAGTCTTGGACAGCTTTGATTTTCTCCGGATCAGTTCGTACTCCTTGTGCTGATATTATGTGTCCCAGGTAGCCAACCTCTTTCTTAAATAATGCACATTTCTTTGGACTTAACTTTAAATTGGCCTCACGGATCCTCAGGAACACTTTTTCCAAGTTCTTCAGATGCTCGGTAAAATCACGGCCCATTATGATGATGTCATCCAAGTACACCAAACAAGCGTCTCCAAGCAATCCAACCAGTACTCTCTCCATTAGTCGCTCGAAAGTCGCTGGAGCGTTGCACAATCCAAACGGCATAACATTGAACTGCCATAAACCATTTCCAGTTCCAGTTGAAAATGCTGTCTTTTCCTTATCTTCTGGACTGATCTCAACTTGCCAGTAACCACTTTTTAGGTCAACCGTGGAAAACCATTTCATTCCACTGAGCATGTCCAGAGTATCGTCGATGCGAGGAAGTGGATAGCTGTCCTTCTTGGTGACTTCATTCAGCATTCTGTAGTCAACACAAAATCGGGTGCTGCCATCTTTCTTCTTAACCAGCACTACTGGAGATGACCATGGGCTTGTGGATGGTTCAATAATCCGGTTCTTCTGCATATCTTCAATCATTTCGGCTACTTCTTTCTCCTTTGCCAGTGGTACCCGTCGAGGTCTTTGCTTGATTGGTACTGTGTTTCCAGTCTCTATACGGTGCTTCACCAATCCAGTCCTTCCAAGGTCGCCGTCTTCTTTCACGAAGATGTCACTGAATCCATGTAACAGCGTTTTTGCCTTCTCAAATTCCATGTCAGTTAATTGCTCTTTGCAGTTTTCCAGTAGTTGCACGATGTGATTTCGCTGACTGATTTTTGTGTCCATTAGTTTCACCTTCTCCAGTGTTGCTACATTGTCACATTGTCCAATCACAGAATTCTTTTTCAGGAATACTCTAGAATTGCTGAGGTTTATGATGCGAACCTTTGCTCTCTCCTTTGTCATGACAAGTGTTCTTGCTGTGATCCATCCAGGATGATTTCCTGTATCTTCAATAATCACGCTTCGCTCCATGCGGGATTTCTGAGGAAATCGGACGTCTACTAATGATTCCGACTTGGGTGGCAAGATCGTTCCTCTCAAACAGTAGACGTTTCCACTCACTCCTCCATCCAAGAACACTTCTCTATCAGGAAAACTGAGAACACCTTTCGCCACGTTGACAGTACACTCATAGTTCCTCAAAAAGTCCAATCCAATGATGCAGTCGTCGGTGATACTTGCTATCAAAACTGGGTGAGTACAGATTTTCCCTCCTATTTTCATTTCCACGTCTGTGTCTCCAAGGACGGGAACTGGCTGGCCAGTAGCTGTCTGCAGGAGACAAGATGATGATGGCTTTTCCCATGACACAGTACGTCTAAGTAGTTCTGGACGCACTATGGTTCGTGACGCTCCCGTGTCAATTGTAAACTGACAGCGTTTTCCATTTAGTTCTCCTTCTATGGTAAGACTGTTCCCATTTGATGCCTGTGAAACGATGATAGTAGGGGCTTGATCTCCACAATGACCAGCCAGCGCCCGCCCCGCAGCCCTGGCTCCGCTTAGTTTAAAGGCTGGTCCTCAGCGTCCACTTGGGTACTGGACGCAACCATCGTTTTTCGCTTTGGACAATTGGAGCGAATATGTCCTCTTTCACCACACTCGTAGCACATCAGCCCAAGTCGCGGTCTGAATAGTCCTCCGAATTTCCCAGGTGGTTTTCCATTTTCCGGTGCTACAGGTCTCTCAGATACTACCACTTCACGCACCTGCTGCGTGGAATCGTGGCGTACGGCTTCCACTTCCATGGCATGTGCTAGGGCAGCCTTCAGTGTTTGGTGATGTGCCAAACGTACCGCAGCTCGCACTTCACCATCTCTGATCCCATCCACAAAAGATCGTAGTACCTGATGGTGAATCAGCTCTGGAGTAGAAGCACATGCTCGGTTCACCAGGCGTTCAATCTCTAGAGCCCATTGCTGAAGACTCTCGTGTAACTTCTGCCTGCGGGTCTTGAGCTGGGCACTGTAAAAGTTCTCCAGATGTTTCTCCCCATATCTTGTTTCCAGCGCTTCAATAAGTTCACTCAAGGTTCTACCTTCAGCAGGACGGCTTTCCAGTACGAGGACTGCTTCACCTCGTAAAGCAAGCGTCAGCGCCATTAGTGTTTGCTCGTCAGTCCAACCGTTTCCCTTGGCAAGTGTCTCGAACTGTTGCCGGAAGGCTACCCACGATGACTTTCCATCAAAATGAAGGCCATCTAACTTCATCTTGAATGGTGCACTGGTAGTAACAACTCCAGCTGCGGTAACAGCACCACGTGCTTCCACTTTCTGGATGGCGGTCTTAATCGTCTTTAGATCAGCATCATGAGCGTCGAGGACTGCTTGATAGGCATTGAGGGTAGCTTGATGAGTTTTGAGGGTATCGCCATGCTCTTCGATCTTGATCGTGGCTGCCTTCATGTCTCCTTGAAGCTGCGATACTGTGCTGCCCAAACCTTGTATAGCCTCCGTCAGGTTGGTGTCCATCTTCTCCAGCTTCTCATCTAGTTTCATCTCCCGTATACGCTGATCTTCCTCCATCTTGCGCTGACCTTCCTCCATCTTGCGCTGACCTTCCTCCATCTTGCGCTGACCTTCCTCCATCTTGCGCTGACCTTCCTCCATCTTGCGCTGACCTTCTTCTTGTTTAGCCTCTATTTTCTGTAGAAGTGCCAACAGAGCAGACATGTCGAATCCAGAAGAAGGGCCTGGAGTAGCACTTACGCCCATGTCCACCGGTGGAGTCGGAGTATCGGACTCTGCCTCGTGGTCCAAACGTCGTGATGAGTCGAGCGCCGCCTGACGTCTCGTCATCACGCGATCTTCTTCCCGTGGTGTAATCGGCATTTCACTTCTGACACCAATTGTTACGTATCCGGGGTGGGTACGAATAAATATGCCGATTTACGGTAGAAGAGTTTTATTAACGAACGGATTCAGTCAGTATATCAACACCAATAATTAATTAATTAACTAATAAAACTAACTAATAACTGTCACAGTCACAATTAATAAACGTCTCTATCGCAATTAATCACTGTCTTACAATAGCACTTTAGCACTGAACAACACACTGTGTATCGCACTATTCGCACTTTAAAGTCGCTTTGAAGTTCACTTGGTAGCTCGTAGAACTGAACTGTCCTTGCTGGCTCGACGTTCGCCTTTTATATTCGAGCCTCCTGAACTCCAGAATATTCGCGAGGAAGTTTCGACGGCCGCCCGACACAAACAAGCGTGGGAAAGTAAACAGAGCTATAAAACTCTGAGAACAATAGGGCTATAAACGACACAATAGGCGGGTCTTTCCTTTGTCTTTGAATAGCGGCATTGTTAACGCCGACGAAAACAAATACAAGGATCTCTCTAGAAAAATCTTGACCCTTCACTTGTACGTAACAATAATATAGACTTTGTATCCCAGGAAAACATAAGATACCTCGTGAATGCGGGTGAAACCGCGGGGTGGAAGCTAGTAGGAAAATAAATTGCTATCGACAAAAGTTTCGTAAGATCTGGAATCCAAACTAAGCCTAGACCTGTATTTTAGAACTCCAGTCCAATTTATAGATACTGGACATTTTATGTGCAAATTGTTACCCGGTATCTAGGTAGGATGTATGTGTGTCGGGGTTATTCTATTGAAACATAATTTCCAGGTTACGAGGTACTATCAACTGGGCCAGCTTTGCTACTGCAGTTCACAGCCAACTCTGCAACTCCTGGGCAGGGGTTTGCTGCCACATTCCATTTTCAACCACCACCAGATTCAACAGCAGCCGGTTTGTACCTCCTAAACAACTTCTAATATTTAGTTATTATTATCAATACATATAAAAAGGGTTTAGGTACCTGTCTACCTAATAGATAGGTAGGTACTTTCTTGTAGGCCCCAACAAAGCAGCTGAAATTCTCATGAGAAATTAGATTTTTCTCTCAAATAAAATTTCTCTCCAATTTGCTTGGAGCGTCTTGTAGTAATAAATGCGACCAATCCAGTTAAATTTGCGACTGCCGCCAACAATGTATGAATAGGAATTTTGGCAGGGGTCCAGGCGAACCCCTTGGTGCTAGTGGTTATTTAGAAACTCTTGAAATAACTTTACTTGTTTAATAAATTGATCAAATCATTTTGCCTAAGGCTATGATTTTTTATGTAGCCAATCTATCTATACTAATCTATACTAATAATAAAGCTGAAGAGTTTGTTTGTTTGTTTGTTTGTTTGTTTGAACGCGCTAATCTCTGGATCTGCCAGTGGGATATGGAAAAACCTTTTTGCAATTGAAAGCCCATTTATTAAGGAAGGTTATAGGCTATAGAACATCACGCTACGACCCTCAGGAGCTGAGCAATGATAAAAAGAACGTTAAGCGGGAGCATGTATAGCATGGGTGAGCGATGCGACGCGGTTGTCAATGGATGACAGCGGTCGCCTAGGTAACAGTTTTTTGTTATTTTTAACTGTCATCAAGACGAGGTTATCAATTCGTCGGAATCTTTTTTTATGTATGTTCCTCGATTACTCGAAGATGCCTGACCCGATTTGGAAACTATACATACAGGTGGTCACATGGTCACCAAGTCAGGGTCTGATGATGGGATCTTGAAGATCGAGGGAACTCTTCAAATTTTATAGGCTAACTAACTAACAATGTTTTTCAAATATTTTCTAAAACTATTCAGATATTTGCGTCTGGTAGTCGTCACATGTTGCTGAGCTGATGATGGAAGGTACAACTCCTTAACGGGTAGGAGTTAGGGGATAAATCTTTAAATATTATAGGAACGATGATGGAAAGTACAACGCTAATATGCTTATCCTAGGTCAGTGACCTTGAGAGTCATTGATTACACATAAGAAACTAAAAATTGAAAAATAAAATACTTTTAACAAAAAAAAAACCACAAAGGCACTAAAAAGTATAAAATAACTATGTAAGAACTCTAATCTGATAGTTTTGAAGTCAACGAAATTAGCCATTGCTGTTGCATCATCAGATATTTATTGCTGCTACACTATTGACAGGTAGAAGGACGGCTCATTTCACTTCTAAACAGCCCCTTACGGTATTTCTTGATAAAGACAGCATACGCTCTATACGTAAAAATGGACCATTGGGCAAGGTTTTACAAGATGCAAACCTAATAATATGGGATGAGTGCACAAGACTCATAGAGCTCATCTAGAGGCTTTAGATAGAACTCTCAGAATTATAAAATGCACAAATAGATGGCTAATGTTTGTTTGTTTGAACGCGCGAATCTCCGGAGCTACTGGTCCGATTCGAAAACTACGCTGTCGGCTGGTAGTTTAGCCATTATTTACCACCCATGGGGGTGGAATAACTTTGATGTTTTCTGGTGATTTCAGATAAACGTTGCCTGTTAGGGAAACTAGAGCAGATATTATTAAATCTTGCTTAAAATCTTCCTCATTATGAAAGTCTGTTGAATTATTGAAACTGTATACCAAAATGAGGAGTCACTTGGGTAGAGGAAGCACAGATTTCCCAATAAAGCTCCATTTAATCGGGGATGCGAAAGTACCTGAATCAGATAAAAAAATAGCTATTGACAAAGACCTTGGTAAAATCGTGACCAAAATTGAAGACCTGATCTGTAGAGTATATCCGGATATAGCCAATATCGACCAAAAAAAACATTAATGGATGTGTGAGAGGGCAATTTAATTTAATTAGCTGCCAGAAATATAAGCGTTGACGCCATCAACGACAAAATAATGGCTAAACTACCAGCTGACAGCGTAGTTTTCGAATCGGACCAGTAACTCCGGAGATTCGCGCGTTCAAACAAACAAACAAACTTTTCAGCTTTATTATTTAATGCTAAATAGCTTTCCACCCGCGATGCCCCCCGCGATCAGTCAGTCAATTAACCAACTTCAAGCGGAGGTTATCAATTCGTTGAAATCTTTTTTTTTGTATGTTCCCCGAATACTCGAACGCCTGGACCGATTAGGAAAATTATTTTTTGTTTGAAAGGATATACTTCACAAGTAGTCCCATGGTCACCAAGTCAGGATCCTAGACAAATCGAGGGAACTCTTCAAATTTTATAGGCACTTACAATGTTTTTCATAAACTTCTCAGCTTTAATATAGAATGCTAAATAGCTTTCCACCCGCGATATCACACGCGATATCACCCGCGATCAGTCAGTCAGTCAATTAACCAACTTCAAGCGGAGGTTATCAATTCGTCGGAATCATTTTTTTTGCATGTTCCCCGAATACTCGAACGCCTGGACCGATTTGGAAAAATATTTTTCGTTTGAAAGGGTATACTTCACAAGTAGTCCCATAGTCACCAAGTCAGGATCTGATGATAGGATCCTGGACAAATCGAGGGAACTCTTTAAATTTTATAGGCACTTACAATGTTTTTCATCATACTTTCTAAAGCTATTCAGATATTTGCGTCTGGTAGTCATCATCTTATGTTGCTGAGCTGATGATGGACGGTACAAATCCTTAATGGTTAGGAGTTAGGGGATAATTCTTTAAATGTTATAGGAACGATGATGGAAACTACAACACTAATATGCTTATCCTAGGTCAGTGACCTTGAGAGTCATTGATTACACATAAGAAATCCAAAATTGAAAAATAAAAAACTTTTAACAAAAAATAGAACCGCCTTCAAAGGCACTAAAAAGCAGAAAATAACTATTTAGTAACTCTAATATGATAGTTTTGAAGTAAGCGAAATAAATCTGCGGTACCATGATATCGGTTCTAATTTTTGTTAAAAGTTTTATATATTTAGATTGGCTATTGGACGCTGATTAGTATTATTATCACCATCGGCATCAGCGTAGGCATCAAAGTGACCATAAGAAAGATCTTGGGAAAAACGTAACCTTTTGATGGGTTGGTCTTCTGTACCAAATTTGGCATACTGGTTTCCATTTCGATATACTTCAAATACAAATGGGTATATTTGACCGGCTGCAACTAACTCGCAGAAATGTAGAGTGTTGTAACATCTAATTTATACTTTTCTTTTGTCCCATGATTGTTGCCAAGACGGTCATGAGACATAACAGCAAATTCATCCCAATTGTTCGTCATATGCATTGCATTGCACCAAGCTTTTATGTGAGTTCAAAAGCAGTATTAATATCAACTTCGATGCAAATCACCACCAAAATAACTTTCTACCCTTTTTTAACCCCGATAGGCGATGAGTTTCAATAAAATACAAAACACGTCTTCCATCAATTATCTTAAAGGATGTTTATGCAAAATTTGAAGTAGATTGGACCAAGGAATCACGTTGTTCCATACAAACTTTGTCCCAGTTTTTCAACCCCTAAGGATTTCGGAAGATCCTTTCTTATAGGATGCCTACTTCATACGAAGAACACACCCTCTAAATTTCAGGTCTCTACGATCAGCGGTTTAGGCTATGCGTTGATCCGTCAAACAGTCATTCAGGACAATGCATGTTAAATAGATATTAGACCACCAAATTTATGTAATGGTACCAGACTTCAAGTAAAATTTCCGTCATAGTAGCGATTGGTTTTGACTGAGCCAGCAGTTGGGCAAACAGTACTGATACCTCGCATTCCGATGATACCCACAGATTTACCATATAGATTTAAACGAATAGGTACAATTTCCTGTGAAATTACCTACCTATCGTCTGAAGTCAATATAAATAAAGCACAAGGACAAACTTTTAAGCATGTTGGAATATATTTAAGTGAAAACTGTTTTTCCCATGGACAATTATTATGTTGCCTTATCTAGATCAGGTTGCATAGGCTACTTTTTATTTGGAAACGCGGGTGGAACCGCGGGGGACAGCTAGTAATTAAATAATTATGATTGTAGTTTCAAGGGTTGCTTTTAAAAAATAATAAAAACAAAAACTAATGACGATATCATGTAGAGCGCCATCTATTCGTTTTATTTCGAACCAATTCGTGAACAAATATCGCTGCTGGTGTTGAAACAACGTAGCGACATCTTTGGATTCGTTTCAGAACATGATTACAAATGTATTGAAACGCGCTGTCTACAACATTTTTCAGTTTCTGAATTTGATGCTAACATGTTTCTGTTCGTATCAATAGATGGCGTTAAATTTTAATTTATTTTCAGATTCGGATCGCCTGCTAAAGTTGAGTTTCGGAAAAGCGTTCGAGTCACTAGGCCCAGAAGTGAGCGCTACCAGTAAGTATTAGTTTTGAATATTTTAACGGACGAAAACTAAATGGGTTGTATTAGATAGGTACTTAGCGCAAAATAATTTGCAAACTTTTACAGACTTTCAGTATTAGCGTATTAGGTACAGTATGACACAACTTAGATGAAGCATCGGTAAAATTCGTAAAATCGATCAGTCCCGAAAAGAGTACTTTATGTACTAAAGTATGTAGTATTTGTTTATATTTTTTTTGATAAATTCGATATGGAGGGTACACGACTAGAACGATGAATGTCACAAATCAAAATTAACGCCTTCGACATCTATACTTATATCCCCAGTCTCAACAGCGCCTCTTGTCGTCAAACGATTCGTAGCTGTCTGATGATGATGAGTCATTTAAATTTAGGACAGTTAAGAAGTTGCTTTCGCAGTTCGTTCTTGAAGGTTTTGAAAGTGATCTTTCTCAAAAACTACCTATATATTTTTACACTCCGTGGCCTCTTGACTCATAAATTGATAAACATTAAAAATAATTTAACGACTTTGACTCTTATACGGCTTACCACGTTTTAACGAGTTCATAGTGAAAATAAAATAAATAGCTGTACCATTAAATTGTCCTGAAGTGTAGGGAATAAATTACTCACGTGCATTCCTAATACTGACATGGGTCGAACTAACGCGTTGCTAACGCGGGAATATATTGTGCCAATAGCGTTGAATGGCGCGATACCTAATGAATGATTTTTATTAGCTGAGTAAATCGGAAGTGATCGGAAATACGAGTTTTGCCGATGTGACATCTCAGTTGTGTTATACCTGAAATTGGTCTTTGGAATCTGATATTCTACTCTACATTATGATAATTAACCATTTTATAAATACCTAGACTAGGTACCTACTGTGGACTCTAATATTGATTACCCCTACGTCGAGCGAGACTCTCTAAGCTCTCTACGGTCTATTACAGTCTTCATAAAAAGATAATAACTACTTAAGATTAGTAGGCTAAACACACTAGAGTAGGTATTCAAATCGAAGATATTTTTATACGTTATACTTACAAGAAAGTAACCCAAGCCAAGCTTGCGCAGCTAAATTGGTGTTGTCAGACTGTGAGGATTTTTATTCTAATTTTTGGCACTACGTAGACCTGACATCTAACTACTAGATCTGATTACATTTTCATGTTTAGACGACTGCATCTAGGTCGGCATGCACCGGTGGTTGTAATATGAATATTCAAAATTCGTGTGGCATTGAATTGTGGATACTCGCAGCGAGAGTGCACCATGCCATCTACCAGTAGGACATATAATTGTCAAATTGAATTTTTAACGAGTTTATTTCGGAAATACATAAAGTGCGTTAAACTGAGATAATATATTTTTTTTAAGGACTGTACCACAAAATCGAACCATGAAAGAGTTTTGTAGATTAAAGATCGGATAAATAAGTAATCCCAAGATGTAAGTTTTCAGTCTAAACATTTTATTAACAATGTTTGACCACAATCTCACTGTAAGTGATCATGTGACCGAAGATGATGAGAACTCAAAACCCAAAAGAAAGCCTGAATAACACCTGAAAAACCACCAACTAATGAAAATTCCTTAGTTCAAAAACGCTTAACGCTTCGTTTAATTGATAGGTTCTATTTAAAACATAGCTACCACCATCTTCCACGTCATTCACTGACCACGTTGAGATTGTGGCCAAACACAGGCCTTCACTTATAAAAAAAAAACTTTATTTATAGACGAGCAGCTTGATAGGTAGCTTATGTGTCTCATCACAAAGTGTTGAATGTCACTTCGCACCACATAGTTAACTTTTGAAGTCTTTTAGTCTTTGTCCAATTTCGATTGAAGAGTTAATTGAGATGGCAAATACTTTATCAGTTAGTCAGTTCCATTTCAAGACCATTGTTACTGAGAAAGTGGTATTCAGTGTTTGTCTTAGATGGTGCACGATTTATTTTATATGATACCCACACGGGAGGATTTAACGCACACATTCATTACAAATATGTCGTGTAAGATAATTTCTCTTGAGGATTTTGTATGTCTCAAATGAGGTCGCCACGAAGACGTCTTTCCTCAAGAGTAGTGAGGTATAAGATGCGAAGTCTATGTTCATAATAAGTACCTACTTATGTCGGAAAGTATCTTTATAGCTTTCCTTTCGACGCTCTCAAGCAAATTGATATCCTTTTTTACTGTGTATAGGCCTGTGTTTGACCACAATCTCACCTTGGTCAGTGATGGTGTGGCCGATGGTGGTAAGCACAAAGCCTAGAAGGGAACTGGCTCTCAAGTGCAGCTGTCGGAATACACCGGAAGCTCCTTCGGATCCTTGTGAAATAAGAGCTTTATACTGGGAATACATATTCTAGCAAGAGTCTTATATCATGCTACTGCATAATGGTAACTCAATCTACGCACTCAGCTCGATTGCATCGATTCAACTCGTCAAATAGTGCCAAAACGTGCCAAACGTTGATTAATGAGCGTAACTCGATGCGAGGACGGTTGATTGATCCGTCTTCATCATTATAATGTTGCGCTAGTTTATATCTGCTTAGATATTACTGCGTTGCGCTAAAGCTAGTTAAAGCTGCCAAGTTTGAAACAGGCTCCAGAATTTGTTAGTAGTTCAGATAAGTTCCCTAATCCAATTTATATTTGTAAGTAGGTAAGGTATATACTTTAACCTGATTATTGATAAATCCTACTGTAATATAGCTACCTCCTTTTCCATGACAATAGGGTGACAAACAGGAAGACTATCTACCTGATTGTAAATGGTCTTTTTACAACTTTTTTGAGGAACCTCATAACGAAGAGCTCAGGGCAAACCGTAAGAGGAAGGTAAATTTAATGCTCTGCAGTAGGAGCATCTTCTTATTCTGTGTAGCCTGTGTGGGGGCGATGAGGCCTGCACTGACGTTCCGTTTGGTGTGTATTGTGCATTCCCCCCTGCCAGCTTTACCAAAGCTATCCTAGCTCCATAAAGTAACGGAGTGTGGCCTTTGGGTGCTGGCAGCAGGAGCGTCGTCTGAGTCGTTGTGTGGATGGTGGATATGAGGATGATCACTACATCGTCGGCAGGAAGCGGTACGGTGGGATAAAGATGATGGTACCAAGTCAAAAGATTCTTCAGATCAGCCCCCACTATATTAAAGGTATAACAGAGACAGCCTGTATCTTTTCGAAGGCAAGACTCTGCTAAAGCCAAAAGTAACCGAGCAACCTACTATACATTGGAATATAGGTTACATTGCAGGACCAAAGTCTACCATTTGCAACCTTTCAGCCAATTTGTTGCATTTTACGTCACTCACTGCACCGTCCACACCAAGTCACATAAAGTGAATAAAACATCCAACTTTGCTTGTAAATAAATTATTTAACAACATGCAGTGGCCCGTATGTTACTCCTGCCTCACTCGGGAGTGTGGAATGGAGGCCAAGGATTTGTAGACCTAGGCAACAAAACAGTGATGAATATTTCACTGCAAATTCTGTTGCTGCTTGGATTAAAGGTCGAAACTCGTCATATAAAACACCGCTGTGTAGTTTTAATACCTACATCTTCAAGTAGTTTACATTATGGACGTACCTAGCTTTAAAATTATAATGAACTAGCAGTAGTGGGTATTCGCCTGTTCTGGCTCACGACTTTTTGGTCCTTTTGGCCCTCATCGGCGGGCGGGCGGGCGACGCTGGCTAAAAAAAAAAAAAAAAAAAAAGTTTGGTGTCATTTCCTGGGTTTTCGGGGTCGCCCGATCGATCTAGCGCATCCGTTTTGTGATATCTGTTGCGGTTGCTGACATAGCTTATTGCTTTCAGTACCTCTAGTATCACCTAATTAAGCTAATGCTAATTGCTAATGATATGTCTATCGATTATTAGATTCTATTCTCGATCTCTCTTGTTCTTAATCAGCTATTACCTCATTACTAATCACCTCTCCCCCGTCACTAATCACTTCCCTATTTGTTTACCTACTCGGGTACTAAGTATCTATTCTATGTCGGATGAAGGATTAAATTAAACTTCCATATATTTTAATTTATATGCTTTTATTTTCATTTCATTAGGAAAAATATATACGATACATATTATCCACCAAAATTAACATTGTGCAACGTGTAATCTGAAAATAAATTTATAAATCTCTGCATTGTACACCCATCAAATTTATGAAACAAATACATTAAACAGTACTCGCCACAAACAGAAGTAAAATCTTTTGAATCCTACGTGTGTTCCAATCCCATCGCTTTGAGTTTCTCCTCCTGCCGGTGATCGTCCGTATGAAACGAAATATTGACCAACACCGTTCGCATCAATATGAATAGCTATCCAGTGCGATCCTGGTTATTTCGATAGTGTCAAATTCTCTTCGCATAACAGGTAAGTAGTAAGGTGGTATAAAAACATTAATTTTATTAGCACCATATATGTATTTTGTAATCAATATGCTATTTTTAAGTCTTGAGAGTTAAGAAATGTCTGTCTTGTTACAAAAATCATTAAACATCATTGACAGCCAGAAAAACACCTACAAACAATATTATTTTCCACTGAATGAGGACGACAGTAGAGATTTAATTATTAAATCCAATTATGATTCACGAAAGAAAAAAACATCCGCAAGCAATATCGATGACTTTTTTGAGATACCACCAAAGAGTAAAAGGAAGAAAACGGTTTCGTCAACAACAGTGGCGAGAGCCGATCGAGGTGGTGCTGGATTTGCATACATATCCACTAATAACGATGATGCGGACCAATCGACGCACCTCATTAAAATAGAAATCTACGATATGAAAAAACTCGCAAAGATCCCCGCTTCGGAACATTGGAAGCACGCAAACACAAGGACGAAATACTACGCCAAAATCGTGGATGATAACATATCGGATGATACGAACAATCTTGTTTTTAACAGTCAACAGTGGCGAGAGCCGATCGAGGTGGTGCTGGAGTTGCATACATATCCACTAATAACGATGATGCGGACCAATCGACGCACCTCATTAAAATAGAAATCTACGATATGAAAAAACTCGCAAAGATCCCCGCTTCGGAACATTGGAAGCACGCAAACACAAGGACGAAATACTACGCCAAAATCGTGGATGATAACATATCGGATGATACGAACAATCTTGTTTTTAACAGTCAACAGTGGCGAGAGCCGATCGAGGTGGTGCTGGAGTTGCATACATATCCACTAATAACGATGATGCGGACCAATCGATGCACCTCATCAAAATAGAAATCTACGATATGAAAAAACTCGCAAAGATCCCCGCTTCGGAACATTGGAAGAACGCAAACACAAGGACGAAATACTACGCCAAAATCGTGGATGATAACATATCGGATGATACGAACAATCTTGTTTTTAACAGTCAACAGTGGCGAGAGCCTATCGAGGTGGTGCTGGAGTTGCATACATATCCACTAATAACGATGATGCGGACCAATCGATGCACCTCATCAAAATAGAAATCTATGATATGAAAAAACTCGAAATATTTTTTTAGTAACGTTAATGATCGATAACTTTGTATCTTACAAATAAAAAAACATATTTTAAATTCAAGACTTTTATTTCATTTTCACAAGTTATTCAAACACACAGAAGTATCTAATCCGTCATTGTATACATTTCCTAGGAAATTCATACATTTCCTAAATATCTATCGGAGTATTACATTCGGGATATTTGTAAGGATAGCGGTATTTGGGGGGGTTGTAAGTGAAATTTATTTTTTTGCGAATACTTTCAAATTTATGCAAAATAAAAAAAAATAACCCCAACCTAATTTTTCAATAGAATTTATATATTTCCTAGTATCATTATTGAAATAAAATTTCCTAGGAGATATACACAGGATTTGTATACAATTCCTATATTTCATACATTTCCGGTGACATATATACAAAATAGGTAGGTAGATTCTAAAATAAATTATATAGGAATGTACAAGAACTTTTTACACATATTTTCTCAATTTTACTTCTTAAATCTATACATAATATTATGAAATCTTAACTACTATAGTCTACAGTTATATTTATGTTTTTATCTATTTCAATAACATTATCAAACTCTGCATAAACAATACAGTTAATGGTTTCTGCAAGAAGATATTTCACCAATCATTTAAAAAGCAATATTCATAAAAATAATGTATTAACCTCACATCATTATTTAACAAATGTTGCAGTTATTGAAAGTGCTTTTGGTTTAAGAATTGTTACGTATAAAATTAAAAGTAAAATAGATAAATCGTTGAACTTAATTTTAGAGACACCGGAATTATTCTTAAATTCAATAAAAAGCGATATTTTATTCTTGATACAAGAGTGTATAAAATCACATAAAGGTTTTAAAGTAAATTTTATTTTACATGCTGATTTTGTACAACAATCAAAAAACGTTAGGACCACTTTTGATTTTCAAACAACAAATTTTATAATTTGTCAAGGAGATGACTTAAATATTTTCTTTTCATCTTTAATTGAAACTATAAGTAATACATTTTGTACATTTGAAAAAAAATAGATAGTGGATGGAGTCTTAAAGAAATAAATTGTATAGATATGTGTATTAATAAATATAGACCCTTACGCAGTAGTTCATATATCGATCTTCCTAGCGACATAAAAACAAAAAAGCTGTTATTAACGATAAAAATTCCGATAACTTATATTTTAAATGGGCATTACTTTCAGGTTTATATCCTGTAAATAAAAATGCCGATCGCGTAACCTCTTATACCATGCACGCTAACGTCCATGAATTTAATAATATTTCTTTTCCAATTAAAATTAACGACATATCAAAAATAGAAAATTTGAATGATATCAGTATAAATGTTTTTGTATTAGAATATAACAAAGAAAAAAAATACATTCTATTGTAGGGCCATTATACTATATACTATATTTGTCAAATGGGCAGAATACTCACTACTGTTACATTAAAAATTTATCACGATTAGTCAGCAAACAAATTTCATATCACGGTCATGCAATTCATATAAGTAATTCTTGTGTACTTAATTTTCCAACCCAGGAAAGACTTAATAATCATCGGCAGCATGATTGTGCTCACATTTGTACAGAATTACCAAACAATGAAAAATCTAAAAAATATTGGTTCGGACAACCAGTTTCAAATGATCATTTAAAGTTTAATAACTACCAGAAAAAAATTAAAATGCCTTTTGTAGTATATGCAGATTTCGAAGCATTTTTAAATCTGATAGATTCATGTAGTAACGATCCATCCAAACCTTACACAAATAACATTCAAAAACATGAGGTCTACAGTTTTGGATATTATATCAAATGTTCATATGATGACAGTTTGTCAAAATATGAGATGTATATAATAGTGGTCCAGACTGTACGCAAGTGTTAATGGAACGTTTGCATAAGGATCTTAAAATAATATGTCAAAAAATAGATTTCAAAAAAGACCCATTTCAATTACAAGTAGGTAACGATACACTAATAAATTAAAAAATCTGTTATATTTGTGAAACCGAATTGTAGCGTTGCACATGAAATATGTAGTTCTAAGAACAGAACTCATCGTCATATTCCAGTGTTTTTATATAACCTGAGTAACTATGATGCGCATTTTATTGTTCATGTTTAAACTTTGATGATGGTGACATTGAAGTCATTCCTCAGAATAAAGGAAGGTATATATCCTTCTCCAAAAAATTAAACATAAATAATCAACAAATTAGCTTAAGATTTATTGACTCTTTTAAATTTTTATCATGTAGTTTAGATAAATTAGCTAAAAATCTTAATGATGAAGAATTCATAGAGTTAAAAAGAAACTTTCCGAATAGCGATGATTTCATTCGGTTTAGGAGGAAAGGCGTCTATCCCTATGAATTTATGACTAGCTTTGAATGCCGGAAACTCACTAGAGATGTAACCTACCCAAAACCAATTTTATAGTTCTTTAACAGATTCCAATGTTTCGAACGACGATTACAATCATGCAAAAGACGTTTGGCAACATTTTCATTGCTGTACTATGTCAGACTACTCAGACTTATATTTAAAAACTGACGTATTGCTTTTGACTGACATATTTGAAAACTTTAGAAAACTTTGTCTTGCTACATATGACTTGGACCCCCGCTCATTACTATACAGCACCAGGGTTAAGTTGGGATGCAATGTTAAAATATACGCAAATACTTCTGATATTGGTTTCATATTAAAAGTTGATTTAGCGTATCCTGATAACCTTCATGATTTGCATTCAGACTTTCCATTGTGTCCGGAAAATATATGTGTAGGTAATGACCAATGAAATTAAATTAGTCCCTAATTTAAATAATAAATCAAAATATATAATTCATTATAGAAATTTAAAACAGTGTATTCAAATGGGGTTGAAATTAATAAGAGTACATAGAAAGTCCTTGGTTAAAAAGGTATATAGATTTAAATACAAATTTTAGAACATTAGCTGAATCAGATTTTGAAAAAGACTTTTATAAATTAATGAACAATTCTGTATTTGGTAAAACAATGGAGAACATTGAAAAAAGAGTAAATGTAAAATTGGTAAGTAACATACTGGGAAAATCAAGGTAAAGCACTTGGTGCTCGAGATTTAATAGCCAAACCAGAATTTCATAGTTTATCTATATTTTCTGAAAATTTTGTGGCAGTTTAATTACGAAAAACCAAACTAATTTACAATAAACCTATTTAATTAGGTTTTTGTATTTTAGATATTCCCAAAACGCTTATGTATGATTTTCATTATAACTACATGGTGAAAAAATTTAACAAAAATCTTAAATTATTATACACAGATACTGATAGCTTAATATATCAAATTTTTACAGAAAACTTTTTTAGTGATATAAAACCCGTCCACTCAGCTTATTTTGATACATCAGATTATGCAATTGATAATATTTATGAGTACCCGAAAATAAACAAAAATAAATTAGGATTTTTCAAAGATGAGAATAGTGGTAAAATATTAAGAGAATTTGTAGGGTTACGCTCTAAAATGTATGCTTTTGAAGTTGAAGACAAATTTGTAGCAAAGGCAAAAGGTGTTAACAAAGGCATCACAAAAACTGGACATAGATAATTATAAGTCATGTCTATTTAATCAAAATGTAAAATATTGTAGCATGCTTAGATTTAAGTCTTTAAAACACAACATTTATACCCAAAAAATTAATAAAACATGTTTATCGTACAATGATACGAAACGATGCATAACATCGAATAACATTGATACATTAGCTTGGGGTCATTACAAATTAAGATAAGATTATTTTTTACAATGTTTAATTATATTTTATGTTTTTTACACGCACTAAGTATTTATAATCTTCATCTGTAATAAATTGTTTTGATATTATGACAATATTTCTTGTAATGTAGATTTATAATGTAAATAATATTTTTAGTAATAATCTTTTAGTTTTAAGTTGTAAATTGTATATATATTTTCGATTATTTTACTTTATATAAAAATCATAGTTTTACTTTTCTAGATTTAGTTTTATGTATAAATATTATAAGAATAATTTTAATCCTCTCTCTTTTCTTTTATTTTTAAATAAATACATATTTGTTTTTTACAATACATCACATTTAAATAGTGTATTATCTACACTGATTTATATTACTACGTATTATGTATTAGGTATCTATGAATTAATCTTTCATAAAAGTAAAATTTAAAAACCCCCCCGACCCAAAAATAAACTAATAAAAACGAACAAATAATATTTTAAACCTATTATAATTATTATCGTCACATATATTATGTAAGTTCAATTATTTTTATTTTCCAAGCGTTGTCGTCGCGTCCAAAAAATATTATTTGTTCGTTTTTATTAGTTTATTTTTGGGTCGGGGGGTTTTTAAATTTTACTTTTATGAAAGATTAATTCATAGATACCTAATACATAATACGTAGTAATATAAATCAGTGTAGATAATACACTATTTAAATGTGATGTATTGTAAAAAACAAATATGTATTTATTTAAAAATAAAAGAAAAGAGAGAGGATTAAAATTATTCTTATAATATTTATACATAAAACTAAATCTAGAAAAGTAAAACTATGATTTTTATATAAAGTAAAATAATCGAAAATATATATACAATTTACAACTTAAAACTAAAAGATTATTACTAAAAATATTATTTACATTATAAATCTACATTACAAGAAATATTGTCATAATATCAAAACAATTTATTACAGATGAAGATTATAAATACTTAGTGCGTGTAAAAAACATAAAATATAATTAAACATTGTAAAAATTAATCTTATCTTAATTTGTAATGACCCCAAGCTAATATATCAATGTTATTCGATGTTATGCATCGTTTCGTATCATTGTACGATAAACATGTTTTATTAATTTTTTGGGTATAAATGTTGTGTTTTAAAGACTTAAATCTAAGCATGCTACAATATTTTACATTTTGATTAAATAGACATGACTTATAATTATCTATGTCCAGTTTTTGTGATGCCTTTGTTAACACCTTTTGCCTTTGCTACAAATTTGTCTTCAACTTCAAAAGCATACATTTTAGAGCGTAACCCTACAAATTCTCTTAATATTTTACCACTATTCTCATCTTTGAAAAATCCTAATTTATTTTTGTTTATTTTCGGGTACTCATAAATATTATCAATTGCATAATCTGATGTATCAAAATAAGCTGAGTGGACGGGTTTTATATCACTAAAAAAGTTTTCTGTAAAAATTTGATATATTAAGCTATCAGTATCTGTGTATAATAATTTAAGATTTTTGTTAAATTTTTTCACCATGTAGTTATAATGAAAATCATACATAAGCGTTTTGGGAATATCTAAAATACAAAAACCTAATTAAATAGGTTTATTGTAAATTAGTTTGGTTTTTCGTAATTAAACTGCCACAAAATTTTCAGAAAATATAGATAAACTATGAAATTCTGGTTTGGCTATTAAATCTCGAGCACCAAGTGCTTTACCTTGATTTTCCCAGTATGTTACTTACCAATTTTACATTTACTCTTTTTTCAATGTTCTCCATTGTTTTACCAAATACAGAATTGTTCATTAATTTATAAAAGTCTTTTTCAAAATCTGATTCAGCTAATGTTCTAAAATTTGTATTTAAATCTATATACCTTTTTAACCAAGGACTTTCTATGTACTCTTATTAATTTCAACCCCATTTGAATACACTGTTTTAAATTTCTATAATGAATTATATATTTTGATTTATTATTTAAATTAGGGACTAATTTAATTTCATTGGTCATTACCTACACATATATTTTCCGGACACAATGGAAAGTCTGAATGCAAATCATGAAGGTTATCAGGATACGCTAAATCAACTTTTAATATGAAACCAATATCAGAAGTATTTGCGTATATTTTAACATTGCATCCCAACTTAACCCTGGTGCTGTATAGTAATGAGCGGGGGTCCAAGTCATATGTAGCAAGACAAAGTTTTCTAAAGTTTTCAAATATGTCAGTCAAAAGCAATACGTCAGTTTTTAAATATAAGTCTGAGTAGTCTGACATAGTACAGCAATGAAAATGTTGCCAAACGTCTTTTGCATGATTGTAATCGTCGTTCGAAACATTGGAATCTGTTAAAGAACTATAAAATTGGTTTTGGGTAGGTTACATCTCTAGTGAGTTTCCGGCATTCAAAGCTAGTCATAAATTCATAGGGATAGACGCCTTTCCTCCTAAACCGAATGAAATCATCGCTATTCGGAAAGTTTCTTTTTAACTCTATGAATTCTTCATCATTAAGATTTTTAGCTAATTTATCTAAACTACATGATAAAAATTTAAAAGAGTCAATAAATCTTAAGCTAATTTGTTGATTATTTATGTTTAATTTTTTGGAGAAGGATATATACCTTCCTTTATTCTGAGGAATGACTTCAATGTCACCATCATCAAAGTTTAAACATGAACAATAAAATGCGCATCATAGTTACTCAGGTTATATAAAAACACTGGAATATGACGATGAGTTCTGTTCTTAGAACTACATATTTCATGTGCAACGCTACAATTCGGTTTCACAAATATAACAGATTTTTTAATTTATTAGTGTATCGTTACCTACTTGTAATTGAAATGGGTCTTTTTTGAAATCTATTTTTTGACATATTATTTTAAGATCCTTATGCAAACGTTCCATTAACACTTGCGTACAGTCTGGACCACTATTATATACATCTCATATTTTGACAAACTGTCATCATATGAACATTTGATATAATATCCAAAACTGTAGACCTCATGTTTTTGAATGTTATTTGTGTAAGGTTTGGATGGATCGTTACTACATGAATCTATCAGATTTAAAAATGCTTCGAAATCTGCATATACTACAAAAGGCATTTTAATTTTTTTCTGGTAGTTATTAAACTTTAAATGATCATTTGAAACTGGTTGTCCGAACCAATATTTTTTAGATTTTTCATTGTTTGGTAATTCTGTACAAATGTGAGCACAATCATGCTGCCGATGATTATTAAGTCTTTCCTGGGTTGGAAAATTAAGTACACAAGAATTACTTATATGAATTGCATGACCGTGATATGAAATTTGTTTGCTGACTAATCGTGATAAATTTTTAATGTAACAGTAGTGAGTATTCTGCCCATTTGACAAATATAGTATATAGTATAATGGCCCTACAATAGAATGTATTTTTTTTCTTTGTTATATTCTAATACAAAAACATTTATACTGATATCATTCAAATTTTCTATTTTTGATATGTCGTTAATTTTAATTGGAAAAGAAATATTATTAAATTCATGGACGTTAGCGTGCATGGTATAAGAGGTTACGCGATCGGCATTTTTATTTACAGGATATAAACCTGAAAGTAATGCCCATTTAAAATATAAGTTATCGGAATTTTTATCGTTAATAACAGCTTTTTTGTTTTTATGTCGCTAGGAAGATCGATATATGAACTACTGCGTAAGGGTCTATATTTATTAATACACATATCTATACAATTTATTTCTTTAAGACTCCATCCACTATCTATTTTTTTTCAAATGTACAAAATGTATTACTTATAGTTTCAATTAAAGATGAAAAGAAAATATTTAAGTCATCTCCTTGACAAATTATAAAATTTGTTGTTTGAAAATCAAAAGTGGTCCTAACGTTTTTTGATTGTTGTACAAAATCAGCATGTAAAATAAAATTTACTTTAAAACCTTTATGTGATTTTATACACTCTTGTATCAAGAATAAAATATCGCTTTTTATTGAATTTAAGAATAATTCCGGTGTCTCTAAAATTAAGTTCAACGATTTATCTATTTTACTTTTAATTTTATACGTAACAATTCTTAAACCAAAAGCACTTTCAATAACTGCAACATTTGTTAAATAATGATGTGAGGTTAATACATTATTTTTATGAATATTGCTTTTTAAATGATTGGTGAAATATCTTCTTGCAGAAACCATTAACTGTATTGTTTATGCAGAGTTTGATAATGTTATTGAAATAGATAAAAACATAAATATAACTGTAGACTATAGTAGTTAAGATTTCATAATATTATGTATAGATTTAAGAAGTAAAATTGAGAAAATATGTGTAAAAAGTTCTTGTACATTCCTATATAATTTATTTTAGAATCTACCTACCTATTTTGTATATATGTCACCGGAAATGTATGAAATATAGGAATTGTATACAAATCCTGTGTATATCTCCTAGGAAATTTTATTTCAATAATGATACTAGGAAATATATAAATTCTATTGAAAAATTAGGTTGGGGTTATTTTTTTTTATTTTGCATAAATTTGAAAGTATTCGCAAAAAAATAAATTTCACTTACAACCCCCCCAAATACCGCTATCCTTACAAATATCCCGAATGTAATACTCCGATAGATATTTAGGAAATGTATGAATTTCCTAGGAAATGTATACAATGACGGATTAGATACTTCTGTGTGTTTGAATAACTTGTGAAAATGAAATAAAAGTCTTGAATTTAAAATATGTTTTTTTATTTGTAAGATACAAAGTTATCGATCATTAACGTTACTAAAAAAATATTTCGAGTTTTTTCATATCATAGATTTCTATTTTGATGAGGTGCATCGATTGGTCCGCATCATCGTTATTAGTGGATATGTATGCAACTCCAGCACCACCTCGATAGGCTCTCGCCACTGTTGACTGTTAAAAACAAGATTGTTCGTATCATCCGATATGTTATCATCCACGATTTTGGCGTAGTATTTCGTCCTTGTGTTTGCGTTCTTCCAATGTTCCGAAGCGGGGATCTTTGCGAGTTTTTTCATATCGTAGATTTCTATTTTGATGAGGTGCATCGATTGGTCCGCATCATCGTTATTAGTGGATATGTATGCAACTCCAGCACCACCTCGATCGGCTCTCGCCACTGTTGACTGTTAAAAACAAGATTGTTCGTATCATCCGATATGTTATCATCCACGATTTTGGCGTAGTATTTCGTCCTTGTGTTTGCGTGCTTCCAATGTTCCGAAGCGGGGATCTTTGCGAGTTTTTTCATATCGTAGATTTCTATTTTAATGAGGTGCGTCGATTGGTCCGCATCATCGTTATTAGTGGATATGTATGCAACTCCAGCACCACCTCGATCGGCTCTCGCCACTGTTGACTGTTAAAAACAAGATTGTTCGTATCATCCGATATGTTATCATCCACGATTTTGGCGTAGTATTTCGTCCTTGTGTTTGCGTGCTTCCAATGTTCCGAAGCGGGGATCTTTGCGAGTTTTTTCATATCGTAGATTTCTATTTTAATGAGGTGCGTCGATTGGTCCGCATCATCGTTATTAGTGGATATGTATGCAAATCCAGCACCACCTCGATCGGCTCTCGCCACTGTTGTTGACGAAACCGTTTTCTTCCTTTTACTCTTTGGTGGTATCTCAAAAAAGTCATCGATATTGCTTGCGGATGTTTTTTTCTTTCGTGAATCATAATTGGATTTAATAATTAAATCTCTACTGTCGTCCTCATTCAGTGGAAAATAATATTGTTTGTAGGTGTTTTTCTGGCTGTCAATGATGTTTAATGATTTTTGTAACAAGACAGACATTTCTTAACTCTCAAGACTTAAAAATAGCATATTGATTACAAAATACATATATGGTGCTAATAAAATTAATGTTTTTATACCACCTTACTACTTACCTGTTATGCGAAGAGAATTTGACACTATCGAAATAACCAGGATCGCACTGGATAGCTATTCATATTGATGCGAACGGTGTTGGTCAATATTTCGTTTCATACGGACGATCACCGGCAGGAGGAGAAACTCAAAGCGATGGGATTGGAACACACGTAGGATTCAAAAGATTTTACTTCTGTTTGTGGCGAGTACTGTTTAATGTATTTGTTTCATAAATTTGATGGGTGTACAATGCAGAGATTTATAAATTTATTTTCAGATTACACGTTGCACAATGTTAATTTTGGTGGATAATATGTATCGTATATATTTTTCCTAATGAAATGAAAATAAAAGCATATAAATTAAAATATATGGAAGTTTAATTTAATCCTTCATCCGACATAGAATAGATACTTAGTACCCGAGTAGGTAAACAAATAGGGAAGTGATTAGTGACGGGGGAGAGGTGATTAGTAATGAGGTAATAGCTGATTAAGAACAAGAGAGATCGAGAATAGAATCTAATAATCGATAGACATATCATTAGCAATTAGCATTAGCTTAATTAGGTGATACTAGAGGTACTGAAAGCAATAAGCTATGTCAGCAACCGCAACAGATATCACAAAACGGATGCGCTAGATCGATCGGGCGACCCCGAAAACCCAGGAAATGACACCAAACTTTTTTTTTTTTTTTTTTTTTTTAGCCAGCGTCGCCCGCCCGCCCGCCGATGAGGGCCAAAAGGACCAAAAAGTCGTGAGCCAGAACAGGCGAATACCCACTACTACTAGCTGTCCCCCGCGGTTTTACCCATGTTCCCGAATAAAAAGTAGCCAGATTTAATCTTACTGGTCCGATTCAAACTCCGGAGATTAGCGCGTTCAAAAAACTCTTCTTCTCTTTTTATTAGTATAGATCAATATAAAGTACAAAAAAAGCTTTTTTTGATAAATCCGAGATTGAAGACCTAGTTATGTAATTAAAGCAGAATAAATATCATCCGAAAAAGAAACGTCTTGAATATTGTTTCAGCTTTGACTTTCGTTGGACTCTCATCAAACAGGTTGTATTTTTAATGGAATTAAATTTTCTCAACTTGTTCTTCAAATGTTTTGCGTCCCTGTCTAAGAAAAATAATAATACACCCTTGAGATCTCTTCCCTGTCGTAAGGTTTATGTAAATGTCTATCTACCAAGTTTCTTAAATGGTACAGAACTTTTTATGTTTTTCTATTTACAAAATGGTATTAGCAAATATAAAACTACAAGTGCATTACCATCATTAAATACATATGCAAGGATATAACTATAATGATTAATCTTTAAACCAAATGTTGATATTGTTGAATAACATCTTCAATAGAGAGAGTTTTATACTAAGCCTAAACCGATCGCTATTAAATTTGGGACGCTGTCGATAGCCTACGTATAGAGAAGGATGTAGGACACCCAGTATACTTAATATAGAAAAAAAACTCACTCACACACAACAAGAGTTTTACAAAAAAGCTAATTTAAAGCTTCAGTACAGCAGCGTGAAAATGTAAAAGAGAATAAAACATTTTTGTTTATCCCAGCGCTAGTTTAGTGCAGGTTAGTTACGAATTTTAATGAGCTACCTAACTGCAGTATTTTTATTTTTAGCAAATTTTAACAAAACATTGTCAAATAAGTACTTAAGTTTTTCCCAAAAAAAATGTTATAATATTAGAAATTACTGAATCAAAGAAACGAGTGGAACTAAACATCATTAAATCCAGGTAACATTATACACATCATAAGCACCAGGCAACTGTTTACACAACAATCATAACGTAGACCAAGCGACTATGTTTGCGGTTGCTAACTAGCAAAAACTAACCGCAAAGCAATCAGTTGCCCGCTGGTTGTTGACAAACTGTTCTCTCGCTCGCGTGGTGGCCGAATTAGGGCCAGTGCATGACTCTGAAACAAGCTAAAAAAAATAAGTCACAAATTAAATAGGTCCATGTTTTATTGACATAAACCTTCGTAAGTCTAAGATTTACCTTTAAGTCCCAACATATAGAAGAAAATAGTTATGGAGAGAGAAACTAGAGTACCTACCCAAGAAACTTTGAACACGATCTGCTGCAGCTGTTCTGATTGAGGTTACTTATTATTAAGCACAATCATATCACAGTTTATAGAGTTAATTTACTATGTAAGTAACTACAACTAATATGGAGGATAGCAGATTATGACGTGAGACTGGAAAGGGATGCCCCTCCTACCCTTTTCGAGCTGTTCGTTCGGAAAAAATCACGAAACATCTCAAGGGGAGGGAGGGTAGAGATAGTGAGATATCACGTAGTGTATTTATTTTTTCGTTGAACGCGCTTATTTGTATAAACCAAAAAGCGGTACGTGACCTTGACTCACCGTTACCAGGCAACAACTTATTTATTTATTTTCCATGTATATACCTAATATCTACAAACAATATAAATGAACATGCAATATGTTGGCCAGCAATCTGCCAAATGAAATCGCCCTATATTAATTTAATGGTCTTCGTTGTGAAACTGAGCTTACAGAAAAAATCTTGTTATAGGTCAGTGTCGAAAAAAATATTTGCATTCACTGTACTACACATTTTTGTTGCAAAATAGCGCCTATTACAACCGCATAAGGTACTGCAGTGTGTAGCTTGATCTGTGACCGTGTGTACATGCAGCAGTAAAATGTGACCACTTGTGTAACTAGGTTTTTTATTGTCCGTTTTTGTTCCACGATTTTCACCAATATTGGTTCCGCCTGCAAGACTTACAAACTAGTTAGGTACTAAAACTTTTTCAAAATATCTGTCACATTACAGTGGCCTGTAACAAATTTGCCGAATAGAATTGAAATCGACAGTCAATTTAGAAATAGCTTAACCAGTCTGGCGTCACTGTCCGTATTTGGCCCAAGAATTTTGTTGGCATATGGCTTTTGTTTATAACAAGTAGTTTCCGTTACGCTTTTATTATTTTTAAATGTTATTTAAATTTCAACTTTGACAGGAACATATAAGAATGATAATAATAACGTTTTTAAAGTCAATAAGGACAAGATTCGCCTGCAAAAGAGTTGCTTTTCACGACTTTCCTAGATTTTCATTTTATTTGACAGTACTGGCAGTCTGGTTAAGACATTTTTAAACCCCCGGGGCATTTCAACAGCTGCACTTGAGAGTCTAAAGTATATGATCTATATGCGTTATCCATACCTACTAATAATAAAGCGGAATAGTTTGTTTAAACGCGCTAATCTCCAGAGTTACTGGTCCAATAAAAAAATTATCACTAATAGGAAGCTACCTTATCCTCGAAGGTTATAATAGGCTACTTTTTATCCCGGGAACGCGAGTGAAACCGCGGGGAGGTTATAGTCAAACGCAAGCCGTGTTCATTTATATTTTTTTTAGTTCACTTGCAAATTTTGTTCCCCGTGAGAAAAAAAATACTGACGATTTTTTTAATAGTCAATAGTGATTTCTTCTATATATTATATCCCACCAGCTTAGTTTTCAATGTAAACACAAAGACATGACGGTTTTAGACTCAATACAGGTGGGTGGTTTAGAACAAGACGCGTTCTATTAGTTAGTGGAGTAAATGAAGAGTTGTATAAAAAGTTCAACCTTAGTGAACTGCCTAGTTTTTCCAACAAAACGTATTTTACCGTCAAACTTTAATGGAGCACGAGCAAACCAGCCTTGCAAGTTATTTTAGATTATTACCGAGATTTTATCTCGCTGAATTCGATACGGAAATTAATTCCCAATAGTTTGGGGTTAGCGACTTCCTAATATAAAACATTTTTTTCTTACGATTCAATTGCTAGTAATAACTAGAAATAAAATCGGAAAAGTTCCTTGATGAAGTTTTTTTTTTAGTATCGTAAATTTATAAGTTAAAAATTGTTATATTTTCAAAATAAACCTTGTTAGGATCCCATAATATCACACGGCTTGTTTATTTTGCCAGTGTCAAATTGAACAATGTGTTCAATATGGAAAAAACTCATTTTTATACACCACCAGTTAAATATTAACAAAACCATGAAATACAAAAGATTATAATCCATTTCAAATTTAATATTGAAAGTACTTTTAAACTCTTCTGAATTTTGCCATTATACTTACTTATTAGTAAGTAAGTAACTATCGCAACCATGTAAGCACCTATAAATTTATGATTGCATGCCACAGTAGTTTGTTTAAAAGTATATATCCCTGAAGTTAAAGTAGGAGCGTGTGTACTTATTTACTTCCAGGTTGAAATATAAATAGGTAACTAGGTAGGAATGAGCGGAAATGTTACCTCACGCCGGGCTTAAATGGAAACGGCAAATGCGAACGTATTTGTTGTTGGTCTGGTTGAGAAGTATTTGTTATCAATAGTTTGTTAGTAGAAATATTTAAATATTATTGGAGAGAAAGAAGATGGGTACCTGAGGATTTTTTTATGCAACACTTTGGAGTTGGAAGTTGTCTTTGATATTTGGCGGGATTTTTCCATTTAAACTTTACCGAATCCTTACAACTTTTAGGTCGATGTTTTCCGATAAGACCGAACCGTTTTCTAGTCAGTGAACTAGGACTTAAGTATTTTACGCTGAAATGGCCAATTAAATGTAGGAAAGGTATGAAAACGAAAAGAGATGTAAAATGGTTTTCTACTAAGAAAATTATTTAGCGGGTCAAAGCTTTACCGAAAGGCAAGGAACGAAAAGCCTTAGCTATGTTCGGTACTTGGTACGAATGAATGAGTGTCAAGCACACACTTTTCATAGAAAATCTCGGCTTTACCCGAGTCCGAAAGGAACATTACCTAGAAGCTACGGGAAAATAGATTTTCTCTAAATAAACACTTTCGGATTCTAAGATCAAATATCACCGAATAGGCCATTAATAACATCGGTCGATTGCCTCAAACCAATCTTCGATTGGTTTACCTAGTCTATCAGCAAACTGTCCGTTATTTGGGTCAAACTGACACAGACAAGTTCAATAATTGAAATCACTCCGTTGCGCTCAGATTTCAATAGCCGATGATGTTGAATCGACAAATCCTGTATATTACAATATGGGTTTCACCTTTGTTGCGCATGTTTACATGTATGTGAAAGTAACAAGCTTTTTAAAAAAAAAATAGTAGGTATGCCTGAAAAAAAACAAATTACTAAAGTGTTGGATAAAAAAATAGCTTTAAACCTGAAAAAATACGGTGCTTTCCTATTATAAATGCACTATAGATTATATTCTATCTATACATTCTATACGAGTAGCAGCATATTCTAAACTCTGAATATATGTAGAGACACAAAATATATTTCCCAGGACCCTGGAGGTTCATAATATTATAAGTGGAGGTATTTTTGTGCCAACTCATAACGTGAGGGGAGTTGGTTACGTGGTGTGACTTTTAAACTAGACGTCACCAGCTTTTAGAAGAAATATAGATCTCAGATAAGGTATGTTGAAAATAGACATTTTTATGTAGCTGTGTATTATTATTTGTAACGAACAACATACAGGCTACATTTAATCCCGGGAAAACATAAGATTCCTCGGGAAGTGGGTGAAACAGCGGGGTAGAAGCTGTTGTGAACATAACTTACTTCATATTTTTTTAAACGAATCTATAAAGACTTTTATATTAATTTGATTGATGTATAATTATTACCAACTTAGTTCGATCTTTATTTTGTTGAGCTCTCAATTTCCACAATCTGAGATGCTTCTACTAGGTACTTTACCTTCTTGTGTACTCTCTTTCTGTAATTTGTTTTTCACTCCGTAGCGCACAAAGTGATTTATAGGTAATAGTGTTTCCTTGTTCAGTAGATCTTTTGTATTCTATGTATTTTTCTGACTTTTCTAAGATTTAAATTACTTGAAATATTTTCTATTTATGAAATTGAAAAATAGGACAAAATAGACTGCAATAGGTAGCAAGTAGCTGTAGGAAGTGGCTTAAAAATATGACCTAATCTAATTATGTAAGGCTTAAATATCTAGCAAGTGATTATAATTAACACATTTAATATTAAAACTTAGTTTAGAAACGTGAAGTAAGGAATTTCTCTCATGATGTAAGCAATAAAAAAATATGGAGGGATTTTTTAAAATTAAATATATCCTTCTGAGAAGAGGAAAGAACTTAAAGAAGCAGTTAAACAGACATATTCTGAAGTTCAAATTCGTCCTAAAAATAACCTTTTCATTCCCATTCTAATGATAAATACTCATTTAATTAATAATGTGACAGTATCACTAACAAGTTAAATGAGAGTTAGTGGAATTCTAATAGGTCTTATGCAACCTCTGCGCCGTTTTAGAATTTATCTAGAACTACCCTGCGGCACTTTCGGGCTGCACCAATTCTCCGCTCAACCGCACGGCATTTAGATGCCGATGCCTTGAGCATTTTCCGGCTAAACAGCCGTAACAAGCAAACAATAGAAAATATTGAAGTTGTTTTTGTTTTCCTTAATTTGTTGACATTGATCATCATCATTCTACTGCAATAGCATCACTCAATAAGTCTTCTCCCATATGAACCATTAATCTCAGTGATCAATCATATTAATTAACAGATATAAATAGGAATTATTATACTATAATAATATACTTTTTACGCAAAAAACTACAAGACAACAATTCAATACATATTTAGACTTATTTACTTTCAGCACCAGTAGGTATTGCTAATTGTGGTAGGTACAGCTAGGTAGGTATTGCTATTATGCGAAGGTACCTTCGCATAATTGTAGCATGATACGGAGAAGCAAATAGGTAAGTAAGCCTAAGTTTCGTGAACTTGAAGTCGTAATTTGTGAGTTTCTGCGTATGCGTAGGATGGAGAGAGGTTGTGATCTCAGTAATAACTGATCCGATTCTAAAAAAAAGTGACAGTCTGATTCGCGCACTGGGGGTCCGTAAAGATATTTTCCTATGTTACTTTAAATACTATAAGTACCTAGACTTTTTATAGATTTTCCTGTTAATAACTATTTCTGTATTTTTTTAAAAATTTTAGTAGTTAGCATTTTAGCAGTAGTTTCGGAGGTAAGGGTCTTCTCATCTGTATCAAATTTCAACTCAATCGGTCTAGTATTTTCGAAGCAAACTGGCTATGATAGACGGACAGACAGATACACGAGGGATCCTCTATGGGTTCAGTTTTTTTGTTTTGAGGTACGGAACCCTAATTATTTCACTAATAGGAAAATGTAGGTACCTATTATGCGCGGGTAACATCCCGATTGTACGTTTGTATAGAAGAGAGAACGGAACATATGGTTTAATTTTGGCATTACTGCCAAAGTATTCAATGTCAACAAACTTGTTAAAACCTAAGTACACGATGATGGTAAAATTCTTCTCGCATAAAACACTAATTATAAAAAAAAACATATAATGAATTAATTTTTTTGATAATAATGATGTCAAACATTATAATAATTATTATGTCCCCTCCTGATGACATTAATTGGTACGTCATTTGTAAACAAGTCACTGCTTCCAAGTCTCAAAAATTAAAATTCTTTGTCAAAGCAAACATTTGTATGTTTGTTGTTTTTCTTCTACGTTCAAACGATTGGACAGTCCAACATAAAATATAGTCCGGATTTGATCCAAAAAACGCCAGAATAAACCTTTATGTGAATCTACGTTTTATGCAGTAAAAATAAAAAAAATGTGTAGGTTTGCTTAAAATAAAGCGGCTTCAACTATTAAATTGTAAATATTTAAATTCATAATCTATTCATGCTTCATATATAAGTGTTTTTGCCGAGTTGTAAATGATGTATAACATTGCCAACCACTTTCCCGCGAGAGGGTACTTACTATATTTTATGCACATAAAAATCTCACGTGTAACCGGGAAAAAGTGGTGCACTAGGCTTATTTAAAATAAAAATCCCAGTGCACTGTGAGGCTGTAGACTAGTGTAGTGCGCAGCGGTACATTCCTCCGGCGCTCTAGTTAGACGGAACCCCGCGGTAGTCAGTGCTCGTGTGTCGAGGGCACTCGACCTTTGCCGAAGCAGTAATCGACACGATTCTCTAAAAACTCGTCTCCGCCAACTCCGCGGATGGAGTGAGTTCTCCTTTAAAAGTGCCAAGTGTTTTCTTTTTTTGAAATGTTGCTAAGTTAAAAAGTTCCGATCGAAGGAAGCATGATCAAGAAAAGTTACCAAGGATTGTTTTTGAGCTTCATTTCGATTTCTTTCTGCTGTCAGATTACGGAAACGATCGCAAAGAGCGCAAGTAGATTTATAGGTGAGTTTTAGACTCTTTTTTTTAATATACAGTCGCAAATGATCCAATAGAATTCATAAAATCAAAGTTAGTTGATGAATTCATTAAAGTTTTAGTTGCACTTTATTTAAATAGAGCTGAGCAATACCTATGCATTATTAATTTTACCGTCTACACTACATATAAATACTTCAATATTTTAGATAGTGGGTTCCATGGAAAATATCATGGTAGGTAGGTACCGCAGATTTTTTTCGCTGACTTCAAAACTGACAAATTAGAGTTCCTATAAAGTTATAATTTTATACCTTTTAGTGTTTTCAGGCGGTTCTCTTTTTGTTAAAGGTATTGTTTTTTTTGTTTGCCGTTTGCCGTTTTTTTCAATTTCCTGTACATTATAAATTTATAGATCCTGGAGACTTAGTGACAATAGGATAACCTCTGAAGTGTTAAATTTATTTATTTTGCAATACTCTTTCAATGAAAAAATATTTTTTTAAATCTGTTCACATATGGCGGAGTAATGGCGTAACAAACAAACAGGCGAATTGAGAACCTCCTACTTTTTTTAAGTCGGTTAAAACAAAGCTAAACGAAATTGTCTCTCTACAATTGCATCGAGATAGGTATAAATCCATCACATTGAACCAATGCGGATTAGTTTCACTGTAGTTTATTAGTGACTTAATTGATTTAAAGTCCAGGGACAGAAAGATCGGTACGACTATACGTTAATACGTATAGTCATCACACACACATCGAATTGGAAACCTCTTCATCAGGTACTTATTTTAATTAATTATAATCAATAATAATGCACAAGGCAATAATATATTTAAAAACAAATTAATGCCTTTTTTTAATGTTATCTACCTATTGGTACGGCAGCTATATCGTTACACCGCAAACGTGTGGTCGGACGTTTAAGTCTGGGGTCAAGTGATGTATGTGTGCTTTAATGTCGCTCGTTGGATATAACCAGACCGTTTAGTTTTGGTTCATTGTTTTTATGTAATAAATTGCTGACTCATCTGGATTTAATGCTATAATTATTAAAATAACTAGTATTTTATATACTCCGCAGTTCATCTGCGTTCTCGGGTTAAAATGTAATTTAAGAAGTAGGGATATTCTGCACATAATATTTAAGTATTATGTGCAGAATTCATCAAAATCCATTTAATACTTTTTGCGTCAAAGAGTAACAAATATCTTCAGTGCTTCACATGGATAAAAACATTCAAATTTATAATATTACCTAATAGGAAGGAAGCTAGTAGGATTTAGTACGATTCAAGGTTGATCTACATTCCCCAAGTGAGTGTTTCCAACTGCTTATAGTTTTTCATAGAGATATTTGTTAGGAATTGAGTCTTTGATTTCCTGAGAACTTTGGCAAAAGTGGTGAAGTTAGTCTAGTTAGATCACCAACAAATAACATCAAACCAAAGCTGAACTTTTTTGGATGGCTTCTTATTTCTTATTGGTTTATTTGACAGGCCGTTGATGTGGTTTTTAGATACTAAGAACTTATTTTTTGGCTCTGATAGCGTTACAAGTTACAACAGACTTTACCACCGTCATATGCTCAAAAATTCTAAACTCATTTATTCAGATAAGGCACATAAACTGAAAAAACTCAATTCTTTTCTTTCGAATTTAATGTAGTTATAGTTCTACTGACAAGGCCTTGCACCTTGTCAGTCCACAAGGTGGACCGACGTTCTTATGAGGGTCGCAAGAAATCACTGGACGTGGGTAGCGCAAGACCGGCCATAGTGAAGATCCTTGGGGGAGGCCTTTGTCCAGCGGTGGAAGTCTTTCAGTTGATATGATGATGTACGTTTGTCATACGTATTTTATGTTGTAGGTATGTCAGTTATCCGATGACCATAGCTAAAAGCTCTGCTTAGCTTAGGCGATTAGATGGATGAAAATGTCCCAGGATAACTTAGAACAATTTGAGAACTTTCTTGATCTTGAAGTTTGTGGTTTCTAACACAGCCTCACAATATTGTGGCCAGAAATTAAAGCTTAGCTCACAAAACCTATACGAAAACTGAGATTCAAGTATTAACAGAACAGACCGGTGGTAGAATACCTGATAGGTATATAATAGGTACTAGCTTCGGGTAGGTACTAGCTTCGGGTAGGTACTATCTGATAGATATGACTATGGAATTTATTATGTGATGATAATACGATCCACCTGGCCAAGTGAACTTATTATTATTTCAACGACAAACGAGGCGCAGTTTTCATAAAGCTTTAATTACCTCGACGCGAAGCGAGAGTTCGTCGGAATGTACAATTTTGTCGTATTGCATTATATATGTGTTTTAAAAATATGTACACACTGGAACGTTCCGGGAAGAAAATCATCGTTTGAAAGTTCGATACGCTTTGTACTGTACGTACCTACATACAGTTTGCTTTGTACCTATATCTGCTGGCTTCTTAGGTAGCTTTTAGTTGCCTTTATGATTTTGGGTCACTGGTCTGAATAATTTCATAAGCCTTTACAGATAGATATTATTATTCAACATGGATGGCCTAAAATCATTGCTTCCTATGGTCTGTGAGATATCTCGTGACCTCTTGAGCAAGTAGTTAACAGTATACTAAATGCCAGGGCTGCAAATGCTAATCTACTATCAGTTTATTTAGCTTAATTAAAATTTCCTAACCTTACTGAGAGCGTCTAGTTACTTTGTCAGTAACGTAAAGTAATTTGCATAAGAAAATAACGCAACGCATTTTGCTGGAATTATATTCCTAGGTCGCTGTATTAAACTTGAATAAGAAAAAAAAGATTTTAGGCGACCTTCTAGAATATTAATGTAGCGATTCATGCTATTTGCTATGTTTAAAAAAAACTTAGACTAAGATAAATTGTTATGAGATTATTTATTTTGAATTAGCTTTCCCTGCTGTTTTACCCGCGATCCCCTATTATACCCCCTTAGGGGCTCAATTTAAAAAATACTTTCTTAGCGGATACATAAATCTATATGCCGAATTTCAGCCCTTCCAGTGGTTTGAGCTTTGACATGATAGATCAGTTAGTCAGTCAGGTTTTTCTTTTATACATATTTGGATTTATATATACTTATTTTATTTTTATTTGTTTCTATCACATATAAACTTACCTTATATAAAATGATATGTCTCGAAATCATTTCCTACTCTCGTATTAGAGGAGTATGCAAAACGGTAAAGATACCACATTCAGCGCTCCGAAATTGAGATCTTACACATTTGTGCAGCAATCTACAATCGTGCACGTATATGAAACTCCTTATTTGATTTCCCAGTGAGTGCTTCTATTAAGAACATCTACTGATATTTGAGATAATATTCACTAATTTTCTTCCAATTTGATGCACTCATACCAGTATTAATATAATTCTTCAATTCTTCTTTCTTTTATACGTCATAGCTTCTCTTGGAATGATTCGATGACAATTTGGAAATTTCAAAATATTCGTCTTGTAAATATGTAACCAATTTGTTGGTCTTAAATCCGAAATATCCGAATAATCCGAATGTTGAGACAGAGTAAACTTGTCTATCTTCAACTTACCTACTACTAGGAAATTAATAATATCAACGCCTGAATTCACTATCAAAATGTCATGAATATCTAATTCAAGTTATACTATACCATTTGATGTTCCTGGTGCCTAATATAGCTTTGACCCACTAAAGTAATATAGCCCCACAACTTTGAAGATGGCGTATAAATGCGGGTAGTTATGCCTGAAACAGATTCTAAAAATACTAGAACTGTAAACTGTAACTGACAATCTATCTTAATATTTTCAACGTTTTTTTTACTACAACCTTGTATGGAAAAGTCATTAAGATAAAATGCTTAAGTAAGTTCTCAGCCTCGAACCTGCGAGGCCTTAGATAAGAACGACTACACGTTCCTACCATTCCAATAAAAATGGTGTTACTAAGTAGAAAGGAAATAAATTTATTAGTCTCTAGTTTTAATATAAAAAAGGTTTTCTGATCATTTTCTTTTTTGTTACGTGCATTTTTTAGGGCTTCAGAATTCTACGTAATTAGTGTTAAAATAAAATTCGTATCTACCCACGTAAATTAAGTACTCTTGATTAATTCAAAACAATCCTATAAACGCACAATATACTCTATCGGCTGCAGTATTAACACATCAATAAATATTCACGATTTGCTCGTGTGATGTGAAGCCATGAAAAACAATTGTTAGGTTAATTGCAAAAAACATCCTAACAACCCTAATCAGAATATGGCAGGCGCGTCTAAACATTTATGTGTAACATTTACAGGCACATATGGTTGTAGCCATAAAAAATAGAAGAAAAATATTATCGATAGCTTTCATAAACTTTTGTTTCGATTCCAATACCCATATACGAAAAAAAAGTTATTTTATTTTGCCTCCCGCTGTTGTGCCAATTTTAACAGTGATTCAGGTTTCTAAATACCTTTGAAATATTTTCTGCTTAGATTTTCAGTTTAATACTCTTGGTGTACTGTACACGAAACAAAGTGTGTTTTTTATTTTAATACGAAACACACCAATTTGTTAAAATTCTTTATAAATAATAATACTGACAAAACAAAAAGTCTTGAAATCTACAGCATATTGAGTGTTACAGTAGTAAGTAAACCTCAAAGACTTTGCAAAATAATATGGACATGTCAGACAAGATCTCAACAAGCATTACTGTGGCGGTGTGTTACGACTGTTGTTGTTTCTCTGGCTCTCGCCAGTTCTCTTAAGCTTTGTGTGCGTACCACCTTCAGCCTTTTATTGACTCACCATGGCGTTAAACAAAAAAATAGATTACATTTGACCCGCATGGGGTACCTACTATTTATAAAACTTACAGATTTACTCTAAGTACTATGTATCTTTTGTAAAACACTGAATTTGAGAAGACTAGGTTTATAACACAACTAAATAATAAACATGACTCTAGTATAGTAAACTAAAGTTACTAGCAATAACCAGTTGTTTTCTCTCTCATCTTTTACTGTGTATGTCTCTGGCATTTTTCTATAAGTAAGACAAAACCTTATTATATTCCGTACGTCAGTGTCAAAATTTAAACAACACTTTAACCAGTCCACTCTACTCTACAAAACCTAACTATAAACTTTCTTCAGATAACTCCCATATTTCCAAACGTCCAAACGTAGGCCCTCAATTCCGAACACTAAAACACAGGTATTGAAATCAAAACAAAAGTCCGCCTACTGGTGAAACTATTTGTGAGTTACAACATCGTTACAAGTGCCACAAATCGTCCCCTTGTCCTTTGCATCGAACTCTATTTCAAAGACAAAAGGGTACAACAACGTGGTTACCTGGATGAGACATAAAAGCGATTGTCACGACTCAATGCGCTGGATTAGATTGTGTGGCTTCAACTTGGTTAAAGATGCAAATGCTTTGTGATTTTGTTTCAAAGCGGTTTATATTTTGATGACCTATTTTGTGCACCTATTCATTTATTCTATGACGCGCTCTTAATTAAATGATCCCTGATTGCTTTTGGTAAATTCATTTTGTATACTGGCTCAGAAATTAAACACAAACATTTTGGTGCCAGTTAATTTAATTAACAATTGTAATTTTTTGCCTTGCATGTTCGAGCTTTAAGTACTTAGACTTGATAAATACGTTAGGAGTTAACATAATATGCTAATAAGTCAAATGATTGCGGTCGGATGAGAATATAATAAAATCAAGTAATAATACGAGGGATTCTCAAGGAAAACAAAAAGGGTTCAAATAAATTTTTATGTGTTTTAAAAGTAATATAGACGTAAAGACTGAGGACGGGTATAATCTGTGAAGCGTGAGATTACTATAGGCGTCAGTTCAAAATCAGCGGTGTTGTTAGTGCAGATTTTGCTGCTGAATGTCTTGTTTAGGGGCACAGACATCATTATAGATACCTATTGTTCTTGTTTCTCGCATTTTGTGTTCGTCAAATTAATATATATTCTTTGATTTTTTCCATTAAACGTCAGTCAATATTCCACTTCCAGTAAAAAACTATGTCATTGAATTTCATTCGAGTATCCATAGTTTACAGAGGTCTCGTTTTAGGGTGGCGGGCTTTAGTTATGCATGGGCCGGTGCCGGTGTCCCAGACCTTTGTTAATTATGACGCTCGTAGTCAACACCAAAATTGGATATTTAGAGAACTGAATAGGATATCTCGCATTATTTTATATTAGCTGTATCAGGCAATATTTTCAGAGACTATACTGACTGCGCCTAAAGTGGAGACTTCAATTTACGTATGTATAAAGTGTGCATTGCCGGAAACGAGCTGGAAGCAACTTTGTAAGGATATACGTTCGGGAACTTATTGGATAGGTACGTTTTGAATAGGTGAATGTTTTTCGTCGATTTAAAACCGCTGAGATGTAGGTTTGAATTGAAAATAAATGGGTCACGCTATTTTCGTTTCCTTCTACTTTCTAATATATGCGAATTTCCCAAGAGTTAAGATACCTACGATGTTATGAAATGTGTCAAACGGAATTCTTGCGCAAAGTTATTAAAATATTAAATATTATTACTGAAGCGAAAAAAGGAAGTTTATGACAAAATAATTTTAAAGTTGCTCCAAAAATTTGCAATAATACACATACAATTAGGGTAGGCTAGCTGTATGGTGAAAAAACAAATATAAAAAAAGACAAATATTAACTCATCATAACAAAGCCGGATGTCCTTTCTGCGGACTCTTTTAAGACCCAAAACAATAAATGTTGACATCATTATCGTCATTACCCATTCTTCCCACCGAAAATTAACAATGAATGACGTCATAAAAATATTTTGTATACCTTTATTGTAAGGAGAGTGGAAAATTAGGCTCCTTTATAAAGCAGTAGAGACGGTAAAAAGGCACATTGGACTTGGATACGGCGTTACGTGACTTTGCAACTTTCAAGGAATTTTATATTGAACCAACTGGTTGGCCGCAAAGATTTTTCTCATTACTTTCTCGAAGTTTTTCTATTGTTTATTTTTTTTTTTGCATTGTACCCTTTAGTAAATGAACTTTTGCTGCGACTTTTTTATGTGGATTCCATGCGTCTTATAATAACCAAAAAATACTGAGGTAATTTCACATAAGTAACTGCATGAAAACTCGATGTAATTTGCCTCGTCAAGGAAATCAGTTGAAGTGTCCAACCCAGAGCGTCTAGCTAGGGTGCTCTAACCGATGTTCATATGCACTAACACGCTTTAGTTGGTTGATTGGCAATTTTTCTAGGTTGAGTGATCTAAGTGCATCCCTTCCCTTCTAATATTTCTAACAGTCCCTAGTGTTCAATCAGTATTGACATAGTTTTAAACATACTATAGAAATTGAAATAGATTTGAAATTAATACTCGCTTAATTTTCTTCTGCAACAGAACTTCAAAATTAAAATTATTCTTTTATTGTTGTATTTTAATTTTAAGGAAACACTTCACTGTTCTTATAACATAGATAATGTAGCTTACTATTAGTGAAAGATTTTTTTAAATCGGATCAGTAACACCAGAGATTAGCGCGTTTAAACAAACAAACTCTTCAGCTTCATTTTTATATATAGATAGAAGATTATTTCCTTCCTCAGTATTATTAACGTTATATGTATACACCAGTTAATTCAATCTTCAGAAACATTTTATATATGACCATCTGGTAGGGATAGTCTCACACCTCCTTTGTATTATTACGATCTCCATGTTTTCTCATTCAATTAATAATATTTTTTGTTCAGACACTCCTGTTTCATACATATGCCACTCTTGACAAACGGTCTTTATATATTACGATTTAGTTGAGTGTTAAATAACCTTAGATTGCAATTAAGTTATGTTTATTATTAAAGAAAATCAATACCGAAAAAAAGAAATAGTTTCTTTCATAATAAAGAAACCAAAGATTTAAAAAATACTTATCAATGGGAATTTCCATCAGCTTGAATAACTCCCAAATCTTACCACTAAGGTACACTTATTACCAAATGACTAAATCCAGAAACTATTCAGAAAAGCCCTGCCAAAGTAACTACACAGAAATGAAGTTTTCATTGTTCAATGGTACTATAAAGCGCGGCTGAATTCACTGGCAAAAGGTAATGGCAAATATTTTGCTGACATAAGAAATTGAATTTATTTACAACAGCTAGTGAATGTCGACAGAAGAGAAATGTCCAGCTTTCGTTATTTGAAGTAGGGAGACTAATTACACTGGAGTGCTCGTAATTTATTTAATTACCTTTAGTAGAAGGAAAATGTAATGATACAAAGTTCTATTTGTGAGACAAAAATGGTACAAATATTCGCTAAATTGTCATTCTATTTGAGATGGAGAAAATCCTGTCCATTTGTTTGAATCGGCTAATCAGCTATTGGTTGCCTGGCTGCGGCAGCAAATATTTTGTCTACAGATTTTTGTTGTTAATGCTGCTATGGTTAGGTAGCTACTACCATTGCAGCAGAGAAACTGCTTGCTTCTGTAATATTTATACATATTTTTTTAGTCAAACTCAAAATAAATTATTATTTTCAGCTTAACTTTAAAAACTCAGTTAATTTCCATTTAAAGCACTTTCAAGAGCTAAATTGATCATATTTGGAGTCTATCTCATTATCCTAGTTAACTAACTTAGAGAATCATAATAAACCTAACAAATTACGAACTTAGAAAGAAATAGTCTGACAGCAAAGAGATTGTAAGTTAATTAAATTGCTTTAGAGCCATCGTCGTTCATAATAAGCCAACTAAATCACTGCAGATGTGGCCGAAAAACCGCAGTTGGTCGACGGTCTCAGAATTGTCACAGTGAAAGCGGGAGAAGTCCAAAACTTGTGCCAAAGTTGAGTTTTCGAGCTCGTTTGCGCCAATTGTAGGTTGCTACTGTTGGAGTGGGATGCGGTTGCTGGAAATTAGATTGTGTTGAATTACAACGAGTACGTGATGCTATTATGGGACTAAAAATAGTTGTACAATGCCTGTGTCGTATCGGTTATAGATATCGAATATTACGAGTCGAGTGAAACTACATATTTTTGCCTTGGCTAATATTTTTTTCAATTATTGAGTTAAGTCAGGGTACATATAAAATTAAATTCGAGCCATTTCGAAGTTTAGATTTATGTCCAATTCTATGAGTATTCTGGAACTATTATGTATCACAATATGTTAAAGATACTGTCAGTCGTTCAAGATGTCGGAAAAGATCCAGGTACTAGTTAAATCAGTATGTTTTCATGTGTAGCAAAGAATTATAATAAGTACCTAAACATAGTTCAGCAAATTTTCTTTATTTAACTATACAACATTTTTCAGTAAAATGAAGGAACATTAAAAATTTCGCTCGCAAACTTTTAATGTTTTACAAAACTTTGAAGTTTGGAAGCTGTTTTAAGTCACGAACTACTTTCTTAATCACATTTCTACAGAGAGACCGTTTATTTTCATAGCATTTTTAGTTCATAAACACGTATAATGTATACAATATAAAGTCAACCCTATCGTTCTAGTAGGTAATTATCTTCGAACAAGATTAGGTACCTGGTAGTTAATTGATTATCGATCGACTTATAGCCGAAAGATTAGAGAACTTGCGAGTTAATTGCGAGTCAGTTTATCGATGCCGGACATCACGATATGCAAATCAATTTCTAAAATCGTTTCACACATAAAACGTAAGAACCCGTCTAATCTTTTCAAATATATAATAGGAAAACGTGACTGACTAATCGACTGATCTATCAACGCATAGATTAGACAAGCCAGATGGCTCAGTTGGTTAAGACACCACCTATCACGCCGCTGGTCATGGGTTCGATTCCCATCCAGGACAAACATTCGTGTGCATGAACATGTCTGTTTGTCCTGTGTCTGGGTGTAAATATCTATATAAGTATGTATTTACAAAAAAAAAAAAAGTAGTATATGTAGTATATCAGTTATCTGGTTACCATAGTACAAGCTCTGCTTAGTTTGGGATCAGATAACCGTGTGTGAAGAATGTCCCAGGATATGTTAAACCAATGGACGAATTGAGCTGAAATTTGACATACAGATAGGTATTATAACGTAAGCTAAGCTTCAACCCCTAATGGGGTAAAACAGGGGATTGCGGGTGAAACCACAGGACGGAAATATAATGAGGGTGCATCCGTATACGTTTACAAAAATACTTACAACCTCTCTCTCAGTTCTATTTGCTGACAACTAGCCAGCGAGAGCGATGGTGCGGCAAATCCAATTTGAAAGTTGTGCTCACCGAGCGAAGCCCACTCATAATTAACTGGCGGTTTGGGACAATGGCCATGAATAACTAAAGCCTCTATGACAACCGTATGTGAAATAACTGTGGAACTGTTGAACACCCCCATTTTGTGCTTGCCTACAGATTTGCTGTAATAAAATGTTAATGAATCATTCGACTGCATTGGCACTATGCATTTTTAAATTGATACTGGTTCGCATATTTAAATGACGGCGGATACTGAGAGAATATCGAATTTACCTGTTCAATGTTTTTGTGTATGTAACATTTATCCACCTCAAAGTTCACATTTTTATAGCAATTAAAATTAAAGAAAATTAACTATGAAACGAAAATTACAGTAGAAATTCAATGAGTTGTTCTGACCTAACATTTACCCTATTCATATTATAAATGCGACAGATTGTGTATAAGAATGTTTGTCACTCTTTCACGTAAAAACTACTGAACGGATTTGGGTGAAACTTGGCATTGGTCATACCCTGGAATAACATACAAGCTACTTTTTATCCCGGGAAAACATAAGATACCTCAGGAACACGGGTGAAACCGCGGGCGGAAGCTAGTAATGTTATATTCCTTTTCTTCATATTTCAAGTATTTTTCTATTATCTACCTATATTGTTCTACTGACTATCTATGGAAAATAATTTCGGTTATAATTATTAGACACCGAAATTATTCAGAGCTCTTGCAGGCGTTTCTATCATGACTTAAGAGATTATTAAAGAGTTTACGTCATGATTTTAATATACATAAAAGAAAGTAAATACTTTTGTACCTTTACGAGGAACGTTTACAATTTCCAAGAGGACTGTTTTGTCATTTCCCTTACATTGGTTCTTCGATAAAATCGCAATACACTATATTGATGGCTGAGCAATTTAAAAAATGGTTACAGAGCTATATTGCGTACGTACTACATGTAAACTGGAATCTCTTATAAATATTTGATACAGTTGAGCGGGATATTTGCCTTTGCCAACGTATAGAGTACCTCAAAGCAATAACGCAGAAATTTCAGGACTACCTTAGGCTAATAGAATTTTCATTTCAATAGCAAATCGTTGTAAAGGACGAACGCAGCTACAAAGGTACAAATGGACGCTATATATAATGCGTTACGAAACATTGTTCGAAGATTTGTGTGTCTGAAACCGTAGATAGCAATATTGTAAAGTGAATAGCTATGTTTGTTTAGGACCTTGTGGCACTACTGAATACTTAAAACAATATTGTAGTTTTCATCGCGGGGTGTATTTTATGTACTTAGCCTCATTCTCTATCGCAGAATATACTTATAATACACTTTGAGTAACCATATTAACATATTCTGGAAACCTTTTTTATCCTTATTTACCTATCTAGATGTTAGGGCTGCAATACCATTTAATAAATGTTACTTTAAATACCAGTAATTATAGCAAAATTTAGTTTTTCAAAACTACATTTTGCTATTGGTGTTACTAACAAACAAAACTAATATTTCCATTTACGAGTCTCCAAATTATAATGGAGCTTACTCCATTATAATTACTAGGTAAGGGAGGTAGGTAGATAGGTACTTATACCTAGCTACCTTACCAGTACTTACAGAATAGGCTACCGGTCGAAGCAATGTAGCTTTGTCGGTTATTGTATAATACATTTTTAAAAGGAAGTTATGTGACAGCTAGGTAATCTGAATCATATTTTCTCATACTGTGAAATGTAATGCCTCGATACACTTTCTTTATGTCTCCAGAGTCTTTATGCTTTTATATTTATCTATTGTCTATAATCTCATCTATATCACTACTTTCACTACATATAAAACAAGTCCCACCGCCGCATCTGTCTGTCTATCTGAACGCGATAAATTTAAAAACTACTGAACGAATTTTCATACGGTTTTCACCAATAGACGGAGTGATTCATGAGGAAAGTTTTGGTGTAGGTATAATTAATTGAGGTTATGTGTAAATTAGAGTAAATTGGCTGATATAATATGAGATGATTGTTGAAGTTGTCAAACAACTCCATTACAAAATGATACATAGTGAGTTAGTGAGATTACCTATCTTTGTAATTTTGACAGTTAGACAGTAAGTAGACCTACACTACTTATTTGTTATCTAGAATGGTATACTTAAGGATTCTTACATCATCACCCATACATTTCTAAATCGATTCAAGCATTCAGAAGTTATAACTGAAAAAGAAACGGACAAACAAACTGAAGTAGGTCCTGATCCCTAAAAACATACAGTCTCGTCAAAATCCATTTCCAATCAAATACCTACCAACATTCTTCAGTATTAATTAGGTATAAAATCTATTGGATCCTAACGCAAATTACCATATTTACCATACTGATATATTCACATAATATGCAAACATTCCAGGCTCAGTTCATTTGAGCGCGAAAAGCCGGGCTCCACGCGGGTATAAATAATTAATTTGTTTTTGCACACACAAAGAGGAGTGTACTTGAGGGCTTGAAGCAAAGCTGTTGAAAATTTAAAACGGGGCGTACGATCCGAGCCTAAAGGCGTGTTTTGGCGGTTATGAGGTATGCTTGGTAGGCGCGAGTTTACACTGAAATGTGACTGCGTTGAAATTCTTCGCTGGTGTCTCTCGTGGATATTTTGTGGTCAGACCTCACGAAATACTAGAACCGCAGGAATACGTTTCACTATTTTTCAAGAACCAAAGGCTTGTCTATGTAAGTAGGTATAGGCGGTGGGTTTTCAGTGCACGGCAATAGGTACTTATTCTTGGTGGATTTTGTAAATCAGGTCTATTGCTAATCTAAATTTAAGTATAAAGAGTGAGCGTCCTAATGAGAATTCCGACATAAATTTTGAGTTGGCAAACGTTTGTAATCGCAGTCTACTGGCGAACATTTTGATTAAAGTATGATTCGTCTAGCTCAATGAATTTGAACTGAAAAAAAATTGAGCTAAAATTTCTGCTTGATTGAAAAAGTTTAAGGAATCCGTAATACTACGTTGTTGTATAGTGGTTCTCGCTTGGGTTCTCGTTATGAGACTAGATAAAAAACAGCTAGGTACCCAACGATAGGCACCAACTAACTACTTTACCGTGATGGGCCGGTTGGCGTGACTCTCACGCTGCGGTCTTGCGTTCGATTCCCACACATGACAAACATTTGTATTATTATCCGTTCGTTTTGGTTACTTTAATTCATTGTGGTTTGAGTGCAACCAATTTTCACAAATCATTAACAAATTAGTTAAACACTTAAACCTTCCTCATTAATCACTCTGTCTATTGGTAAACCACATGAAAATTCGTTCAGTAGTTTTCGAGTTTACCGCGAATAAGTAGACAGACAGACTCGGCGGCGGCGGCGATTATAATTAATTATTATAGAACAAAGTCCCCCTGTTTTATAATAATTAATTATAATTATGTAATGATATGGTTTAAATTCTTCCTTGTTTACAACTTGAGGAGACACGATTCATCTACTTAGGTTTAGGCACTTTAGAAGCTCATAAATCATCAATAAAAAAATATCATCAAACTTTTTATCGCCGATGGTACCTAACTCGATATTGAATGATTGCCCAATATTAATCACAGATTCGCTACAATAGAGCTCAAAGTAGATGAAACTACATACTCTAAAAAGACTAGCTACAAAATACCTACCAGTAAAAGGGTAGGTGTTAGCGTAAATGTCTTTGGCGACGTCCAACATGCGATTATTGTCCCGTTTTTTCAGCAACAATTGCCTGTTTTATTTCTTTAAGCACCACCCTATTACTGCGTTCATTTCAAATATGTATGTTGACAATAGCGTCCTATGGGCCTCTTATTGCCTCCCATTGGAGGTGACATCTCATATCAGATGTCAAAATGTGTAGATAGGTATTTGGTGACATCTGGACAGTCTTTTCATGTTTAGTAACCTACCTTCTCATTGTTATAAATTCTAAAGGGTGTATTTATTTACTGTACCTACAGTGAATTTAACTTGTAGGGAAGTTGTATTCAATCTCGAATTGTTTGCTTTTCTAGTGGTCCTTCTTGACTTAGCGTGTTTATTTTTGGTATTGTTCATGGTTGGTTAAATTTTACAAAACACAAATATCTTCTACGAGTATTCATAAAATAAATATGTCACTGTTTTATTCTAATCTCCCAAAGAGTAAAATATTTGAAAACTTATTCCAAATGGGTTGAATATAAATAATACAATATTCTAACAATTTGTCTGTTTATTTTAAATCTGTATTCTTTATACATGATGCATTATTTAAAACATACCTAACAAAAAAAAAAATATCCATCGAATGTTATACACTCTTTGATGAGTCAATAAGCATAATTAATAACATACTGCATTCTCGCATTTTTATACTTTATACTAATAGCAAAGAATAAAGAATATACTACAATAGGTACATACTGTTTTCAGTATCGACAATTACATAGTTATGGAAATCATGTTAAATCAAAAAATACGTAATTTACACATACTATTTGAGGGCTGCTGTAAAAAGTATAAAAAGAGCATGTAAAAATTTATTGACGAAGGTAAAATAAAATTATAATATACAAATATTTTCATCCAATGAGATTACTATTTAAGACACAAAACAAAATGCGTTTTACGGCTTAACAAACACAGCATATTTTGCAGTATCACACAAAGCAACTTCATTCAAACATTTTATCAACCATGATTTATTAACATGTCTTACATTACACTGTATTTTTTTCTTTAACTTAAGCATTTCCCTAAATTCTATATCTTCTTCATTATGAACAAGATAATCTACTTCTAAATCTCGCAAAGACTTAACTACAGTTCCACCGTAAGCTATCCAATGTCTTTCAAAATGTCTTCTTTCTTCTTCGGGTATACTTATGAAGTCTGGATAAAAGGCTAGTCTTTTGTCTTTAAACACGTCTGGTAGTGGATTATCAGGTACCAATTGAAATTTAGTTACTTTTGTATTGATATCATCAATATCCATATTTGTATCACTGTTTGTATCTGATGAAGTATTTAAATCTTTCTTTGATTCTTTAGTTGAAGCACTACTACTGGATTCCCTTTTGTTTTCTGGTGAGCTAGAAGTTAGGCGTCTTTTCTTTTCTTTCTTTTTTGTATTGCTAATCTCATTTGATTCTGTTGAACTGTTTAATTCTTCCCTATTCCTTTCTTTCTTTATATTTAAGTCTCCGTTTTTTCGTTCTTTCTTTTTATCAACACTTGTACTGCTTGATTCACTCTTGGTATCCGAAGAGTTAGAAGTATTTATTTCTTCTTTTATCTTCACTTTATTTTTTTCTTCATTCCTATCTTTTTTATTTAAGAAATTATCTAACTTGTTAACTTTAGACGGGCTAGCTTTAATTTTCTTTGCGGGCGGTTCGTAAGTGTCATTTGCAGTAGCTGCTAATTTATTAAGAAGGGAAACATCCGTTTTTTCCTTAGATGTTTTGTATAAGTGTCTTAGTTCATCCAAGTTCGTAGCAGTCTGCCAATCCTTATCAGTTCTTATTCTCGTTACTCTTGGAAACCTTACTGATATTCCGTCTGCCGTGTGTTGATTTGCTTTTGTCAATTCTGTGCCTGAATGTAAATGAAATGAGTACTTATTAATTTTGTAACGAAAGCAAAGCTTGGTACTGACAGCACCCTCGCCAGTAAATCTTACCCACTTTGAACTTCACTAATTGGGAAAACTGACTTTAATCAATGATAATTTAAAAAAAAATCTGATGATAATGACCTAATTTTTAATAGTAGACTTAAAGTCAATTCTAATTATGATTTACGCATGACTACATAGATTAGTTTAAGATTACATAGCCGTGTAAGAAGAATGTTTAAAGATAGACTGCTGCTGCTGACAGAGCAAAAACAGGCCAAATGTGTGATTTTGATATGAACATTGTAGTAGGAGCACCACACATATTTTTAGTATAAAGAAGCAACGTTTTTTACAAAAATACTGGCCTAGACATACATTTACATTATTTGTTATTTTACTCTTATATACTACATACATAGTAGGAACAAAAAATGTTGAAATGTGGCTCTCTATAGACTCCCTTGGATTTGATAAATGTATTATTCTTTGCTACAATATAGGCTTAAATATATTCCTTGGCTATATAACGGCTACCTACTTTGATATGGAACCCTAAAAATAAGTTTTGTTTACCTGTAATTTCCCAAACTGGTTGATTTTTAGGGTCCGCAGCTACAAAATCAGGCACCAATCCTTTATTACAATCCAACCAGGATGGAATTTTGTTGCTATCCTGGGATATTTTCACCATAAGGGGACCAAGTTCTTTCTGCAACCTTTCTAGTGTAGTATCATCGTGCCCTGTGTGTACTTTGGTAACAGTGACCCATCGATTTTTACGTGTGTCGAGACATCCCATCAAGAATACGGACATCATACCGCCTTTTTTACCAGTACCTAGAATTTAAAAAGGCAACATTTTTTTTATTTTTTGTCATTCATATAATAGAAAGTATTCCACAATATTTATAATTGAACCACTTATTTTGCAATTGACTGTACCACCTAACTGTAGACTGACTAAGAAAGTCAGTCTTTCATGGGCTGCATACAATTATTATTTTTTTATTTTGGCAGGTCAAACATTTATGTTACTTACGATTCTGTTAGCAAATTAATTAATTATGGAATTGCAATAGTCTGAGATATGAACTTGCGTAAAAATTATAAATGTGAGTTTGTTTGTTACCTCTTGACACCTGGTTGTGATAAAATTTAGCATACACATAGCCTTTGGCACAATAGACTTTACTGTGGGAATGCAGGTAAAACCGCGAGATACAACTATTTGTATATGTAACTGTGGTTTGTAAAATATAGCATGAATATGAGTCCTATGACATTAGCCAGAGTTATATGAAAATGAATCACATGACATTGCAATAAGGTTCATCTGAATGCACATATTCTTAATAATTTTAGATTAAATTAAACTTTATTGCAGAGATATGGCTCATTTCGTATCATGGTATATTTTACAAACATTTGTGTGCATGACCATGTCTGTTTGTCCCGAGACTGGGTGTAGTTATCTATATAAGTAAATAATACCGACACCCTCTGCATACCCAATTTCATGAAAATCGTTGGGAGCCGTTTCCGAGATTCAGATTATATTATATATTTATACAAGAATTGCTCATTTAAATAAATAAATAAATATCTCGGTATTATATCAACAACAAAAAAGTAGTATAATATAGTATACCAGTTATCTGGTTTCCATAGTACAAGCCTTCCTTAGTTTGGGATCAGTTAACCATGTGTGAAGAATGTCCCAGCATATTTATTTATTTATAATGAACACTAACCAAACCATGCACCCAGAACAACTAAGTCAGCAGTGTCGGCCATGGCACCATCAAATAGATAATCCTTTTTAACCTTCAACCAGTGTCTCTTGCCAGGCTCATAGGTGGACTCCAGGTCTTTTAGTACTAGCCCTTCTAAACCTAGTTGCAGTACCTGTAAATACAAAAACCTATACTCAAAGATATATTTGACATGATATTAAGATGTTATTATTTTTAAATTTTGACATTTATTACTAGCTTACCCACTTTCTCGGGACTACGGGAAAAAAATAAACTTTGGGGATATTGTAGCTTCCTATAGTGAAAGAATTTTTCGAATCGGATCAGTGACTCCGGAGATTAGCGTATTCAAACAAACTCTTCAGCTTTATTATTAATTATAGATTTCATATACTTTAGTCATGGTCATGGCATATAAGACACAATCACAAATAAAAAAAAATACTGAATTTTTATATGCTAATTTTTTTATGGTTTAATTTGAGAAGCTAGACATACAGTACAACATTAGGAGTTATCTTATTATGGGTAACCTTAACATTCAGAAATGGCTTCAAGTGCATGATAACATTATCAGCATTGATGCTGATTTTGTTATTTACATACTAAACTAATTTAATGTCACTAGGTAAATCTCATAGAAAAAGACACAAGATCAATCATACATCCAAACAATCTATCATAAACAGGAAATTTCATCCAATTACTTATTTTCACTGTCAAATTAATCACCATCAATATTGGTCACAACTATTTTCATAAATGACAATGTTATAAAAAAAAATCTTTAATTAATAGGTAATGCTTGTAAAAAAGGCATGTAATGTGATTGAAATTAGTTTAGTTGCAGTTTTCCAACATAATAGGCATATAGTTACTGAAATATTACTCATATTTACCTGGGCTATCATTTTTGCCAAATCAGCAGGCTTTTGTATTAATTGCTGTTCAGAAAACATCACATGGTTGGTAACTTCCACCATGTTGTCGTAAAGAATTTGCCTTCTCTTTTTAATTGGCAAGTCTATTAAAACCTGACCATTATAAAACAAACAATCAAACACAAATAAACAAACTTGAGCATCTTTGAACTCACTCTGTTTATGGATCCCTAATGTTCCAAACGGTAATGGTTTGCCCGTATTAACATCCACCATCAACACCTCAGCGTCCAAAATCATGTCTACTCCTTTTGGAAAAGCTTGAGGCAAATAATCCTTAAAGTGACTGACTTTATGTGGCATAACTGGTTTCAATGCCCGAGAGAAATATTTGAATTCATTCCCTTTTTTGTGGACTTGAACTCGTTCTCCATCATATTTTATTTCAGAGAACATTCCATTCGGACATTTCTTCATTGCCATCTCAACAGACTTGCATGCTTCAGCTAACATTGGTAAAACAGGGGTCATAAGAGTTATTTTAGCTAGCACACTAGTTTGCGTTGCATCTTTGTGTTTCACTCCGCTATTATTTGACAATACTCTATCTAAGACCATATTTAAATCTCGTGCTGTCTGAAACACATTATATGCATCAGGATGCACACCTTCTAAAATGTGTTTTGGACCAGCATTTATACGCAAATCTCCTTTTATAATCCGAATAAGCATTTTCATGTCATCTAAAGTGCATTTCTTTACAATTTTCTTGAAATGGTAAATCTGTTCTTCTTCTTTTGTCAGTTTTGATAATTCTTCTAGAAAGTTCTCAACTTCATGTATTGTTAAATTGCTCTCACTGGCTGGTTTGATGGATTTGGCCATAGAAAAGAAATGCTGAATTGTGTCAGCTACATCCCCTTTTTCTAAATGTGTTAACATGTCATCATGGTCCGTATGAAAAATTCTAGAAAACAATTTAACTAATTGTTTGCTTTTTAAATTGTAAATTCTTTTTGTAACCTGAGGTAATAGTAATTTACACCATAATGCTAAATCACCTTTAAAAGAATTATCATCAGTTCCTTTTCTGAAGAAATTATTCACGGTTGCAGTTTTTTCCGTATATGCATCTACTCGAGCAATTTTTTTACACAATTTACAGAATGATGAAAACTTATTATCTTCAGTAATGACATCCTTGTCTTTTTTTGGACTTTCTTCTGTACTTGACACAGGTTTGATAGAAACATTTTTTATAATCTTAGCTGTGTATTTTCCACTGTTTTTGTCAGCATATAACTTTTCCATCTCGTTAATTTTCTTTAATAAAAAATCTTGGTCATCCTTGCTCATATTCTCCCAGTTTCCAATATCGTCTATTGAGTCTATACGTTTTGTTGCTGGCCGTTGTTTTAATAATGCATTCATGAAGCAGTCTACATGATGCCATGATTTCATTTGTTGATTCTCACCATATGGACTGGCAACCACTTTGGCTAAGCGCAACTCTCCGCTCTGGCAGTTGCCTTTACATCCTTTACACGATGCTCGGCCTCCTTTCGCTCGATCAACATAAAAAGGTGTTGAATCCGACATGATTTTAGCGATAAAAACAGAAAACCTCTTTGGTTATGTATGTTCACAATTCACATTAATTTTTTTAAAAAGACTACGAGGATAGCCTAAAATATATAATTAAATGTAAAAACAAAGAATATTTATGTTCTAACGTATGAATTTGTAATATGTACTTCATCAAAACAAATAAATTCAAAATAAATTACTGCGTTGATTGATCTGCTGTCTCTGTCTGTAACAAATTAATTACAAGTTTGACACCTGTAGTGTTGTACTATATGATAACAAAGTACTCGTCTGTGTTATATCGATCATAAATAGGTTAGGAACATGAAAATTAAGTGACGATGGTTAATTTATTTTAGCTCGAAATCGGTCCTAACTTCACATTTTGGATTTCTACTTCTGATTTTTGTGAGAGTAATAATTTTTGCATAATTAATAAACTACTACACTAAAAACAATGATGACTTTGACACTAAATTTGTAATCAGAATTTTCCGCACTGCCTTTACGTTACATTAGATAAGCCTTCCAAATAAAAAACCAATAAAATGTATACCTAATCTACTAAATAAGTATTATTTTAGTATAGGAATATTTAAATAATTTGGACACGTTATAACGAAAATTAGTTTGCGATACCGATACCTAATGAATGGCACGGCACTGTAAGCACTATAATTATTGACGTTTCATTTGACGCATGCGCGGAACTCAATGACATGAGCCAGACATATTAATGTGTTACGTTATTAGTTGCGTTCGGAAACTTGCTTCGTTCGAAAAGTATTGGAAAGGTTTTGGGTTTGAAAAGAAGTTATCGAAATTCAATGCGACAACGACAACAATAATAATTCAAAATAAATTTTGAATAACGTATTGAGGTTCTACACAAGTAACCATGATAACTCTTTTTTATTTTTCCAGCTTCATCATGTCACCAAGAGTTCAGCAGCGACGGCACCAAACATGGTACCCTCACATCACCACATTATCCATCGCCGTATCCACCGAACACTCACTGCCACTTCGAGTTCTTCGGAAGAGGAAAGGAGAGAGTTAGATTAATATTTCAAGACTTTTATTTGTACAAATCTACTGATGGATCTTTAGAGTAAGTATCTTGGAATTATTTATTCTACCTACTTATTAATAAAAAAACAACATTAGGTTTAATTCAACCCTGATTTACCCACGTTCTTTTTAGGGTTCCGTACCCAAAGGGTAAAACGGGACCCTATTACTATAAGACCTCCGCTGTCTGTCGGTATGTCCGTCTGTCACCAGGCTGTATCTCATGAACCGTAATAGTTAGACAGTTGAAATTTCCACAGATGATGTATTTCTGTTGCCGCTATAACAACAAATAGGGGCTTCCATACAACAAATGAGATTTTTTTGCCGTTTTTATAGATAAGGGGTACGGAACCCTTCGTGGGCGAGTCCGAATCGCACTTGGCCGGTTTTTTTATAACTTAGGTAGGTATCCACTATAGAACGGTTTAAAAAAATTCTAAGTAGGTACACCAAGGGCATCGCAGGTAGAACTGCTGGGCGGAAAGCCAGTTTTAAAATAAAAACTTTTTTTTAACAAGGATGTAAGTAAGTAAACGATGATGTCGTTCACCGAAGAGAGAGATACGACTCGTGAGGATTACATCTATGGACATACGAATAACATTACATCCTGTTGCTGTAGCAATCATATCTGATTTCAAGATTCATTCATTAACTTCTGCTCTCAAGACGACAGCAAAAATATGTAATCATTTATGGAAGGCATATATAAGTAGCAGTATAATGTGATGTCGAATAACTAAAGTTAATGAATGAATCATGAAATCAGATATTATTTGCTGATCTGTCCATGCTAATATATTTATGCTCGTGACTGTACAGTCGTCCCTATACTTATCTATTGTAGGTATAAGTATATATCTATTGTATGACTACATTCAGGTTTTAATTCTGGCTCAGCTAAATCCAATTCCGCTTACACAAATATGCTAATTGAATTTCCGTTTTGAATTTCAGATGTACAAACGTGGATTCACTGCAAGCATTCATCAATGTAGATGGAAGATTAGAAAAAGTCGAGACATTTTGCGGTATCGACCTCCCTAAGCCAATTATGTCGAATGGACCGAAATTAATGTTGGAGTTTAGGGGAACGCAGTCATCAAGATATTCGAGAGGATTTAAGATATCGTACTCATTTGTAGAAAGTAAGTTCCTGATTTTTAAATATACCTACTTACATAAATAAATCATGAATCTTTCTAGAAAAAGATTATTTTTTTGCCTTTACTTTTGTATAACCTACCTATTACCTAACCAAAGTAAGATGGCATCGAGCTTCTGCCTCTAACTTCTGAGCTCATATCGCTTCCTATCTCTTATTTTATTTCCATTCAATACCTACATTAACTTTAACACTGAATTATGATCGCTAATCTGATAAGAAAATGGTTTATTATCGATCATCCGTGCACTAATCAAGTTGGTAGGTACCTTATAGTACCTACATGCACTGATGTCTTCTGGTTCTGGCATTTGAGAGTATGAGAGAGCCTTTGTAAGGTGACGGTAGCCTTTTAGGTAGCCGCAACTGCTAGTCAATAAAAAAATAGAATAAGAAAATTTATTTCGGGGGAGATAAATCGATCTAGCTGGGTTTCATTTTTAGAAAATGACGTTTTAATATAAAAAGAAAACGAGCAAAGCTCGGTCTACCAGGTACTCTGTCTTATACGAGCAACGGTGTCACTGCTGTTGCGATACTCCTGTCCAGAAGGTTTTTTTTTCAATTGAATCCTACATTGACTTTTATACTTTGTTTCAGATTTCGGTATCAGTTCAGGGAGACAGCTGAAGGAATTTCCGTGCGCGTTCGTGTACAATAGTAGTGAATACCACAACGGTACTTTTGCATCACCGAACTCACCTGGACCGTACCCACGTGATACAGAGTGCACATATTTTTTTCACGGCGGGGAGACGGAAAAAGTTCATCTTCACTTCACCAGTTTTGATGTCGAGGGAGTGCTGCCGTAAGTATGAATTCTTAAATTCTACAAGGTCCTTCGTATTCATCTTATAATTTTGGTAATGTCTATCTTAGGTGAACAACAACTAAACTGCGATTGTAATTACTTCTCATAATAATTAATCGTTTGAAATTAGTCATCGGAATAAAAAAAGATTGACAATACCAAAATTTTAAGATGATTACGAGGGACCTCGTAATGGGAATCGGAGATAGACAATCGCCATGCTGGACCTGCTCCGGTCAGGTTATCACTATCATCTGTTTAGTTACGAAAATAAAACTCCCAGATTCTCTGGTTACAAGATTTTTGGATATCTACCATATTGTTGTTGACAATGATCCTAAAATTTTGTACCTAGCAGTTTTTGAGAATTTTAGGTAGATTTCTAGGTAGGGTTTAACACAGTATAAGGAATGTCGACAGACTTTCATACAAAGTAGGTAGGTACTTATAAAATTATGTGAATTCTATTACAGATGCGAGGCCGTATCGGCGAGTGATTACGTCGAATTTTCAAACTATATGACTGAAGACAATAGATACGGTAGATACTGCGGCCACATGAAGGAGTTTCATGTAGAGTCCGAGAGGAATTTCTTCAAAGTTACATTTCGATCAAACGATCGATTAGATGGTACAGGTTTCAAGGCCATCTATCAATTTTTAGAAGTTACTGACGAGTATCGAGCTCCGCCAGTAGAAGATAAGGCTTCAAATTCTTTAAGTATGTAATTTTATGATTATTTAGCGTTCCATACCCAAAGAGTGCCAACGGAACTCTAATACTTTGGCACTTTTTGGGTACGGAACCCCATAAAAGTACAAATACAAAGAATATTCGGATTCAGCACATTTTGACAGTTGTTTAGACAAGACGCCTACGTAGCGACATCTGGCATCAGGAAAAATATCGGAAACCCTCCATTACGGCATGATTAAAAACAGACGCCGCGGTTTCAATTGTATTCCCGGGATGAAAACTACCCTATCTATGTCCTATTCTAGGCCCTTTGTACACTACTGTAAGTGAGAACCTTGCTACTTTGGTACATTTAAACTATAGTACCTACCTATAGCAGAACTGTCCCCCAATGCTGTACCCGCGTTCGAGATAAGAATGCAACCCATAAGAAAAAAATCCTATCAGTGAAATATTCTTTTGAAACGGATCGGTGGTTCCGGTGCTTCCCTCCCCATACATACAATTGCACAAAATTCGTACTCTAGCTATATATATATTTTTTATACCTTTGTTTGACCACAATCTCGCCATGATCAGTGTTGATGTGACCTATGTGTTGTAAGCACTTTAAACCTAGAAGGGAACTGATTCTCAATTGGAGCCGGAAATATTTTCTTGTTTTTTAACTATTTAAGCCTATGTTTGAACTTTGACCACAATCTCAACTATGATTCTTGATATATTTTTTTTTCCACAGGTATACTTGGATATTTTCTTCTGCTGATCTGCCTCGCAATCCCTCAGCTACATCATGAAATATATCATTAATATAAAGTGATATTAGATTAAATATAAAATAGTCTATGATCCTGTATATTTTGTATGATAGTCTGTGCCATACACTTGTAATTATGTAGATGTGCAATATTTTCTATAAAATCGCGTTTTAAGTTTATCCTCTATTAATAACTAAAGCAATACCATACAAATCACAATAAGATTTACTCGTAAAGGCACATCATGACAATGAATTAAATAATTGGAAATTAACTATCTTGTTTTTATTTTAAATTTTAAATAGTAGTGGATTTAGATACAAATAATACCTACTTATAATCTGATTCTGTCTATCTAAAAATGCATAAGTATTATAAAGAATGATCCTGATCCGCTTACATCTAGTGGAATCCAGAATGGCCATATTAGTGGCCTTGCAGTGAAATTACAAGCAATTACAATGAGATTTACTAATAAGGCAACATCAAGACAATGACAATGAATTAAATAATTGGAAATTAACTATCTACGATAGTTCAATGATCGTTGTCAAATTATTAACCAATACAATTGCATCAAACCGACGAGATATAAATTTTGTGCATTTAAATTGGCAAATAATTTGACAACGATCATTGAACTATCGTGTATCGTTTTTCGGAGTAAGCCTTTTGTTTTCAGTGTATCATTAGAGTCGTATTATACGTAGGTATTTAATTTACAGTTTAGAGATAATCTACTAAGTACTGCTGAACTACAAATCCATAAAACTTGAGTCGCTTATATCCAGTGGAATACAGAATACCCATATTAGTGTCACTGCTATTCAGTGAAATTTTAAGCATAGCCTGTCTGTACTACTCATCGAGTATTTTATCAACTCGGTTGCCTGCTATTTCGATTGTTTTGTAAATTATATTTTTAAATATAATTTAAAAAAAAAAATATTTATTTAGGTAATAAAAAAACTGTACCCCATCATCGGCATCGGGAACCGGGTTCAAGCTGCCGATGGTCAAGGCTCCACAGAGAGGAACCTCCACACAATACTTGCCGTCTCCAGGAGCACTGCCTTCTGAATATGGCCAGCCAGGCAAGGGCCAGGTCTTAAGATGTTTATTATTATTAATGATGGCCGTTCATTAGTAAACCATCGTTTTAAGACTGAGGTATTCTGGACGAGAAGATATAAATATTATGTCTTGCACCCAAATCCTGCCCAGTTAGGTAAATCTGATCCATCAAGCTGGACTAGTACCTACCTACTAGCGTTCTCAGCAGTCAATAACGTTCAGTGACATAATCATAAATGTTATTTCGCTTTACTATCTAATTAGTAGGCAAACCCTAAAGCCTGGTACCTAATGCTTGTTATAAAGCTTGGTAGGTAGGTACCTAGTTACCATTAGTTAGTTCTTCAATCGACCGTCGACAGGTGTCGGGGCGCCACAATCACTCGGTGCGTAGGTAGGTACTATATTCACTCTACTCTATGTATGTGCGCCTCCCACTCCCACTCGACCAACTTTACAGCTTACGTCAAATCGAGTTCGTTCGCCGTTCTCTTTGGTGCCGGTTGGTTGTCGGTGTGTTGTTTGAATTTCGAACCCGCGAAACTTTTTTCTGCGAAACAAACAGGGATGTGACAGTTTTTAAATAACAGGATACTAGTTCGTTGAGTGCGTATTTTTGTGAAACTAAGATTTGTTTTACTGTACAAAGTGTTGGATTGGTGTGGTACAGTGTGTTGTGGTCACAGGTGTCACATTCCAAGAGGGACGCGCCGCCCGTCTCGCAGCCTCCGTACTTACCCGATACAGAAGGCAGGTGGGTCCGCTAGACAACCCTATTTAATGTAAGTACTTACTTACATTATTTATGTACCTACCTACTTTATAAGTTTATATTGTTTGTGACAAACAGTAGTACAAAATAAGTGTGGGTAGGTAATATAGGTAGTTAGAAGGTAAAACCCCCACCTAAATTGATAAATTTTAATGTAAATATTATTGGACAAGAAATATGTCAGCAAGTGTTTTTTTTTATTTAAGTATATCTTAGGTACCTACCTCGGTAGGTAGGTATATTCAATGTTTAATTTCCTTACTTAACTACAGTTATTTTTTGTGAGACTACCTAACAGAATACTCGTAGTTAGTGAAAATTACAGTTTTTTTACAGGATAAAGTACCTACCTAACATTTTTATCTTAGGATTATAAAATAAACTATAAACTAATTAAAATAAAAGGAGTAAACTAAATGAAAATGAATAATTCGTTTAAAATTATTAAAATCTATACGGCATGTCATAAAGGTGCACGCACATAGGTACATTTATCCGCGTCAACGTCACGTCACGCACGACACGTTACGTCAAGACACCGTTCGTCAACCTGTCACGCACGGTCTTCTGGTTTCCATAGTACAAGCTCTGCTTAGTTTGGGATCAGTTAACCTTGTGTGAAGAATGTCCCAGGATATTTATTATTATAATTTGCAAATAATCGAATGGCCACCATTGTAGATAATAAAAATATATTTGCAATTCGACGAATGGTACCTAAAAAATTGGAATTAATGAAGAATATTGAAAAATTGCAGTCTTTCTCGGCGAACCATTTTATATTTTTTGACGTAACTGATCGGTGAATTGAATAGTGTGTGTGTTAAAGCACCTTAATATGTGATACACTATTGAATTCATCAAACCAAAACAAGTTGATACCATAGAATAAACAACTAGCCCGTTAGATCAATAGTTGCATCATAATTCAATTGTCTGCTGTTTATAAAAAAAAGTTGTTTATAAATAGGGAGTATTTGATGTTGCTATATAAGCTAATAGATATTAGGTGTTATATCAGTCTCTTCAATACCATGTGACAGAAAGAAGGTAGTGCTATAAACTATTTACAGGGTGATTAAGTGCTTCGTACTTTATGAAATTTTAATTCCAATTGGATAGCATCTGAAGGTAAGATGTTTGAAATTATTTTCAGCAGAGGTTTATTATTTCCAAATACATTATAAAGCGCAAGCACTGATGCGATAACATTTATTCAAATTTGTATTCAAATGGAAACTAGTTTATTCAGTATTATTATTGACATTAAAACGATCTTGAATCTCCAACCAATGATAGGTCACGAACCAAGCAAAATTCATGTTATCTAAATATAATTTTATAGAACCACCTTTCGCTGATAATGCGAATTGGGATGTAAAGTGGTGCCCTTGGATTGATTTTTATTTGGCACCACTGACAATCCTATTCAAAAATACTTAAAAAACATAATTACATTGATAGGGTAGGATATCTTTGGGTTTATGCATGTCTTTTTTATCGCCTTTATTAACATAATTATATATAAAAAAAAACCTAACAAAGTTGACAAATAGTGAAATTAAAATTTGCCAAGATAAACAAAAGCATTTTTTTCTACTGTTTTTTATATGAATGAGCTTTTATCAAAAACGCAACTTTACATCGTAAGCTCCTGCCAAAAAGTAGATAGGTATCTAATCTTCTTCGCTTCTACTCGACTCCCATACATTATTCGTTGCTAGTGATTTATTACATGTGAATCCAGAATAGGTACTATCTATTAATATGGTACTGTACTGTTACAATATTACGAAGTCTTGCGTATAAAATCTATAATTTATTTACTACCTATCTAAGCTCGCCGATGCTATTACACAAATTCCTAAAGGAAAACGTCTAATACAGAGTTTAACAGGAAGTACCTAATGGATTGCGCTTCAAACAGGCGCACTAGAAATTTTATTGATGTTATAGTGCTGTAATAAACCTTTAATTCAATAGCATAAAGGTTATAGTTGATTGCCTAGATTACTCTAAGGAATTATTAATAAAAATATTCGCTCACGGCATTAAATAATTACAGCTATAAAGAAGTGTTTATTGGTAGTAAAAATAAGAAGCAAAATTTAATTAACGAGATCATTTACTCTGCGTTTTCTGCTGACACTTAAAAAGCACTTAGTAGTTTATTGTAGTTCAACCATCTAGCCTTCATATTTAAAAAGGTAGTATTGTAGTTTATCACCACAACTACAAAAAAATCATAAACTGCCAAAACAAATGATCTTATTTCGACACTAGATATTTTATTGCATAAATGACTACAAGCTCATTAGAAATAAGGTACTAAACACCACTAAAACAAAGAATAACATTGATAATGATAAATTAATTGTTAACAATAATCTATAGTTAATATCATGTTACACGACCAATTTAGCTTGTAAAATACGTCGGTACAATTATTGTTCTGTCATATAAAGGCCAAGTAGTGAGCCTATTTTTGAAACGGTGCCCTTGCACTACATTCGACACTACAAACTGGCTTCGTGATTAAATAACAATGTGGATGATTATCAATTCGATTCTAACACTTACACATTCGATACGGATTATACGATATGTAGAATTGAAGCTTTTCGCTCACGGTCAATACAAAGTCCGCATAGAACTTGTATTGTCAGTTGATGTGGGTCGTATTTTGTTTCCTTACGTTGATTTAAAAGCACCAGTAATGTTGTTACATTTGCAGCTTCAAAATGTTACGGATGACATTTCATCGACCTGTCAACTATCTTTTGTTTCGTCTAATTCGACAGATTTGTATGGAGTTTCGTGATATAGCCCACTTTAGATAGTTGATGAAATGCTATCCGAAAAATATAAAGCTGCAGGTGTGATAAAATTAACCCTACTGAAGAATCCAACTTGCGGAAAGCTCTCCAGGATGATGGGATAACGATTTTCCTCTTTCAAGTTAAAGATCTCTTTGTTAGACTGATGGTAGTTAAATATTTTGTTTAAGACGAGGTGATGTCAGCTTCCTATATAATCTACACCATAGAACTTGAATATCATTCGTCATTAAGTTACCAGGAAAAGGCGAGGCAGAAGACAAGTTTCTGTTGTAACAATGACGTCATTAGAGAGTGAGCTAAGTTTTGTAGCTTAGATGAGTTCATTGAAGGGCAGAATAACTGAGAAAACTTAGAACAAAAAGTTTAAAGTCGTAACAAATAATTGTGGACGCAATATCAACTTTATATCATAACGAACTCTACCATTTTAACTCATTGGATAATATCTGAGTAAGCGAGTCCACAAATCTCCATTTACGTCTGTAACCGGGCAACTGATATCATCAAAATACCAAGTTAAAGCAAAAATGAATAAAATAAAGCCCTTTTTGTGTTGTGGAATGCAATTGAGAGAAAATGTGGTAGTTTTTACATATATTGTTGCACGTTTCTGGTGGTTACCCAATGAAGGCATTTTTTTTAGATTCTTGGCGTTTGGCGAAAATGTTACGTATTCTTAATTTTTCGTGAGTGTTTCTTTTTTTTAAAAGTTAGTTAGAGGTGGTTCTAGTTATTTTAGTTAAATCTTTTAACAGAATTCAAATGACTATATCATTATTGTTGAATACTTGTAGATGTCACCCGTCAAGACTTATTCGCATATGTCATGCATTTGATTCCAAAGCTGAACAAACATTTGTCTATTTGTCCTGAGTCTAGGTTTAATCATCTATTACAGTATGTATATAAAAAAGTTGTATAAGCACAAAAACTGCTTAGTTTACATTGGGATCAAATGGCACTGTGTGAAGAATGTCTCTAGATATTATTGTACCTACAATAGTTTAAAAAAGATTAAGGTTCAATTCTAGAACTATATTAAGCAAATGCAATGTTCGTGTTACCTTCCCACGAGAATCATTACTGCGATAGTTAAGATATCTCTATTATCGTAAAAAGTCCAAAGAAATGTTCTAGTTGAAGCAGCACTATCTCGGTTTTTAAATAGAATGAATATGTAGATTAATACTAAAAGCATAGAGAAATAAAACAACATGGGAGTTGGAAAAAACTTAAAGAATTTTTATTTCATGCTTTGTTTTATTCATGTCAAATGTATTTCTGGGGTTGTTTAATTTTAGACCCTACTTTGTTTATGTCCATTAAAACAGATAAATAGTATTAGTAGATATATTTTTTTTATTTATTTCTAGCTTTATAATACTAACTTATTTTGCAAGAAACAATTTAAAAATAAATACTTATTTGCCTTGCCACTAAACATAAAAAATGTTATTGGCAAATAATACTCTCTGCTCGTGAATAGGTAACGATTTTATGAAAATCTGGTGTAGGTAATATTAAGCTCTATTGTAGAACTTTTGATACAATAAGTTACACAAGGTAAACTATGCCGTTTATCAAAAACAAGTAAGTCCTAGTTTAATTTGTTCACAATATTGTTGTTGGTAACAGTTTGCTAATTTATGAACTTCTCGATGTAAACATCAAGAATTGCAATCGAATTGTTTTATCTCAACTTAAAGTAATCAAACCTGTTGGGGAATGCAACTGAGGCCGTGTTTAACAACCTTTTGTAAGTAGGACGAAGGACCTAATTTATCCAAAGTGACAGGTATGAGAATTCAGACAGATTGTATCCAAGCTGCTAAGGCACACGAATCATGAGGACATTAGATGACAAATTGGGTAATTAATTTGGAATCACGACGTTTTGTGTATGGTATACAATTTCACACTTATTCCTGTGATTTAAGGTATATCTTGTTTTACCAGAGATTTGAACAGAATTAGACGGTATTGTAGTTTTTGAAATATAATTTCCTATTCTTAGATAAAGGTTACGTATCTGGATAAGATTACTTTGGCGATAAAGCAGTCTCAATTGTAACTTATTATTATTTTACTACTTCTACTTTCTCGTATTATATTGGGCAGATATTCCAAAGATGTCTTGTGAAAACAATTAGGTATTCAACAATAGGATAATATGTTTAATTGTTTCTTCATCATTCATTAAGCATCTATCGTAGTGAGCCGCTTCAATCATAGATCACAATCTTTTGCATTTGTGTTCTTTGTTTCTATGATTCTAACTTTTACTTTCCATTTTATTGTTTCGTCTCATAAGATTCAACAATTTTATTCAAAATTAACTTTGAACTACATCAAGCTGAATAATGGTTCGCTATTGAAATCTAACACGACACGACTCCTGATTTCAATTGTACTTTATAAATCTTATAGTTAGAGAGCATGTTGTGTTTGCTCGCAGTTGTTGGGAGCGGCTTACCTTTGGAACGAGGTCGGTTAATGTTAATGCTCCTGCAACGGCTTCTACCTTAAGTTTTGTATTAACGTCTATAGTTCGTACACTTTTGAATTACCCTGGCATTTAATGACTAATAACTGGATTGCAGCTATTAGGTATACGTAATTTATTAGCACCATATATATTAAAGTTAGTAACATAGCCACATTAAAAATAAAATGTTTTATTTGGTCGTTTTGTTTTTGATTGCAAAAGAGTTAAGTTAATATTTTACGTCAACAACATACATGTACAATCATAAATTCCTCTGTTGCTTGCTCAGCTTGCAGATGGCAATAAGGTTTATTAAAATAGCTGTTATTTCACATCAATCTCAATAAACTGCAGTCTAATGGCGGCGGTGGAACGCAAGTGTCAATGCTGTCACAATATTTGCGAGTGCGCGTGACTTTGGTTTAAATATTACAAGTAATAGCAACGATGATGTAAGCAAAGTAAATTGAATGCAGTTTATAGATAATGCCATAGATCCAGCTAACATGCTATTATTTGAGACATTTATGGTTATAATCGACCTAATCAGGCATTTGACGTAGGTGGCAATAACATTACGCCTGTACGCTTTATAAATGGAGAAAATATGCCAGAAACTATTAAAAAAATTGGGAAAAATATAGTTCATCTATTTTATCTTGTAAATTAGTCTATAGTAGTAATTGATACTTATCAAAGCTATTTTCCAAATATTCCTGGTTGAGAAATCAATTAATTTATGTATTACTTACAGTTCATTAGTGGAAACTGAAATAAACTAGGCGACCAAGTTTGTTACACAAGTTACACCTAAACATAAAGTAAAAAAAAAAACCATAAATAGTTTCAAATAAATCCTATTATATAATTCTTCTTAATTTTAAGACGTTAACATAATAGTGACACCTTACAGATCTGATTTCAAAGGTAGGCAAGCACGACAAAACACTTGTTCATCAAAATGACCTCAATTCAGTGGTATGTATTAAGTAAACGTTTACGCATTACTACCAAATTCTAGATGACTGTAGTTTTCTTTCGTTTAGTGAATTTTAACGTTAACTCTTAAAGTTTGTTTTTAATTATTGATCTTATCGATACATGGAATGCGCAGACAATCGTGATTGTTGTCGACCTTAACACCGAGCGAGGACATGTAGTGGTGTGAGGGTATACTTTTACTTAAGAATTCTTGTTAGTTTTATAGACGCGGTTTGAATTTTAACTTTATTAAAATGTATCAAATTACATATTATCGCAATCAGCAATCTCATAGTCTGTACGAGATATATATTTTGTTCTTGTCTTTGAGTGATAGGCTTTCTAAAAAGTTTTTAAGGTCGCATTCTCTATGGTAATTTAAATCAGGTAATTTAATAAATGAACCATCTAGTTAATAATGTGAATCATCAAGTGCCATTATAAAATATATATACCAGTATAACATATAATATATGCATTCCAACACGTAGTGTAAGTAAATACATATTTCTGTTCCAAAAAGGTCAGCTTACACAAATATTGCAATCACCTGTGTAAATTTTTGCGCCTTGTCTATCCCAACCACATATATTGTACCGGTTTCGTGACTCGCGCGTCCTTAAATGCCATATGCACAGTACATTATTCCAACTTATTGACAGATTGACAAATGAATTGTATTAAATTTGCATCGCAGTTTTATTAGCAGTTCTTACTTTCAACATCAATTAATAACGTATTCACAGTATAGCTTTAACTCATTCGTAAACAAGAATAGAGATACAAGAGCCTTGAAACTAAGAAAAAATACACATCAAAGGTATTGATGAAAAAAAAGTAAGATGGAGACGCCAATACCATTCAGTTTTTTTTCCTCGTGCAAATGATTCATGCGGTGCTATTCAATGCTTTTTGAACGGCAAACTTATTGCTTTACCATAATCGACATAGCCTCTTACAGCCTTGCCTGTGCCAACATCTATTATTCCCTAGCCAATAGTTCTTTGAAGTATTTCAATGAAGCATTTAATAAAAAAAATATTAGTACCTAACTATTTAATTGGGCATAAAACCTTACCTGGCAATTTATTTGCTTCATCCAATGTTAAAAAGTATCATGATAGTCACTCTGGATCGTGATGAAATGGATGGCATCTTTCCGATTGTGTTTTCTGTCTCTTTCTTTTTCTTTGCATTACCTATAGTATTGTTGTTCTTCTCTGATGTCTTTTGATTGGGACATCAACCTGTATACCTGTTTCATCGAGAGATAAAAGTAAGATAATAAGTTGTTTCTAAGCCACAGATAATTTAATTTTACTTAACTTCATAAAAATGCGCCAAGTATCGTAAGTAAGCTACTTTAGTGTTTGGAAATTTCAATAAGCTTAATTTATTATGTAAAAATATTTTTCCATGGGAATTCTTAGTGCTCGTAATGGCATTTTTGTGGCTTAATTAATGAGTTCTTTTCACACTGAGTTGGACCCTTTGTTTCCATTTGATGTCGGTTTATTGTTTGCTTCGCCTCTATTCAAAAGATTACAATATACATATGTTATAGATGTGTGTCTAGTTATTATGGTACCATCATTAATTAATCTGGTATAATAAAGAATTGGTACTTCATGTTTCATTTTAAGTCTTCTCTTGAAATATTAGTTCGGTATTGTTCTTAGCTAACTAATTTATAGGACCATAACTACGGTTATTATAATTTTTCCCCCGTTAGGTTTTAGACTTAACTTATTCTGCGTACTTAAGTACATAATTAACATTTTTATTATCATCTTCACATCACACGAGCCAGCTTCATTGGTACAAATTACTCAACATGATTTTGAAAATGCTTTCCAGTAACTTACAGACTCTAAATTTCCGCTGCATGCGAAACTTTTTGGTCCCCAAACTAGTGTTCAACTGTTTCAGAACCATTGTATGTACCAACTCTTTTTACTACTACTATTCGAGACGAACGATTGAGATAGCTACAAAAATAATAATTGGATGCCTGGCTGCACGAGTAATGTCCTCTTAACACTGACGACAAATGACGTTTCAGTTCATCGGACATGACCGCCGCCCGTCTCGACCAAGTCGTTCGGTCTTCATTAGTCTTGTAGACTTTAGAAGAGTTATGGAATTGGCTGAAAAATTAAGTTTCTGAGACCGTACAAGATGTTATTATCTACGTCGCCGTTTTCAGTGGATTTTAAACAGAAACTTTATTATATTTACATTTATTTTATGTTTAATATAGCGTATGCTGATACAAAATACCATATTATTTATATCTCAGAATGATGGATTCTTACAATAGGTGTACCTACCTACTTAAAATATATAAAATATGGGATTCTGTAGATAGGTAGGTACGTACATACTTATTGATAAAGTACGGAACACATTTTTTTGTCAAAGTCATCTGTCCCTTCTTAGACCGCAAAATGCTTCATCCTGCGGCTTCTTTGAATGCGGCTGCGCAACGTGCCGTATCGTCCCCTCTTGCACCTGTCTACTTCACCCCCTCCGGATCCACGACCGATCGTCTTTTGTTTGTTAAACGCACTACAAAACCAACACGGAATACGGCTCGGTCATGTTTGAGTTTTGTTCTTTTTATGAATCTACCACTTCGGTCATTGTTAGAACAAATAAAAGGTGGTCCAGATAGGCAACTCTGTATGCAACGGTTAGGTACTGTTGCAATAATTGTCGCTTGTTGCATGATGTAATCATTTTGGGAGACCACAACATTTTGTGTAGGTACTGTTAATACGTTTTTGGTTGCCTAATCTTTAATAAAAAGGTTTATAAGCATTTGTATCGGTATTTGGCAATATGTGATATTATGATACGATGATTAGATGATATTATGATATTTAATGACGAAATTTGAAATGGTTCTAAATCTACTAATTAGCAAAATTAAAGTATAAGCCTCCAATGGCTTTATTCACACCAAAGTATAAGCCCGTGATTATTAGTGTTGCTTGATAGTAGTGCACAGAATTAGAGATTTGAGTGTCAAGAGAGGAATATAAAATATGCTGTCAGTTTATTTGGAATGACCAACTTTAATTCCAATATTAACGATATCTTTTTCTGTTTGCCCTATAATTCTCTCACATTAGGCCACTACTACACATTTTACTTCGAATCATTACTATTCAAGTCTTACGTAACGCATATTCTCTTGCAAATCTACGATATCATCAATCTATCGTCCAAAAAAGCTTCCATTCACGACTCTAATATCATACGCATCATCAACAATATCCTCTGCATTCATCTTATAGTATTTTAATGCCGTCTGTTCACATGTTCCATATAATCCGTATCCCACGTTTGCACTTGTATTATAAGCTCAGTATCCATCAATCTTGCCCACGGTGTAACAATGGGTTCATGTCGCGAACCGTTTTAATGCATATGCGTCGCGTTGCGAATCTACCATACCAAATATACTCGTGTAAAAAGTGCTTTAGAATAGTTTGATGCACAATGACTTTCGATTTTGTTATTATCCATTTAGTATTGTGCTTTAAATGGTGTGTGAAAGCTTTGTTGTTAAATAAGGTGTTTGTTGCTTTTGTAGTAAGGAAGTTGAGATCCCTGAAGTCGGTGTTGAGATTAGTCTGATTTATTTATATTATTTTGTTAAAAAACAGTTTTTGTAGCTACTACTATACTTCAAATATTATATTGTATGAGTCGTACCAAAAATTAAATGATATTCTCCATACGGGCTTATAAGTTTCTCTTATCCCTTATTTGTCTATTAAATTCTAATAGTTATATGTTGTAAGTAAAATAAACCCATTAGCCTATAGTATGTAACTATGCTAACAAGCATTATCTAAATGATCAGTTTTGAAATTGCTAAAGCCATTTGAATAAATTTGTAATTTGCGTTCGTTATCGTTTACACTCAAATTAAAAGCACGTGTTTAAATGTTTTTTTAAATACCTGCATACTTATTCTAACTTACTTTCACTACTAGTAAGTTACCTATGTTCCCGAAGGATCTGGATTTACAAATATTCTGTCTTACTCCCCCGCATAATCTAGGTATATATGTGCCTAATACACAAAAATCTATTACGCTTATATGGAAAAAACTCACATTAGCATCCACATTTCTAATATAGAAGGATAGTATTATAAAAATCACCTTTAAGATCTTCAACAAGGTCCTCAATTCAGGTTTTGACATAAAAAAAATAACTTAAGGAATTTTAGAATCGAACAAACGTGAGCTAATAATTGTTTAAAAATTAATTATAATAGCACGAAAATGAATATTGACCTTTTGAGGATAACCATCAAATTAAAAAAAAATAACATCAAAAGAAGCAGACACTGATGTCATGCACTTAAAATATCGCTGGAATAAAAAGGATACTATTTTGATACAGGTAGGTATCGTATCGGAGACATTAAAATCAAGTCGTGTTGATAACAACGGATTCTTACATTTGAATGGATGCAATGCCTTTGTTTAGTTATCTCACGAGTTGCGTATAACGGAACGTTACAGCTAAATAGTAGTTAAGATACGTCACTACGTGCGAATATCCGCCAAGTCTACATTATTTGTTCGTGAGAAAGCAAATATTTCATTCAATCTATGCTAAGTGATTCTATTTGCATGACTCATATTGTGTATAAGAGTGACATTAAATTCGAATTAGGCACTTATTTGGTTTTCGTATTTTTTGTTGACAGAGTGCCAAACAACGTACCTATTAATATTTGACGGAGCTAAAAGAAATAGGACCTCCTCCTTTTTTATTAAATTAAAGTTAGACATACATAATTATATGGTATCGAAATAATTTTATAAATTCGTGAATCTAGTGGGCAAGCTTTGGTACGAGTGTTCCTATATGTACTTGCACGCGTTGCTTAATAATCAAGCTATCGGTAGATCTAAGATCTAATATAGCAGGTATAATACAAATTACGATTAAAATAATATTACCAAATAAATGCTTTATTGTGATTTGTATAGAGTTTGTAAGATTTTATTGAACCTTTTATTTTATTGGGTTGATATAAAAAAAACTTCAACCTTACCGGACAAAATAAAATCATAGTCAAAACTTCTTTTTCGTAAGTCAAAATAACTAACAAATCGTTAAATTAACGACTTAGATTATTATCACGGTTTTTAACGATTAATTGCTATCTAAACCAACAATAAAAGATGGCGATTCGTAAATGGTGAAAGTTTTGTTTCTGTGTGAAACGTCAAAGTGTCACAACTTGGCCCGAAAACTCCCGCACAATAAATAATTCAGTAACTTGATTGAATAAATCACGTCAAGTTGCATAAATCGATTGTGAATTTTGTCGACCTTTAAGTTCACTTTCCTTTACAACTCATACTACATTTTACATGGATGATTTTATAGTCCTGCCGTTAAATATTGATATTCAAGTTATAAGGATATCCATATTTGAATATATTTATAGTTAATTTAGGTAACTCGTTATATGTAATATATTATTTTATTTTATTGGGCAATGTTTTTCTTTCTGACACAATATACACAATTTAGTTTTATTTGCTTTCTTGTCCTTAGTGTTATCTTATTAGAATATTTTTTATAGTTATGTATTCGTATGATGCCATATAAATAACTAATATATTTGAAGCACTCATGATTCATTGCTAGATATTTTTTTAAATTATATTTTACGTCGCATCACGTATATTTTTCAAAATAACACGTCACATTATTGGAATTCCGTGATAATAAAACTCCAATAATGCCCCTAGTACACGATACGTCTAATAGAGTTATTATTAGACATCATCAACGTGCATTGTTGCGTATATAATGATAAGTTATGTAGAAAATTATCGTTACAATCGACGATTTCGTAAGCCACCAAATGATATGTCAGTTTATGTGCGTGCTTTTGTAATTTCCTTGCAGGGAAACCTATACTTGCATTTTTATTACCCTTTCATGACTTAGGATAGGCTCGATTTTGACTACAATTTCACTAATTGTCAAGTATAGGTACCTGAACACTAAAGGTACTTGTTTCTACCACAAATGCTTTATTTAGTAAGTGTAGTGTACCATTCTTGTTGGTGATTCTATTAAATAAATAAATAAATTAAATACTATAGCTGTTTCTCTCAGTTTCACCACAGTCTCTGGAATGAAAAGTAGCCTATAGCACAATGTCGTTCAAATAATTTAAAGTTTGGCTAGAAATACGTCATTCATAATTATTCTGTTGATATGCTTACAAGGTGTCTGTCTATACATATTAATAAAGGTGAAGAGATTTTTTGTTGGAATGCGCTAAACAGAAGAACTTATCAGATTAGAAAAAATATTATGGAAGGTTATAGGCTATATAACATCACGCTACGGCCCTTAGGAGCCAAGCAAAAAAAAATAACGCTAAGCGAGAAAGATGTAATAGCGCGGGCGAGCGATGCAATGCGACAACATCATTAAAATCACACACAATCGTGTATCAAGAAGAGGAAGACCATCTTTATCTAGAACGTGTTAAATGAACTACCCTCTATTTATAAATTGCATTTATTTGGGAGGACGAATGAGGATTCATCCGGCACCAACTTAGGGTATACGCGTGATAACCAGTTAATCAACCACCTTATGTCTGTGGCTTTCAAACGAAGGTTACTAGCTATACATAAAGCAAAGAATAAATAATATATAGGACATAAAGCAAGAAACTGACTACGCAAGGGTGATAAATAATTTGCCTCATCACTTCTGAAGAGTCACAACACATTCATATTAAATGTCCAAAACATGTTCATTAATTTAAGCTTTCCAGATGATTATAATATGGATGGTAAGATTTTCTGAACTTGAATGCTTCAGAATTTTAGTGAACAGCTTAACTATCTTAAATTATTGTGAATAATATTACCTACAAACAATTGCAGTTTCCCATTCGGCTGGAAAAATTGCTAGTTATTAATTGCAGGTTTTATTTTAGCAGACTTCTCTCATTGGTCAATTCAATGACGGTGATGACGGAGGCTTGTTAATTAAGTCGTTCGTTTCGCATAAGCATGAACAAATAACAATCAGCTAATTTGGTAAATTTCAATACTTCGTAAACGTGACTGATCCGTTATTTATACTCTTAATTAGTGCGCGAAAGCTTTACAACCTGTGGCGTAGATTATTCAACACTGCCACTTTTCCCCCTATTCTCTGCCAATTCATAGAGGTGAAGTTGACGCCAACAATCTGATTCCCTCACGGCTGGCAACATTATCGCTTCCGCCTCCATGGCGCAGGCGCAAGCACAGGCGCCGCAAATGCAAGTAATAGCACTCCTTATCTGAGACAAAAGAGCCGACGCACTCGTGGCATGTTTTGGTGCGTTTCCTCCTATTTATAAGATGTGATAGTATTGGAAAAAGTGTAACACACGTAAGTACTAGTATAATGGGAGGTCCAAAAGAAAACTAAAAAACTGTTCCTAAACTTTCACATAATGAAAATCCAGTACAACAATTTAGTAAATATTAGATACAAAAACTACTCTACAATAATATACACTCCCAAGTCATTTTTTGCCTAGGCATAATATTTTTTATAAAGTTTAGACAACTATTAGACACATTCCTATTATCGTTATTCTTGTATCTACCACGTTAAAAAGTGGTTCGCCTTAGCTTGCATAAATTCGCGTGTTTATCAATCTCTTTGCCGCAGGCTGCATCAATATAAACTGTGCTTACGGCAACACCGACCGTACGCTGAACAGCATTGGCCCAAGATATTTAGATAAAGGTAATGTCCACATTTAACGGTACATGCCAAAGAGGTCCTAGTACTTAACTATCTATAAATGTACTGCTTTACCTTGTTAGACCATAGTAGTTTCTGTGTACATAAAAATAAGATTATTTTCAAAATATTACAGCCATATTGATAAACTATAGTAGTTATGATTGTACATTATACAGTGTTTTCTGTTATTTCAGGTAAGCACGAGCCATCTTTTGAGACGTGTTAAATTGCTTTGTTTTGTTAAACTCGGTGAGTTTTATGATCTTTCCTTCATAGTGATTGCTATTTCATTGCTTCTCGATGCGAGTTTGATTTTGAAGCATGTTTTTGTTGCATGGACACGTACAGGGTAACGGGATGAATAATTCATAGGTATTCTAAAAATAAAGTGTGTGTGTATTTTAAATCACGTCATACTTTTAATTGCAACATCATCGATGCCTATCATCATATTTATCTTGAAAAAAAAAAGTAAAGTAAAGAGAATTCATAATTTCATAAATAAAAAGTTTCTGTAACAAAAATACGAGTTATTTATCATTGGTTATTCAGGAATAAGTATTTCTGAATTCCGTTTAAATTACATATAAAATTTAGAAGTTATTTTCCTCCAAGTTTAGTGCAACAGTATGTTCTTTGCTTGCAAACTAAAAGTATTGCACATAGAGCTTCCATACATTTACACCTACTTAGTATTCCTCGTACACTTACGAACTCTTCGTTTTAAATCGTTTCAAATTCCATGGTATTTGCATTTTAAAACATTACTGATCACCCAGCCGTTGCATTGTTGCTTATGTAAAACGATACTACAGTGTCTTTGTAAAGTAATGCTTTTGACATTGAAAGGCTTTTTCTTTTGAAACACTAGATATTTAATGCTTTATAAACGTTTTTAATTTTTTATTTACTCTCATGGTACATTCTTGAAGATAGCAAGTATTTATCGTCAAAAACATTCAAGTGATGCCTACAAGAAACTGCGACGTTTTTGTGTGTACCAGAAAAGATCATAATAACATCTGATTTGCGGATGTGTGGCTTGAAAGATTTGTATCTTGGAATGTGGCATACAATCTTACGCTACTACAAGTTAAACCTGTAAAATATAACATACTCAGAGCATGTGAACTTTAACCATGTAGCTATCACATAGATCTTTGAAGATCACACTTAGTGTAATTCACTACAAACAATACAAATATCTTTTGAAATTAACTTTGTTTTCCTAATGAATATCTTTAATAGAACCTTTCTTCTTCTTTTATTCTTCTATATTCAAAAGCTTGGGTCGTGTCGGTGTAGCTTCCTCAATGTTGCCTTTACTTGGTCTAAATAATATATAGTTTATTTTTGGTCTTCCTATTCCTTGTTTTCATGTATTCTTCCTTCTTGATGATTTATTGTTAGTTAGGACCCGTATCGAATTAAAGTATTTTTAACAATAGCAAATTATACGATAGTTGCTAATTCCCACACCCGAGGAATTCCATTGGTGCTATTTGATCAGAATACCCTAGAAAGGCAAACAACATTCATTGAAATTGTCCTAGACACCGGCGAACCATTTCGCATTGCACATTTGTCTAATGCCACATAATCTTGTCCATCTCACAGTCCACACACGTGCCTCCAATGACTTGACATGCGTGCCGTGTACCCTTCGGTGTGATAACATCGCAGCCAAACATAATATAGTGATTTATTTGCTTGGGTATCTTCATCAGAAAGGTTCAGTTTCTGTTCATTGTTTGTTTACTTACAATTATTATTTTGCATAATATATTCTTTACTTTATTAAACTTCTTCAATATCTTCATCTATTTCACCTGCCCACCTACTTTTGGAACTCTTTTGAATAGTCGGTCTATTATGAAATCAACTTTACGACTAGTAACCTTTGTTGAATCAAACATTTGATTGGATTCTATTTCAAAGAAGTATGTTACTTTACCATAATTGAATACTCAGGTTTTATGGCAATATCATGGTCATCAATTAGTAATTGTACTTTTCTACAACTACAATTTAAAGGGAGATGACGTCAAAACTCAATTGCATTCGATTTTTGAATAGCAGCCATCGTCACGGTACCTGACTGGCCAGGTCACTGCCCGTGAACTCTGCATTTCCTATGTCTGTACTGGTTTACTGGTGAAGCCTCATGTCCAAGCTTATTTAGGGCGTGAATTGAATATGCATGCATTGTTTTGGAGCTGACTCGTATAACTCCTACAAAAAACAGACAATTGTTTCTTTGAATTCAAGTGTAAGTATAGGCTTACCTGGTGTTTAATAGTATGGTTTCAAATTTATGACTCACTCTTGGTTTTTTTATATCTTTAAATAGTTGTTAAAATGGTAGTAAATCGATTTTGAATACATAATACTGATTCAGTACCTAATGTATTATTTTGCAATCAAATTAAAATTCTATTTTTCATACGTAGCTTCCATATTTTAAATATATTATTATGTTTTAACAACTAACAATTTGTTAATGTCGTCATTAAAACGTGCACAACCCAAATAATTGTCCAATTAAATAATTGCATCTTGGAATCACGTGCGAAAATAATCCACTCATTGTGGTGAAACCTGCGCGCGCGTGACCTCTGACACTAAATTCAAGATGGCCGCCCAGCTGTCAAACTAAATGCTCTTACTTTCCTTATCTACTAACGAATCTTTGGTAAAGATTCATTGTTACCGCCCGATTCACAGATATGATTGTGAAATCATATAAAAATAATTAGTACTTTTTGTTGCAGAGATAAATGACTTACTCCCGGTGGGTCCGTTATTGATTGTATAATCTTAAGTATAGCTCCGTCCTTTTTTGGCTTATGAATTAGGAGAGAGATGAAATAACAGCGGAACATCAGATGAGCATTTTAGTAATAATAAGCGTGCCTAATTTATAAATAATAGTTAAACCGACTATTGTTCCGGACAATTTCAATAAAGATGTAGCATGTTATTTAAGATCATAAATTTTAAGTAGCGTAGAAAATCGACTTGCGCTCTAAGTTTGCATTGTACTTATGTCTGTTGTTAGTTTTTGTAAGAAGAAATATTCACGCAAGTAAGACATTATGTTGATTTGATGTAATTTTATAAAGATCACATTAAATCGATTATGGTAAAGAGAAATATTGAATGACATTCACATTACACATTTATAGCAATTTTAAACACTTTCATAGGAATTTCATTGGTGTAATAAAAAGCTGTATCAAATTATAAATTCACTGCATTCATATTGTCACAATGTTTCGGAAGCTACACTTGAATCTCTTCTTCTTTTTTCCTTTGTGTGCATACCACCTACGGCAATATCATTACCTGCCTTGGTTTGATAGTGTTCAAACACAAACCGCCGTATACTGTATACATACTACTTCTAACAAAAGTATAAATTCCGTTGATGTATACCATTATTGACTTATTATATTCGTGTGCTGCTTACAAAGGTACACTTATCTATCAGAAATATTTATTGTTTAAAACAAACTAGATATAAAGCTTATGAACTAAATCAGTCGTTTCATAACACTGTTATTATTTACCTGCATTGTTTATTTTGTAAATAATTTCTTGTGTCGCAAATATCGCTATGAGTTATCTGTTGTCTATGTTAAGGCATTGCGTTTAATGATTTCTGCGTTAGACATGGAATTCGAAGGTATTGTGACCATTTCTCACAGTAACTATTATAACATGACAAATTTTAATATCATTGGGGTTTAAAAGAAGTAACAAATTACCTGATATCCTGTTGTGAACGGATTTTTTGGGGGACAAATTCAAAATTATTTCGTTTGTAGGTAGGTTCCTATCTATATATGTGCTAATATTCAGTTTTATTCAATAACATACAATATTTACAATTATTTACATTTGTGCTAATAAATGTCCGAAATCTATAATACCAAATGTCGTTCCAATCATTCGATTGTCTCTTCTAACTCCTAAATTAATTTAAAAAAAAACAACGTCATTGACATAATTATCTCTCTGAATGCGTTTGTGTGTACTTAAGTATATTTATAAGGCCGGTCAAATATAGTTGCCAACAATTAACTTTAAGGGTGAACCTTCGGCTGGAACGCGAAATTCAAATTTTATCACGTTTTTTGTATTAGTATTAGTAACATTTTCATGAAATAGTCGTATATGTCACTAATATACCTTGGAGGAATATGTTGATGATTTATTTTGTTATTAATCAGTAAATATACTACCAGTCTTGTCGCAAATAACATGTTGATAACTTACGACCTATAACTGAGCTGCAATTTGCAAAAAACGTGATAAAATTTGAATTTCGCGCTCCAACCGACGCCTCCGCCTTAATATAACTTCATTAAACCACACATTCTTTATTATGAGTTAGTGGATATTCAAATATATGTAAATTCATATTGAGAAAGTCCTTATATTATCCAAACTTGTTTAGGCATTCAGTTTTTTGCACGCAAATCTATAATTTTTTCAGCTCCCAACAACCTGTTCAAAACCAGTTGTCTACTAGTCATCAGTCAAAAGTATAGAATATTGTATGTAGGCTCTAACAACAGGCGAGTAGGACAACGTAACATGTAGAAAGTGAGTCCTACTTCTTGATAGTATAGACGCGGTACATGAAAGCGTTTATTATCTGGTGTTCATGTCAAGTCACTTGCGAAAGTAAACACAGCATACGATAAGAGCTATTTTAACATGGAATTATAAAGCTCCAGTAAATTATAGACCCCGTAGCCTAACAATTAGCTCTCAAACCATCTCGAAACTCAAAAAGCAGATATTTGTAGAAAAAATAGCCTATGCGGAAGGTACTAAAGATATTTATTGCAATATTTTAAAGGATCAGATACGAGCATTATTTTGTCAGTTCGTTTGGTTCGTTGGTATTTGTGCGAACAAACAATACCATAGTTTTTCTTCTTCACATGGCCGATCAGTGACTTTTATCGCTCGTTTCGCTACACAGCCAGACATTGCTATAAATTTTTTACGTCTAACCTTCACCTTAGATTCCTAGATTCGAAAATGATCACTGCTGTTAAAACTAGGAACAAATTTTAGGATGCTGTTATAGTTCGTAAAATAAAATCGTGGTTTAGGTAACCAAAAGGTGGGTCTTTGAAACCAAATTGAATGAACCATTGACTAGATAGATATTGAAAGCTTTATATTGCGCTGTATGGTTAGATTAATTTATAGCTTTAAAAATAATGTATCTGAACATTTTACTAAGTGTGTTATTGTATAACGAGACAAAAAATAATAAAAGTAGTAGAGTGTAAGCTATTTAACTTCACGTCCAATGCAAAACAGTGACTTGCCTGAGGCAAATAGTGTGGGAGATTACAACAATGTTTAAATTGCTCGATAGGGCTGTCGAATTTTTATTTGTGTTTTAAAATGGCCTGTTTTATCAAATGTGAAAGGCGAAACAAAATGTCCATTTTAAATTGACTGCATTGATAAAACGTTTCATAAAGATTTATCAAATTAACTACTGTGATATATTGATGTATATTGTTAAAAAGGTTTTTATATAGTTTCAAATTCATTTTTATGTGTACTTTTGCAGTATATTCTCGCTCAAGAAAAAGGGGTCTAGCCATAAATGAATAGAAATCTTGTATAATATTCTCAGCCCTAAATTCGATGGTGGAAGCGTGTGATTTACTTAAAGACACGGCGGCTGCCTCTAGCGACACAGTTTCTAAGAAGATCTTAAGATTAGGCCGTTCTATAATACATAAAGGCATTTAATTCGTTTATTTACCTAATACAGCATGAGAATGAGGTAAATGCTAGTTTTGAAACTGTAATTGGAGATTGTTTAGCATTATACGAATTCAATTTCGCTATATTTACTAGGCATTTAACGCTGACCGCGTTGGTTCAAAAGTTGGACGTTTATACCCGATAGTCTGTAATAATGGGCAATATATTACATGAAATGTGCGTTTGTAAGTTCCTAAATCGAGATTTGGGGTATGTTGGTTATTACAGTGAAATATGAGCTTGTCTACTTGCAGCTCTAAGATCGGCCAGTAGATAGAAATGTTGCAGAAGTTGATGCAGCTTTAGAAATGTTTTCAAATTCAAAATAGCATATTTCAAAGTTTTCAATGTTTTTAATAACTAGTTGAAAATTGCTTCTTCCAAATTGCTACTGCTTCATTATATATTTCATAGATAGTGAAATAAATAGCTGCAGATATTGGATTATCGAAAGATTAATTGTTATTTGCATACATAGGTATATCACGTCTAATATATTTTGAAGTCGGCTAAAGTAATATGTACTTACTGCTATTAATGTTAGCAATGAGAAGGTAATTAATTTACCGATAAACTCCGATATCCTGCAATTTATTTCACATACTTGCAATTAAATAACTGTTACTCTATTTAAGTATTGACATCCTTCCATTGATAAATTGTCTCTCATTCATACTAAGTATGTACCTACTTTGATCTTTTTTTTAATTCAGAATGATAAATCATACGATTTACTAGTTCCTGCCTATCACATTGCAGCCTAAATTCTAAGCTAAGCGCATTTTTGTTATTGTTATAGTAAAAAAACTGTCTTTGATTGTTTTAACTTTACTTTTTTTCTGTATAACTGTTATGTTTTTGTTCTCTTCTTTAGATTTTAGTTTATTTTTTAAAGAATTTCAAACATAGTACCTACACCAAGAATGAATCCATAATATCTAGCTATTATTATAATGACCAAACTCAAAACCAATATAACTAAACCAGTTTCAATTCCTGTATGTTCTGTTGCTAGAAGTAAATCACATTAAGCTTTTCCTGCGATGTTACCCGTCACACACTCACAACATAACATGTGGATAATTATCTGTATAATCCATTTCCGATGGCTGCCTCTCATACAAGTAAGCCGGTTATTTCATAACTTTACATTTACTATATATCTTATATGTATCTCGATTATTCATAGCAAGGTGCAACTTTAGCATTTTACTTTTAAATAAACTGAGATCACCGCTGGCTTTTCTTTGGTATTTTTTTCTAATCAACCAATTCTATCATATTTCTCATGATTAGGAATTCTTTTGATAATAAATGCTACTCCAAGTTTTAGTTACAAATACTTAACAAGTATCTATAAGCAATATATAAAACAGACTAGATAAAACAACAACTCAGCACGTAAACACACCTGACGACAGTAACAGCGGTAAACGCGATTCCGCAGCCATCTTTAGTTCTATCCCATAAACTATTCCCTGCTCCTATACAATATTGGCTGCACTAGAGATGAGAAATATTGTGGGACAAGTTATAATTTTAAGCGATATAGCAAAAAAAACAGGAACTCAGTAACGGATAGCTTCGTTACTTGTGAAATAAAATTGGAAGCACGTTAAAAATTCAAAGCAAAATTCAATTTTAAAAATGTGCTTTTTCTTACGGTTTTCTTCCAATTCTTTTTCTGTTTACCTCATGCTATTACTGATAGCCTATTCCAAAAGTCCGATTAATGGTTTGGAATTTTAACCCATAGCATTGCCAATTTGCCATGTCTCGTCAGTTTTGCCATTTGTAGCAATTCTATTGATTGCATTTTAAAAACTATGACTGGAGTAGCCCCTCAGGCTACACAGGAGTGTTGAATCTCAAATATTACATCATCACCGCTTCTCACTCTTCCTTTACTCCACAAAGTAACTAATGCACGCCCAGTCGCTGTCAAGCGGTACTGTGCAATAGGTGCGGATACCGAACTGGATGATGTGTGTGCAGCGTTATTAATTATAGTTCCTCGTAGCTTTTTCATATGCAAAGTCATGATAATATTAATGGTAAACTCCTACGTCAGAGCGACGGGAAATTACTAGTTCATGACAAATTTACGCCAGGGTTCTCATTTTTTTGGACAACCTGAAGGGAAATATCAGAATTTAATTGATATAGTCATGATATAGAAATAGAGGCAATGTTCAACTATAAAGTAACAATGAAGACGGTTTTAAGTGGTAATATTATCTTTGCAAAAACTACTTTATTTTTAGAAATAATAACCATTTGGATCAGACTAAGGTATCTTCTTTCGTTTATTCATAACATACTATTAATTTTTTACTCCGATCAGTAACCATATGCTAAAAATACAGGACTTTCAATACCAGTGGTAAACAACCAAGAATGTGGTCAGAATTCACTTCCTGATTCCCCACAAAGAAATGAAGCGTATTTAAGTGCTTGTCGAATTCTTTGATCATTACTTAATTGTGCGTTTTTAAAATTATCTAAGAATGGAGCAATTGAAGCTGTTTTATAATGAACATAATGACCTGAGAGTGGAGGAATTAAACAGACCATCTATGGATGTAAGGGAAGTTCATCGGTATGTGCCTGTATTCAGAGACCATGGAATTATAATATGACTTGTCTTTGTTTTTATAGGTTGACTGCACTTGAGGTAATACAATGCAACCGATAATGTGTGTGAGAACTGAATATTGAGTCGATATTGATACATAGACAATTATTCTTTATAGGATTTTTCTCATTCAGCGGTATATCTTTTTTTTGATACCGTATTATTATCATTATTACAATAATCATTGTCAGCTTGAATCCGTTCTCTGTATACTCTAAACACTCTTTCAACTTGAATCATGTAACAAAATAATATTATTAGGTACAGTTAATTCATTATCTAAAATTCTGAATATTTTCCTGTTACTATTTGAAAAATTATGAAACAACTTGAAAATCCTCAGTACGTTCAGAAAACCTTTTGAATCTAATTTAACATTTAGGTATCGTTAGGAAATTGCGCTTGACTTGGTTGATTTACACCACCTTATCGAAATTGTATGGTCTCTTAATATAGCATAGCTTAATTGTATTAAATATACATGTATTCATATTTATTTATATCAACATAAGAAGTTACGATCATAACACAAAGTTCAAAATTGCAAGCTATTTGAGGTTATTTTTATTAGTATGTGTTTGCAGCAACTACAATTCAGATCTAATTTTGTTTTCATTATGACCACAGTTAAGACTTACCATTGTGAGGTTAATGTCAAATACAAGTTTATCCAAGATAAAAAATGGTTTGTGTTCTAGTTAATTAATCCGAAAGTTGGTAACTTTAAAAAGCAAGACTAAAAAAAGCAAATTTTATATTTTTGCAAACAACTTGTTACAGTAATTTCCATCACTTATTCCATAATAGGAATAAACTTACTCTCTCGAAATGGTTTTGCTGATGTTCATGCCAAGAATAATGTTCGCACTCGCTTTCGAAACCATAAGATTTACTCTCGGAACTATAGGTTCTATTATCATAAGTAACATAACTGACTATACAAATGGATAATAGGAAAATTTCACATAGGTACTTAATGTAAATTATGCCATTAATAAAAGCGGTCAGATCTGTGAGAAAAAATAAGAATATTCAGTAAAAAGAGCATACAATTGGATCATTATTCTCAAAGCATATTTTGAACATTAAACCAAGATATGACATCTGTTTCAAGATATATAGAATGCGAAGAAAAAAATAACTGTTGCCACAAAGCATGGTTTGAATATGCGCATGCAAATTTGCAATCACAAAGCAATTTCCATACATCTTATTTGTACCTTTCAGTTTATCAATAAAATAAATCACAATGCGCCTTGGCTATCCAAAGACGCCGCAAAACTTTTTATAGTATCCGTTGTATCTGAAAGCAATAAACATACAATACATTGTGATGCGCTAATCTGTGTGACATGGGCTAGCGAGTTGTCTCTTCGATTTGTAGACTAACTTTGTCTATGAATTAAAAGCGTCTTAAACTATTTTCCATATTACGTAAAAGTAGTTTTTAAATCAATGTATTTAAAGTAGAATTTTAAATGAGATGTTTATATTAAATGCATCGTCGACAAGCGCATGCGATGTTCCGTTAGACGCTCACCTGCGCCCGCACTTCTCTAGTTATGCTAATGGCTGAACGCGGTCGGCTCTCAGTACTAAGCATTGGGAAACATAGGAATATGCCCACTGGAAGACTTAACGTTTCAGATTCCAGATATGAGGCTTGTTTTAATAAAATAAGAAGGCTCATAAATATAAAAGTGAATTGTGTAAACTTTGCTTATTGCAATGTAATTTATTGGTAGGTGCTATAGCGCAGTATTTGTTTTCTATTGGAGTTAAGTAAAATATCTTTAATAGTTTTTCTCCTTTTATTTCAATAAATATTAAAAAGCTCACTGTCAAGTTCCAGAGTGAGAGAATTGAATATTTTGAAGTTACCTATGTTTCAATTAAACTGTGAGCAATCTATGCATATTTTGATTGAGAGTGCGATATCCAGTTATTATAAATTGATTTCTATCTATGTTCCAACATATGGAAATAATCTACCCGTTGTGAACGGGACCGTGGGTGGACGCGAAACTTTAACAGAAATCGATTCCGGAGAACGTGTTTAAAACGAATACTCGACATCAGGGTTAAGTGTGCGCGTATCAAATAAGATGTTCCTTACTTTAGCCTACTCGTTATACAGATGTAAGTTCAAAGGAAATGTTTCTTTTACAGTCTTCGAGTCACGACCCCACGAACTGTAATTAAACTGTAAACGTTAAAGTTTTATGCTATACATAATTGCATGTCGGAATAGCTGTTTTATGACGTTGCACATAATAAATCATATTGCTGCAAGATCATTATTTGCTTGATTGAAGGCGAAGGCATGCGAAAACAGTACCTAATAGTCTTGTCGGCGGAGTTTAATTGGTTATATTCAAACAAATACGTTAGCATATCAATGTCACAAATCAGATCAATTTTAAATTGGTAATCATCTAATAGTTCAATGCTTATCAGTCAGGCCTTTCGCCATACTTAACAACTTAGTGGTAAATTGGGCATTGCTAATGAAACAATTTGACCAGCAGAATTATTCATTACATTGCACAAAGTGATCTATTGTATGGCTTGAATTACAGAAGCTGTTGATGCAAGCGTGAGATGTCTTAATGATAGACTCTCAACACCAATTATTGTCGTCTGACGTATCGGGAACATCTTACATCGGCTCGTGAAATCGGTCACCACACAATACCTTATCCGATATCTGACGTAACTTTTTACACTTCACGGAGATCAGTAACGTTGATTTATATTCGTGTTACAAATGTTACTGTTATGTTATTGTTGCAATTTGAATGATATATGAGTACGTTGTGTTCGATTTATGAATGTGTTTAGAGATTTCTCTAGTATTGTGACCACAAAGATGATTGTGACAGAATTTAATATAGGGAAAATTTGTTACACACGATTCCGTGTTCTGCTATTTATTTGTTAAACTTTAACAACCCAAAAGTCATGACTGTCATTGGTCCCAATTTCCATTACCGTTCTTCACTTTCATTCGATGCTTTCAACATTAATTCGATTAGCGGTGTCATCATGTCGTGAATTGGCCGTTTGATGACCGCTAGGCGCATGATTATCAGCAAATTTGGTGGTTCGTGCATGAATGCTAGCTAAGAATCGAGACACACATTTAGGTTGTATTAATGACGCGGAATTTTAATTCATGTAATAGCTTTATCTTTGGATTGTATTGCCATTACTATTACACGCATATATGACCATAAATATTTTTGATTCAATCTTTGTTGATTCAACTTTTCTCAGAAAACATCCCATTTATAAATTTTATCGCCGTAAGCATTGAAGATGTTAAACGTTTAATACATCACTTTTTGCTTTACTTTATTGCATACTTTAAGGAAGCTATTAGATATACTTTCAACTTTTTATTGCACGGTTTAACTAACATTTTCGAAGCGCTATAGATAGGAGGCGTGGCTGCTTTTTATGCCAATCTAGACGCAGTTTACGATAAATCATGCTTAGAATTCTTGCTAATAGATTTCATAGAAAAAAGTTGTCTGGATATTTTGACGTTGTTTTGAGATTTACCAAAGTAATAGTACAGATATTCGTCTTCAAATACATTTAGATATTGGCATGCCATTGTAGCAATTGATGTTCATTTTCATTCGAACGTAGTTTATGCTAATTAATTTATTTGGAGGAATCTCTGCCGGAAAATTGATAATTGACCGGTTGTCTCCGGCAGGTAGACGTCAATCATCGTGACTCGTTTGGGGAATGTTGTGTCGTGATCACAGCCCACCCAACAGGCTGCGCGCGCGTCTAACAGTATCACTGCTGTAAGCACTAGTACCGGTGAAGAGCGATTTAATTTTTGGTCCACGATATTCTTGCGGAGCATAATTACTATTTCTTTCGTAGCTGATACGAATGTATCTGTATTATAGTAATATGTTTTATATTAAATCTAATTTTGTTTGATATTTCGTAAGTAATTAAAGGTATTTATCTAATTCAATTTTTCTTATCTTTAGTATCAGTTTCAAAAATCATGATCTTGTTTTTTTTGCATTTATTTTCCTTTTTTGGTTATAACACTTTTATGGGAAAAGGACAGAAACACATGCGGTAAGTGGTCCAATGCTGTTTTTGTTGGTTAATTTAGGGATATTTGATTTTCAAAGGATATCTAAACAGATATCCTAGTGATATGAATATATCCTATAAAAAGTTATGATTAGAGCAAACGCTCTAATCATAACTTTCATCTATTTTATTTTTGGTAAGTGACATTGCTTTTATAGAATCCAGTTATATCACTGCTATGTTAAGTTATTGATATGTTACTATCTAGTCACTCTTATTTACTTTGACATTCTGAATTCAAACTAATGGGAATGTTATTCCAATAAAATGTACACATATGTCACTGCCAACAACAAATAAGTATTCAATGACTGACCAATGTTTATAGCCATTTGTTCTGCTTATTCATGTCACAGCTAGGGCATGCAATTATCCGCCTCATTTTACTATCCGGATATTTCGGATACTTCCAGTTCACTATCCGAATAAATCCGGATAATATGGATAATTCGGATACCCCCTTAGAAATGGGTAAATCAATCAGTCAACTTAAAAATATGTCTCTAATTAACATTTTTAAACACGCACGCTAAGTGCCTCATCAACCATTTATAATTAAGAGACGGCATCCACCCTCAATAGTCACCCCGCACTACGCTCAACGAAATGCTCAACAGACAGATCTCAAAGTCTTTAACTCGCGACACACGCCAATTTAATACAGTTAGTATTAAAGAGGCCATTGAGCAGAACAAAGGCTCTAAAGTGTTCGCAAGAGATCTGTCTGTTGGGCAGAGCTAACTGACGAAGCTGAAGACTGAGGGTGGCAGAATCATCACATCAAACATGTCGGCTAACCCGACACTATACTGAAGATATACCGGACGTCAGCCTGTACGAGATTAGAATGGCTCTCAAACAACTCAAGAACAACAAGGCGCCAGGTGATGATGGAATTACAGCTGAACTTCTTAAGGTACACCGATCCTTAGGGCCCTTCAGAAACTAATTCCGTCATACTCAAAGGCCGGACGCCGCAAGCATGGCACAGAGGTGTGGTGGTGCTCTTCTTCAAAAAGGGAGATAATTCCCTATTCAAGAATTACAGACCCATCACACTGCTGAGCCATGTTTAAAAGTTGAGTTGAGTCTCGAGAGTCATTACAAACCGTCTCGCACGCAGGTTTGACGATTTCCAGCCTCTCGAACAAGCCAGTTTCCGAAAAGGCTTTAGCACCATAGACCACATACACACGCGGCGACAAGTTATACAGAAGACCGAGGAGTATAACCAGCCATTATGCTTAGCGTTTGTCGACTATGAGAAAGCCTTTGATTCGATTGAAACCTGGGCTGTGCTGAGGTCTCTTCAAAGGTGCCAAATCGACTACCGGTATATTGAGGTGTTAAAGTGTTTGTATGAGAACGCCACCATTTTGGTCCGTCTCCAGGACCAGAACTCGAAACCTATCCAATTGCAGCGAGGCGTGAGACAGGGAGACGTGATATATCCGAAACTGTTCACCGCTGCACTGGAAGATGTCTTCAAGCTTCTGGACTGGAACGGATTTGGCATCAATGTCAATGGCTAGTACATCACTCACCTTCGATTTGCCGATGATATAGTAGTCATGGCTGAGACCTTGGAAGACCTCAGTATAATGCTCGATGACCTCAGCAGAGTCTCTCAATAAGTGGGTCTTAAAATGAACATGGATAAGACGAAAATCATGTCGAACGTCCATGTTGCACCCACTCAAGTAAAGGTTGGGAATTCTGCACTCGAAGTTGTAGATGACTACATTTACCTAGGACAGACCTTCCAACTAGGTAGGTCCAACTTCGAGAAAGAGGTCAATCGTCGAATCCAACTCGGCTGGGCAGCGTTCGAGAAGCTACGTAATATCTTCTCGTCTCAAATACCGCAGTGTCTCAAGTCGAAAGTCTTCGACCAGTGTGTGTTACCAGTGATAACTTACGGAGCAGAGACGTGGTCGCTTACGATGGGTGTCATCAGAAAGCTCAAGGTCACCCAAAGAGCAATGGAGAGGGCTCTGCTCGGAGTTTCCCTGCGAGATCGAATCAGAAATGATGAGATCCGCAGGCGAACCAAAGTAACCGACAAATTGCCCGAAGAATTGCCAAACTTAAGTGGCAGTGGGCGGGGCACATCGCTCGTAGAACCGACGGTCGCTGGGGCAGAAGGGTTCTCGAGTGGCGACCACGAACCGGAAGACTCAGCGTGGGTAGGCCCCCCACAAGATGGACCGATGAACTTGTGAGGGTCGTGGGAAACCGCTGGATGCGGGTAGCGCAAGACCGGCCATCGTGGAGATCCTTAGGGGAGGCTTTTGACCAGCAGTGGACGTCTTTCAGCTGACATGATGACGATGTAAAATGTTGTAATATTTGAGTGATTTTTATGTAATCCAATTAAAAATTTGTATGCTATATTAATAAAGTAACTATTCGTTTTATTCGTTTTATCCGGATAGTAAATCGAATAATATCCGAATATTAAAATCGCCGGATATCCGGATAATTCGGATATCCGAATATCCGGATAGCATGCCCTAGTCACAGCATGATGTTACTTTGTATCTGACTTTTCCTTTAATAGACGGACAGATTTAGACTGTCCACAGTACATAATAGACCCTTGAAAACTAGTTTCCAACCCTGTTTCCATTTCACGGAACGCGTGAGCGGCAACTGAACAGTATGACGGATTTGTTGCAAATAAATTCATTTGTTTATTACCGTCAAACGGAACGTTGGTTTAGTGTTAACTGGGTGTTTCTATGCCATTTGTGTATTGTGATGATTTGTTATACAAATTGACTTTCATAATGCAATTTTATTACAACTGTGGAATAGGAGATATTTATTTTGTCACCTACTGGTTCTAGTTTGTTTTTATACTTAATGCTACGTAAGTTTGTTATTCTCCATCAATAACAAACATTATGTTGTTTCAAAAGATTATCTTGATTATAATTTAGCAATATAAGAGACAACGTAACAGACTTCTTTGATTTGTTCATACTTTCAGCCAAATCATGACTTAGCTTTGGTGATCGTCAAACACAAGCTAACTACAGTAAAACAAAACGCCTCTTCTTACCACACGTGTTCGAATAGTCCCGCTACAATCGTCATTCGCAACACCAATAAGCAAAAGTGTTATAAGTTCCGTTTGTTATTCAAAAAGCCGTTCAACAACATCAACCATCAGTCAAAACTTAGCTCGCTATGTTGTAGTTATTTCAACAGTTATAATGAACCGCTTTATGATATCTGAGTTCGTTCGCCTCATATGAATTAAAAGGTCTGACGAGCGGTGCCAAAGTAGAAACATCAAAATTCTTCTCAAGTTCTTCAACCGTCAGTTTAACGTCAACCGGTGTTACGTTTTTAACTATTTATTTTCTAAGAACATGTTTAATGCAAGCAAATAAGTTTTTTGTCATATAAACTTGTTATTTTTGTTCAGTGTGAGGATTTTTAATCTTCATTTTTATCTAGATGAAAAACTTGTACCAATGTACTTAACTTGTACTTACATAAGTAAAACACGTAATTTTGCATCATCACATTCAATCGCATCTACATCTAGACTAGAACTAAAATACTTTTTAGTCTTTTCATTTTATCAATTATAATAATCATTTTTATGTTAGGTTGAATTTATATGCGTGCAGGTTTTTTTTTATTAATTTAGTATTATCTCATCATAAAACATTATGATTGCGTTATATTATTACATATATCTTTAAGGTAGTTAAAAAAGTTTTATGTGTAACTTGTTTCGGATTTCTTACGATAAAGTTAAATTAAGAAACTAAAAATCTTCTAAAACAATAATAATAATAGGTACCTATATTAAAAATCTATATTCAGATGGCAATCATTTACGGATTCATGAAAGTTTTATTGAATACCAGCCTACACTATTTTTTAGCTGTAAATGTAGGAGCCCAAAAGCTTCTTTTATGGCCACAACAACACAATCAAACCTTTAAATATATGACCAAAAATAGCAATCATGTCGCCTCGCACACAATCAATTGGGGAGATGAGATCGAGAGAAAAGGTTCATCTCACATTGACCAATGGGACGCAGTGTGAGGCTGCGCGATCGTCTGCGCTTGCGCTTGTGCCATTGACCTACTACGGGTTTTTGTGCGTATAACGGACTGGCACACTTGATGTTTTATTGATTTTTATTGCTAATGATTTCGAACTATAGGCTTTTGGATTTAAATTGACCGTTGTATAATTTTAATATTTTCCAAATTTAATTTAATTGTTGTAGTTGGATAAAGTTTTGGAATATAATAAATAAATACTAAAATTTGATATAAAAGTTCACTTAAATTGGCAACTGATGTCAGATTTCAAAGCTTAGATGTAAAGTACCAACTTCTCATCGGTGTAGGATCTGTACCTACCTATAAGGCACGTGTCATGGAACTCAAATGAACAATCAATATTTGAGTTCCAGTGGACATACCATATTTTCAATCCCAGGCTAGGCATGTTTTAAACACGTGCCACTTAAACTCAAAATAAATATTGGAACTCTTAAATGGTCAGCAACACTACACGCATCTACATAAAATTAAATTACCTGAACCAAAATACTTAGACCATACCCAGATAAACGTATACATTAGATCTACTTATTTTGTAAATAGGTAAGTGCATAATTCTACTCGGTAACGATGTTGTTTTGATAATACTTCATTGCGAAACTGCTGGAATCTCACTCGTACCTATAATATAGGAATAGGAAGAATTTTATTATCATTATTATAAGAAAGTGCTGTGAATCGTATCCTTATGCAATTAAGAGTCTTATTTAGGTAGCTGTAAAAACATCAGATGTCACCTTCATTAAAAATATGCTAATTATGTTACAAAGTGGAACAAATGATCTAATGAAACTAATCTATTTTGAATTTATAAAATAACATGCATAAAATATACTGGCTTACTTTACAATGAGCAGTCTGTCAAAAATTTCAAGATTAATGTTTTTCTGAAAAGTTTGTTTTAAAAAGCGAGTTTTCATAGTTGGTCCCATACTAAAAGTTGTTCATATTGATGGGTACAATAATCCCTGAAAATTTAACTAAGTACTTATTTACAACTAATCCTGTATAATCTCTCTTATCCCTCTATAATCTTAGAATATTTTTTTTATTTATATATCAATAAATGCGATGACAATCAATTGATTTTCTTTGAAATAACAAGCGATGATTATAGCAATCAATTGTACATAATATTACTTGGTCTAGTTTTTGTCGCAACATACAAAACATAGGTACCTGGCTTAGTTCCAGTTACGCAGTTAGGAAACCTGACCACTACAGGCAATATCATATCTCCCTACAACGTTTTATATGCCACCGACTACCTTTTTAAAAATAAACTTTAATTTAAATCTATAACGTCTATTTTCAAATGCAACGTTCAATCGTGAGCGGTTCTTGGAAGATCCTACCTTTATAGCAAAGAAATAGGATTCATTTCAGATTCCTGATGGAATTAGTCTTGATAGTCTTGATAATATAGCCCTGTGAGAACGAGCCGCTCTGAAAACCGTGGATTTACTTACAATTTACAATGTGTGGAATTATTCTATACGTTTAGGAAAAACTGTTGATATGTATGTAATGGGAGTCCAGTAAAGTATTTAATTGTATGAAAAATAATACCTATGAGAATGTGTATTGTTTGCGATTAAATGACGGATCATCTGGTGTCTATACTGTTCTATGGGTGAGAACTTTTTTTTGCTTGTGCATTGTCCGTTTAATTACGACAATGTACCTAATGAAATTCTGACCTTTCATTTTTCCTTCGCTTATTTATCTACTAATAATGGTTTTCTAATAAATAGTTCTTCTGTTATGTATTACATTTTTCAAATCAATTTTATTATCTCTGTGTAATTAAAGTTTAAAGTGCAGTTATTAGTTCAAATTTGCTAAGCATCATTGCTCATAAAAGTAACAAACTCAGTGTCCATTACAATTTCTTCTTTACCCGCCGTCGTATCAATCAACGAGAAAGTGTCTGTTATTAAATGACCAGCAATCTTTATGAAAACCATTGCTACATTCTAAACACTACATACAAATATTAGAACATTAATACATCGCATGTCATTAGAGTTTACTTTTACATAATGTGTTTCTTCGCTGACCTGATGAGAATGACCTCTCCATTAGATACAAACTCACATTTACGGCCATTGCAATTAATTAATACTTCTATGCTGTCTGTTTTAGAGTTTAAAGTAAGACATGGTTATGTTTTTTTTTCGCTTAGTTGTATTCGTAAGTAACGAGTATACTGTCATTCTCATCAATTTTAAAACAGCAATTACCATTAGTATCAAATAAGTTTATAGCTCTGTCTATTTTGATAAATAACTTTCTTCTGATTTTATAATTATGGTTTGACATTCATAGAATCCACATCAGTTACAATCATGTACATGTTGTTTATGTGTGGCATTTATTTTTTGAAAGAAATGCCAAAATATTAAGTGGATAGGTAAAGGAACATATCGTTATTTTGATCCAAAAGCACCTTGACTGGGGAACTACCTCAACCTTACAGAGTACCAGACAAATTCCTGCGCGTAGATAAATTCGCCAGATCTCATCGGGAAGGAAGGAATGTTCAGTAACACGTAAATGATACCCGGAGCGCAGTGCTCACTCTGAGGAATACCTACATGCAAAACAAAAAGCACTGTTTCTTATTACAGAAATTAAAATTCTACATTAATTGCATAATTGTGGTCATGAATTTAATAATATAATCTTGTGTCTAATCGTTAGCTCTTTCTAGGAATAACGGAGGCACGAACCGACGTCACGTCAAACATTCATCAACTGAGCATGTCTAATTTTCTTCCCGGTTTACCAGTTCCTCTGGTTCTAGGGCTGTATTATTTATTTGTAATCTAGTCTTCTAGTGTTTAAAGAAAAGCGTTTCTTCACACGATTCTATTTTTGTGATAAATAATTTAAAGACTGATGTTGTTTCCCATTGTTTTTCTTTTGGACCTTCACAAATATTTTTTTATTCTTAAAATATTTGAACTTTTTATGAAATTGATAACCTAACTTGTGTAAGTAATTTCCTTAAATTCTCTTAAATGTTCTATGGCATACGTATGTAATTATTTACATTGGTATGTGTTGATCACGTAATTGTTACCACGATCACACGAACCTGGATCCCGTTTTGAAGTAGTTTTGCTATTATGCAATTATTTAAACATGTTTAAGATTGAGGTAAATTGTTTTCTCAAGACGGATAAAGTCGTTGTATGTTTCATTCAATTTGATGTACTCTTAACTAGCTACTGATTGTGAACTAAAGTATTTCAATTATTATATTATTTATTTTTAATTGTGCTCATTGAGATATCGACATCATTCTATACATGTACTATATAGGTTCCATTTTACAAACAAGACTATTCCTTTTCTAGATCCGCAATATTGATATTTATTTCTTTAAAAGTTTTATTCCGTTTATCGATACCGGTGCCGGTAGATTTTAAGTTGATACACACATTTGCAGTAACTCTATATTATATTCTCCATCGGTTTGCTGTTGTAATATAGCACTTAATACTTGTATATAATGTTCATAAATGTTTAAGCTCACGAGTTGAATGGTTTGAAGATATGAATTAACTTACGTGTCGGCGCCAAAGACGTGATCGGCAAATGAAAAGGACATCTTTATAATTCAGAATACGTATTTTGAAAATGTTGATGGACAAAAAGAACCAGTAAAAGTGATCTGCAACTTGAATGATTCCATTGCAGCTATTACGGCTATTACTCAGACTAGCATTATTATATACCAAGTAAGGTGATGTGTTGAAGCTATGAAAGGATGGAATGACACAAAAAGTTGACGGCTTTGGCTTGAGAAATAAATTATAGGTATAATCATTTAAATCTCTTCAAATTCTGTAGCGTATTTCTATTTTATGTTATATTTGTTTATTTCAAATTTCACTTATGGTATGAATGCAATTCCTATACGTATATGTATGAACATAGTTCATTCTATTGATATTGCAGTAATAAATTTTCTGGTTGTGGAATTCACGCGTCATGTTGGATTTCTATCTCGTTTGAATAGTCCTAATTGTTTGCGTGAAGATTTTTAGTTGAATAAGTAATACATTGATGGATGTTGAGTTTCAAGGAGAATTTTAATGTTACATTGTTAGTAAAGGTTACTTTTAAAATAAATTGTTAGAAGACGATACAAGAAGCATTAGTTGAATATTGAATTTGAATACAGCCTTAATAATTTTTGATCGCTATCACCATGATCATCACCACTGCGATGACCATGATGATCAGGTAGATCGTCTATCTGCTGGTTAACATAAAAATACCATTGACTAGCTAAAACATAGGAATTCAATGCTCGTATTAGAAAATATATTGATGAACAAAATATTAAAATAAACTGAAATAAATGTAGGTATATCTCGATAACCGCAAATTATTTTATATTGTTATGCATTTCTTTTGAGAGCTCATTTTCTATTATGCTAAACATTTCCATTTATTGTTCTCAGATTCAATGATGGCGGTGCGATTATGAGGTCGAACACCGAACGACTTTTAGGTAAGTTTGTAAATGTGTTATGCAATCAGACATGTTTATGCCATAAGCACATAATGGGCTGGCATTTAATGGTATATATCTATATGGATGAATGCTTAAGTAAAGCAAAGGGTGTGGCAAATTCAAAAGCTTGAGGAATTGGATTACCAACCCACGCTTCTTTGGAGACAAAATAGAGCCATTAAATTATTTCGATGCTAAACTACTTGATGATTTAAGAGTCAAACTGTGTAAGGGTATATTATACAGGTGATATTTTTCGATAGATCGAAAGCTTTACGGTCTATTGCTCTGTCATGTATCATAGGGTCGTAAGTTAGTTCGGTCGTGCGACTGGAATGCTGTGCGTCGCGATCCTCGCCCAGTTTCGACATATTTTCAATGTGAGTTACAATGTGGACGCACCTTTCGTCGATCAGGTTGAGCAAGTGGCTTTCTAAGCTTCATAAGTTTATACTGCAGGTTATTTATAAGTGCTATCTGAAGTTATGAGCGTTTTGTTTGGAATATCTTAGACTGTCACGTGATGTGAACTTTTTAATGACAACGCAATCACTTCTTTTTCTACAATAAAGAAAAAGCATTAGGTACCTCTAGGTAATATTGATAGTAACTTTAACTCAGTGTTAGATTTGTATATCTTTATCATTTTTTTACTTTACTCAGTTGGCATATGAAACAAAGTACTACTTCCTTCGTATACTGATTTAATCTCTATCTTTATTACTTTAAGGATCAAAAACTGTTCTGTTAATTTTATCAGCACCATAGATCTTAGTCCCGATCCCGATAGTATTTTCCTTTCCAGTTATATTTAGTAGTAGGTGTTTCGAATTCCGCCTTCGGGCGTCGCTAACAATACACCTTGTACAGTATACAGTGTGTTGTATAAATTGGTTACGCCAGTTAGCGCTTGCCTCTACTTCTGCTGAATAGATAATGTGGAGGTGGCGTCAGTGGTTCCGCTTCTGAATTCGCAAATACTAGTGATCCTGTAACAGTAAATATAGTGAGTCATTGATCGGAAATCCCGTTTGTTTTTGCTTTACATTTCAAATTTGCTGTTTACAAAATTAGCTATCAAACGACCTCTCAGCAAAATTGTGAAAACACTTAGTAGGAAAACTACAAATCAACAATCATCAATACACAGGCTTTGCCACGGTTCATAAATTTATTCAATAGCTCATAATGCTGTATCATGCATGTAATTAAGCCTACACAGAAATACAATACTGTTAACGAACCAAAACAAAAACATAATGATGTAAATAGGTATATTATATCCGTAAAAAGTGCCAAATGAAACGTGCATGGTAAAAAACAAAATTCAGTAAAGCGTGTTTTTAAACAACGATTTTGTATGAAAAGTTTGATTTTTTTCATGATTTCAGTGTTGGTCCCATAGTAAAAGTTGTTCATAATGATGAGAACAATAATCCCTAAAAAAATCGAGATGGCAAAAAAACATTCATCATATTTATAGAAAAAAAAGATGCTCTGTGGGCTTACCACCTTACCAGAGTCTGCTATTACTAAAATTATTTAGGATTTAATTTCCTCTCGTAGCATCATTATTTTAAATGTAGGTACTTTTTATTCGTTAAATCTAAAAAAGGTGGTAATTATGTCTTTGTCTCGTCTTTCACTTGTAACCTCTTGCCTTGAGCCTTGCATTCTCCCGAAAAAAAGACGTAAATTTTGATTCAATCTACTGTTGAAATGGATTCTTTCTAACTGTATTTACATTGACATTTGATGTAAAGCAATAAGAAACACGTGTGCTATAAATGATGTTATACGTACTATTATTATCTAACAAGTGCGTGATTGAACGCCTAATGCTTTGAAAGTGAACATGTGTAAGAAACTAACAAAAAATTTGCTGATGCTTAACCTGTGAATATTGTTGCATGACTTAAGTAATTATGTATAATGGTGTTCTATTGTAAATGGGTGTTGCCACATTTTGAATCATTTGTGGAGAGAGCTAGAGCGTGAGTTTGCTTGAAGTTATCATTTTCTGCTGTTCTAATAATGTTTTCCAAAATATTTGAGCTATGGATTAAGTAATAGTTTGTCATACTTTAGTCTATGATATAGAGTTAAAAGATAATAAGTTGTATAAAAAAAAATACACTAAATAATCAATGTCTAATATCTTTTTTAGCGTTGTTTCCAACTAATGCTATGTTCTACTTTGTCTGTCATAAATACCTACTTAGATTTGCATTAAAATTTGAACTATAGCTTAATAAATTCAAGGATAAGACTCAATAAATATTCAAATATATTTAGTTAATTAGCTAACAACCTTATGTTAATTCAAACAGGGGATCACCAACGCTTCCTTACTTAACACAGTATTCTACACAATATACTTAGCAATACTTAGCCTTAAACAAAATAAATTGGCTCATTGACTACCAAATCATTGTAGACCACACGGACTACGGCACGCTACGCTGAAATCGCATTAAGTAAATCTTTCACAGGAACACGGACCTTTAGAGCTAATAAGGTCTTTTACAATGGCAGTAGAGGGACTCAACGTCTCGTTGGTAAAACATATGGACAGTATTTGCGGCGATACACGCAGCGCACGCATCGGCAATCTATCTCAGTCAGGGATAACGATCTGATTAATTTGTGGAAAACATTGTTTGAAAAACGTCTTGTTTGAGATTGGTTCTAATGTAATTGAAAATGCTTATGAAGCTTAAATTTTTGCACAAAAATTTTGACGCCGCAAAAATTATATACTTTGGGTAAGAAGTTAAATAAATAATTTATACCATAAGTACCTACTTATAGCATAATGTGTATTACTTTACTTGAAATTTGAAATAAGTAGGTATGTATGTATCTATTTCATTAAATTTTCATATCCAATCTATTTAACTTAAACAGAGTTAAACCTACTTAATAAATGATATGACATTCTTCACCACATTGAACACTGCAATCTATGTTAAATTTGAATAACTAAATTGCTTCTAAATAGGAACGCTGTCTATGCAAACTAGTGCTTACTCGTTGGATTGTATTCGACAACAAGTATCCGTCCGATAAGTAATTACATATTCAGCATTTACAGATAACGAGTTAACGGAAACGTTGTTGTCGCCGTCCCAGTCATCAGCATGTCTCCGTGTGTTTACATCTTCTGGTTTTCATTTCCATGGTAACGGGACTGGTACTGCCCTCGTTCCAAGTGGTAATGCTTCTGTTACTGTTGATCGTTCATTGGTGTAGCAAAGGGAATTTATAATTGGTCCGATAAATCCAACTTGACTAGTATTGACTTTGTCGTGAGATGTATATTGCAAAATACCATAACGTTTTGCACGCTTTTACTCAGGGCACACGATTGAGATCAAGAGAATGATTGAGTTAACATTGATAGATTGCAATGTTCGTTCGTAAACAAAACAAGTGGTTGTTGTGTAATGGTAAACACTCTGGTGATAACGTTTCATCATGTCAGCCGAAAAACGTCCATTGCTGGGCAACAGCCTCCAAGGATCTTCACGATGCCCGGTCTTGCGCTACCCACGGTTCCAGCAGTTTCCCGCGACCCTCACAAGATCATCGTCTACCTTGTAATCCATGTTAATTTTTAGACCCTCTTGCTGAGAGACTGCTGAGGTCATCGAGCATTGTACCAAGGTCTTTTAAGGTTTCAGCCATGACTACCATATCATCGGGAAATCGAAGGTGAGTGATGTACTCGCCATTGACATTGATGCCAAATCCGTTCCAGTCCAGAAGCGAAAATGAAAATAATCAGTATCTAAGAAATATACCTTAAGTACACGAACACGTAAATATTTAGGTAATGTTCATGAGTGTGATGCATGATGTAAGTAATTTATTTCATAATGTACTGCAAACTGAATTGATAAAAAAAACAAACCAGTTGCAAATCAGCTCCAATTTTTGTTACCAATAGGTCACTAAAGAAAGCAATAAAATAAAAGACAGATTTCTATAAAGTAATCAGGTTGTATAATACAACCGTGTAATTCAATTAACTGTTTTATTCGTTTACTGTTATGTCACTTCTATTATCTATTATTATCTTCAGTACGTACTTATTTTTTTTTATTAATTTACGGATCTAGGTATCAAAAGTATAAAATCTTGTTTTAATGTATATCGTGGTTCGTTAGTCATTTAGTGTCCCTGTCTCAGGTTTACCATAAATTGTTCTTCCGCTCTACATCTACCATGTTACATGATTGCTTTATCTTGTTAAACAAAAGTCATAAGTTTTGTCAGTTTAAAAGTTTCGTTTTATAATAGTGCAGTATATATATTTTTTTAATTATCACAAATACAGTTTCATGTTCCGTTACCTTATTATTCAAATCTCCATAGTGGCCCAATAAAATTGAAAACACCACATTATTTGGAATAAATTATGTATGATGCAGAATATTTTTAATGCCGTCAGGGTTCTAATGATAATTTCTTTTTTATAAGGTTTATAAGTTTTAAACAATCTATTTACACAATCTTTACCTTGAATACCTTCCCAATTGAGCAAGTGTTTTTATATTGTAAAACATTTATAGCATGCAATAAAAATAGCCGATCGTTTCTACCGTTACCGGCTATGATCTTACTATCGACCGTTATAGTTTTGCCAGTTCATCTACAAGTTTTTAATTAAGACAAAGTGGTTTGATGACCTTTTTAAATCTTGTCCAACTTACGGTTCATTTGATGGCTTGTACATACGGCCACATATCAAGCTATACATTTTTGTTGCAAAATAGCGCCTATTACAACTGCATAAGGTGCCGCAGTGTGTAGCTTGATCTGTGGCCGTGTGTACAATAATTACTACCTTATCACTTAAAACAAGGTTTGAATTAATTATAATTGCATAAAATCTCATAAAATAAACCTCAAATAGTTTAGTCAAAAATCGAATACAATCGATGTTAAATCGAGTCTAGTCTAGACTTTAGATTGTCGCCAAGTGTCTCTTATGTAATTAAGATTTTCTGGATCATAATATGCATACATTTTGCCTCTTGAATTTGATATTACACAATGTCTGAAACGATTGGACGTGTATTTAATAAGCTTTCACCACACCGGTTTATTTTAAGCTGAAATTGTGACCATGATAGTGTGTAGTATCGTAATCTACTTGCGCAGATAATTTACACATTAAAATAAAATTCTAATTAATAATGTCAAAAATGTGTTTCATGACGATAATATTGTAGGTTGTTATAAATTAAAAACATGTTCCGTAATTACTATTCCCAGTAAATCTGTGATCTCTTTACAATCTATCTTTATGACACTTCAAAAGAGCCTTTCATCAAGCACCCTTCTCTAAATTTAATGGCGATAAAATGATGAATTACTCAAAAACCTTCTGATACAACGTGTTAATTTTAAGATCTTATCGTTGCTTACCCTGTACTTTATAATTAATGCCCTGCATCAAACTCGTCTGTCGACTCTTGCGCCCATCCCAAATTAGGTACAACCTGTTTGTTTGACACACCGATTACCGCTACTTGAGACTCGGTGTGACTTATTTACTTTTTGAGTCATGAATGAGAATTGAATTTTTCTTTTGCTAGTTCGTGAATTTTATTTTAATAGATTATTTGGCGTGATGTGACTTGACTTTATAATAGTTTTTTTTATGGTGTTTGTTAAGTTACCTACTTCTTTATGAACATTTATGTGAGTGGATTTTCGTTAATTCTAATCCTTCTGTGAAGTTATTGGCTTTGTATTTATTTTTCGTATTGTTTACTTTTATTAGAATTGTATGCCTATACAGGCTTTATAGTTGTTCATAATGATGTGTAAGTACGTACAATAAACCCTGAAAATTTGGACGGTGATCAAAAAATCAGCTTGTAATTTGTATTAAATTCTCACTTACTTGAAGTTGAGCTTTCAGTGAAGGTAAAGATCCTGCTTAGTAGAATAATTATTAGTACCCGCTAGGTAGCTTACTAAGTACCTCTAAGCCTCCTTTGCTTGCTTTTGTTTTTTCGCAGTGGTTCTTATTTTTATCTTCCCTTTCAAAAAATTATTGACTCTTTATTGACACTTCCGCCATTTTTATTGTATCAACGCATTCATTAAATTGCTCCCTTATCTATCAGTGCCTCTACTATGACAAAGCAAATATCTTTATCAGTGCGTCAGATGCGATGCATAGATTGCTTTCCGCGATGCAATCGCCGACTATCCCGATCCTAAATTCCAATCGCCGCGATTCTCGATAAGCCATACGTAAACGATCTCGATTGTCTGGTACCGTTCGAGGGCTATCGTTAAATTATCGCTCACGTTTCGCTACTGAGACGGCGCCCTACTATTACGGTATTACTTGAAATAGCGATATTTTATCAAGGACGCTGTGACATGGGCGCGAGCCTTTTTATGAAAGACTAGCTGTTCCGCGCGGTTTCACTCGCGTTCCCAGGATAAAAAGTAGCCTATAACCTTGGGGAATAATGTGGCATCCCATTAGTGAAAGATTTTTTCAAATCGGTTCAGTAGTTTCGGAGCCTATTCAATGCAAACAAACAAACAATCCAATCTTTCCTCTTTATAATATTAGTATAGATTTATACAGAGAAAATATTTATTATCTTAATGATTTTTATTCTGAAATCACAAAATGTATAGTTATTCTTAGTAAAAATGAAAATTTACATATTTTTGAGTTTTTTTTTGTTGGTCTCACATCATAAGTCCAGCACGGTGAATTTAAAATCCACCCAGAATACTGTGATATGTCGTGGGTAAGTTTTATGCTACAATCAAAACGAATATGCCATAATATACCAGTGTAATAAATGGTTCCTCAAAGGAAATTGTGCAATTTTTCAATGGGTGATTTCCTTAGTTGTTTACTGATATAACTTTATTGTATGATGTAATAGCAAGCTAATCTTAGTCCCCATTTTTAACTTGTGAGTATATTGCTTTTGCCGCGTTACGCGTCGGTGTGACATGCGGCGACATATTACAGCAATAACAATGTTTGTCCGGTTTTCACCGTAGCTAGGCGTATTTGCTGTAATTGGCTAATGTAAACGAACCGTTACATATATGATGGGACACTAGCACCTGTGTTAACGAATTACCTACTTGTGTGAATGATTTTGACTGTTTTCTGGTGTGAGGTATCTAAATGTTGAAAATATAATGAGGAAGATGAGGGACGAACCAATGTTTTGTTCTGAGGAATCATTATCCAATACACAGCAATCACGAAGCAACAGCTTCATAATAATTGTATAGGTACACACGAGCACAGATCAAGCTACACATTTTTGTTGCATAATAGCGCCTATTACAAACGCATAAGGTGCCGCAGTGTGTAGCTTGATCTGTGGCCGTGTGTACCTAACAGTCGACCCTAAAATATATTTGTTGTAGACTTCCTTGAAATCACTTGCACGGTTTGTGTTGTGTTGTGTGTGTTGTGTAACTAACCCCTCGAACTTGCATTTGGCTCATTACGGTGGTGGCAAAAACATTCAATCAAAATCAAAACTCATTTATTCAGTTTAGGGAATTAGGGAATAAGGCACTTATGAATGTCAACAGTACCAATTTTACAATAGATTCTACCACCGGTTCGGATTATGAGATAATTATTTCGATTATTTATTTTATAGGTACGCAACGGTATCAATAAAAAATGTCATTCTATCAAAAACTAATTTTATCCAACTAAATTGCATTATCAGTATTGTAAAATAAATTGGATATCTACTTAAAAAGAAATTGTCAATACTAATGAAATTTATTTCGTGTTGAGCAAATGTCTGGGATGAAATAAAATACTGTTTAATTTTTACTTCAGTTCAAACTTTAATTAACAGGTTGAAATTATATTTTTTCTAGGCAGTTATGTAACTTTTGAACCTGAAATGTGTATGTCAATTTTCAAATAAAATAAATTCGTGTAGATAGTACGGAAACGAAAGGTTAAGTAAATGTGCTGTTATTATTATTATGTCAATTAAATTAATTTTAAACTTTTAAGGCGGGCTTATGTAGAGTCACATTTTTATTTGATTACAAAATATGTGGCCAGTTATAGTCTTGAGACATCTTATTCTGAAAAACAAAATCTATATCATATCATTATTATCTCAAATCAGAAATCGAGAAACTGCTTAGCAATCGTAATACACTCGCGTTACGTAAAATGCAACATTTAGGAACGTACGTGCTGATAGAATTAAATCATGATCTTGATTATCTATTGATTAAGGAAAATAGGTATGTGTAAAATCAGCAACTAGTGACTCACTTTAAAATGTAATGATACGAATCTTTACGCGACATTTGAACGCTCAATAGGAATTTTAATCACGAATTCAGTCAATTCATGTATTACTTAATCGAAATAGCCACAAATTAACATTGTTTTTATCCAGCAGTCTTGTTCTATGTGAATTGGACCAATTAACTGAACACGCTCTAGAAACTCAGCAAAAAACTGCTGTTTTTATTTACAAGCTGTTATTTAATGTTATAGTTTTTATTGTGAAAAGTTTTTTTAGTAAAATAAAAACAAAAGTCATTTTATAGCTTTACTTCTTTGCACGTCAATAACAAAATGACTGAATTTCAAAGAAAACTTTCATCATGTCATTGTATCTACGTATACTTAAATTTAGTACTGTTTTGTTCGTTTGTTTTTATAGTTCTTTCACGCGGAAGGGATCAACGGATTGATGTAATTTAATCGTAGTTTTTGGTTATGGGCGGCAGAATAAGTATTTCTCTTTCTGTCCCGAATTCTTTTTAACCCGTAAACGTGCGGTAAAACCGCGGGGGACAGCTAGCTTTCCATAAATATGGTAATCAAATAATCAAATAAATGAATCCTACTAATATTATAAACGTGAAAGTTTGTATGTTTGTTGCTCTTTCACGCAAAAACTACTGAACGGATTTGGATGGAACTTGGCACATAGATAGATCATACCCTGGAATAACATATAGGTTACTTTTTAATCCGGGAACGCGGGTGAAACCGCGGGAGACAGCTAGTTAATAATATTATTCGATGTAGGTCCTTAACAGATGTTTACTTTTTTTTTGTAATTATGAAGTAAATAAATAAACTATACAAATAAACAATTTACAGTTTACATTAAACAAATGTAATAGATGTGCTATACTCGACAAGCCAGTTGGCGCAGTTGGTTAAGACACCACCTATCAAGCCGCTAGTCATGGGTTCGATTCCCATCCAGGACAAACATTTGAGTGCATGAACATGTCTGTTTGTCCTGTGTCTGGGTGTAATTATCTATTTAAGTATGTATTTACAAAAAAAAAAGTAGTATATGTAGTATATCAGTTATCTGGTTTCCATAGTACAAGCTCTGCTTAGTTTGGGATCAGATAACCGTGTGTGAAGAATGTCCGAGGATATTTATTTATTTTTATTTTAATATCTCAGGCATGAAAACGTAAATGTCTAACACATCACGACACGAATAAAGTAAGATCCGCTAAAGCATGACTATGTAGTAACTTACAAGTGGGTCATCTTCGCTTTCGGACCTGGGCATGCATGTTTAGTTGTACACAGTAATTGATATAGCTAAAGTAGTAAGGCATCTTCGAATGAACTACCAGATTTGAGTCATTCACAATTACGCTTCGATGTGAAAGTCACTGGCATTTAGTTGCTATGTCGTCTTTATTTAATAATCACGATTAACAATGCTCTGCAGTTTTATTATATATAGCTTATGATTTTTCTCAACAAATGTATTATTTTTCTATTGGACTAGTCGTTTCTGAAATAGCGCATTTTGATATACAAACTACAGCATTATAACAACGAGATCTTATAATAGTGTATCTAAAAAAATATTAAGTACCTATATATTATGTTAATACTGCAAATATATATTGTAAATTAAGCAAAAATATGACTGTTATCTAAGCTTTTGTACCTAGTCTTGCACTAAGCATGTAACAATAAGATAGCCCCAAACGTTCCGATCGAGTTAAAGTAATTATCTAAAAGATACAACGATGTTGTGTTACTGATTATGCCAATTTATACTGTGACTTAGATATGTAGCCGCGGTCTTAAACAACTGTTATATGGTATTATGCATTCGGTGAATGTAAATACGCGACTTATCCGTTAAGATATCGCTTTGTTTTGCATATCGCATACGAATATCTGCCTTCGGGGTTAATCAAATATCTAATGAATCAATTTGAGGTTGGAATTGATTTCCTGGTGGCCTTTTAAGTCGAATATAGCTAGTACGATATCTTATTTCACATTGATATTTATGTGGCTATTGTACATACCCATGAGTTTTGTTATCAAGAACTACTAGGCTCGAGATTTTAATTTAATGTGCGTTCCGTCGCACTTTAGTACGATGTCATTTCATTATTTGACGGTCTGACATGGATGGATTATAAAATAGCGAAACTTAATTCATAATGTAGGTATCAAAAGTTAACAATCTCGCGATATATATTATAAACTAACGGTGTTCACAATCATACGGTGACATCTATAATCTTAGTTACTTCATATAAAATTATCCATCTAGAAAGGACTACTCAGAAGTGACAAGGCTAAGATTGTATTGTCATGATAAAGCTCTTTTAAAATCGACGAAATCTTATTTATTGATTGATGTCATCTGCGTATTTAGTACCTATATACCTAGTATCTATCAATTGAAGGCAGTTTTCATTATTAAGATTTCAAAGTGTGTTATTCTATTACTTCTTCACCTGGATTCATACACAAAATAATTTACCCTAAATATAGAATCTAACCAACCTAGATCCCGCTAGTCCCATAATTTGGATTGTAGATAAACATTCGAAGCGGCTGTCGACGTGTCAAATGAATCATGACTAAAATACACAATCAAGTAACTTGCGCCGATTCTCATTCACGATATTCCTTGTGATCCCCTATAGGAGTGACAGCATAGACGTGAATCGCAATAGTCTTGGATAAAGGGATTTGCATACCTAGAGATTATAAAGTTTAGTTTATTTTTATTACGAAAGTTTTATATAATAGTCTCATATTTTAGCCTACATAATTAGAGACAAAAACTCGATAGATTGAAAATTCGACAGTTCTCATCGATATGCTGTTTTGCAATGAATTCAATCTTTTCTAATGTTTAATCTTGATCTTAATTACTAATCTTGCTTAAATATATTATGTAAAAAGTATTCTCGTGATATTTATGTACTATTCTTTTATTCCAACGTAATAGAACTTTTTATACTATTACCTAATTCATGTTGATGCTGCAAACGTCAGTTATGAAATACCCCATGATATAAAATGTATACTTCACCATTTCACCCGTCCAGCATTCCATAATCGATGTACAGTGTAGAAGCTATTTTACACTAAACACCTACGTATTTAATACTTGTTCCATAAATTGCACTTCGTTATACTAAGTCTTCGAAGACAGGTGGTCCTGTAGATGTTTTCCTGTTACGGACACAGATATACTTTTCCTGACTGCTATTAGTTGTCTAATTGGAACTTACGACACACAACTAGTACAACTATTTGCTTTTAATATTCAATTTTATTGGTTTTGTAGAAACTTTTCACGATATGATTAAATGTCTGACATATCTGATTCTTTATGTATTTGAAGTTATAAATTTATATTTTATCGGCCATTGTTTCTAACATAACCAGTCCAGTATATTTTTTTTTATTGATTATGTCTAGACGTCCCCTTAATTTTATTAGCCAGTGTCTTTTTTTATTTTTTTTACATTTTGCATTAGTAATTTTAGAATTTCTTATACATGTTTTCTATGGTGCGCAGTTTTAACAACATACACGCCCATTTGAAAAGTGAGTACACCGTATTACGTGGTAATACTAACCGCATAAAAATCTAAATCTATGGTCCGTGGGCGTATTTTATTTAGTAATAAAACAATACGGTTTAAATCCGTTTATAGAATAGGCATATGCTTCCCGTGGGAATCAACATTTGCATTGTGTACATGTATCGATATTGCATTATTAGGTACTATTAGGTAATAAGGTATATTAGTAAATCTGTCTGTATTACACTTATATTCTGCTATTGCATTTCCACTGCTTTTCCGATGCGAAATTGCGGTGGAATGTCGCAATCGTAATCCCATTTCTAAGCTCAATTAATTCATCTAAATTCAATTCAAACCGGGTAACTTATACTATGGTTATTTAAGTTGTCAGACAACCTTTTTCACTTGCAACAGTATTTATAGATATTTCTCAAGTTATCACTGAGTTTTACGATGTCGTTTTGTATCGCGTAGTAAATAGTAATGGGAAATGAACTAGTTCATTTCACCACCTAAGATCGTAAAACAAGGAGATATTATGCCAAGATTGCTTATGGCTATGTTTCCTGTAGCGCGTAATGCGGCCCAAAGATGAGTTAGCAAAAAAAGTTTTGTGATTAATATTTGCTTGTATAATTGACCTTATACAATAATCAAATATTTATTTCTCGAACATAGGGACATTGGTGTTATACATAGTGAGGACCGCTATATCCATGCCAATAAGGCATAGAAAAAATAAAATAATGAAATTAAATGAATACAATGATAAAATAAAGTCATTAAAAATATATCGAATTTTACTATTTGACTAGACTAGGTACCTACCATCAACAAAGTTGAAGCATGATCAATTTTGAGACCTTTTCACTTGCAGCCAGTTATCAGTTTACCCTGTCCATTGTTGGAACCGATCCGAAGACCGTCTCTTTTAATTTTTTTTATTTAGACAATTATTATGACAAGCTCATTGTCTGGTTTTATGCACAAGTAACCACTGGCCACTCACACAAAATAAACCCTTATCGTGATCATGCTTCAACTTTGTTAATCGTTTCTACCATTGTTTTTAACTGAATCATAATTCATAACTCTTGTTTTTTATGATCTAAGGATGACCACTATACTATACCACAGTCCTCCGCGGTTTAGTAATGCTGATAATTTATGGCGTATTTATGCGATTATTTGTGATCAACCATGAGCGTTGTAAATTCTCACGGGACATATGGAATTGTAACTGTTAGTTACGATGGTCCATTCCGCATTGGCTGATGGTAATGAATGGGTTATTCAAATAATAATATTGAATTATTGAATTATGGTAAAACATGTATAATGGTATCCGTTTCCTATCGCTTACGATTTATCAATATTATGTACTTATGGTTTTGTTTGTTGGTGTAATTTATTTCATGTTTACGGTATCGACAATTTATAAGAAATACTGTAACGCCATTGTCTGTCTCACGAAAGAAGTCCCATAAGGCAAAGTCTATTTTAGAAGAAATAAAGTCCCTATCCTACCTCCTACTTAAGAATAGGAGTGGGATTTCGATTTTTCAATTTCACTCTCTTACAAACAATAATAGCAATAGGTATCCCCTTAGATTAATATCTATAGAATATTACAGAAATTCCTATATTTATTACTCAGACCGATTAATTATTTATTAAGGAATACTGAGGTGACTGACGTTTGTATCTACAGTATGACATCTTTCTTTTAAAATATGAAGAAGATAGTCAAAGTAAGAAATCAACATTAAAATTCTCAAGAAGATCACGTCTCATGGAAATTATTTTCAAACTTGGAATACGAGTTCAAGGTACATTATTATTTATTACCCGTATATTCGAAGATGTTAAACATAATCGGAAACTAAATTTTTATTCAATTTTAGAATACGAGTTCATTGAATATGCATGTCCATTCGTAGCTTCCAGTCCAGTATTATGATTTACGTTGTTCAACTTACCATGTTTGGCTAAAGTTCTCGATTCTAAGCAGTTGTTATTTACAACCATTGTATATCTAACCTTATTACCATAGGTTCGTCTTGAACAATACTTGTATAGTTAGTTATAGGAATTTCTCAGCATGTTGTATACTTTTGTTGGTAAAATGTATACAGTTTAAAGTTTTGTACTAAGTAATGTTTAAATAAACAAAACCTATCTATTACCACAGAGAAGATAATATAGCTATTACAATGTGAGAAGTAGGAATCACTTATAAAAATATACAGACAAAATTATGAAGAAAAATATTTTCATATAATTATATTTTTTATACTAGCACAAATAAAATAACTTATAGATAAAAGACTAAAATAAATTATCTACTCATGTAAAGTTTTCAGCATGTCATTCTTTCCTTTAATGTTCACTAGCTGTCTCCCGCGGTTTTACCCGCGTTCCCGAGGTATCCCGGGATAAAAAGTAGCCTATATGTTATTCTAGGGTATGATATACCTATGTGCCAAGTTTCATCCAAATCCGTTCATTAGTTTTTACGTGAAAGAGCAACAAAGATACATACAACCTCACAAACTCACAAACTCACAAACTTTCGCACTTATAATATTAGTAGGATTGCCTATAGGTAGTTTAATAATATACTTACAAAAACAGTACAATAATCGCTAAAGGTATTTTTTAAACAATCGAATAATTTAAATTTTCGTTGCATCTTATTTCAATCAAGTTTTCCTTATAACTTTTGAAATACTTTGTCATTTAATTAATTTGCAGGCATAATTTTATGTCGCAAAAGTAAATTAAAGTAGAATTCCTGAAACATAATCTGTTTTTCACGCTATTTATGCTCTATTGTATTTGACTTTATTAAAAAATGCATCATATTTTTCGTGATAAAATCTATTGTTGATTTAAATTGATATGATGTTTAGCTGTAAACACCGAAGTAAATCTATTTATTTTAGTTCCTTGAATAAGAATCAGGAAACTTTTAATTTATTATAACGATGATAATAAATTTCTTCTAGGCAATAATATAATTTGCAAAACTTTTTTTGGCTATCACCGCCTTAATTCTTACGCTTCATTTCTTCTATTTCAAACCAACAATTTATTACATGACCTTTTAACAAATTATACACTCGTTTAAAACACTATTACTACTCTAGTTTGCAATATAAATACTAATTTCTCATTTATAGTCTATATTAAACATGGTTAGTAGAAAAGGGTAATAAAACAACAGATACGTAATGAAACAATGTTAGTGGCAGTCGTTAGCGCAGCGGGTGGCGTTGAACGCCTATCACAGGAAGAAATAGGCCTTTCATAATAATTGTGGCGTAGACTGTGCCTAATGCTTATGTAAAATATCTAATTTGTGTGAGTGAATAAAATTATGGCAATAAAATATGTACACATTTTATTATATTACAAATTTGGAAATTCATGGGTAACTTTAGAAAACCTGTATTAGGTACCTATATAGGGGAGACCCGATCTTTAGTTTTTTTATTACATTAACTTACTTTATTACTTACTTATTGTTGGTACCCGGCGTCACCCGGATATTTATTGAGATTTTCATACAAAATGCCATCCAAATATCTGATTTTCCCGATGGATTTTCCAAAATATTTCTTTCATACATACCTTGGCTTGACAATTACTTACATACACATCAAAAAATCAATTAACTAAATAGGTACAGTCGTTCTGAAGTGATGAGCTTACAAACAATTCGGCAATCGATTTTATATATTTATCGAAAATTGTTTCCATTCGTTCGAACTTTATTCGGCTAAAGCCGAGATTTTCATCCTTTAAAACCAGCAAAAACTTGTATTACAAAAACATTATTAGATAATAATTTAATGTTATTAGCATACTCAAGTAATAATTTATTTTGAAATGTTAAAATTATAATTTAACAGCCATTTACCTTGTTTAAATAATGGATCGAAGAAACTATGAATTACTTATTAAAATTTGCATATCTAGATGATTGCCCTAGTTTGAATAAAATTCTAAATTATTATTTATACAGGATGAGGTTATAATTTTCTCTCTTATTAGCCAAAGTAATAGTATTTTAGTCTTCTATTTTTACTTATTGTAAACCTCGGCTGTTATTTATTTTCCGACATTTAAGCTTTATGTAAATGTTAACATTTATAAATCAGTAATAAAAAATTAAACTAGAAAAAATCATATATATGGACGATTGTAGCCTTATTTCTTAGAATTGCCCCTAAACAATATTATTGTGAATATATTTATGTTACCATATTACTTTATTATTATAGAAAATATATTTAATTATAATTGTATTGTAATTGTAGTTTTGAACCATGTTGTAACATACTAATGAATTGTTAGTTTGGGAATGGTCAAAACAAGAATTTGCTTAATGAAACAGCCTGTATAAGTAATAAGAGTGGGTGAGCTCCGCATTCAACGCCAACGACAAGGAACAAATAAATCATTAAATTCTTAGCCTAATTGGAAATTAAACTATTTTATAGGTTTAGTAGATTTCCGCCCAGCGGTCTCACCCACGATCCCCTTATTTTACCGCCTTAGGAATTGAATTTTCAAAAATCCTTTCATAGCTGATACCTACGTCATAATGGTGCATTGATAGATCAGTCAGTCAATCAGTCACGCATTCGTTTTATCTATGTTAACGGAAAAGTATCTAGTCCGTCATTGTATACATTTCCTAGGAAATCCATACATTTCCTAAATATCTATCGGAGTACTACATTCGGTATATTTGTAAGGATAGCGGTATTTAGGGGGTTGTAAGTGAAAGGTACTTTTGTGCGAATACTTGCTATTCTATGCAAAATAAAAAAAATAACCCCAACCTATTTTTTTCAATAGTTTCTATATATTTCCAAGTATCATTATTGAATTATAATTTCTTAGGGGAAATACACAGGAATTGTATACAATTCCTATATTTCATACATTTCCGGTGACATATATTTAAAATATCACTCCCTCCCTATGTTGTTTAAAAATCACTAGCTGCTTGCATACCTAGGTTGTAGTCGTAATGAAAGAATTTTCAGTATCAGATAAGTACCGGGCCCACAGTGTGGACTGTTATTATAGAAATTTTCAGGATTGATTATCCTGGAAAATTTGAAATTCAGCCTCGACGCTTGTAAGTGCAACATTATCACTGTAAGTAGAATTTTATCTTTGTTTATTTAGGGCTAATTTCGTGAACGTCTATGATCAAAGCCATCGATAGTATTTAGAAGGTTCAAGATATTACTAAATATGTCTTGACTTAAACAAATATTGCATAACACGATGCAATCAATGAAAATGAGTACTTAGCTGTCTTGTAATAAAGTGTAGGTTCATAAATTACTCGTACATTATATCCAAAGCTACTTTGTACAGTACGAAATGAAAAGTAAAGCCGACCTTGTATGTCAATTTAATATGGCTGTAATTTCGAAGATTATAGTAGGTATTACTTATTAACTGGAGTTGATCACTAACCTGGAATTACGTCGTCTGCAATTGATGGTGGAAATAACTGTAGCCTTCATGGTTATTCAATTATTATAATACCTACTAACAAAAATAAATGAATTGATGCCTGAAATATTAAAAGTAATTTTAGATTTTATAGCGTTAAAATAAAATTGTAACTCATTTGGCTAACCTTTGAAAACTGAATATTTCTAGTATCAGATGTAATTCGATGTTTAACGACAGTAGTCATGAAAGCGTGAAGTTAAGTCAAACCATTCATTGGAGCTAATTAGTTCCAGTGACATCCACTTCTTCTATTATTAATTTCTAAGTCTTTGAATCAGGTATCAGGCTCAGCTTCAAATTTATACTAAGCCCTAAAATTATAATAGATAACCAAACTAATCATGACATAAATCAACTCATGTTCCTACAGAACCCGAAAAAAGTGACGGCAAAAAGTAGCAGCTGTCAAACACCAAATTAGTAACGTTTTTTATCACAAAAGCGAAACGAATCGATAATCGGTTATCCACTTTGCCCTCTGACTTAGGGATCAAGGTCTAGCCTTTCACTCATTCAATATTTACTACACTAATTTATTTTGTAGTAGGCATTCTGGTAACCTTTGACCCTTGCAACGTAATCGTGAACTAAAAAAACAAAGCGAGAAAACTGGGCTTCTTATTTCGAAATCGAGTAATTGTAGCATGCGGAATTATCCGGCAAAATTTCATAGTTTTTGCCCGCAAATGTGATTTAGAACAAGGCGCGTGACTTTCGCAACTGGTGACATTATCGTTTCGTGTCTGGCCAAAACTTAAACGCTGTCTGACCTCGTAGTTTAGGTGGCAGTTCAAGAAACTTGCCTAATACTTTTTATATGAAATGAAATCTGGTAATATAGCAATTGCATGTTTATTTTATTAGAGCACCGAATAGATATTCAATTCAGCAAACTGGTAAATTTAGTGCTGTAGAAATTCTAATGGTTCCCGTTTCAATATGATATATGAAATGTATTCTCTTACTGACATAATAAATGAATGTATCTAATAATAAAACCTTCAAGACAACTGCCAACAGACTAATCGTCGCCGCCCAAAATGGCGGCCACTCAGACCACCACTTGCGATTTCATTCGAAAGAGATTTTAATCTTAAACCATTATCGTCTGTATTCGAACGAGTATGGCTATCGGATCTTTGCCTGCCTCCATTTGGTAAGTAAAATAGAAATCAGCTACGTGGGCTAAGTTTCTAGTAAGTAGTAAATATCCTATAATGTACATAGTTACAAGAAATATATGTGTTTTACAATCCATCTCGCGAGATTGTAAACTGTCGATACATTGTGAACTGTACCGAAAATTTTAATCGTAATTAAAAATTTTGGTATAATCTTTGAATATTTTATTTACGGCCACAGATCAAGCTACAAATTTTTGTAAAAATGTAATTTTTGCAAAATAGCGCCTATTACAACCGCATAAGTTGCCGCAGTGCGTAGCTTGATCTATGGCCGTGTGTACACAACTCACCACAATATCTTTAGATATTGCATATTTTATCTAAGCATTCTTATACCACTTTTAAATAAACCATCACATTCGAAACACATGACTGAATTCAAATGAAAATAAATTAAATACCCAGGCACTATTACAGTGGTAGTCTATTGTAAAAATTGTAAGTTTTGACATTCATTAGTGCCTTAACAGGGCCTAAACTGAATAAATGAGTTTTGAGTTTATTAGATTATTAGCCTCTTTTAAATTAGATCTAATTTTTTCCCATAACGGTCTCAGTTTATTTTGTAGAATTATAGCTACACTATTCGCTAGACAATCAACGGACTCTTTGCTCGCTTCAGGATAATAAGTAAAATGTTGTTCGTGACGTTGCCGATGTGCGTTTCCATTTGTTGACGAGAATAACTGTATGTTATATGATATTCTTCAGTACATATCTAGAACCTATGAAGATATGACCTGTGCTAAAGCAGTAATTTTAGCGCAAGTTGAAAGCTGTACTTGAGAGCGAGTTAGTTCCCTTCTAGGCTTCGTGTGCTCACCATCATTAGCCGCATGGTGTGATTGTTGTCAAACACAGGTCAGATAGTCATTTCTTACACCAATTTTTGTTGTAAATCTTATTACATTATTAATAGAAATAAAAATCACTTTGAATCGATTCTTGTAAACTCTATTATTACAACATCTAATGCATAACAGACAACAAATTTTAAAATTGTACAAAGACCATTCCAAAAATGGTATCAAATTTCATTTCGCTCGGTGACTCACTCTTTCAACAATGGAAACCTGCAGAGCCGTGCATCTAAAAGGCAACCGCATACTGGGGACGCCCATCTCGTGACGTTGCTGGTCCGATAACGGCATCATTTGGACCTTGACTGAACTTTCAGACCTGTGAATTAGATGCCATACTTTCTAGAACCATTGGGATTTATCCATTGTCCAACTTTACTATAGCCCTTATATCTCTGAAATAAGAATCCTAAAATATACTTTTCACTGTTGAATTTGCTTTCAGAGCATGTATCGTATTATTATAAGTGTATTGCGAACCGATGGTAGAGTCTATTGTAATTAGTGCCTTATCAGGGCCTAAACTGAATAAATGAGTTTGAGTTTGAATTATGATGCATTGATGCAGCTTGCAGATCAAGCTTCAAATTCAACATTATTATAATGTAGCAAATTGTCGAAACATAAAAACTGCTAGCACGTGACAAGTATTGTGGTTCAGAGAAGGCTCTAAGAAGTTAGGTATGGTCTTTTGAAGCAGTTATGTAAATTTTATCGTTAAAATTGCTTCGAAGCTTTTATTTTACTTTTATACAAACATTTTCAACGCAAATAATCCTTATTGATGCAAGTTGATTTTATTCGCTGGAGATAGCCAGAGACACTATCTAAGTTATCTTGTATCACATCAGATTGAGAAACTGGCTAGTTCTAGTTGAGTCAGTATTTCCTGGTATTAAACTTAATAAAGTCTGCAACAATTACCTTTAGCGCCTAATTTCATTCATGTGGTTGACGAATTTTTAATTTTCTGGATATTAATGTATCTGATAATGACCATTAGACAAACCATTCCTTATTTTTATAGCTTATGTATTTATTTTAATAAGTACCTAAGTATGTTCTACGTAATCTCTTTGGAAAATATCGTTCATCATCATCATCATATCAGCCGAAAGACGTCCACTGCTGGATAAAGGCTTTCCCCAAGGATCTCCAGAATGGCCGGTCTTGCGCTACCCGCATCCAGCGGCTTCCCGCTACCGCTACCCTAACAAGATCGTCGGTCTACCTTGTAAATATCGTTATTCTACAGAATTACAGTTAGCACTCAAGGAAAACATAAAACAAGTTGTTGTTACATGAAACTTAACGTTATACAACACGAAAATAAACGTGATTGGAGGTAAAATGTGAATCTCCCACGTTGGCCCGACCTGCGACTTGCAGCTGTGACATTTGAAACCTACAGACAGACAAACGTCTCAGCATTCTCGCGAAAAGTGTTAGGGGTCACCATTATATTGCAAATCGAACGGATCAGATAAGAAAACCATGGTGAAAATTATAGAAAATATATGTATTTTTACCTCACTTTGTCTCGTTAGCTTTTGTATTGAGGATATTTGAACGATAAATAATAAAGAAGTAAGCTTTAGTTGCCGTTTGTCCCAATATCAATATCCAAAGAAGACATTTTGTATAGTATCTGTTTGTCTGGACTTTTATTTTACAACTATGATTGTGAAGATAGAATTAAGAGGAGGCTATCTGTGTATGTCTCCGTCCCTTACTAAACTGGCGGTGACAAGCGAGACAGGAACTAAGACAGGAAAGAAACTAAGCCTTTTTTGAAAAAAGTAAGAAAGCTATTCCCTTTCTAATGGATTTCAGAATGCATGTTAATATTTTAAGTTATTTGGATTGGATTTGGACGTTACTAATGAAAATTCCCAATTTAAAAAAAAACTATTCCCCGTCATATATTCTCCAGTTTCACATAATAATATATTTTTTCCAAATCTCTAGGAACAAAGAGTACAGAGAGAAACGCATTTAGAATCATCATTTCACGTATAGCATCGCCTGGAGAGTTGTACCGCGCGCTCAATCAATATCTAAACGGAAATCGTCTGTGGCGCGAGAACTATAATATGTGAATTGCTTTTGATAATAATTTTTCATTTGTATTTCAGTAATTCTGCATATATTTTGATTTTATAATCAGTTTTAATATTTATAATAACGTTATATTGTGTAATAAGAAAAGGGTGTTCAAGTGAATGGGACATGACACGTGTTATCAACAAAAAGTGATCGGGTTCAAGTAAATCAGGTTTTAATATGGCGATATAAATTCGTGTAATTTTTTGCGTTGATCATTTAGAGCGACGCGGACGCTGACTTTACGTAATTCAATGTGGACACTGGGCGCTGTTAACATGCGGTTTTATTTTTATGATTTAATGTTACATACAGAGTTTATGCTATACTAACATGTCTGTATAAAATAATAAAAAGCTATGAAATGTAATGCAAACTCAAAAAGAGTTAAGTTTTCAAATATTAGATAATATTTAGATAGATTATCCAAGATTTATTTCTAACGTCTTACAGCATATTAATTTTGGTATAAATATCCATAATTGAAATTCATCACGTCCGTCCATACATCACGCCTTTTTATAATACAATTCCATCACAAAATAAAATATTAGTAAGTTTTATTATATTTAATTATTTAAAACAAATAAATATACAAAATAATAAATAATGATTAATAATTATGTATTTCTATCTGACTTTTCTCGTCAAAAAACCTTATAAGTTACAACATTGACCAAATAATATATCCGTGTGTCCCAGAATAATCTTAGTAGTCGTTGAAAAAAAATCTTCAGTCCGTAAGACCGACTAAAGGACAAGAGAATGGCCAGATAAAATTCCTTATGAAGGAAAATGTCACATGGTAACTTTCAAAACTCAATGCAAAAGTTTTTTGTTTTTGTCTACTTGGTTCGAGTAAAGAAATAATAAAATATTTCTATGAATATATTACAGCAATATCGCTTACTTAAATGTACATACTAATTTAATAAAATATTATGTTATTACCAAAGAATAATCAAGGCTTCTTCATAAAAAGGTACGCAATAATTCATAATCATGACAAATATGTTATCATAGTAATTTTAACCGTCAGTTTTATGATATTATCTATTTTTTTTAATCCGTTCAGACCAGACCCTCGTGTGTCAAACACACACGCATTCTCAATCATATAGATTGAAACTTGGAATAATTTATGAATTAAACACAAACAATCTACACACCCTATACGTCAAAAATCATGTGAGCGCAATGATTCAGCTCTAATTGCTTTTTTTATTTTTACAGCATCTCAAGACATATAAATAGACTGAAATGGCTAAAAGCGACAAAATAATCAGTCAAGACATCTTTTACATACCCGTAAAGCTTCATTTACCATGTAATCAACACTACGAGTAGCATAACATGCGATGATTGCACCAGTTTTACGACTGACTCGTAGGTCTTATGTTTAACCAGGACCGGATTTATGTAACTTGGGTTAGGGCACTTTTTTATTTTAACTATATTATACGTTTTTGTTTGAACATAATCTCACCATAGTGACACAAAACCTAGAGAGGAACTGACACACAAGGGTGAAGCTCTTCATGCCCATAACTTTCGTTACGGCATTGGAATTCACTGACATAGACAAAAATATGTCTAAATCATCTATAATTATGTAAGTAGATAGGTATATATCATCGTCAATTAAAAAAATAAATAAATTAAATAATATAGTGATAGGTACACACGGCCACAGATCAAGCTACACATTTTTGTTGCAAAATAGCGCCTATTACAACCGCATAAGATGCCGCAGTGTGTAGCTTGATCTGTGGCCGTGTGTACCTAACCTCTTTAAAAAATATTTAAAATATAATGGTCAAAGCCGGGCTTTATTTCAGCGTGCTACCAATTATACAATTATTAGTTTATCTTATCCTAAATTCGGTCCTATATTTTACAATCGAAAGACTAAATAGAATCGTGGTCGTATAGTAATCGTAATTCCTAACATTCAAACGTTTCTCGTAAAGTCTGTTGATTTGTTCAAGTTACCAGTTTTAACGAGGAATTGAAAAGATTAATTTGGAACGGAATTTATTTATTTGATATAGTTGGAAATAGAATTTATTCCATATAATTGGCTATGGAATTTATATGATAACAGCGGTTAGTGATTGTAAATGTTCATTGCTGAATATAAGTTGTAAAGGAACTAAAAGCTAATAAATTTATTTATATCGAAATAAAGGAATTTACTTATGCTTGCTCAAAAATCTTTGTCTATTCAAAAACCATCTTCTACACTTAAATGCAAATTAGCTTTCATAACGGCTTTTACGCGAGTCGAACTAACTTTAAGTCTATAGACATGACACTATGCCTTTTAAAACAAATCCTTTGTTTACTTCAAGTGTCCCATATTTTATCTAGGTCATTTTAGCAACGGCAACGTGTTATGAAAACTTTTCATTTATCTCTTGTTAACGTATTTATTTAGGCTTCGCAAATACAAAAAAAAATATAGCATAATTTATTAAAGTGTAACAAAAGATACCACTTTGTCACGCACGAGTGTCGTTGAAATCTTTAGTATGACACATCTTCAAATCCTTTGTCGTTATTTTTCAGTTAAGAAAAAAATAATCTTTCAATAAGTTTTAAAGCTTTTTAAGGCCAGTAGATAATTAATCAATGAAAATCAAAACAAAAGACAAATAAATAATTTATTGTCATCATTTGGGGTCGATGCAATTATGTACTCTTCTTCCATTCATTTAATTGTATTATTCGATAAATTAACCTATGAAATGAGTTTCAGGTCTCAAATTCGATTGTTTCATTCTTGAATCAAAAAAGTATATAGATTTATAATACTAAGACAACATGTCAATAAATATCACATTTCTTTATAAAATTGCCCATCAGAATAGAGTGCATACTTATTATACCTCGAGGAACTTAAAAAAGAGTATATTTGAAAACAATCGAAGTCATGTAGTGTTATACAATTGAATCCATAACAAAAGTCATTGCGATTTATTTATACAACCTGTTCATGTTGGTTTGACCGATTTCTGACCGAGTTACATCTGCCCACGCCATCGCGTTGAAAGGCGAAAGCTCAACGTGCGCTTTATTATCACTTTTTTCTTCCGAGTAGGTCCCCTTACAATGAAGTTTGTTTCGATACATCAGCATAAATCGATTTCGTATACAGTTACACTGATTTCGAAAGATTGAATCGATTGTTACAATTCTAAGAATTTGGAAAAGGGGGGGAGGGGTTTAAATGAATGTTAGTGGGTAAGCAGTCTACTATACTACTTACTTAGCTAAAAAACAATATTTAATTAGGAATGAGTTACTTGCTATGTTAGTATCTCGGTAGTCACGTTAAATGTCAATCAATAGAATAATAGCTTATACAATTGCGCCAGGCATTGATCTTATCATTTAAGTTAACGTGATAGAAACAGTCATAAGTAGACACATTCAGCACTCCAAAAAGTATTTTACACTATGAAAGTTTTGATAAAGGAAAATTAACTAATACCATTTTCTTACTAAAATTCTATATTAATTCGTATAATATTATATTTTCGTGCTGACATCTGTGCAAAGCATTTTTAGTCTAATTTTTATACCGACCTAAACTTACTCCTTAAACGAGTTCTGAACTCGAAATGTCATTGTTCCAATGAAATTCATTGCAACACTATAGAAAAGTAAATTTTGTGTAGGTAATTTTATTGAATAATAATTTAATAAGGCGAACTGACTTGTTTTCCGTTTGTGTAAGTAGACCCTGTGACCAGGTCACCAATTTGTTATAGGTATGTGGTCAGACAATTTATAAATAGGCGTGATAAAATTTGGAATTTATTGAATAAAATATTTAAATATTTTATGAACCCTGATAGTTTTATGAAGCAAGTGTCATGGATTACCAAAAATTATGAACCAATCAGTGAGTCACTTTATGGACCGGTTCCCACACCCACGAAGCGCCTACGCACCGAAGCGCTGGACATCTTTGACATCACTTATGCAAGGGGTGCTAGTTTTATTTTTCTTTGTTCTGTCTCACATAGCATGAGTTTACTTTTATTATTAACGATAACTTCTACTGGTCATTTGTTTCTGTCATTATGGTCTTTCTTGATGTCTCTTTGATATTTCATAATTATTGTATTGTACTGGTTCTCGCTCTATTTTGAATTTTAAGTATACTTGTAACGCGTACTGTATTTATTCTATTTTATTATTTCAGTTATTTATTTTCGAATAATTTTCAATTTCATCACCATTTTTTTAAATGCTCTCTTCATACATTTGCGAAATCAATCGTTTTTCAATATAAGGAATGATTACAGACTATTGTTTCGAGATATAATATTTCATTCTATAAAATAAGATGCAGTAATTGGTTGAAGGATAGTGTAATTTTCATCCTTCTGAATTTTTATTTTACATCGAGAAATGTCTTAAGTAATTGAATCCAGTTCAATATTACCCTGTTATTGTAGTACTGATTTATCATTTGCGCTATAATTATTGTCTGTATTGGTCTGTAATTTCCGATTCTGAACTATGCATCCTGTTTTTCTACTTCTATTTTTGTCTGCCGTTTGTACTTTTTAAAGGAAATCATAAAGTCACGTAATCATTTTATATTTTAGTAATACATGATTGTTTCATTCGTTTCTTTTAGCTACTCACTTTGTTCTGGATCTTGACTGAATTTGCTTTAGATATTATTTTATAAGAGTGTAAATAGAAATTTCTTTATTACGTAAACAAAAAATCAACCCCAATTTCCTGCTTCGATTTTCACGGAGCGTCTACATTGTTTTTCTAATTGAATAGAAAGAACAATACGTTATCGGCTTCAAAAACAAATATTTAATTGGTATTGCTAATTGCTGACTCTGTTCTATTGTTCCAGTGGCGATTCTTTCTCACAATTGCTATTGTCATTAAACAATGTTGGGAGCTGACCTCAAGGATCGTGATGCAACGCCTTGTTCGTCCATTGCTGTTAAGGAAGAGATCTCATCATTCTTGGAACGTTGACTCTGAGTGTTAATTGCGATTGCATTTGGGTATTAAGAAATAATCACAGCTGTTAAATGTACATTATAACTTGAAAGGTTGATTGGCATGAGAACTGCTTCATTCATTAAAAATACTTGTGATGAAATTGTAAGAGCGATGGTGGTAAATCAAAATTGATATAATGGTAAATATCCTGTTTTCAAAGTCAACAATAGTCACTTTAACTGATGGAACACAATTTATAATTTACAAAATAATTTCATGTATTTGTTGTTTTTGTTAGATACCTAGCTTTTTGCTCACAGAGCAGTTCGACTGAGAAAGGTCTTCCTTCATGCAGAGTACCGTTGATGGCGACCCTATTTCATTCATATTCATATCAAGAAGCGCGTAAATAGGATCACCTGAGCTCATAGGATAAAGAGGAATAGTCTTTAACACGTGATTGATAACCTATAGCAAGCGTCTATAGGATAAGGCAACGGCTTGCCACCAGGTCGGCTATATACTTTTTTTGCCGACTTAAATTTATGACAGAAATATCTTCATATTAGTTGACTAAGGTAGCAGACAACGAAAGGTCTAATCATTAGACCATTAGATTCTTTAGGTATCTATTACTAATAATATATCGTTACAAATGCATTTATATTTCTATGTTTAAACTAAATTTGGCAATAGATAAAAACAATAGCTAAATCATACGGTTCTTTGTTACAGATAGATAACTGGACCGGATAAATTGAGGAATGCGAATACATCGATATAACAACTTTTGCGTAAGTACTACCTGTATTTTTTATATAATAATCTTGTTACTAAGGAGCTTTGATGCGTACCGTCGTTTAGCAATTCAACACACGTAGTTAGCGATACTTAATAACCGATGATTACCACATGATTTATGATGTACGGAAAAAGGTGATAAGCTGGTTCGATTACAAAATGTTATTTATTATAAGTAAGGCTGCAATATAAATCGATTTGATAATATGATTGCAAATTGTGGTAAGTTAAAATTTATCCATTTTTATTTCCGTTGCAAAATGTTTACCGGAAGAAAAGTGCAGCTGTCTTTTATGCACATTTCCTTTCAGGCACTTTACGCCGATTTACCGTTACTTAAAAACAGGCACATTTTAATGTTTTCAAGTATAATATATTGCTTGATAATTGAACAATTTTAATCCACTTCCGTATTTAAACCTTAATAAGATAAGCAATTTTAACCTATGCCTATGTATTGGAGACAGAACTAGGTAACTATTTATTTGCAATCTAGTAGTAGGTAGTACCATAATATTCTACATGTCTAGCAAAAGTGTATGTAGCAAAGATGTATCAAAAGTAGATTTAAGTAATCATTCTCTCAATTTACGAAATTTAAGTAATCAATATCACTATCGATATTCGCTGTAATTAAAGTAAAGTATTTAGAGTTTTAAATATTAATATAATGACACCTGTTTTACGTAACGAGACATTTTTATTTCTTGATACGATTACGTAAATGAACGTAATCGTTTTACCGACAAGATTATCAGCTATATAGTTTCATAATACACGCTCTATTTACAATTAGTTTGGGATCAGATGATCGTGTGTGAAGAACGTCCAAGATATTTGAAAAAAAAAACCTATAAAATTCAACTATGATAAAGAAACGATATTAGAAAGCTTTGTAACTATAATTGTATTGATTTATAAAAATACCTAAATGTAATTTCAGAACCTTATATTATTCTTTGATTATACCGTTCAATTCAAACCAATAACATCGTTTAAATCATCATCGCCGGCTTTAACATCGACATGTCTTGCCATGTTACGTGGGCTTACAACTTAATAGACATTTAGAAAAATAAAGCAAAAGGCAAAGTGTCAGAATGACGTTTCAAAAGAAAAGAAAAGTATCTTACGACACGACACATCGATATCCCATGTCTAACCGCCTCATAATTTAGTGTCGCCCGTATCGGAATCAGGTTGTCAAATGATTGAATCGATTATAGATTTATCGATATCATTTTATTATGTGTAGCTGTCGAACGAATTTTTGATTGAATTATAGTGACATTTTATAGAGTGACTGAATTTTGTTTGTTAAGATTTCAAAATGAATTATTAAATATAAAATAGTTACAATTTTTGTTTTGTAATTTAGGTTCAAAGATAATTTAATATATAATCCATAGGTTAGTACTGAATGCATAATTATATATTTACCTTTTATATTCACTTAAAAGGAACTGCTTTGTAATATCAACCTTCATATAAACATAATTCGATTCTGATGGTATAACGTAATCGATTCATTAGAACTCGATTACGCCCACCAAATGCTATCAACAATATGGTTCGTGTTGTAAATTTTGTACTCTTATACTTGTATTTATTCTATTAGAAATAATATTGAATATTGAAAAAAGCAATACAAATTTTACATTATGTTTATTTTATTTCTATTATTCATCAGTAACTGATATTTATAAATGGAAATGTGCTGTAGGATATTTTTTTTATTGGCACACCCTATAAACCTTAATATCATCGAACTAATTTAATTACCGTCTGTAATCATATCCACATGCAACGAGCGACCCATAGGTCGATGGGCGAGCCAATACCTACTATCGAGAATATTGCTTGTACTATTTATTTATTACGTTGCGAACGACAACAGTGGGCGACGATAGGTACCTATCTACATTAGCAGAGGGGGGAGAGTACTCCTTCTTTACAGTAACAGTTATTAATACTTTGCTATTGGACAAGCTTGCGTCTTTCTAGAGTCTATGATTGATGAACACGTACAAGCACTTTGAACTGTTACTATGTGTGTGGTGTAATTATCTTATTTAACGATGACATCCGTAATATTTTTATCTTCCAACCTCCACTCAGCTTGTCAGATTATTTCTACATATTTTAATTTATGTTGATTTTTTATTGATTCAAGATAATTACAGCGTAATTATAAAATATGTAAACATCATTAATTTCTTTCGTATAATAGTTTCACAGCTAATAAATTGCATGCATGCTTTGATGGTGTTCCATGTAAAAATGATTTTTCAATGCATTTTGATCTGTTTCATAAACTACTTACCTGTTTGAATAATCATAACTAACTCCCAAATTTTCATTATGATCAACAATAAAATTAACATAAAACATGTTTTGTTTGAAAGTAGGAATTTTGCACAAAGGAAGTGAGTACACCTGTCGACAGTTAGTGGGCTGCGCCAGTATCGCAACGGGTGGTGGGTAATAATAATATAATAATAATATCCTGGGACATTCTTCACACACGGTTATCTGATCTCAAACTAAGCAGAGCTTGTACTATGGAAACCAGATAACTGATATACTACATATACTACTTTTATTTTGTGTAAATACATACTTATATAGATAATTACACCCAGACACAGGACAAACAGACATGTTCATGCACACAAATGTTTGTCCTGGATGGGAATCTAACCTATGACCAGCGGCGTGATAGGTGGTGTCTTAACCAACTGCGACAACTAGCTTGTCAATTGGGTATACATTTATAAGCGTAAAAAAGGGTACATAAGGGTTACTGGAAAGAGTTTATTGAGCGTAGGTTAGATTGTATTTCAGATTGCTCATTTTTGTTACCTAATTCGTAATATTTGCTAAATTAAAATTTAATTATAAAGAGTTTCGCCTTCACTCCTAACAACATTGTCAAAAAGCTAATATATCAATTATTAAATTGCTTGTTTAGTGGCACTATTCGAACACTGATTTATTTTGAATGCCTTCTAAATTCAAATATTGAGTTACTAAAACTGGCAACATAGGGCTCGCCTCGAACCCAATTCGGCCTTTTTGCCTCCGATTCATTTCGTCACACCAACGCAAGCCACATTCCAACGCTTGTATTCTGAATCTAGCGTCAACTTGTCTAACGCACCGACGTTCTATTGACATAGATTTATGTGCAATGGTATTCAGTTACATTTGAAACCGCATCAAAATAACAACATAATTAAGTACCTCGATTAGTAATTTATTATTTTGTCCGAGCCTGTTAATGTGTCTTCCAAGATCAAAAATAGACGTTCAGCTGTTATGCTTATTTACGTATTCCATGCTTGTATTCAATCTAGATGCATTATGTAGGTAATCTGCCTCTTTGTTCTGCGTAAATATTAATCGCAAATTATTTCGATAGAAGTCGCTGGGGTGATATTAGGATTTGCAACGCTGCATAAAGCGGCTGTGTCATCAAACTCATTTATTCAGTTTAGGACCTGTTAAGGTACTTATATGAATGTCGATAGTTACAATTTTTACAATAGACTCTACCACCGGTTTGGAATACACTTAAACTGAGAAGACTCCGGCAAGAAACTCATCTAACGACTATGAAAGAATAATAGACTAGAAATATAAATAGTAGTGACCATAACTGTTATGTCAAGAGCAAGGGATTGAGAAGAAGTTTTCGAAATCATGCTAGTAGCAATTTTCCTAACAACAAAATCTTTGTGAAATTTAAGGAAAATAGTGAAACAAGTCAAATTCCCAGAATCTACTATTGAGGTTTACCGTAAACACTTTATCGGATGAAAAAGATTTATGAAAGAAATGTTGAATAACAAAACCGTTGAACGTAGACAAAAAAGAGGTAAAAAACAATATAATCATTTTGACCAAACAAAAAGTACTACGATCTCGGAGGACGTACCTATAGGTAGGAAGTTTTGTTGATTTAAAAGAAAGGTATTTTACATAATCCTTAAATTCTCTATGGATTGGTAATTTTCTTTTAAGTTTTCTGCATACTGTGGGAGAGTTTATAAAAATTATTATAATGTGAATATTCCAAGCGAAAAGTGATAAAAATATGGCCTCATGTCACTCGTTAGCACTTAGCAAGTTGCATGTAGGGTTACTAAAAACTCATGAATGACGTTGAAATCTATTTATAAGTTTTGTGGAGGGATGATTCGAATTTTATATAATTATTTGATTGAATATAATCTGTTTTACGAGTTTTTATTTATCTTGCCGTTTTATGTACTATGTTAGTAGTTTATGTCGAATCTTGTCGCTTCTTGGTGTTCATAATTTTAAAGTTCAAAAGATTTAAAAATTAAATATCAATAATAATCCGTACGTTTTGGTAACCCTAGGTTGCGTGTCGCGAGGTCGCGTCTGCGCAATTTTCTCACGGTAGAAGACGAAAAATTGGTATTAATGTCTTGGGTGGGTCGATTTGTTTGTAAACCTATTAATATTATTGAATACTATCACTATTTCGTTAGAAAGTATATAAAATAAATTTAATTGAATACATAATTACCTATAAGACCCGCGACACACGTAATAGATTTTCGCGAGGTACTTTGCGGAGATTCGACTACATTCTGCTAGCTCCCAAACATGTACCCATAGATTATTATTATACACTAGAGACATGTACCGCTGAACTACTGTACTGTAGGCAAGTACTGTACTGTATAGATTCTATAATTTCACCATTAGATAGACGTAGGACCTTTGCTAATTATTAATATATACAGATACATATAAAAATAAATACATATGACACTTCACTTTTCGCTACATATAAATAGTGTTGTCCAAATTCGTGAGTTCTCGTGCGTGTATTGAGGTCAAGATTATTAGCACCTATTATCGACAGGCCCGCCTACTTGACTTCCACTAGAAAGTTTGCACAAATAACAAATGTAAATAAGAAACCTTATACACTAATGAAGCTATCTGACAATTAATGATGCCTGACGAACAATACACTATCATTATTTATTCGAAGTCTCGATTACATCACGAGACTTCCATGGATAGGATATCGACCGGTTCTAAATAACGTAGGTATACTCACCTTATTCTAAAGTAACTACTTAACGTATATAAGTAGTTACTTATAAACCAAACATGAAAAATAATTAAAATGAAATAATGAACTCTTAACTCAATACGAAGTCGAAGTGATAACGATCTTCAATCAGCTGTCGGGCGCTATCAATATGAAAAAATGCAGACATAATCACAAGTCGATATATTCTTGCGTCAAAGAAAAACAAGATCAGACAATTGAATGGCACGAGTAATCTAGGTAACTATTGCGACAATTTACTTTTTACGATAAAAAACAAAACTGATTATCGACATTGAGCAATCTAATCGATGCATTATCGACAACGGTACTTTAAATCGATTAAAGTTTTTTGTTATCTTAAAGATAGTTAATTGTATTCAACAGGAAATATTTCCTTAACGAGATATATTATGTCATCGATTAATTAACATACACATTAAAATAAATTACTAAGATTGTAATCGATTGGTAATTGTGATGTTTTAAGGTTGTAATGGTATTTTGTTTGTAAGTACCTAATTATTAGCCTAATGATAATTTGTGTTGTAATTTGAAGCTTTTTGTAATAATTTTATGTTTTAATTACAAAACTTAATGTTTTAGCGAAGAAGCTTAAGAATAACCTATTCACTATTTAACGTCATTAATTATGATTTCACATATTATATTACATCGAGTGATTGGTTTATTTTAAAATACTCGCAATTTCAACGTAAGTTCGTTTTATACGCCTTCTATTCTCCAAAGAGGCTTCGAAGAATTAATGTATTGTAATTCTCGGGATTGTCCTATGGCGAGCATGGTCAATTGATAACATCGGCAAGTTGAGTTATTTAAAACGTTTCGAGAGGTGTAGGTGAACAGCGCAATAGTGGAACAATATTACCTTAGAGAAAGCTCAGCGAGGCATCGATATTATCGACTAAAATGATATGCAACACTATAATTATTCCAAGTGTTTGATAATATTTATTTTAATTGCATTTTTTTAATGATTAGGAGACGTCTGATTCCAGAATAATGTAGGCATGATCGCATAAATAATGGCGAGATGAATGTGATATTTATAACTGTACCTATATATATATATATATATATAGTAGGTATCACTATATTTTACTTGCCCGTTGGTAGGACAGTATCTGCGCGCAAGAACTGGTTCTAGCAAATTATACTTGTCGCTTTGTATCCGGTGCTTCTTCTATGCTGTAATTTATAACATCTGCTTTCTAAACCCTACGCTACGGTTAATGTTAGATGTTCAGTGTTTCCACCTCTCGGCTTTGATAGCTGTAATCTTGGGATATGAATTAGGCGAACCATTTATCCGGGAGGAGTGTCCGAATTATCTACGCCTATGAATAGAAAATAATGGGTGATTCTAAAGCGAAATTATATTTTGCAGCCTCTTTTAGATTAAAAAATATTTTATGAAGATTATTATTCTTGTAAGTTTATTATTGCCTATCTTTTGAGTTTGCAAAAATTATTTATGCATACTTTGAATTTTATTGATATAGGTAAATAGAAATCTCTATCTAGGTAATATTAGTACCTACTTGGTAAAGTTAAATGAGTTTCACTATTTTTGTCGTTAAAAATCTTTTTCAATTCTCGCGAGGTATATAGCAAAAAATTAAACAGGTTGCTAATAATTAATATGTTTTGAATGTTTCTTAGGTACCTATACTAAAAGATTATATCACGCAGCAAATCATTCTGTCTCGCTATCATACTTTATGTGTTTATATCAAAATCAGAAAACAAGATTTACATAATTTTTATTTCACGAGTATGCATATTTTATAACTATAATTATGTAGTATGAATCTAGAATTATAACATTTCATAAAATTAATGGAAATTTTCGTTGGACTAGTTTGTCTTAATCAGAGAAGCGATAAATCCTATAAAATTATGAATAATATTAACTATTAGGTCATAGATTATTATGAAATAAATGCAAAAATATGCATTCAAACACCAGTGTCATTGGTGCCCTGGAAGATGGGTGTGGGACGCTACATGTGTCGACACCCTCGCGCCTTCCCACCTTCCAGATACGTCTGTAGTCGCCGGCGCTGCTGCTACGCAACAAGAGTGCCTCAAGCGCCGCAAATACGCTGCTCTACAGGGGTCCAACGTATTTTCGGCGTTTGGGGTTGAAACTCTAGGGCCCTGGGGACCAGAGGCTCGTCGATTATTCAAAGAGGTCTCCGCTCGTCTTGTTGAGGCCTCTCGTGACAAGAAGGCTGGTACATACTTTGCTCAAAGAATTGCCATTGCCATCCAGCGTGGCAATGCTGCCAGTCTTCTTGGCACACTTCCGCGGGGCAGTGATTTGGCACAAATTTTCTATTTATAGTTAGGTAATTTTGTTTTTATTTTAAATTTTGTTAAATATAAAGCACCTAATAATTATAAACTTCAAAACTATTAATTATTTAAAAAAATAAAAATTATTTCCAACAACAGTATTAACAGAATACTATTTAATTAGTTAATAAGCAAACTAAAAATCATGATTCTATCATTAACCATAAGGAAATATTGATCGACAATTCAAAATCAAGTACAGAATTAATGACAACACTAATTAAGTCTGTGGTAACACCAGTAACAGCCACCCTATCCTTAACAAACGCCATAACGTGCTTATCGATAGTCATTGGAGCTGCATTCTTCTCAGTGCTAAAGTTTACAACAAAATTACAAGACACTAAGGCAGGCAATAACAGCCTATCTACACTTACGTAGCTACCTGAACCGCTGGATAATGAGTAAGGATAAATGGAGCTTTGCGCTTAGGAATTCTATTTACTGTAATAAGTGCAGCACTGGAACTATTAGTATTGGAAATAATCAAAGTGCTCTTTGGAATTGCTTTAGATGGTCTTACAGGTACTGCGCATATATTATACTTATCTACTACGGGAAAATAATGCCAATAAGAGAGTCGAAAAAGCTGCGTACCGAAAATGTAAAAAAATATTTTTATCGTCAGCTATTTCATTATTATTGACTACAGGAATATCAAATACCACTATACGACTTAACCATATAATTGAAATATCTAGTTAATATACCTACCGTGAATTTTAATTAGAATTAGAAACTATTTAATCTTTAGCTCTACTGAATAACTGCATTACATTTGACCAAATTGTTGCATTCAGTGTGTATTTTGTTGAATGCTAATAGATTATTTCCATAAATGGTTTCTGTTGAAATAAGAGCATGGGAATCAGTTTTAAGTATTTCGTGTTTGACAAGACAATTGCGCTCTATTATTATTAATGCAAGCTGTCAATTATACTCTTTGAGATTATGTTTGTCAGTCGGTTTAACTCTTTGAAGCAAAATATTTGAAATTTTGATTTTAGAATTTGTCGACAGGTGAATAGTGACCTAAACCTAAATAAAATTATTGATTGAGAATCTGAATTAGCTTTTGTTTTCTTTTCATTATAATTAGTACTTACTTAACTACTTATGTTTTTACAGGCATAAGTTACAGGTCAGAAATAAATTAACACTGCGGTAATGTTTTCAGAAAAGCACATAAATTCCTCAAAGAGGATGATATTATGATTCTTATATCCAGGAAATGCAAAATTAACTGCAGCCATTAAACATTTGAAAAGAACCAATAAACCTGTTTCAACTGAAATGATGCAAATATAAATTTACGCGATTTTATGTCAACTCGCTTCCTGTTTCATAAATCTAAGATTATCCGTTTGTAGTTAAAAGTAGCCTTTACGATGTTCTCTCATTATATTTTCCTTGACATTTGGCATCGTTTAACACGCAGATTCACAAACATATGTCGTATCTCCATGAAATGCACCTCAAAGATATAAGTCTTATGTAATTGAATTAAAGCTTTCTGTAGCGGGCAGATTCCACCATCACTAGCAATTTCTGTATGGTTGAAAGAGACACGTTTTCCGATAGATTCTTATCCTATGACCATAAAGAAGTTACGTCAAATCATTGGTAGAGATGCTTCAGTATAATTATAATATTGCACAAGCTTACGATTATTATTATTGGATCTTATTCCTACATTGAAGATATATGTCTTCTTTGAAGCAATGTTTGCTCAGTGGTAGAGATGTCAAATGCCGTGACGAAGATTGTGGGTATGGGTATCGTAGGTTCCAATACTGGAATGAAGTGATCATGGAAAGGTGGTGGGGTACTTTGTAATATACGCGTGGTTAGTTATCGCCTTCAAATCTTAAATCTGTTGTAATTACTTACATCACGGTGTGTTTTGGCAGTTGGACTTGATGGCCAAATTGCTTTCTAGGCTTTGTAAAAGTTGGCCACACATTGGAAAAATTTGGACATATTGGCCAAGGGGTAATGGTAGCTAATACTCAACAACAGATTGATTACCTGCTGCTTGTCAAATGTCATCCTTCTCAAAGAAAGTCAAAGAAAGTCTTAGGAATATTGTAGGTTTTTTACTATATTATTATTATTATTATTTTACTTTTTCCGTCAACTTCTTTTTACGTCTTCAAACCTATCTTTTTTTTTATCATTGGCTAATTGTTTTGATCATACTTTTTACATGATACTTTGCTAACTTTGCTCACTACAACTTCCTTCGTGTTTTTGAACGTTCTCTTACTTTATAAAATGTCTTCTACAAATCCATATTGAATTAGCACATTAAATAGTGCAACAAAAGCAAGTCCGTCTAGATTTATTCTAAGGGTTGGTAGCGATGTTTAGTCGATACCATCTCGATAGCATCTCACTTGCGTGCCGATGCCATCTTTAGCTACTGCTTTATAATGAGACAGCGGCTGGTGGTGATTCAACGTCTCGTGGGAGTGTCTTCCGGGAACTTGTGGTATTTATTCATATGTGATGTCTTTTGTTACCTTGGTATCAATTATAATTGCTGTTTTATTTACGTTTGCTTTTAATTCTCTCTTGAGCGTGCTAGAACTAACATTAGATTTCTGATATCTATTAAAACGCACTGACTAACCAAAGTTGTTTGATGTGAGTTTTTGGTTTATTTTCATTTTAATTGTTGGTAGATTTAAAATACGTACCATTTTCTTAATTTAATTAACTTTGTAGCTAATTTATAGCAGAGTCCAAAATTATCCTGACTATGTATGTATGTTCACAGAGTAAGTTTCCACAACTTTGACCTTTAAAATCACTGTTGTAAACTTTGGTGCAAAATATATAATAATCATAAAAACACATGCTCGTTAATTTATAATGATGAAGTAGCAGATCTGGAGATTGTTACCCATAATAGGAGCTTCCCAGTATACTCCATCCGGTTGCCATCGCAAACGTTAATGTCCATCATGTCATTATAATAATTTATGAGCACACGTTATATATTATCTAACAAAAACCAATCTTATGGAAACAGACTATGATTTAATATACACATATGGTTCAAATTTAAAACTCTAGATATTAAAATTACACGTGATATAAGGGAATACATTCAAGGGGAATACGTTAGGTACAATCGGTCAACTCAAATTAGCCTTCTATAATTTAAGTGACCGAGGCTTTTTTTCTGAGTGCCATTGATATCAGTGGCACGGGACTGGCACGTAATAAAGAATATAATAAATATTTATTATGTTCATAAAGTTATGTAAGTTTTTTATTAAATCACGCGTTGCATGGATTTAGACTGAATTTATCACGAAAAAAATATAGAATTTGATCGCGAAATTGAAGACTGGAAGTATCAAATAATATCTCGTTATGACACAATAATTCAACAGTGTATATTTCTCACACATTATCTAATTTATAAAACAAAATAAGTATACTTTTAATTTACACCACAAAACATCAGTCACGAACGTCTATGTTTCTAGCGACCTATTGAACTTTAGGATGATGAAGATGTTACGCAAACTTATGCAAATCGAGATGAGGATGCACCTTAAACACTGGCTTTATGTAAACACTTTCACGTTTGAAAAGCTAATAGTTTAGTTATTATGCGTTAGTTATGTTTCGGGTAATTGAGGAAGACGTAAACAGTCGTGCAGACAAGAGTCAGTTATAACAATCATTAACTAACTCCCTTCGGCTTTGAGACAAGTCCTCTCATAGCACCCATACCGTTAAAAACTAGAACGTAGGTAATTTGAAATTCAACATTCTGTATCTAATTTTAATCACATTACATTTCTTTCTCACTATCATTCATCATCATATCAGCTGAAAGACTTCCACTGCTGGACAAAGGCCTCCCACAATGATCTCCACGATGGCTGGTCTTATGACTTTTGATACTAAGGTTTTTAATCTTTAACCTTCCATCATCCTCTAGGATCAAAAATACCAAAAATGTTTTTAAATGCACTTTCTAATATTTGTTTGTAGATTATACAATCAAGAAAGCATACTTTAGTATATAGTTTGTCACTTTGGACGTTATCCCCGAGTCATAAGATTGCCTGATAGGAACTTACAAGCGACGATAGCCCGTCTTTCTCGTGTAGGCTCCATATTTATTGTTATCTTTTCGCAAAGTGTGGTATTTTCTATCTAGTAAATTAGCTATATAGGAAATAGTATACTTAAACATGCTTAGCTAAAATAGTTCAGAATTTTTGTTAGGAAATGAACATTCACGTCGTGTTGGAAACTTCTGACGAAATCGCTCAGAAGTTTGCTAATAAACGAGGACTTCAAATCATGTTAGTTTAAATATCAATCTTATTCCCACGACTGAGAGCACGTAATAGAATGCAAGCAAACTTTACACCTGTCTCAAGCACAGGATCAAGAAACTTTAATCTAGCTCATGATTTTATGTTCACTTTGAAAAAGGCTTAAGTTTGTTCAGAAATCAGTGCACTTGAGGCGTTGTTCAGTATATTCAATAAGATCGTAGTGATAAAACTAAATGCCAAGTTGCACGAAACCTGAATTGAATCGACATTACAAGTTAAACCGCTTAAAACTCTTTATTATGCTACTTTAATAGTTGCTCTCATCCCTTAGCTATCTAAGTTAGTATAATTTATAGCTTCTTCATGAACATTTCAATATTATACATACTTTTCTTCAGATTCGTAGAGCAGGGAATTGCCGTATCTCATTTTTAGATGTCTATTCTTAACTGTATCTCAACATTAAATTTCTTGAACGTCATTTTTTTTAGATTCAGACTCCTTTATTTGTATGAAAGTGGAAACGACAATAGCTAGTGACGTAAAACACTTTATTATTCCATGTTTATTCTTGAGTTATTATGTCAACGTGCATAATGTTTTGCTATAATTAATTTCAGCTCACGTACAAACTATTATTGAAGCAATAGATTCGCGCGTGTGTGGCCATTACAATAAGCATAGATTATTATATGCGCTAGCGCAACAATCGATGCCGTTAGCAAAGTAAATGACGGGGTGGATCCGGAAACTAAATCTTCCGCGATAACACAGATCTAACGGTATAGTTTCTATGGATCTTCAATTGATTGCTCATTCAGATTTCTCAAGTGAAAGCTATAGGCCAATAATGCGCGAACGTACCTATAAAAGATGAATGAATACCGAAACAAAATTATTTTGTATACTAGAGGTAGGATGATCGTTTTTTTTTCCCAATGACCTTTTTTATTTCATTGAGACCTGTTTGTTTAACATAATTTTACATGTTGATTGGTTAAACTGCTTTTATACGACGTAGTTTTCTTGAATGTATTTGTTTATGATAATTATCTTCATCAGTTTATCAATTTCATGGTGTTGTTTAATTTACCATTTGACATAAAATAATCTTTGAGTTAATGCTTTTATTTCTCCTATGTTTGTTTTTTAGAGTTTTATTGAATGTGCCATAAAATGTACATCTCAGACGCTAATTGGCAAAGCGGTAATACGGAGGTGTTAATTTGTATTTCAAGAATTTCTGTATGTAGACTTAATGGGACCTCACAGGCTTCTTCATAATCAGCGCGTGGATCGTTTATTCTCTAATAAAATTAACTGGATTTTTTTTAAAGAAAAATGGCCTAACATATTTAACATTATTTCCTGTAATCAGAATAAGCTCTTCGCAAAAATTCTTTCTTCAAGAATAATTTACAAGATTTTTTGCTTTTCGTTACATATTACATCAGGGACATCCATTCATTACCGTTCTCGGTACTTAATTATTTCGTATACAACGCTATGTTCCATAACTTTTCATAGAAACCCATGAACATTCATTGGTGTTGTACATTTTATCGGAACGTGCGCAGGAGTGCTCAACCGCAGGTCCGTTGAACAATGGGCGATGGGTAACTGCTGACTATTACAATACAAATTCCAAACTGAGATTACAGTTTTCCACGCCTGTTCTGTTTCTATTCCTTTTTCATTGTATCGTGCAAATTGCCAATAGGCAGCGATGTAGTTTTTTTTTATAAAAAGCTATGTTTGTTTTCGGAAAAATTGCTTCAAGAAGATATTTCATTGTTTGAATATCTTCCAATTATTAATAACTTTTGTTGTGAATAGATTCGTTGATATTACTTTGTAATAATAGTTTGGGACTTCTAAATCTAAAAGTACCTAAATTGCTTCCAAATAGATACAGAAACCTTTCATATATTCTGTAGTATTCAGCTGAAGTGCGAGCACAGCTAGCATAAGTCCCGAACTGAATGCAGTTAAATCCAAAGAAATAATATGGGCATGTCTTGTGTACAACAATAATCTTAAAACTCACATTATACAACACAAATAAATGTACTTAACAAAGCAATTGTCGCAGTAACAATCCCTTTATCTCTACGAAATAGTAATAAAACGCGTTGAATTGTTTCATACACCAATGACAGTGTTAAATGATATTTTAATGTCCACGGTGCGGTTTCTCCATCTTTAAATCATGGTTTCCTCGGCCTTATATTCTAGCTTATAGTTGCCTTTGTTTAACTTTTCAAATAATGGAACCGTGCTATAGTTTCTTCAAGATGTTTTCCTTAACCGAAAGTTCAAGCTTATTGAAGGATACGATGATTTTCGTCACGAATTTCGATGTCGCTATTGCTTCAAACACGACACTATAGAAGATAAACTATAACTAAATTTTAGAATCAAAAACGAACGTTTCATTCCTAATTTGCACATTTTTGTTTTTACTTCATATTATTTCCCAAGTGACCAGCAATGTCTTTTAGGTCTCTTTGTGCTTCTTTATGCGAGGCCTAGGCCGACTTAAATAAGTAATCTGCATAAATAAGTACGCTCTGTTAAGTTTTACTCTTTATATTTATTATTTTTCATATACCTTTTTAAAGTACAGGACAGGGTAATGTAGGTTTTTCTCAAGTGACTTGGGTAACAGCTTTAACCTTTTCATAGAGGTAAATTGTGTGTTTCAATACTGACAAAGATCTTATAAAATAAATTAGCAGCATCGTTGAAGGTGTATACGAGTTTCCAGCTTATTATCTCTCATTTTGAGGTGAAATGCAAATTTGACTGGACTATAGATGATATCTGTGCGAATATCGAGTAACGTCGAAAGTATTTATGCGAGTTTTTGTAGTTTAAAAAGAAAAGTATTCTCGTATCGTATGCCGTAGTAAAACTAGATAAATTATGCAAAAAATCTACTTAAGTACACACATAAAAAGGATTTCTTCATTTAAGATATTTTAACTTCCACGAAGTTAGTTTGCATTGAACCAAGATAGTGGCGATTTCATATATAGGGAAACTAATATTTTCTTGTAGAAAGAAAAAAAAACTTTTGGATTAATATTCATAATTCAAGAAATCAAATGTCAATTGTTTTGTGACAAGACAATTGACATTTGATCCAAGACAATGTATCTTCCACCAAAGAGATTTAGTTTTCTAGTTCTAATGAAATTGAAGTTCTTAATCCAAAAGTACTTATAACTTGTTCAATCAAGAAAATGCAGAATCAATGTAAGAGATGATATTCTTAGTTCAATGTGATAAAAATGTATAACAAAACAGAACGATCTTGTTTTGAAATTGGTTTTACTTGGATTTTGAAAGTGATACATATCTTAAGATTTTTTTATCTTCACATGATATAAAACAATCTCAGTTTAATTTATTATTATATTATAATAACAAATAAAAGCCAAGGCTTCTATGCAAGCATAGAGAAATAATAGATTCTTTCAAGATTTCAACATTTTTGTGTAAGTTTCTGAAATCTTCTGCAGAAATAAAATATTCTCATTGTAAAATTATTTGTCCTAGCAACAAAAAGGGTTTTCTCATTATGAGATAAATTTTACTTGTGGCAAAACGTAACGATTTTTTACTAAACCGTAACTATCTTGGATGTAGTAATGTTACTTTCTTCTGAGAATTAAAGGGTTTTTATTAAATCGTAATTATCTTGGATGTAGTAAAGTTACTTTGTTCTGAAAAATAAAGATCTCCTTTCAATAATTTGTTCCTCATTGTGAGATTTTTGGCATGCTTGTATAGGTAGATATATATTTGCTTAGTCTAAAATTAAGATTATATTAGTGTAAAAACCATAATGTAGGTATTCGTGAAAATAAAAAATAAATCTTTTTTTTTTTCTTTCGTACACATCTAAAAAATGTTATAAATTTTCACGAATACATTATGGTTTTTACACTCATATAATCTTAAATTTAGACTAAGCAAATATATTTCTACCTATACAAGCATGCCAAAAATCTCACAATGAGGAACAAATTATTAAATGGAGACCTTAATCAAAACAAGCTAACTTTACTACTTACATCCTAGATAATTACTATATAATAAAAACCCTTTTAGTCCCCGTACAGTACCCTTACTACATCTAAGAAAGATACAATTTACTTTCTTTTTATTTCACACAATTTTTTCGATCAAAATGAAAAACAGGTTTGAATATAATGCAATCTATATTAATAGCTGGCTGTACACACGAATAACATCATATTATTAAAGTAATAAAGACATATCTCACATAATGTTATTAATTTACACATAATAAAAAAAAAAATAGGAGAAACTGATTTTAAATTCTCATATAACACTTACAACAGTCAATAATATTGATTAATTACAAAATTACAAAATTAAAATAATAGCCTAATAACTATTTAAAACTAAAACGATAATTTAGATACTTTTAACATTATTCTTTAAAAGTTGGCATGCTTATGTCGACAAATATGTCTAACATTATAAAACTGTCAGTACAGTATAATTAATAATAGGTCATTGAATTATCAACACATTAGGTTGAAATATCTTTGTGCAAATTCCCTTGTAAAATTTTATTGAACATTTAACTTGTTTGCTTGCAGAAGCCTTCAGCTTTTGTTCTTCTATTTTTGTATGTAGGAATATCACCAGGATTCTAAAATTAAGACAAATGTATTAGAACGTTGATTGATCAGATCGTAGCGATATTATAGAAATGACACCTAGATTAATGTATGACAGACAAAATAAAACATAAGAGGTGGATGAATGCATATGTATTGTAATGAAATGATCATATTCTAAAATAAATAAAATACTTTAGGGATGTACTAAGTACGAGTACCTACTGTATGTATCTAAATGTATAATTTCCAAACCGGTCCAGGCGTCTTTGAGTAATCGGGGATCGAACATGAAAACAAAAGAATATGAATGATTCCAACGAATTGAGAACCTTGTAATTTTTTGAAGTCGGTTAAAAATAAACTTATTGACTTACTTTCACTGTCCGATTTTTCTAAGCCTTGCACAATGCTGAGCAGATTTTCGTTTACTGGTTTTCTTAATAAACTTCTTCGAGGGACACCTTGACCATTGCAGTAAAAGCATTTATGCAATTTATATTGGCCCTAAACTGCCTCTGCGCGCACAAATGGAGTTGCTTGTTATCACTTTCTACTATAGGCTTCTGCTTGCAGAACTTCTTCTTGCATCTTGCTTTCAAGATGTGCACGAACGGCCGGCCGGTCACGGAAAGAATGGACATGGTGGCCGCTCGCTGGTTGCGCGGTATTGTCTTGACAAAAACATATTTTGTCTGCCGTAAACCGTAATTCCTTTAATCTAGAAAATGTATCTTACTATAAGTTATTTCGTTCAATGATATGAAGCAATAGGAATTGTTAAGTTAAGACAACATTATTTATTCCAATGAACATACCATAAAACTACAATGAAAGAAGACTATCTTAATTTAAGATATTATTACTTTGGTACTCAATAAAATAATATTTTCTTGCTTAAATAACATAATTCTTCATTTGAAGATTAAATTTTAATAGATTAAATTGTTTAAAAATGTTGAAATAAGATTTTTTTTTGTTTTTAAACTAAAACTTTGTATATTTGCTTTGAAACAAGTTTTCTTTAAATGTCAAGTAAAATATTTTATTGTACAAAGAATAATATTTTCTTGGTGAAAATATATATGACTTGAACAGAAACACATTCTCTTGATATTAAGAAATATTTCAAGACATTTTTTATTCTTAATTGGAGAAATCCTTTTTATCTGTGTAGTTGTGTAATGGAAAGGTAAAACATTATTGAAATGTTTGTAAAATCTGATTTCTAGGTAAATTCAACTAGTAAGTGTAAGAGTAAAAAAGTGTTGGCAGCGCAAGTAATTTGTAGTAGGTACCTACATTCTTATTCAGCAATGTGACAAGCCTACTTTCAATGATTCTAAGAAATACAGAGTACCTATCTAATAGGATTACAAGTGACTGATGGTAAGGGATTTCCTATAAATAATGTGTACCACTTGTTATTTGGAGATATAGGGATTATTTCTATAGAGGAAGTACGTAAGGTAAAGTATTAGGTACATGAAAATATTACAAAATAAGATAATGTAGTAACAAATGGTGTAGAATTTAAGTATAATAAGTCTGCAAATCTACATATTATACTAATAATAAAGCTGTTGTTTCTTTGTTTAAACGAACTAATCTCCGGAGTTACTGGTCCGATTTTAAACATTATTTCACTAATAGGAAGCTACATTATCCCCGAAGTTCATAGGTTAATTTTATCCCGAAAACTCAAGTGAAATCGCGTAGAAACAGCTAGTATTGAATAAGTTAGTTCACAGTTGGTTTTCTAAGACTGTAGGTCAGGATAACACGATAATTTTAGACGTAACTTATGGTTGATCCCTCTGGTGTCCACTGTACGTTATACTTGTAATACTGTTAACGGATTACACGGTTCATAATCAAGGTCTACTCGTAACCGAAATTGTAATCTTGGTGATGCTTTTAAAATGGCCTACATTTGTATTCGAGCTGCAGTTCAAAATATGTAACACCCTCGGTCATGGCCAATTAACATTAACGAACGAAGCTTATATCCTGCGGGATATAGGTACCAAGGTTGATTTTTTATATTGCATGATTCCGTCTTGACTTTGTCATACGACAAATTTTAGTAAATAGTTATAATTTTTTTGTGATGGGCACATTTTTTATTTATTTTGTAAATGTAAAATATTATAGAAATCTAAATTATTGACAGTAATGGTGCCTCTTAGACGTTGTAAATTCAAAAGAAATTATTAATCTTAAAACTACTATAAACAACTCTTAGAGACTAATGCGTTAACTGATCACAATATGTGCCAGAGCCTTTAGATCCTCAGGGCGTGTACTACAAAAGACATTCATTCATAAAACATGCCAACTTTTATGTCGTACCATCGCTGGGGGGCCAAAACCGTTGGATTTACACAAGTACAAAACCCCTTTCGAATGCAAATGTGAGGCGTGACATATTAATGCTACGTGCTGGCCCTTCATTAAGGCTCTTGCCATACAAGTGCAATATATCGTGCGATTTTGCGATAATATTGAATAGGCGATACGTATCACACGCACAGTGTATATGACCGCGTGGTGTTTCCCATTAGACATCCTGCCAACTTTTACAATCCTCATGTTTGGTATAGGCGTTCACATAAAGTTTATATGAGAGTAGCTATCTATTTCTGATCGTTTCCAATGTAGGTACAAACTCTTGAGGTGGGTATATCCAGTCAGCCTTATTAAGGAGATAGTCTATCTTAGATATTATCTTATTAGATAGACACTTTTGGGGAACGAGAAATAATTATAATAATATAATTTTAATCACAACCAGATTGTAATAAGTTGATGATCTAATTATGTATTAACAGGTTTTTTTTATTCCCATGCTAATTTATAATGAAAAGATTATCCCTATGTGTGACACAGACCTAACTCAGCATAATGCTAAACTTTAATCTCTCAAAGCCGATTGTCCAACTTGTTAGAGTTTTGCGGTACAATCTCGTTATCTTATTTATTAGCGCCGCCTCCCACTCGGTGTTCCTGAAGGCTGGTATGCTATGATTTATTAGAAGTCGTCTAGATAATGTCTGTAGTTACAAAGAGCTACTTTTTACTGCTTTATATGAATGCCTTATACCAAAGTAACAGTATTATTTTCCTGTTAAAATCATTTATCGGATCGAGATGATGATGATCTAGAATATTTTTTGTCCCTATACTTTTATAAAAGATCTATCTAGATTTTGAACGGTATTCAAGACGAAATATAAACTACTAAAAGCAGGAAACAATGTTTAGAATTTTTTTCTATAAATGTCCAATAGCAATTGGTTATCCAAAGAGGAAACGCTGGCAGCCTTTTGGGAAACTTACCGTTGATCGGCAGCAGCGGCCACCGCAAGGTTTTTTTTTTATATGTAGTTTGTATATTTGTTGTAAATAGTAATTTTATAAAATTTCATCAATGTACACGAGGTATCTAGCTCAATTTTATGAACATCATTTAAATAAAGAAACAATAAATAAGGGACTCGATAAAATCAAATAATACGCGCTCACATAAGTTTTGAAACACAAAGCTTGAATTATTTGCTAAATCTCGACCGGATTCACCTCAGAAAATTCTAGCTGTTGCTATAAAATATGTTTATGCTGTCTATTATGACTCTGATACAGGGGTTTAGGTCCAAGTTTTAGTAATATTATGAATACCTTGCAATTTAAACCTAAGTACTCGAAGCAATTTAGCGTTAAACTTGATGTGAAGGTTAAAAATTAAGTATTTTTCGAAATGAATACACTCAAAAACTCAAACATAAAAATCAATTATTCAGTTTAGGCCCTGATAAGACACTTATGAATGTCAAAAGATACAATTGACTCTACCACCGGTTTGCAATAGGTACACATAAACTGAAAAGACGCCGACAAGAAACTCAGTCAATAAGTGTTGATATTTAGCTCAGATCGAAGCTGACGAAGCCCGTAAAAGTACACAAAACCGATTACGCTACCGTCCTCGGCGGCGAGGACCGCCGCGACGTCCCACTCAGTCTCGTCCCGTTCAAGCGGCCCGAGCTGCCATTAGTAATTCGACCGCCCCAAATTAGTCGTAACTCGTACTAAGTCCTCCCCTTCTCCCGGTAACGCCCTGAGCCGAGGTTCGTACCCCACTCGGGGGTGCCCTCAGGCGTGGTTACCTAAATGTTACCCGACTGAGAGCCCTCAGCGCTCGCCGAGTGTTCCGGTAAAGTTGGAGCAGCGGCTACCAACCTTAGTCCTTTCAAAAAAAATAAAAAAGTGTTTATATAGCAATAAGTAAAAAGTAGGCCGACATATATTATGAAAAGTACAGTAACGAAGTATTACAACGAAGAACTTATAATTTGGTGAGATTCATTTAGAAGCAATTAATTCTTGCAGCATAAGTTACTGTCAATTTTAACTGACTTTTCTAAGGGCCGTACATTTTAGTTAAAGTTATAGTCAAAGTTAACTTAACTATTACTATGCTTTGACCAAATAGTCACTTTGACGATGGCCTATCTCCCTCGGTCGGTTATGGCTACGTTTAAAATTTTAATTAAAGTGACGAGCAACCCAGTTTGCTTTCTTTCGGCGGTTAAAGTTAACTATAATCGTAACCTAACTATAAATTTACTATGACCGCGCTTTATGCAACCGACCCTAAGTGACGTTACATATAAGGCTATGTGATATTAAATCAATGACACAATTTTCTTTGTAGCTTATAGGATTTCAGCGTTTGTAAATTGCATTAACTGGATTTGTTGGAATCGTAATACTCTGCCAAGGTTCTTTGTTTGTTTGAATGTGCAAATTGGTGGATTGACTACTGCGCTTACTTTAATCTGATTAGGATTAAGTATAAGCTAGTCAAAGTTTGATGACCAAGCACTAAAATAGGTGAATGTAAAAAGCTCAAGTATAAAAAAAAAAACTTATGTTGTTATAATAATGAAGCCGTTAAATAACCGACAATATCTCCTTTTACATAATACGTGGGAATTACATTTTAATAAGATGGCCTATTGCTAGTGTGGAAAGTCAGTGACAACTCACATTTCATAGGTTTTATTTCGTATTCGTAGCATTTAATTTCTCTTTTATATTGCTCACTACGCACAGTATGAGGTACTGATTTTATCGTCTGATCCTTGCACGGTAGCACTTATAGATTTTCTCATTCAAGGTTTAGACATATTTCTATATCGGCGTCATTGCTTTGGATTTGTAATCATCTGACTACTAAAATACATACTATTTTACTAGAATACATACTTTTAAACTGTGTTATAAATCATTCCTTTCAAATTCAAAACATGATTGTCCAGAAAACATCAGAAACTGTAATTTTTAAAATTTCATATAGAATAATTGCTAACTTACATGTTCGTAATTTTATCCATTCAATGCATATCTTGTATGTTTTTTAATTGAGTTTAACTATTGATTATTTATTTACTTGTCCAATTTATTATGAACAATATTTATATTGTTGCAGTGAGATGGCGCGGTGGAGAGCGCTGATCCAGCATGGACGATCACCAGTTTGGCTACTATTGTTCTGTCTACTACACGTGGCCGGGGCGACACCTGGTGAGTTAAACCAACCTTTACAAGTATTAGATTTATCGATACAACAGTTTATAACTCACAGAATAAGCATGTCGTGGGAGATGTTACCACTTTAAGATTTACATTCGTTAAAGTAAATATACATTTAGAAACTACAGGAAAGACATCACCAGGTAAGGGCCTTTGTAGTGTTAGTGGTAGTGAATGATGAAATAGGTACACATATGAGATTCATTCGAGGAATAATGATCAATGACTTATAATACAGATGATTTGAGATACAGGATTAAGACCTAAAGAGCATCTCATAAATACTCAATGAGCGGATTGTGAAGGGATCACTAGGCTAGCGTATTATACTATTGACAGTGTTCCTCATTTATGTGTATGTATATAGATGTGTACCCTCTGTGCTATGGTTTCTTCACCAAAAACTCAAGTTCATTGTAGGATTCGAGCCACGATCTTCATTCGACGTCACTACCAGTAACAGGTAATAATAAACGGCTTTGATTCTTTGACTGTCTCGTCTACCTATTGCACACTGAGGGGTCATAGGTTCGATAATAGATTCTCTCTATTTCCCACGTCGTCGTAAGCATGTATGTTCTATGTATGGCTTGAATTTTCTAAACATTTTGTTTGTTCCGATAATAAGTCTTAGCTTTTCAATATTGGGTTTTAAAGGATAAAGCCTATACAGGATAAAAATAAAAAAGATGTGAAAATATTTTAAGCATACTAAAATTTAAAACGTGATATCTTATTGAATTCCATTCAATTACGGTGTGCAAATTCAATCATGTATACCAATGAATTGGAATTTAAATAATTAAATCCAATCATAGATAGGTATTTAGAACACGATTGCATTGTTTTGTATACAAAACAATTTGAAAGAAATTATGTAGCATTTTATTCATTCATTTTTGTTGAATCATGTTTGTAAACAACAATATAATACAATGGATAATCTATTTATTTATAACGACGGAAATAACAAATATTATGCTGTCTGATGTATCATTGTTTATAATGTCAAACGTATTTGTAACATTTTTTAACTAGTCATCATCATCATATCAGCCGAAAGACGTCCACTGCTGGACAAAGGCCTCCCCCAAGGATCTCCACGATGGCCGGTCTTGCGCTATCCGTATCCAGCGGTTTCCCGCGACCCTAATAAGATCATCGGTCCACCTTGTGGGGGGCCTGCCCACGCTGCTCTCGCAGGGAAACTCCGAGCATAGCCCTCTCCATTTTTAACTAGTGTTCTGTTACTATTTCTAGCAAGACAGTAATCTATAACGATAATAATAATTTTCCTACAATTAGTATTCAATGTATAAAGCATCAATTGGCTTATTATAATCGCTCTAATTACATGGAATCCCTATATCATATTACAAAATTTCAAGATTTCCTGTTATTATAATATTCAATTTACTAATAATGTTGCATAATTTACGTGATATGATATTTGCACCATTTTATAACAGAACTTTTTGTTTGTTATATAATTTTCTCTTTGTCCGTTCCTGTTCCCATTATGTGGGGTCGGGTCTCCTCACTTTTTGGCGCCAAGTTAGTCTGTCTTGGGTTGTCGGCTCTGGCTACTTTGAGGCCTCTTTTAATATTTGACCACCAGGTCGATGCCGGGCAACCTCTGCCTCCCTTTACTTCTGGCAGATTGAGAGCAATTTGTACTACATGCTCTTCGCTGCGTCTTTTTACGTGTAGTCCGTACCATGTGAGGCGGATTTCGGTCATCTTCTCTATCACTGGGAAATCTGTCAAGCCGTGTCACACGTTTTGTTTGTTATAATATATAGGTTAATACCTACGTATCAATTTAGTTAAATGATGCTAATGTTTCAAGAATTTAATTTAGATACCAAAAAACTATGCTTTCTAATTAGAACAAATACTTATAAGGGTGCTAGTATACCGGTTGTTACCATTATGGGAAGCTAATTAAAATATATGTGCTTATAATGTTCAAATGTACTAATGAACACTGGCTTTTATGGCTTTATAAAGCCTTTATATTTTATGAGAGTGCTTGATTTACTTGAGCTGCTGACAAATAACTCTTTAATTACAAGTTTCTCAGGCACACCTTTGTTGAAGAATTTACGTGTTAGTTTATAACATTTGCGACTTTATGAAAAATTAGACTTAGGTTTGAATTCGATTGTGTTACCTTACGAAGTTCTTCTTTATTTTGTAAGTAACAAATATAATTTAGTTTTCCTTGAATTTTTCTTAGGGTCAGTTGCATAAAGCGCGGTCATAGTATGGTTATAGTTAGGTTATGGTTATATTTAACTTTAACCGCCGAAAGAAAGCAAACTGGAGTTGCTCGTGTCACTTGAACAAAAATTTAAACCGTAACCGTAACCAACCGAAGGAGATCGGTCATCAGCAACAAAGTAGGTACGAGTATAAGAGAACTAGCCAAGTCAGACCTTAGGCTACAATATATTATCCTTAGTTATAAGAAGAAATTATATTTTATGTTGTTATAAATAAATTTCAGGACTGACCATTGAACTTGGCACCAATTTAGATCTCACTTCTTTTGTTCTTTTGTCGTTGAAGTCAACAACCAAGGCATATAAATTGAATATTTATGTATATATATATTGAACTTTGCTCTTATTTCACATTTATGTTTTTACAAACTGTTATGTTTGTAAAATGTACGAGCAACCAACCCTTAATCGTATCCTCATTAGGTATAGGTATTAACTATTCATCTGTTACTTAGCTATAAATAAATTCAAGTCTCGTAGAGGTGAATTCAATGGATTATAATTTGCAGTGACTTTTATGTTTGGTACCCTCTTGATCCTTTGATATCCCGTTACGATATTAATTCTCCTAAAATGTTTACTAATAATAATATTTATAGCATAATTTATAAGCTTAATACTGCAATAAATTTCATGTGATCTCCAATATAATATTTAAGCCTGCCAATAACTGCAATGGATTCTTAATCCTGGATTTATTCAAATGTTCACTTTGAGTCTTCGCATCAAATTAAATGAACTAAAGAGTTTCCAGCAATATTACCTATCTGTACCTAACTCATAGAGTAAAACCGGGATAGATGCCCCGATTGTAATTACTCTAGTTTCACGGATGAATCGCATGCTACTTTATATATCTAAGTGGAGACTTTCCAACTACCACCAAGTAGACCGTGTCTCATATTGTCTCCGTGCGATTGCATAGGAAGGCAAAGTGCGATCAAAGTTTTTTCGGGATAGATGCCCTGTTTCTCAGCGGGTCGTCTATCCTAAACGTAATTTATATGGACTAGGCAACTATCCTATAAATGGGATAGATGTCCCAAAATGTAGAAGTCCGCAAAAATCGCTAATACCTACTCAGGATATATACCTATAATGTTTTTTACTTTTCATAAATTTGTAGATAAAAAACCAAAGTAGGTACACACGGCCACAGATCAAGCTACACACTGCGACACCTTATGCGGTTGTAATAGGAGCTATTATGCAACAAAAATTGATCTGTGGCCGTGTGTACTTACCAGTTTTACAAAAATCAAAACATTTTATTTTGATTTTTGTACTGGAAGATATAAAATGATTTCAAAAAGGGTGGCATCTATGCCGGTTTTCCCTACGCATTTCAAAATTAAGCAACACACAACTTCAACACCTATCCATTAATTCAATACATACATATAGTCTCGCAATTATCTACAAAGTAAACTGTATAAACGATAATGGAAAGCCTATACAAACGTTAGCTAAAACTTAATTAGTCGTGCAAACCTTTAACGAAGCATGGCTACCCTGGCGAAGTGCACCTGTCGATTTGGTTATTTATGATCGTTTGTTTGTTTTACGTGAAACTATTTGATACTTGTTTATAGCTTGGCTTTTGTATAGCAACTTAACGGTTCATGAATTGCGTGAATATTGGTAGCTATCATTGCATTTAATATTTATGATGCTTTGATGAAGCTTGAACTATTTAAATGATTGAACTTAAATTTTTGTAGTCAGATGATTGAGGCAAACTACTTTCCAAAGCTTTCAGTATTGTTGAATTTATCTAGACAGGGATCACAAAATCACATAATTTTGATTATAAAAAAGACAAATTAGTAACTAGTTCCGCTGGATCTCCTTCTCTGTCGAGTTCCACGTAAGGAAACTCAACAGGAAATCCGAGGAACAACAACAAAAGCATCAACAGGTTTTCCTGTTGAGTTTCCAGGTGTGAGACTCGGCAGAGAAGGAGATCCAGCGGAACTAGTTACCAACTAAATATTCGTCTTTTGTATAGGTAATCTTGTAATGGAATTCTGCAAGGTCAATGAGTCAATTATTCGTTCTTTTAAATGATCATTTATTAAGTTTGCATCATGTTACAGGTCCATGTGAAGTGGAAACAGGACAATCAAGCATCATCGTTGATATTGAAGAGAGCAGAGGAGATCGTACGTAGTAAATTCTTTAATAATTGAAGGATGAACAAATACCAGCTGTTCCTAATGTCGTTATAATTTCGTAAAACTAAAAATGCTGATTCATAAAATTTTATTTGCAGAAGTAAACCAAACTACGGTACCAGCGGAATTGCCAATAGTCGGAGAACCAGATGGTGACGTGATTCTGTCTACAGTATTTCCAAAAGGCCCAACCCTTTTCCAGCTCGATGGAAAGCGCTTGCAGCTACTGCAACCCCTTGATAGGGACGCTGACAACTTATCGCATATGGTGTTTCAGGTATTTGTGTTATTTTATATAGTGTAGGTGTAGTTTTATGACGCAGTAAAAACAATTTTGAAGTGTTGTCTCTATTTTACGAAATAATTTTTATGTTTGCTGTTACGTCATTAATTAAAGATAAAAAGTTAAATATTGTGCATATTTAATGTGACATCAAATTAAGAACCAGAATTAATGTCCAACAAATTATTATAACATTTTGTAATCATAAAACGTCATCTTATTACAGAAGCTATAATTGGACTTTCTATTTTTTTAATGCAATCTAAACTTAAAAGTTACGTATTAAAGTTTATAAGAAATGCTTTCAATGTATTTTCAAATCGAGTTGCCTATAAGCCTCGAGCAGTTTTAGCAATCTGCATAATTAATAGACGCCATATCCAATTTGGATGGTAATTAATGGATTGTTTACAGCTGGTCTGCCAAGTGAAAGCGACGAAGAAGCGCCGAACTATTCCTGTTATTGTGAGGGTATCGGATATCAACGATAACGCTCCTGTATTTCAAGGAACTCCGTATGAAGCTAATATTTCGGAGGTAAGATACACAGGATGAGAACAGCGTTGCTATTCGAATTTACAAAGGTCTAATCTTGTGATGATATTATGATAATTGACGTCGACTGCAAACTATTGAGATATACCTAGTCTAGTAGGTAATAATAACCCAATGCTGCAATACTTGTTTTGTAGAAATATGTTCTTGTATTTTTACTAATTTTAATTTAATCAAGTTCATTTTATTTTAAATATCCGTCGATTAACCGTATTTTAAGATTTTTATTATCACTTGTGTTAATATATTATTGCCAACACCATCAACATTATTATCACTTGACTATAAAATATTTGATGATTAACCGCTATCTACTTTAAACTCTTATTTTAAGTTACCTGTGTTTTATTGTGTATGTGACATCTTAATGAAAACTTCAGCGAAGACTAACTGTTTTTTATAAAAACTGCGAAAATAGTCGTACAGTTTTTCACCTACTCTTTCTCTTTTCAGTTAGTACCTATTGGCACAACAGTCTTCGAAGGCATCAAAGCTATGGACATTGATGCCGGTGTCAATGGTCTCTCAGAATACTTCATCATATCAGGGAATAACAAGACTCTGGAGGAGGCAAACGCTGTCGATGGTTATGGGTACTTCTCGATACCCCAGCCTCATCAGGGCGTGGTAACTGTAAATCGGAGTTTGGACTACGAGCGGACACAGAAGTATCTAGTCACTATTGTTGCTTCTGTAAGTATCGATCTTTCAAATTTCTAGTCTAAAATTTTATTGTATTTCAATGTAAAAAATAAGTATCTAGAGTCTGGTAAATTTAAAAGTAGTGGTAAATAATGCCTATAATACTGAGCAGCCTAGTTTAGACATCAGTTGCTATATAGGTGTTATTACATATCCTACCTTTTTTTTAACCCTTGACGAAAAAGGGGTGTCATAAGCTTGTAGTGTGTATCTATGTATTATTGCATCACAGCCTCTAAACGGATGAACCGTTTTTAATTATTTTTCGTTTGCAATGTACCTATCTTTATCGGGAGTGTTCTTAACTGTGTTTAAAAAAAACAGTTTGAAGATCACCTCTTTTCATACTCTTGGCTGTGTACAGTAATAATTTATTCTAAATAAAAAAAATACTGTGATCTCAAATGCTCATAACGTACCAAATTTGAGATTAAAGGAAGTTAAACTATCACATTGTAGGATCGCGCACGAGATACCAAAAGACGACTATCCAGTACCACAACGTTGAAAATAAATGTACTAGACGATGATGACCAGGACCCCTCGTTTATCTACAAAGGCTGCAGTCTGCATGAAGGCGCTTGCTTCAATCCAGAATACGCTAGTTATGTGAGTAATATCAAGTATTATTTATTTATATTTATAATACTATTACTTTTATGGGTAATTTTAAGAGCTACTCATTAGTAATCCACACTTATAAAGTAACAACGATCGCCTAATTTTCCAACAAACATTCAACTTATAGAACCTTAAAGTTCCTATAGAACCTTCATAATCTATTCCACAAATGATTAACATGTTTTTTGGGCTAATGTTAAAAACCCTTATAGGATCACTTGTATGTCTGTCTGTCTGTCCGTCCGTTTGTCTGTCACATAGGAAATTACGGAATCCTCGGTGCGCGAGTTAGTGCTACTTCGAAAAACGATACACGATAGTTCGATCATCGTTGTCAAATTATTAACCAATAGAATTGCAGGAAACTGACGAGACGTAAATTATTTTTTATTTCTATATTACTATCAATATATTTTTTTTTCAGGTGAACAGCGGTGTCCTAGCAGGTATTCTAGCAATAGAACCAGAGAAGATACAAGCGGTGGATATGGACACTTTAGACGCTCGGATCCGGTACACCATACAAAGCGGAGAACCTGATTCTTGGGCCACGTATTTTGCAATAGATCCTAATACTGGCGCTGTAAGGCAGTTGGTACCTGTAGATACAAGTATAGCAAAGAAATTTCAGTTGGTTGTAAAGGTGAAGTCATTTTTATTATGGCAATTTTGTTGAACCATACATTCTTGTGTTTTTAATTTTCTCACTTTTGTCCGAAAAGTTTTTTTTTATTTTGACAGGGTTCATCTGTGTTGTATATTTCTTGTTTATTTATTCCATCATCTTTGTGTGTGTTTGTTTGTTTATTACCACTCGATCTTATTTCAATATTTCGTATGGAATGCCTACCACACATAATAATATATCCATACTATATTAAGCAGAGTCTAAAAATTGTAACTGTTGACATTCATAAGTGCCTTATTAAGGCCTAAACTGAATAAATGAGTTTTTGATTTTGATTTGATTTTGAATGCAAAAGTAACCCGTATTTCATAGCATTTAAATATAATATATCAATACTAATATACATAGTGAAACCGCGAGCAATAGTTGGTCTATTATAACTAGAAAATATGATATGACATTTAATGGATGTGATTTTTTGACTTTATTTATTTTTAACTTTATTCTTACTTTTTCACCGTAAATTCCAGGCAGAAGAAGTAACCGAAGCGCGCAGATTTACAACAGCAAAGTTAACTATTACTGTAAGACCGGTAGATGCCAGTCCACCAGTTGTCAAAGCATCATCAGACGAGGGAGAAGTTGAAGAGAACTCTCCGAAAGGTACCAAAGTATTGGACTCTACAGGACAACCGATAAGGCTAACCGTTTCTGATCCGGATTTGGTAAGTAGTTATATCCAATAAATGGCATAACGTTACTATGAAGTTTCTATCGCATAAAGTATTTCTATATTTTGTTCTATCTATTTATGTATTTTCTTTTACTTTCACACACTGTGTCTACATTTATTTATATGTTTTTCCAGTCGCAGGGTTGCTGGAAGAAATTTCTATTAGAAATAAGCAGTCCCTTTGTACATTTGTATCTTTTATGTTTTTTTATTATTACTTGTGTGTGTGTACATAAATAAATAAATAAAGTTATGCATTCAATTCGCTTTTTGTATAGTAGTGTTAAATCTTATACTGTGTTCGCTTAGATCTTTTCATCTACTCAACGGATTTTAATGCAGTTTTTAGCAATAGATAGAGTGATTCAAGAGAAAGGTTTATATGTATAATACATGTATATAATGTAACTATGTTATAATACAGAAAAGCCATGCGAAGCCGGGGCGGGTCGCTAGTTATCTTATATATAACATGGTAGATAACATAAAATCTAAAGTGTTTTATCAAATTCATAGTAAAAAGCTTATAATACAAATGTTAGAATCTTGAGTTATGGATGATTTTATTTATTTCCATTTTATTAATTAGTATGAATCATTTTTTCAGGGACCCGGCGACCCCATACCGATATATACGTTTGAATTAACGACTAATTTCTTCGACATTGACAAAGATGGCTATCTTGTGGCGAGTGATGAAAACTTGGATCGGGATCAACCTAATTCCGGAAAGTTTAGATTCCAAGTAAGTTTACTTAATTGTAACTTACTAAATAATATATATTAAAGAAAACTCAAAAGGAAAACAAACTTAGTTTAATCAAAACATGTTTGTATAATTATTTTTCTCGCAATTTTCTGTGTAGGTACAACAATATAAATAGGTTTTTTTTATTATTTTATGCCACTCTATATTTATGACGTTTTTTAAATTAAATTTAACTTATTATTAACATTGCCTACGATTGCACAAATTTTAAAATCCTATTTTTAATTTAAGCATGAAAATAAATATCGGTCACATAATTTTTTATAAGGTCACTTTGTGTTTAATTATTCATTTTTTTAGGCTTCTATTTGACCATCATTTCTATTGAAGCTGAAAACAATTATTGAATAAATACTCTTTTCATTTCAGGTGGTAGCCCGAGAAGCTAATGGCGGAGCGGCATCAGCGCCATACTCCTTAGCAGTGCAACTGTTGGACCTAAACGATAACGCACCTATCATACCAAAGACTCAACCAATCATTGTGCCCGCTAGCTTAGAGCCTACTCCTGTACATAAGGTATGAAAAAAATACATTATTACAGTTGGTTACAGTTTTTCTTCGATAAAACAAATGAAAAATATTTTAGGCTAGAGTAACTTTTTTATGTACAGAAGAGTTAACTTATATTAGTTAGACAATTTATTGATGTCCTTATTTGCACGTTAATATTGTTAATAATATCGTTGTTTATATAATTAGCTATTACTTCGCTCGTTTCACCCGCGTTCCCGAGGGATTTGATGTTTTCCCGGGAGAAAAACTAGCCTATATGTTATTCCAGGGTATGATTTATCAATTTGCCAAGTTTCATCTAAATCGATTCTGTAATTTTTACGTGAAAGAGTAACAAACATCCATACATCCTCACAAACTTTCGCATTTATAGTATTAGTAGGAGGTATGATTTACGTTGGAAAACCTAAATATTTGAAAGTTTGGATGTTCATAACTCAATTGCTCATAAACGACTAAAAGGTTTTGGATGAAACTTGTCTCATACATACCCTGGACTAACATTTAGGATATTTTTTATCCCAAAAAACCAAGATCCTTCGAGAACTCTGGTAAAATCGCTGCGTGGAATTTTTATATCAATTGCGGTTAATTTACTTACAGGTGGAAGCGATAGACATCGATGAGGGTGAGAACGCACGTATATCATACAGCATTTATCACGTATCTAACAATGGAGGCAACAAATTCACTATTGACCCTAACACCGGAGTTATATGTAAGTGTGTTGCACCCTTTACTCACTAAATCTTCTTTACAGGACGTAGGTACATTTTTATGAGCATGTGTTTATGTGAACAATCTGTTTTTTTTCTTGTTTTTCAATAATAAAAAACACGTTGCACAATTTCAGTGAGTTTAAGCACATTGCATGAAGTCAACAATTTTTTTCTCAAATAGCATCTCGACTGGGTAAGAACCGCAAATAACATAATGTTTTTGTTCTGAGATGCCTCAGGTTTTGAAAGTGTCTATAGGTTACGTTAACTGCATGCCCCCAGGCAAGGAGAGCTATATGCTTGTTTACCGACTTTGAAGTATAAAAAAGTCAGTTAATGTCAGCTAGCGTTGACAACAGTGATTAATGAAATTGTCATTATTTGATGACAGAAACGATATTTTATATATACCCATTTATACCTACCTACTGCTTGATAGGAATACTGTATAATAATACTGCATATATCTTGGGAAATTCTTCACACAGGGCTATACCTATTTGATTCCAAATTAAGCTGAGTTTGTACATTTACTTTTATCTTAGTAAATCAGTATCATATAAATTGTAAGCAAGAGCTAGGTGGTTAAATTGGCCAAACTTGCAGCTTTCATACCTGAATGGAATACGTGGACATTTTTTCGCAATAAATCGACTCTTAGTCTTGCTAATACTACAATTTAGTGGTATTTAACTTTTTTTCAATACAGATATGAAACATACTTATAGAGCTGCAAATGTGGCGAAATTAACCCAGGTGTCAGATATGGCCGACAAAATTCATAACACGTGTATGTTTTTATTTAGCAAGCACAGGTCGCCTACAAGCAGGAGAGCAATACAGTGTAACAATAAGAGCTACTGATTCTAAGGGCCTCAGCTCTCAAGGCATTGTGGAGCTGTCTGTAGCTCCCGGGCCTAACACGAGGCCTCCACAATTCTCCTCGAGGGATTACTACGCGCCGGTGTCAGAGGGCGCTGCGATCAATTCTACTGTTACCACTGTCACTGTGAGTTTGATAATCTATACCAATATTATAAAGTGGTAAAGTTTGTTTGTTAGATTGGTTATTTCCGGAACTACTGATCTGATTCTTGTTTTTTTCTCTAATAGAAAACTACGTTATCCCTGAATGATGTGCTATTTTTCATCTCGTAAACGCGGGTAAAACCACACTGGGTTCAGTATAAATGTGAAAGGTTGTTAAAATACCTTATCGTTGTTGTTAAGATAAAAAATAAAATAAAAATCTCTTGTGGTAAAATAAAATTGGGAATACCAGGTCGCCCGCGATACAGGATTATCCTTGTGCGTAATGGACGCACATGGACGGCGTAAATAGTTTTTGTAAAATATTTAAGAAATAATAGAGATTTGATATGAGCATGTGAAGATTTTTGTAACTCTTTCACGTAAAAACTACTGATGAACGCATTACTTAAGGTTATTTTTAAGTTGTTTAAATCGCTATAACTAAGAAAATGTAACTGGCTATTGTGTGATAATTATTACAATGTAGCAAAACATTTATGTAGGTTAGATATTTATTAACGTAAATATTCCCCTAACAGGCCAAAGATCCCGAAAACGAGCCAGTTACCTACTCAATAGCGTCTGGAAATGATCTCCGTCAGTTCGCCATCGGATCCAACACCGGTATCATTACAGTTATCAGAAGTTTAGATCGAGAAGTACTCACGAGATATCAGTTGGTAAGTACCTACAATGATTAGAAAAGTTCAGCTTTCAGTGCTGCATTTGAAGACGGTTGGGGGTTTTGACTGTCTTTATGTATAAGCCTGTTTTTGACCATAATCTCACCGTGTTCAGTGATGAGGCCCGCCGAAGGTGGTAACACAAAGCCTAGAAGGGAGAAGGGCCTTCCGAGAGATATAGCTTGTATGTTCTTCCGCTCATACTAGGAGTTTTTGTTTGGGTATTCTAAATTGAAAGGGCTTTGAAGTATTCCATAAAAAGATTGTAGATTGCAAAAATAAAAAAACATATGTTCATAAAAACTTCAACAATATATCAACCAAATTAATTTAGCACTAAAATAGGTATTAATCTAACTACCTACTCCTTTTCTGCTACTTCGTGTTTTTACCAAAGTTATATTAGTGAAGAACACACGTTTAATCGGTACACACAGTGTCTAACCATAATATTTTCTTATTTAAGTTGGTAAGGGCAGAGGATCCAGGACGATTGGCGAGCACAGCGACAGTTAACATCAAAGTTACTGATATCAATGATAATAATCCGAAGTTCGACGAAGATTCGTACCTGTTCCACGTTAAAGAAGGTACCTAATGTAGTTGTTTTGATCAATTAATACTTAATAACAAAAGTTTATATTTTTTTATGTCAATAGGTTGACAAACAAGCAAACGGCCCAATGGTAAGTGGTCACCACCGCCATAGACATTTGCAATGCGAGATTACCGATGTGTTGCCAATTTAAAAGAGATTTTTTTAAACCCTTTGTGAAGATCTAACACAACGATCTAGTTGTGGAATGAGCTGCCTGCCGTGGTTTTCTCAAGAGACTACATTATGGGGTTTAAGAAGGGTGTGAAGAGATTTTTGCAGGGTCGGGAACGCGCGTTACCCCTGGTGTTGCAAGCGTCCATAAACTACGGTAACCACTTACCGGTTGGGTCGTATGCTTGTTTTTTTTTGCTGCCTTAGTAGTATAAACTAATTGCACAACTATAAGAAATGATTAAAATAGTATTTTTTCGTGATTTAGGAGGATCAGGAGCGTTCGTGGGATACGTGCATGCAACAGATATTGACGAAGGCGTCAACGCTATGGTCAGCTATAGTATACCTTCGAGTTTGCCCTTCAGTATCGACAATGCTACCGGATTGATCAGTACTAACTCTGAACTTGATTATGAACAGACTAAGGTAAGAACATAAATACAAGAACTAAAGCTGAAGAGAAGCTGTTAATTTTGTTAAATTATATTGATAATTGACTTCTTCCATTTATATTTTCTTCTCAATGTTTTTTTTCTGAGATAGTTATAATTAGCGGACGGAGTGTTAAAAATATTTCTGTATCTCAGAAATGTATCCGAAGATAATGAACGTAAAGATTTTTGAGAAGTAAAACGTAGCGTGTTATTAGATACTTGTCTGGGGAAGTTCCTCTATCTTACAAAATACCGAAGCCAAATAAGATAATGTTGTCTTCTTGCGCGTGAATAAAGTCACCTGAGCTAATCGGGGATGGGGAAGGGTCACCTACAAGCACTTACCACCGTCTGCATGCTAATTTACCGACTTTATGGTATAAACAAAGATTAACTAACTAATATTATAAATGCAAAAGTGAGTTTGTTAGTTACCTTTTCACACCTAAAGCGGCGAACCGATCGATCGTGATGAAATTTGACACACAGATAGAAGGACACAAGCTACTTTTTATCTCGAGAATGCGAGTGAAACCGTGGGGTACAGCTAGTTTATTTGTATTTCTCTCAATTCCAGGATTACGCGTTCGTAGTGACAGCAACAGATGGTGCCATAGACAAGCGGCTCGGTACTGCGTCAGTCTCAGTGCAAGTTCAAGACGTGGCTGACGAAGCGCCCGTTTTCAAACAAGCTTTGTATTCTGTACATGTACCTGAAAATATACCTAATTACCCTGTTGCTAAAGTAAAAGTAAGTGTTTTAAAATACAGTATAATTATAAGGACCAATTTCACCAACGTCCGATAGCATCATATTATGAATATAACTGTGTGACAGAATTTGTAATTTTAACAAAAAGAGTAAAATCACCTTCAAATGCAATAAAATGTGACAACTTTTGGGCTATACTGAACCCAACGCAAAATGATTGAAATCGGTTCATAAACAAAAAGTTAAGCGTGAACAAACATAAAAAAAATACAACCGAATTGATAACCTCCTCCTTTTTTAAAAAACTGTCATATTTATCCTGTGGATAAAAGTTATCCGACGTTGTTGAAACAACGGGCCAGCATCAGGGTTATTTAGAGCAACTCAGAGTCTCAATTTGAATGACGAATCCGGTAGTTACTGAATCGAATCAGACTTTTCCTTCCTTCCATTGGTACATTACCGTTCTGTATAAAACATCATTACTTCACGAAATAGCTACGGATGAGGTCTAAATATAGGAATTTATGTAATTAACCAGCTACCACACTAAAATGAAAATGTTTAATTTTGTCACAGGCTGAGGATCCCGATACAGTGCCAGAAATCACGTACACGATCATAATGGGTGATACAGAGTTGTTCTCAATAGACCGCAAATCTGGCATGATCAGAACCCTACGGCCTCTGGATAGAGAACTGTCTGCCAGACTTGAGTTAATTGTTGGTACTGAAGAGAACAATGACGAAGGACATGGATCCACGACCACTGTAGAAGTTCTTGTTGATGTAAGTTACTATTTTTTGTGTTTGGTAGATTACTGATGATTAAGCCGCATGGTATATTAAAATACTCTTATTTTGAAGCTATGATAGCCGAGTGTTAATGACGTCAATTGCCGTGGTAGAGTAATCAATTCCTATAATGAGCCTGAGCTTTTGGTGATGGAAAATATCCAGAGGAAACCATAGTACGGTGATACTGTTGTAGTACCCACCTGGTTGGCTACTACTCTCAAGTCTCAAAAAAAATTAAATGAGAAAAACTCCATAAATTTCAAATTAAATATTCGAATACAGCCTATATTCGAAGACCATAATGACATATTCATATTTTTTACCACTAATTTATAAATCTAGGACAAAAACGACAACGCGCCAATCTTCACATCAGTCATACGACCAGTCACGATCGAAGACTCGTCATCTATCGGAAGTCTAGTCGAGACAGTAGTCGCTATCGATTCAGACTCGACTGCGCCAAACAACCGAGTCAGATATAAACTAGTTGGAAGAGGCAAAGCGAGTAAATACTTCCATGTTGAACCTGATACTGGTGCCGTGAGGGTTAGAGATGATCTGAGGAAGGAGACTGACAGCGAATATACTGTAAGTATCGATTTAAATGAGACATGATTATTCTAAATGAAGGTTGTATGAGATTTAAAAAAAAATATGCTAAACAAGAGAGTATATGAAGATAAATAGTATTTTAATTTAAATTAGTTTTGTACTAGTTTGTATTTTATTTAGTAACGTCAGAAAAAATCGTGAATAATTATCTCTCAAATAATAACATACATTTTGAGATCTAATAGAAAGAGAATAAGTAGTTTTCTTACATTAAAATAAAATAATATTATTTTTATAAAAAAGTATTTTTTATAAAAGTTACCCTCGTTTATCTCGCTTGACCCCGCTGAGTATAATTATTTAGGTATGCATATAAGTAAGTACTACACACACACTATATTTACGTCATACTACCATTAGGTTTGTAAAAGATTTAGGTACAGAAATAATTGCAAGCTTTCTATACCTATACTATACCTACGATATTCATAATTTTACATTTTCAGGTGGATGTTCAAGCTTACGATCAAGGAGACCCTGTTATGTCTTCAGTCACCACTCTTACCGTATACGTTAGTCATTCTGCCACTGTTCCTCCAGATGTAAGTAAATATAAATCTTTTTAATTTCCTTGAATTCATAATCATGACTGAAGAATATTCTACGTAAAAAATATGTAAGTAAACTAAGTTTTTTTTTAATTTCCATGAATTCATAATCATTACTGAATATTCTACGTAAAAAATAATTAATCTATACTAATATTATAAAGAGGAAAGATTTGATTGTTTGTTTGTTTGTTTGCATTGAATAGGCTCCGAACCTACTGAACCGATTTGAAAAATTCTTTCACTAATAGGAAGCTACATTATTCCCGAAGGTTATAGGCTACTTTATATCCGAAACCGCGCGGAACAGCTAGTGTCTAAATAATTAAAAGGAAAAAGTGACAGACTGACTGTATCTCAAACCACTGGAAAGATTGGGCTTAATTTTGGCATACATACAGCTATTATGACATAGGCATCCACTAAGAAACGATTTTTGAAAATTGAACTTCAAATTGGTTGAAATAGAAGATCGTGAGTGAAAAAACGTGACGAAAAGCTACTGTTAATAATAATAATACGAATACATAGGAATATTCTAAATCAATCAATGAATAAAATTTTAAATGACACTTTTTATCGTGGCCTGAATATTAGTAAAGATTTTACCTTTCTCGTTTACAGGTAGGACTAGGTTTTGCAGATACAGTATATACAGAACACGTAGCAGAGAATTCACCAAATGGAACCTTAGTGAGGATTCTCCCACTCCTCAATAAGAGAGAGCATTCACCAGATACTCCAATCAAGTGCCTACTCACTGAGACATCGCAAAAAGGTAAAATGATATGCGAATAGTTGCATTGTTTATCTTTATCTCAACTAATATTATAAATTCAAAAATGAGTGTGTTTGTTTGAATGTTTAAATTTTGAAGCTTCTACGGTACAGTCAGCGTAAAAGTAGATTGTCACTTAGTATTCATTACTTACTTTCAAAATAAACTATTGACTTTCACTTGACAGTTTTGTATGAAAACTGTGAAGTGATAATTGTGTAATGTGACTGTACTGCAAGAAATTTTGATGAAAGCACCCAGGTATTACATGAAGGGACACAGGTTATTTTTTGCTGTGCCTTACCAAAAGTTTTTATTCTATTTTGTTTATATTTTTCCTGGCGTTGCAAGCATCTATAGGCTACGGTAACCGTTTATCATCAGATGAATCACGTTTGCCGACCTTGTATTATAAAAAAAAACAATTCCGTATATGACAAAAAAAATCTAAACAATCACAAAGTTTATCCTATAATATCTGCAAATATTTTCCAGGTGTCTTCTATGTAAAACTGACGGAAGACAGAGACTGTGCAATCTATCTAAACACAAGCTCATTAGACTACGAAACACTCTCAGAATATTCCTTAGAAGTTCAGCTGGAGTCCATACAAGGGTTGATCAACCCTGAAAACAGCAAGGCAGTTATCAAGGTCCATGTGACTGATGCGAATGATAACGCACCGGTGTTCGTGTTCCCTGAACAATCGAGCATTGCAGGGGCTAAAGGAAAATACTTTGCCATTGTTACCAAAGATACGCTTTTGAGCACCAATGTACTGCAAGTTAAGGTAAAATTATTAGCCTTTAAAGTTTAATTATTAGTACCTGGTTGACCGTCTAAAACGTTTACAACGTCCTTTTCTAAAAACGAAACCTAGCTAGATCGATTTATCTGCCCCGAAACCCTCTGCATACAAAATTTCATGAAAATCGTGGAGCCGTTTCCGAGATCCAGATTATATATACAGGTATATTTAAATACAAGAATTGCTCGTTTAAAGGTATTAGATGTATGTACATGAAAAAAGGATGTCATTTTTCATGACTTACACCGCGTCTCAAGTCAGACGCGTATTATGGATAGCAACTCTTGTTATTATTTTGTTTGTACACACGGCTACAGACTATACCTTTTTGTTGCAAAATAGCTCCTATTACAACCGCATAAGATGCCGCAGTGTTTTTGAATTGTCGTCGTCCGTACTTATGTCCATTTTTAACGACGGCCAACCTCGAAGTAAACTAGTCTCTCTATTATAGTCAGTCTATCTATTATAACAAAAACTTATTTATGTCTAGAAAAGACAATACCTATCTCAGAGGATTTGATTAATATTATTACTAGGTATAATTTATACGATTCGTCACGACCACATTTATATTTCTTGTTATTATAATCTAATGATGCACATTATAGGTATCATTATTTTACTGATCGATGTTTAGTCAAGTACCTATACATTATATATTATTTTTATAATCATTAGTACGTATGTGTAATTTCTTTGAATAAATTCTAATTACCTTCATATTATTAAATTGCGTTCCATAATGTGTACACTTTAGGTGGTAATTATGTAATATATACATTGTGGACTCTGTCTGGCACGCAGTAACTTTAAAAAATAACCTTCTTGTTGTGTTATTGAAAATATTACAGTATTAAAGTGCTAACAAGTTTTTTTTTTATATTTCAGGCCAAAGACAAAGATAGCGGTGAATACGGAAAATTAGAATATCACAAAAACTCTTGGACGAAAGCGACTGAAGAATACTTCAGTTTAGACCCTGATACGGGTATCATTAGTAATATAAAGACCTTCGAAAGTGCTCCTCAAGAAGTATTGCCGTTTAAGTTTAGTGTTACGGCAAGAGACAACCCTAAGTCGCCACAGGATTATAACATAGCTAGAGCTTCTGTGGTGGTAAGTAAAGTAAACTTAAAAAAACTTAAATAAAATTATATTATCAACCATTGGTTTTATATTTTTTCTTCCAATAAAATACGTAACGAAATGGGTCTGTTACAAGCTCCCTACTTTTATTTTACTACGTCTGTGTTTGACTACAATGTCACAGTGGTCAGTGATGATTTGGCCGATGGTGGTAAGCATACAAAGCTTTGATACTCAAATTAAGGAAATTATGGCCTTAATTTGAGATTATTCATTAAATGAAATCCAATGATACAAAATTCTTTATTTCCAGGTAAACCTTCTACAAAAAGACAACCAACTTGTAGTCGAAGTGTCAGATCTAAACGCAGACGCAATGCGGCGTCGGTCTCGCAGTCTCTTAACAGCCATAGAAGAAAAGACCGGCTTAGTTGCAGGTTTAGAGAAACTTACAAATAGACATTATCTTGGAGAGAACGGCACTTTGGAAAGTGATACTAAAGGCACTGATATATGGTTGTATCTAATCGATCCGGGTACTGGACGGATATTGACAAGGGAATCTGAGCCGGTCAAGAAGTAAGTTGATGATTTTATTTTGGATTTTTGATTATAAAGCTGTGTTTTATTGGTTGATAATTATTTTACCTTAAATAAATTTCACGTCAAATGGTAACAAATCCAATCCCATGAGAAGGAAAATAGATGTATTAGGTATAATTTAAAATTCCGTCAATATGTAACAATTCTCTGTTTTATTATTGCATCCTTCATCTAAAAGACTTTCTTCGATATGTCTCAAACAATGATGAAATATGCTCACTAATGCTGAGAGTGATAGAGATCATTCCCCACCTATTTTAGAATTGTTATTATGTTATGTGTAGTAAGTAAAATGCGATAAATTCTTTATTTTGAATGATTACAATAATAGGTTCGAGACTTTTGAAACCTTTATTCGTAGAATAGAATCAATTTGAGTCGTTATAATTTCAAATCAAAATAACCAACATAGATAATTATTTTTGTCTATATCTCTACTAGGGCAATAGATAACGGCGTACACAAAGCAGTAGCCGCCCGCCTTCAGTCACCAGTGAGTGAAGTCCGAGCGCCACTAATGCCGACTGAAGTTCCAAAGAGACCTCATATAGCTGCCGCTCCTCTTGCAACAGCGCTACCGGCAGCTCTTATAGCGCTAGCAGCCGTCGTGCTTGTCGCCGCTACAGCTGCAACTATTTATATCTGTGCCTCTTGGAATAGGTGAGTTCTATAATATCCCACCATTGCTTAAATTTATAGTCAAGTTTTTTTATTTAAAATTTATGTATTCCAAAGAAGAATAATCCTTATTCCTGTACAATAGGATTATTTTTTTATCATCATACAATCAACCATAGATTTAACAGATAAACCTTATCGTAAAGCTATAAAGTTATTTTTTCATAGGCATTCTTAAACGTCAAATAGGAAAATAGGTAAATAGGAACCTACCTTACTGTTATACCTACATAACTTTAAATTAAAATTTACTTTCAGTTTCAATTGAACTCAAATTTTAGTCTAATTCTGAAAGAATTCCAAAATGTCAATACAACCATATTACATACTTACATTATACCCAAGTTTAATGAGCAGGTCACTTATTCCATATTAATATTTGTTGTCAGATATAAGAAGCACAAAGAACAAGCCACACAGCAGTATGGAACATTGAGCATGAGTATGCCTCCACCGCGTCCTCCTTCTGGTTACGAGTCCAGTGAAGATGAACCAGCACCACGATATGAAACACAGGTACCTATAATACTTACAATACAAATATTCTGTCCCTCTTTATATCACTCAGAAAAAAAAGATATACCTAGTACCTAATGCTACGAAAGATAATGGTAAATAAACTATTTTCTGACATTCACATGACATACACGGGAACAGCTAGTATAATATACTAGCTGTTCCCGTGTTTTACCTGCATTTCCGTGATAAAAATTTGCATTTATATTATTCCAGGGTATGCTCTGTCTATGTGCCCAGTTTCATCAAAATTCGTTTAGTAGTTTTTGCAGGAAAGAGTAACAAACTTTCACATTTATAGATAGAGTAGCCTCCTCTTAGTTCTCAAATTCAATTAAGTTCGTTACCAATTTCATCGCTTACGCATTTCTAATTGTTGTGGCTGTATTGTTCCTCTATTTTCGTTTCATTTAGCTTACACTATTTTGAGAGAACGATTTCGTTTTTTTTATTCCGGTCTTTCAACATGCTCGGCTTTGGTATAGCTAGCTAATTACCGTAGGTTGCTAAAATTTTTTTTTATTTCAGGTTCTCAATATGGCGGTAGATGACGCTGATCTTCAACTAGACTTCAGTCCAAATAACCATGCATTTAATATACATAGTGTTCAATACTTATCCAAAGATAATGGTAAGTTTCCTAATTGTCTTCTAGTTAGGCTATTTCATAGCCTACCGATATAATCCTGATACCTTATCTAGCAGATATCTTCTCAAGCTATTTGAAGTGATATTTTTTTATAATTGAGCCTGTTCAACTTATGAAACAGGTCTTAAATGGGATAACCATTGCATTAATATCGTTATATCCTTTTGCATATTACTTGCTATAATAAGATTAATCTATGAAATTGCTAAGTCTTTTAATTTGATGATATAATGAAATCTTATCACATTTAGGTATTTTTTTCTATGACATTAGGAGGTAGTTGAAATAGGGTGTACTTAGGCCAATTCCTTTAGTTAAATTGTGATTATAGCATAGAGGCATTCTGTTCTGATATATTCATTACGTCATCAGGTGAACGGAGTCCAACGCTTTCAGAAACAGCGACAACTGCCCGAGCGTCAAGCGTCAATGAAAACGGTGGTACCCTGAACAATCACCATAAAAGTCATTTCGATACACTCGCAAACAACGCGTCCATGGCTCGAAACACACAGACGTTAAACAGACGAGTACCGAACAACCACGCATTGAACAACGCACTCGGTACGTTGCCGCGCGTCAACAACAACAATGTAGGTGGCGGGCTATTGGCCGCTACCCTTGGAAGGAAAATAAATGGAGGGAATAATCATAAGAAGAAACCCACTCATCCTATAATGGCTTATGATGAGATACCTGGATTACAAAGGTAAGGAATTGTAATGAATTAAATTTTCAATGATCGAAGTATTTACAGTAAAATTTTAATGAAAAATTCAAACTGAATTTTTTTCTTATTCAAATGAGGCGCTGGTAATGCAATGAACAACTGCTAGATAATATGATTTTCAATATTATTTGAACAGTTGTAGGTGGGAGGGATGTTAATGTACTTTTTTTTTCGTTTTTATCAATGATTTTGTTTAATATAAGTTTTTAATGTAGTTTAATATAAGTTATCTGATTTCCGTTACTTAACCGTGTATAAAGAATGCTAGGATAATTATTTATTTATAATTTTGTTTCAGAGCTTCCGAAAACGATAACGTAACATTTGGTAAAAGAAACTTCTCTGGCTATACTTACGATCAATCGCCAGTGGAAACTACCACGGAACTTTAATATAAAGAGTTTCTAGTGCATCTCAAAAGGAACTATTTTGAATAGTGTGAAGGACTAGTGATGACCTCCGACCAATGTTAATGGAGTCAAAATAACTAGATACGTAGCATAATACTTTGTGTTCAACGAAATGATTTATTTCTTAAATAAAACTTAATGAATACGACTGATAAATGCTCCAATTTTAGTGAGTAATTGTGAATAACGAATTTTTAGATAATCTTACAGTAATTTACTTAGCGAAAGGCTAGTCTTTTTAATAAAGAACAAATTGTCCATAATAAATAAATAATATAAATAAAATGTGTAAATAATGAGGCATTACACGCTGGTGTATATTTTTACGTACCTTAAGTGTACTGTGTAACTGTATTTACAGGTACAAAGGTATATATTTTGTATAGAATTATTGCGGTTTGTGGCCTAAATTTTGCCATTTAATTACCACAAAATGGTAAGTATCTAATAGGAAAATATTATATGTAGGTATGTATTAGAAATTTAAATTTAAAATGGAATACTTACTACTGAAATTAAATTGCATAAAATACCGATGGTTTTGTTTCTACTTCATCGTGAAATTATCGAAATTATAATTTCACAGATAAAAAATATTGGTAGGTAATGATGCTGATTCTCTTGTTTATACACTAAACAATTTATTTTCACATCATAGCCCTTACAAACATTGAAAAAGGATAAAAAATGTTTAGCTGTCAAATTAGTCTAGGTATGCCATTGTAGTTTTGATCTGTCGTGATCCACATACTTAAAACAAGTTTGAAACAAGCACAAGGACTAATTTGACACGACTAGGTACGTTTTTTTGGTTTACTTTTATGTTTTTTGTTAGAAAGTGAGACTAAATTTGTTTAGTACTAATATAATAAACGGAATGGGCATCTAATACTCCACGATTAATTCAAAGTTTTAATAAGCGCATGCAGTAGTCCCAACTATTGGTTGATTTTTATATCGATTTAAAAATAGGTGAGTTAATAGTAAGTACTTCAAGAAACATTCCACACGAAGAGCTTTATCTTTCGTGGCGATAATTGGAACTTAAAGCATGATTGTCAATTGATTCGACATAAATAATTTTATTAAAATAATGCATAATAGTAATGTCTTAAAAAATTACCTGCTATATTTTTTTACGAATACTGTGCCAGTTACTGTTAAACGTTATATTATGATCAGTCTTATGGAATATTTAGAGTAATAAATTAAGGATGCTCAGTTTTTTATAACCCTTTTTAAATCTGGCTTCGTAAAGTGATTTGTGCCAAACAATTAACAAAATTAAAGAATAAGGAAAATTAATGTTTCTATTTGTATTTATTTGTATTGGCTAAGATTGTAAAATGTTATCTTTAATCAATTTGTAAATCTTGTAAAATAAAATATTTTTTTTATGTTTTATTGTTTAAAACATTTTGTAATATAATTTTTGTCCATTAGATTTGTTAATATCATTTTTGTATGTAATAAATTAAATTTTATTATCCAAATGGATTTTATTAACATGAATTTAAGATCATTTTTGAATAACTAAGGAACGTTCAGGTATACTAGAGTCCCGTTGCCTACACTACACTCCAAATTGCTAACATTCTCATTCAATGAGGTCATAAAGACTCAAGTAGGTTAATCCGTATTCCCAACGCTCACTGAGCGCTTGTTTCATGGCCCAATCTTCTTCGTAGTTAAATAGTGGCCCATCCATAATAGATACATAAAAGCCTTCTCAAGAGGTATCAAGTACGTATCCCAACTAAATTGTTTTGAATAATCGTGTCAAATTAAATTTCTAAGATCAAAGGAAATCCTTTTCGGTTCTAAGGTAGATCACAAGGGATAATATACCCACCCAAAAATAAAAAATAATGAAATATTTAAATTTGAATAGTTATTGTGAATTTAATCTATGAAACTAAAATGAAATAAAGTACTCGGAATTTCACATCAAACATAATATTTTCCCAGGGCCCGTTGAAAGTGGAATTCTAGTAAATATTTTCGCTTATGTCTGCCTACGTGTTTTCAGTCGGCAATCTCACCGGCGTACATTTTTAAATTTAATATCTCTTTGTACTCGAGTCCCCTGTGAGTATTACGTCGAGCAAAATTACAGAAACGTCGGATTATATAAAATTCTATGGCTTTTTGTGATGTGTCTTGAGTTATAATTTTTCAGTTAAATACTTGAGTAGAACATGTTTTTAAAATTGTATTCATTATACACTTACACAGGTAGTTATTCTGACATATTCCTTCAAATTTGATTAGACATCCAACGAATCAAATAAATTACAAAAGAAAAACAATTCACAGAATCCTGAAAATTTAAAAATAAATTGTAACTACACCTACCTATACTTACTTATAGTTTTATTTGAAAGGTGCAATTATCTATGCATATAATTAAAATTTAGAATGTCCAACTTAGATTTACTTGTTTCCTGAAAATAGATTCTTCATTTTCCCAGAGGGAAATCTCTTATAGAAAGCACTTTGAAGGTAAATTACCTATCTGCTGAATTATTGTATCGTGTTCTGACTAACATCAATTTCATTTTGATAAACAAATGAGAACGAAACCGATGGATTGTAGTGCGTTATACCTACCTGAGTGATTTATAGTTTTTATTTATCTTCATATAAGTATTGCGAAATTCTTCGGGAATTCCGGAGATTCGTTATTTTTGTAATAGTGTAGGTACCTATAGGTATTTTAGAAACTAACTCTGCGCAGTGCTAAATTCCTACTTCCGCCGTTCCCGTATTGGTAGTTACGTCACCGCATAAATAGGTATTCCAAAATTAATACTTAACCATTATCTTTAATAACACATTGTATAGACTCAAACAATTCATGTTTCACGAATACAATAAAAAACATTATTGACTTTTTTATGGATTTACACAAGTGCAAATTAGTATTGACTTTTATTAGTTCAAAAGAAAACGAACAGATAATATTGCACGTATGTAAACTAATACCTACGTAGGTATCAATATGTGCTGATACAACTACAATAAATTTGACTGGTATTTTATAAGAAACCCGCTTTGGAGTGGACGTAATGTTGGTGCTTTTGTGTTTTACGTTGTTCACGTTTGGTGCTGTCTCTACATCGCAAACATTCGACCCTGAACCAAGTAAATTATATTTGCCAATTTTATTTCTATTGTTTTAATTATTAACTCATACGAACGAACGTCAATCAAACAATCAAGTAAAGTCTTGAGTCGAGATTAAAGTATATTGAATTTGGAACCTCTTTACTACTTCATAATGTTTATTTTCGATTAACACAGTCTTGCTTGAGACATCAATGAAGTTTTGATTCTCGTTTTATAATACAGGTATTTTAAAAGATAAATTAATTTTAAGTTGTGAATCAATAAATTACGTAGAGCCAATTTGTACCTACTTAACATGTTGACAGGCCAGATGGCGCAGTTGGTTAAGACGCCACCTATTGCGCCGCTGGTCGTGGGTTCGATTCCCATCAAGGACAAACATTTGTGTGCATGAACATGTCTGTTTGTCCTGAGTCTGGGTGTAATATCTATTTAAGTATGTATTTACAAAAAAAAAGTAGTATATGTAGTATATCAGTTATCTGGTTTCCATAGTAAAAGCTCTGCTTAGTTTGGGATCAGATAACCGTGTGTAAAGGATGTCCCAAGATATTTATTTATTTATTTATTATAGGACCTAATGTTCATAAAAGCCTCATCTGATTTGTGTTGACGTTTTAGTAGGTGGGTTTCCTGCATTTTGATTTGGATTTTCCTGCGTTTTTATAGCATGCCAAGAAAACGAACACTATGCACAGGAAAGTGTATCCTGCCAGAAGACCTGTTTAAATTACCGTCTAGCGGACTCAGCTGGGGCATGCAAGCCTTTTACTGGTTGTGAATGTGATGATGGATTTGTTAGGCTTTTTGATGATGCTACTGGTCCTTGCGTACTTACAAGTGAATGTGGTAAGAGTTATTTCAATTGAGTAACTTCGACTTAACATGATAGGATATATCATAGCCAGTCCACGTGAGTCTGAGTAGTGAAGCTTGTTACGAAATCGGAGGTTTTTTTACCTTTTTGCTTTCGTAATATTTTTATAATATGATAGTGTGAGACCGACGCGCGACGGTCAGGTAAGCTAATCATGACAAGGAATTACTCGTACCTATGTATATTAGTAATACTGAGGGGATGCCAATGTGATATAAAACCTTACAAGCATACTCTCTAGCAAGCGCAACTGTTGGATTAGTCAGCGGAGCACCTAGCGAGGTGCTTGGCAATAAGTTTTCAACTTGAGGGTAGTAGCCAGCCAAAATGACTACTAACTACTACAATTTATTCCTCTTTCATATTATTCCGTCTACATTTTGTAATCAATAAAATTAAGATTTCTTAGTAGGTTTTATTGACTGTTCACATCACAATTAACTTAAGAGGTGAATCCCATATAATAGAGGGCAGTACGACGATCCTATGATACACTGAATTCAATAAGTATTCCAGATTATTTGAATTGCAATGGTGATCCAAATGCTACGTACAAACAGTGCCCTTGGGCATGTCAGCCCACCTGTGATGCACCTGATGCAATACCATTATGTAAAAGAATGTGTCTTCGAGCTGGGTGTGAATGCAAACCAGGGTACATCCGTTCTGAAAATGGTGGATATTGTATACGACCAGGAGATTGTCCAGGTAATGCAGATTCTGTCGTTAAAACGAGAATATTCACAATCGATATCCAATTTCTTGCAGTATAGTCTTAGATTTGTGTGTACTAACATGAATATTTTTATAGGTGGTGATCCATGCCGTGGGAACCAAACCTTCGTGGCTTGCAAAGTCGGATGTCCAACAAATTATTGTCCTGTAGATGACAGACGTGCAATAGTTGCTTGTTCTCCACCATACCCTTGTCCACCTGGTTGTATTTGCAAAAGTAATCATCTCAGATTAAGTAGAAACGACATGAAATGTGTCTTAGCTTCAGAGTGTCGTGAGTATCCTTATAACTTTAGCAATATCCTATTGACCTTAAATGTTTTTTTTTTTACTTTGTTTCGTGGCCGATGGTAGTAAGCACACAATGCTTAGAAGGAAACTGGCACTAAAATGCAGCAGTCGGAACACACCGGCCGTATAGTACTATAAAGTATCTACTCTGCCGTGCTATGGTTTCCTCACTGTCGTTATTAACTGGCGATTATTTTTTAGCCCCAGTAAATTGTACAAGACCTAATGAAGAATGGAATCCTTGTACCTCAAACTGTCTAGCAGAAAGGTGTTCTGATATTGGCAATGATAGAAGTAACTGCAGACCATACTCCTATTGTCGTCCACAATGTGTTTGTAAGGAAGGCTTCTATAGAAATCGGTCTGACATTTGCATACCAGTTGAAGGGTGTTGTAAGTTTTTATTTTCTACTTTAATAAACATTACCTGGCCCGGCAAACGTTGTCGTGTCCTGAGAATAAAAAAACTAGGACCTACCTACCCCAATCTAGCTATTCGAACCTACCTACACCGACGTATATATTTTATTTTTTCTACATTTCCATAGTAGGTAATTCTGCTATTCTAGGAATAGGTAATCCATAAAATATCAGAGATAATTAAAATCGGTCCAGCCGTTCTCGGGTTATAAATGGTGTAAATAACCCGGCTTTGTATTGTTTTATACATATAGATATGACGTACATATTCATTATTCACATACCTACAGATAATTTAATTCGTTCTAAGGTTTTTCATCCTTATAATATTATCATCTAAGTAATTTTGTCATTACTATGTTTTTTACTATTGAGCTCATCAGAATCTTACAGTCCACGTTGTTTTTCTATTTTCAGGTCATTAACACTTTATAGCGTCATTATTATTATGTGTATGATAATTTCATAGTACCATCTCATTGCTATGATTTATACATAGCATTATGCTGTGTATTCGTTTTTTATTCGTTGTTCTTTTTCACGAAGGCCATTTAGTCTTGCTACTCTTGCCTGTGTGTAGTTGTAGCGTGTAAGTGTTCAAATTCTATAGATGCCTTTCAAAAATTTAAGAAGCTTCAAAACGTACGTATAATAGTTAATAATCAAATATAGAACAAAGCATTATTGCAGGCTTTGTGGTCGTGTGTAACTAAATCAAATTCCATGTTATGCATGGACATTCCATGTCATGTAAGTATAGAAAAAAAAAATTAAGATACAATATCTGTATCACAATTTAATTTTTCTAGTGTGCCAAGAAAACGAACAATACGTACAAAATAGTACAGTTTGTCAAAAAACATGTGGAAATCGTCTTGTATCTGGAGGCTTGGAATCTTGCGAGCCTTTTACTGGTTGCACTTGTACTGAAGGATTTGTGAGACCCTATGATGATGCTACTGGGGCTTGCATACCCGTGAGTGAATGTGGTAAGTAGTTGATAGCTTCGACTTTGTCAAAATTTGCCAAAACTTTATAACCTTAATTACATCTAAGATTACTATGTTTGTACTTGAAGTGTAATAATTATTACATGTACTGAAGGATATTTTGATGATTTCTTTATCTTCTTTATCTCTAGCTCCAATTCCGACAAGCTGTGGTGTCAACGAGGAACCGACGAGTTGCAAAGCAGTTTGTCCTCCTCAGTCTTGTGCAATTTCTTATACTACCTATGCATGTGAAGAACGACAATGCGAGCCTGGCTGCAATTGTATTCAAAATTATTTAAGAAATTCCAGTGAAATATGTATCTTGAATGATAATTGTCCACCACCACCGCCGTGTATGTATTTTATTTGAAGCTAAATAACTGTATGTATAAAGGTTCCTTCTGTTTTTGGATCTTTGGAAAATTCACGCGCAGACCGCTTATCCATTGATCCTAGAGACATAAAATCTTGAGGATATGTTCCTTGTGAACTAATTAACAAAGAAAGGATTTTTTGTAGGTCCATATTCAAGCGGTGGTACAACCAGTGCTTTAATTTATTTCAATTTAGTATCTAATTAAATTATATTTTTCAGATAATGAACATTACGTTTATAATAGCTCTGAGTGTCAGAAAACTTGTGGAAATCGTCTTGTATCAGGATCACCGACACTTTGCAATTCATTCACTGGATACGTTTGTGATGATGGATATGTTAGAACATATGACAATGCGACTGGACCCTGCATTCTTGAAAGTGATTGTGGTAAGTAACTAAGCCATACACTTCAACACCACTTTTATTAAAGCATCTACATAAGTTGGGTTTGTTAATCTAAGAACTTTTATTATGAGACCACATCGGAAATTTGGATAGCAAAATCTTTGTAACCAGCTCTTGGATCATCATGTCAGCAGAAAAACATCCACCGCTGGACAATAGCCTCCCCCAAGGATCTCCACGATGGCCGGTCTTCCGCTACCCGCATCCAGCGGTGTATTCCCGCGACCCTCACAAGATCATCGGTCCACCTTGTGGGCAGGTGTCTGTTGGTTCTTCGAACTATGTCGGTTACTTTGATTCGCCTGCTCTTTGATCGATCTAGGTTTAAACTTTGTATGATTTTTTTAAAATTATTTTCGCAGTCTCGTAGTAAAAACACATACATCTCAATTTTAAGCCAGTTCCAGTTTAATCAACTTAGTGTATTTTCCATTCCATTTTCCAGTTTTAACAAGCTTCAAATTTATCTTTTAGAACCTATTCCAACAAATTGTGGTCTAAATGAAGAAGCCAGTAGTTGTAAAGTTGTTTGCCCTCCTCAGTCTTGCAATATTTCTTACACGTCTTATGATTGTGAGAATATTCAATGCGAACCTGGATGCAACTGCATTGAAAATCATTTGAGAAACGCCAGTGGAGTATGTATCTTGAATGACGACTGTTTTCCACAACAACGTACGTAATACTGACTGTGTTTTTTATAGAATCATCAAACTTTTGGACTCCATTTTTATATATATTTTTCCTCAGAAAACATGACTTGTAATGGAGATAGAAATGCAACTTACAAAGAGTGCTCCATGCCGTGTCCTCCCACATGCGATTCACCTAATGCAATGTCTAAATGTACAAAAGTATGTTCAGGATTTAGTTGTGAATGCCAACCTGGCTACATTCTTTCAGCTAGTGATGGTCAATGCATTTTACCCGAAGACTGCCCAGGTAAAATATTTGTATCTTACAATAAATAAGCTAAATATTTGACTAAATTATTAAGATGTTACTGACATTCTAGAAGAAGCATTTTACAACTTAAATGTAGTATATATTTTTCTTTAATTTTGTTTAAGGTGGTAATCCATGCGGAACAAACAAAACCTTTGCATATTGCAATGCTGGGTGTCCAAACAACTATTGTCCAGTTTATGACAGTCTTGCTATGGTGGCTTGTTCTCCCCCATTCCCCTGTCCATCAGGTTGTTCTTGCAATGCAAATTATTTAATAGAGAACAGTGATAATGTTGATGATGATGATAAGAGATGTATTTTGTCTTCGGATTGCAGTAAGTTTTTATTTCTTATATATTTTTTGCTGCTGGTTATAATTATTTTAGTAAGTTGTTTGGTTATTAAGTAGGTATATAGATTTTGAATGTGCATAGTTCTTGTTAAAATGACTTATCAATACTTACTAATAAAACAAGTAAAGGATGGCTTGCATTTTTTATTTAAATTGTTTAAAATGGGAATAATTAAAAAAATATACATAATAACCTCAAAATAATCATTGCAGGTCCAGTAAAATGCACCAGACCTAACGAAGTATGGAATTCCTGTCCTGGACTCTGCCTTGCAGAAAGCTGTTCTGATATTGGCAAACCGACTGAATGCTACCAATCGTACCCTTATTGTGGACCAAAATGCGTTTGCAAAGAAGGTTTCTATAGAAACGAATCAAATATTTGCGTGCCTGCAGCGGAATGCGGTGAGTTTAAAAAAATAGGTATTATTGAACTATGTTTTGCCTGATCTATGCTAATGTTAAAACGGAAGAGTGTGAATAGTGCGAATAGAGTAGGTAGGAATATGCATGATTTTTTTTCATTGATAAAAGCTAATTCATATATGAAACACTGGGAATCAGCAAGTTTATTAATAAAACTCTAACACTAACTGACTTATAGAAAACGCACAGTTTAAACCGTTGGTTCTAAAAGCATAAAAAATTATACAATGTAGGAGCACCATGAAATAAATTAAACATGGGGAAACCTGGTCCAATTATAAAATCCCAACTCATTAATTATCGGCACTACTCCAAGAACCATTTACCAACATCTTTTTTTAAACATTTTTATACCTATAATTATTTAACGGTATTCATTAGCAGAGCTGTGTGAACGATTTTGTTATATTTAACATATTTCTTATCGTACTTAATTTTATCATCACTTGTTTGTCATTTTAGACAAAAAAGCATTTTTTTTTAAACCGATACGTAACTTTTTTTTCGCTATTCTCCTCTATCACAGCCCGGCCCTGTCTTTGACCTTTATTTAGTGTCATTTTGGCCAAACATAGTTAACATTAACTATCTGGTCTTGTACATCCAGAATAATCATACAGCTGTCTTACTTTACCATTTAATTTCATGAAATGTAGGTTGGCTTTGTCACGTTGAATGACTTTGAATATCAGAAGATCGCAAAAAAGGTCAGACTCAATAAAAAATATATCTATAATATACCTACCCAGTAGTGTTTTATGCTTGAAAACGTTTGAGAAGTAAAATACAAACAATAAATCTATTACAATCAGGGTTCCTCAGCTAAATTATAAATTAAAAGATATAAGGTAGGAGGTAAGGTATTCACATTTCGGTTCAAACGAGTTACGAAATAACGGTTCAACACCCGGTCGATCCCAAAAGGTTGCTATGGAGTTTCTTTGTCCGAACGCCTTTGAGCGAATAACACAAAACTGAAAAGTGGAAATAAATCCCGGCTTTTTGGAAGAAATTCAATAGCTTAGCTGAAAATCCAAGCAAAACAGGTTGAGTCCATCAACTTGAGTAAATCTAATAGAAATGTGGATTGCGTGGCTTATGGTTTCTATACCTATATTTCTTTTAAACTTATACTTATAAATGAAGAGTTGTTATTTAGTTTTAAAATGGCTATTGATATGTTGCTGTTCTCTGTTGACTTCTCTAACTTGGCCGTCTTATATTTTCCCTCTTTCATCTTCCTTCCGTCCTCTTCATCGTCCATTTAATAGAAACGTTGACTGGATCATCATAATTATATCCATTAATATATATTTTTCATCTCCATCATGATATTCATGGTAGTCACATGATAGTCGGGAATTCTCTTTTCACAAATAAGTATCTCATTTCTTTACACGTTTTGTGGTTTTGTTTATTTAGCTTAATTTATGTACAGCTGTTTCATTGTTATCTTTTTATTTTATTACCGTATTTTATGTATACAACGTGTAGCAGAAAAGTGAAACAACATTACGAGTCGCAGTTAGTTTGACTTCAAATTTTACTTTATTTTAGGGTTCACTATTTAATTAGAAACCCTAAAGTAGTAGTAATAAGTAAGTAAAATTCATTTTTTGTCAGTCGGCTTTTAGAGGCAGTGTTTTGACTGGGTATGGTGACTGATGGCTGAACAAAATACGGAACTCTATGTTACAAGAATCCGCCTACACATTGGCCGATTTTTTAGTCATTCTCACAGTTAGAAAATTTACATGTTATTTTTGTCAATAATTAATTAAGTAAGTACCTATCTGTTAAAAAACGTTATCTTCTGTCTGGAAGATTTTAATGTCAATAACATTTTCAACACTAACTGGCATAATCAATTGAACGTGTCAAAAAGAAAATTAAAGTACCCATCCATTCCAAGTTATGTACCTACTGCTGTATTTACTTTATTACGAACAGTTTGTTTTAAAACAGGTGACGATATTTTTTTTTTATTTGCCTCAGTCTATATGAAATAGCTATGTTGTTAGTTGTCTACTTCGTTGCTGTGACGTCAGTTGTTTGTTCATCGACTGCACGGACTTATTCGCAAGGTACCTTACCTAAAATAAAATGCATAAGAAATATAATATAAGAAATATTTCCTACAAAATTTTTATTCATTCATTTAGCATGTCTTCAGTGCCTTATGAGGTAGAAGTACCCAGCAATATGAATACGTTATAGATCCAAATCTAGATTCACCAAAAAATAAAAAATATATGAGTACAAACATCGACCTTGCTTGATCAAAATGTATAAAAAAAATCATAAAATTCTAGAGTTGGTCCCATAGTAAAACTTTTTCGTATTGATACTCATCAATATTCTAATCTATCTTTTTTTATCCCTGTAAATACGAAAATACCATTTTTATTAATGAAGATCAAAGTCTACTTATTCTAATAATAATGTGGAATCAATTTGTTTCTTCATTTCCTCAATGATTTAAATTCCGTAAAATAGCTGTTTACTTAAGGTCAAGCGGAAATAGATTTTGGGTATTCCCCTGTCTTGTTTCCGTTTCCAAGAAAGGATAATAAATAAAATATTTTCGAAGGTCGGTTTGCCTCAGAACGAGGTAAAAGGGAAATACCACTCCATTCCATTACAAAATGGGTTAAAAGCGACTAAATAAACAGTATCATTAGCAGGCATTTCTACAAAATTTAAAGGTTTATACAGAAAATTGTCTTATACATTTTATTACTTATTTTTTTTCTGAGAACTTAAAAAAATATAGGTATGCTTATTATCACGATATTTTAACTAATAGAAAGGGTAAATTGGCGCAACTATTTTATTTTGTAGATGGTAATCCATGTGGAGTAAACGGAACTTACTCGGACTGTAGCTTCCGCTGCCCAAATCAATATTGTCCCGAAGATGACAGTCGTGTTACAATTCTCTGCAAGCCTGGACGCCCGTGTCCACCTGGATGCATGTGCAAACAGGACTACCTGAGAATAAGCAGCCAAAATGATACCTGCGTTTTGGCTAGAGACTGTCGTGAGAATAAAAGGCTTATTTTTTAATTTACTTCCTAAATCATCCTTTAATACCATTGGTCAAAACTTTGAATTCAATTTTTGTGTATGAATTGTTCCTGTGTCTAGTTTAAAAATAGCTATTTCTTCTTCTTCTGCCTCTACGTGAACAGATTCATATAACAAGTTGATCCTATGATTCGGTATGACGTGAAGTAACGACAAACAAACTTACTTTCGCATAGGTAGTATATTAGTTTAGTCAAATGCCAATATTTGTTTCCAGCAAAAATTGATTGTACGAGACCAAATGAAATTTGGGACTCGTGTTCTTCAGAGTGCCTTGCAGAAAAATGTGAAGACATGTATAAACCAAATCCTTGCAGTGCTGATGATAATCCTGGTTGTAAGCCTCGATGCATTTGCAAAAAAGGGTACTTTAGAGATGAAAATGATGCTTGTGTTCCCAATTGGGAATGCCGTAAGTAACATATTCTTACTTTATTCTTGAATTGAAATGAAAGCTGAAAAGCAGATAAGAGCCTTCCTGAGTAAAGCCGTTGATATCGAGTTTTTTCCGACTGACTTAAATAAATTCCACGATATACAAGGTGACAGCTTTAACGAATGAACACACTTTACTATGACCAACCTCTATTATCCCAATTATTATCTGGCTGGCTACCACCCTTAAGTTGAAAATTTGTCGCCAAGCACCTACCGGTGTGTTCCGGCAATTGCACTTGAGAGCCAGATTGCCTTCTCGGCATTGTAACAGGTCAGCAACACATTAGTAATACCTCTGGTATTGCAAATGACGATAGGCGACGGCAACCACTTACTATCAGGTGGGCCGTATGCTTGCTTGCTTGTAGTATATAAAAAAAAAAAAAAAAAACCCTGTTTATGTGGAGCCTCAAAAACAAAATGTACACAAATAAAAGGAATAAATAGATCACAAGTGAAAATGTTTATAAATATATGAGTGTACCTAATGTAATTGTATGGTGTTTCAGCTAATTATATTAAAACTCCTCCTCCAAGTACTGCTACCGAACCATGCATATACCAAAATAATACTGGATCCGATTCGTCTTCTTGGTACACAGGTAAAACATGTTCAAGACCTGTTTTATTAAATATACCTATGCATTTGAAAGTTAAAAACTTAATTTACAGGTTACAGGAAACCACGTCGACCTCAATGTGTTCGAACTTGCGCTGAACCTAAGCCAAAAAACTGTAGGGGTGCCATAAAAAATAGATGCAAAGATGGCTATATACTGTCAAAAAGGGGAGGCAAATGCATTAAAATTGAAGATTGCCCTCGTAAGTAAAACAATTATGAAATCAATAATGTTGTTTATGCCACTGTATACGATAATAATAGAAAATTTTGATTAAATCAAATTAGAAGCATAATAAAAACATAACAAAACATAATTTTTCACAGGCTAATAACGTAAATTTAACTACCTATTTCAGAGGATATAGGCTGCAATGGTGATAAATACGCTGTAGTAAAGGCATGTCCCTTACCTTGCCCAGTAACTTGTGCAAATCCCAATTATAATTTTTGTAAAAGAATGTGTGATCCTGTTGGATGCGAATGTAAGCCTGGATATCTGTTATCCAAGGAAAATGGCAAATGTATTCTGCCAAACGACTGTAAAGGTAATCAAATAAATTGATTGTTTACTATCTAAACATATTATGCTAATTTTGATTAGACTTCTTGTGGCCCAGTCAACGATTGCTCCTGTCTACTAAACTTGCTTGGTATCTGAGATAGCGATATTTAATTTTTGTTTGAAAATAGGGGATTTATAATATTTTGAAAACAAAACAAAATCTGCGTTATCTATCGATACTAATACTAAAGCTTTATTTGTTTATTTGAATGCGCTAATCTCTGTTCACGACTAATGTACATGTTCACATAAATATTGGCCCTGGAATGATTTCTTATGTATTTAAATTTTCTAACGATATTTTAGGTGGAAACCCTTGTGGATCGAACGGAGTCTTTTTACCTTGCAAATCCGGTTGCCCTACTGACTACTGTCCAGTCGATGATAGCAGAGGAAGGATAATATGCGAAACATATCCTTTTTCACCTTGCTATCCTGGTTGCGGCTGTAAACTTAATAATAAATTTATGAGTCCAGAAGACCGAACATGTATTTTGTCGTATGAATGTCGTAAGTACCTATTTTATTTTTTATTTTTAAGCTCTAAGTTTTGTTCTTCTAAATTACCAGAAAATTTCTCTAAACAATAGGTAAATGCCTTAAAAATGACTTTTTCATCGTATATTTTAGATATTTTTATGAGTTAAGGGAAGGGTACAATTAGCTTGATCTTTCGGCGAAGGGAAACATCGTCAAGAAACTATAGCATGGTTGTAGGTACATACTTTGTAGTAACCGCCTGGTTGGCTACCTCTTTCAAGTTGTAAATCGGTCGCCAAGCACTTACTGGTGTGTTCTAACTTTTGCACTTCAGACCTAGTTCCCTTCTAGGCTTTATGTGCTTACCAACATCGGTTACATTATCATTGATCACTATCAAACTTTTTAATATTTGTTTATTGTTTATAGCTCCAGTAAATTGTACCAGACCTTTTGAAGAATGGAGTCCATGTCCCTCTGCCTGCCTAGCAGAGTCCTGTGAAGATGTTAACAATCAACCTAGCGCTTGTAACACTTTTGTATTTAACTGTGATCCTAAATGCATCTGCATCAAGAACCACTTCAGAAATCAAAGTGATATTTGTGTTCCTGCAAAGAAATGTCCTACAGTGACTGTTCAATAAAATACATGTTTTACCTAAAGAGTCAATATAATTAACCCATTTTTGTTTAATTTTGAAAATCTACTAAAGATTCAAACTAAAATTTATTGTAATTCTTTCTTGGATCAAATCTCAATGAATAAAGAAAACTATCAAAAATACACGTTAACAATTTTATTATAGCAAAAATAATAATGATCCTAAAAGCATTTGTGGAGGTAAAGTCGAGATGTTCTCAAACAAACTGTTGTTGATTTCCAGTGTTTATTGTTCTCTTCTCTAAGACATCGGAGGAAATTGGTTTTTATAAAAGCACTAGCTGTCTCCCGCGGTTTTACCCGCGTTTCCGGGATAAAAAGTAGCCTATGTCCTTCTCCATATCATAATATATCATAACAAATTTTATTATACAAAGTTAATTTTAATTATAAAACGATTGAATACTGCTATTTTATGAAAGCTTAGACTATTGGTAGAATATAGGATTTATGAAATTACCTAATAGAAAAATGATTTGCTAATTATGAAGTTACGTAAGACTTTACCCAAAAGTGGAACTTGCAGAAAACCTGGATGGACTCTAAGAGATACTAAAATTCAGACTGATGTGAACTTTATATTCCTAATGACCCTATTTTACTCCAAGAAAATAATTTCGAAAATTTTCAAGTTATAAAACTTCCTACACAAAGTACTGAAAACTTCGTCGGATGATAAAGCGTAAAATTGATATTTTAATATTCCCCTGTTGTCAGTTTGAATCAAATTTCAAAGTAATCTTGGTATTATTTAAGTTTCCTTGTGAATGTACGATGATTTAGTATCCACTTACCGACGCTTACGGCAAAAATACTTTGTGGACTCACTTTGGGGATTATTGTGAGAGATTGCAAAATTCGGGATTTTCAAGATTGAAAACAATGAAATTAACATTTTCAATGTTGGTACTTAAATAAAATATAAGTCTTTTGATTTAAATTCCTATTTAGTGGTAGCTAAACAATTCAATTTAAATAATGTAGCTTACTTTGTTGCGTTCTGTAAAGTTATTGAGAGTCTATAAAATAATTGTTAAAGAGGAAGAAAATTTTAAATACGGTAGGTATTGCATATTGATATTTTTTTTATTTGAAAATAATTTTTTATTATACAGAATCTAAACCGTTTCTTCTTACCCACTTCGTATCTATTGAACGGGCAACTATTCCTTTTTGTTGAGACCATAAATCAATCTTGCGGTCGTAAAGGCCTGCCTTCCCAAAACTTTTTGTAGCTATCCGTGTTCAGATATAGATAGCCTAGTTTCCCTGGAAAATTATATAAAAGTTTCCGGATTTCAATTTTGGGCAAGAGAAATATTTAATAATATTCCATAGTGTGAAAGTGTTTAAGTTATTGAATATCCCAAAATTACCATTATTACTTCATTTACCCATAGATTTTTTTTGCCTTCCGGTCTACTATTTTCCTTTCCTATCATAATTTTACCTTCACCTGAATATGTTTCACCAATTCAACTAAAAATAACCCATTAACTTATTTTGATTACAAAACTCACTAGATAATCTGTGTATAAGTAGATACCTAAGATCCTATTCTAATCTCGATACTTTTATTAACTTTAGAAGCTTTTTTCATTTAACGTATTTTTATCACTAATAAAATAATTATCAGTACCTTATTCACTAAACCGTAATATACCCAATTCTAATATATATATATATATATCTAAAATGATAGCACGTGTCTCTACCTTGTTCCGTCACGTCGAAAGCTACACTTAAAATTAATGGGATTTGTAAATGAAAATTATACACATTCAATTGTCTCGGTAGCTGCGTATGAACACCCACTGGCGTCAACCGACAAACATTCGATTAATTTGTCTTATTAGTTACTCGCCGACGTGATCGGCAGAGTCGCTAACTAAATAATTGGTTAAGCTAAATGTTATTCCATCAAAGTGTAATTGACTTACCCAAGTCAACTGTTTGTTTGGATACGGTTGTTGTTTGTGTGATTGTTCTGCGATTTCTTTGGTAAGAAATATAAAGTTTGTTGTATATAGAGTTCAAACTTAGATTAACAATATTATTAAGTAACCTTAACCCCAATACAATTTTAAACATAATAGATAAGCGTCTTACATTACTTAGTCACTTATTAACCAATAGAATTGCAGCAAACTGACGAGACGTAAATTTTGAGCAATGCTATTGGTTAGTAATTTGACAACGATGATCGAACTATGTGTATCGTTTTTTGGAGAAGGCCTTCAGGTGCGGATGTATTTCAATAAGAAAAAACCTACTTGAAATAAAACGTACAAATTTATAATAAATTTGTCATAATTTAATTCATAAAAAATGTAGTCATTCACAGTTGCCATTATTAAAACTAAGTAGAATCCTTATGAATCAAGTTGTACGTTAGACTTGATTTCAATGAATACTTCTTAAATAATAACAACCAAATTCAATACAAGTAATAATTAATTATTGCTATTAAGTAGGTATTTGTCTTCAAGCGACATAAAATCATTTGTAGTGGAAATCAATGAGGCCTTTGTTCATCTGTCGAGATCTCTGTGACAGCTCAATATGACGATGATTTAATATCTCTCATCGAATGTAAAATACTTGCTCAAATAATATTATAATAGTGTCGATTCATTTGTTTACAAACTAATTTTAATTTACGATATTGTTTTTATGAGGAAATATATAGTCATGTAGAGATCACGCCGTTGAAACTATCATCAGTCAAATTTGACAAGATTAATTTATTTTGTCCGTATATTTTTTTGTTAAAATGAGATTTAGTGGTATTAAATTAGTTTAGTTTATAAACATCAGAATCGGGGCCTTTAATGATGAATAATGTTACATAAATAATTTATCTTAGTGAGATCACTATTTCACCTTCCAATAAAGTTGAGCATGACTACTCTATACATATTAATATATCTTTTGATAACCTACTTAAATATTAAAATCACTTCAGTCAGACGCAAACCTTAAAACCATTTTAAAAGTAAATTTTCCTCGAAGACTCTGCCTTTATGGTTTTAGTGAGTTGTCCTGCAAAGATAAATAGAAGTCGTGTTAAAAGTAATTAAGTTTGCTTTGTTGGCATCCCAATTGTTTGTTTGAACAATATACATTATAAAGGTCATAACCATTAGGTACAGTTTAAAGACGGCAAGTTCACGGGACTGTTCCGGCAATTAAAAAAGATAAAAGCAGTAATGTTCTGCCTAATGGAAATTGCAATGGTTTATGATTTGACCTTTGTATTTTATTTACTATCTTATAAGGTACTTTTTTTATAAATTGAGTGGGTACCTACTCATTTAATTTAACTAACAATACTATTTAATTTAGTCTTAGCTTTTTAAGTATGTCCAGTTAGAAACCATCTAAAAATTCTGAGTGTACGGCTCTACGATTCTCTGGTATACTTCTTAAACATACGTTTTGCTTCGATTTTGTTTGGATAATAGAATGAAAGGGCATTGAAGTAACTATACTTCATACAGGTCGTAATAAAATACTTTAGAATGGAAAATAAAACAACAAAATAATATTTCTAGGCAAACATAAAAAAATATCTGCCAAATTAATTTTATTTAGCACTAACGTATGTTTCGCGAGTTTCGCCCTATCACTGGTTCTGATTGCAATTTACGGTTTTTACGGTTATAACTTTGTGATGGTAGGTATTCAGGCTTCTAAAATTTTGTAGGATTATGTGTAATGACATAGACTATTGCAGTATTTGATAAAATATACCCTATAGTTCAGATAAATTTAATGTTCGTCTAAGTACTTACAACAATCAACAGGCAGCACACACTTCTTCAAATTGTCATGGTAAATATAACCGCTTTTACAATCGCAGCTGTTGTACCGACAGCCGCTTAAACAAGTCTTGTTCACTTCTTTGTAGTCGGAACATGAGTTGCCACAAAAGTTGCCACATCCAGTTGTCGCATTGAAGTCACTTCCGCAGCTTGCTGTAAATAATACATCAGAGTCAAATCTTAATTTTAACCCTCGACGCAAAAACGAAGGGGTGTTATAAGTTTAACGTGTCTGTCTGTGGTATCGAAGCTCCCACTAGTTTAGGTTTTTTTTTGTGTCATAGATAATTTTTTTCTCGAGTGTTCTTAGCCATGTTTCATGAAAATTTGTTCAGCCATTTGAATTTGAGGTTCGGGGGTTTCTTATTTTTTTTAATTTTACTTAGGTATTAGATAGACTTAAGACAGTGAAAAATACAAAAGTTATCACAGTCAGATTTCAACTAAGATGTGCAGCCAAGAAACCTGACAAAGTGACTTTTTAAATTTGTTGGAGCATCTGACTATTATTATCTCGTTTGCGTCAACTCCAAAATAATTATAAAAGCCAAAATTTGGCCAAAAGCCCGTGATAAAATGTAAATACCCGACTTGTAGCGAACTGTGTAATAGACAACCTCTTCCTTTTTTATTAATTAATAATTAAATATTAACTGACTGACATGTTTTCCTCTTTGCTAATTATTTATTGTGAAAGGTAAATAGTTGCAAATAGGTTTGCATGTATATGCAGGAAAATAACGTTACCAAATCGAAAACCATAGAATGTCGAATAAGCAAGTAATCTTCTTTATATTAGGTATCATAATAATATGAGGTGAAAGCAAACAAAACAATCCAATTACCTACGTGTTTGATCAAAATTATTCTTGATTAGATCCGACTTTTCTTTATATAATAACAGAAGGCTAAATAGGCAGCCATCTGTGGATGGGCACTATCACCTATTCGCATAAGCAATATCAGAAGTATTACCAATGAATTGCTGACATAAAGAGACTCAAATCAAACTTTTCATAAATGCTTGTGAAAGCATTATTTAAATACAGAACTTTATCGTTTCATTTTTGTTTCATCTAACTTTACACAACCACTACCTACAATAAATTATTAGGTAGGTACATTAGATGCAATTGTGCAATCTTACACGACATTCTAAAATTTACACCGGTTTCACAACTATTTCATGAGATTTGTGAAAATTTCTCAGGATTTTTAATATAATAGGAAGCTCTCAATGCGGTTGTTCAATAATACCACAGAATAATTGATAGCACAGACGGTAATACCCTCAGACCACAAACTTGAGTCACTTCACGCTACTTAATGACAAAGTTTGAAAGCCGGTTCCGAATACGTAGCTCAGATTTTGTTTGAATGTTAAGTTTTTATTCTGTTAAGTTATATTTTGACATACAATTCCCGACATATATATCGGCTCACGCTGCGTTTTAAGTTTTGACGGTTCGTAGCTTAAAATAAATGTGAGGTTTGTGTGCTGAATCCGTTAGTGTATTTCTACGCTGTCATTTATACAATTTGAAAACGAATGCAGAAAAAGTTAAAATAACATTGCAAGGTATTTAGTTTGAAATGCAGCTCTCCTTAAAATCTATTTATAATGGATTTCATAAAGAGGTCGAGGTTATCGATTTCGTCTTTAGGTGTATTGTAGATACATGTATTATCTAATTCTGCTTAATCCAGACATCTACCTATAAACACTAACAATATCATATGAAAGATAAATAGCCCATTCAAAAGCAGTCCAAGTATAAACACCGGCACTGCAAAATTATTCAATGCATATCCCATTAAAATACTCACGGCATTCAGTCTTAACAATGCAAGTGTCATTAACATCTCTGACGTAGCCATCAACACACACACACTGCGGGCTACATGATGAAGTTCCACATGGAATTGGATGGCCTAAGTCTTCGCAGCGCTTCGGACCACAGTGGCACTGGACCTCCATCTCATTTGGTCCACATACTGAACGTTTGACGACTGGAAAAAGCTTATTTTAAGTTAAGTTGTGTTTATTTTTTAACAATTCACAATAATTCTTAAGTATTTTATAGCAAAGAGTTAGTTGAGATATTATTATGTAACTTGCTGTCCCCTGCGGTTTCACCCACCCTTTTAGGATATTTGTAGCTTCTGTAGTTTTCAGATCAGTAGCTCCAATTACCTACGTCATACACACATAGTAAACAAACTTCATCTCTTTAAGATATTAGTAATAATAATAATACATATTTATTTCGTTAACAATTTATGGGTTACAAATATTAGTATCAGGAGTCTCCTTTTAAGCACAATAATGCCTGTATTAGGAGGCCCTGCTCTTCCATAACTATGACTACCTATATCTATAAATATTGCACAGTATACATTTTTTCCATTTTTTAGAAATTATAATTTGTATAAGAAATATTCTAAATAAATAAAAAATAATAATAATACTTACTAAATACTACATAATTGTTTTATACATAAAAATAATAATTTATAATTTGTATAAGTACATTTACACGATATAGAAAATAATAATAATGCATAAACAATCTATTTGAAGTATTAGTACATAAAGATTAATTAAATGACGCTTAGATATAACTTAGAAACGAAATAAAATAATAGTCATAAAATCTTCATAAAATTGGACAACATACCTTCACTACGAATAAAATAGATCCAGAAAATAGAAACTAAAGCAACTACAATTAACTTGGACATTATTTACAGATTGGTTTTCAACAAAAAGCGTTCACTTCCGACCTCGTTCAATGGTCAACTAGAATTAATTAGCGGCAATTTCATTCAAGTCTGGTCACTGGTTTTCCTTTAACTTCCGTATGAATCATTATGAATTGTAAAAACAATTTAATGCAACTTTTTCCTTAATTGGTTAACATCTTCTAGTAAGTCACAAGTGAATTAAATTATCAGCAATGTGTAGTTTATGTTTAGGTAAATAAAGTATAAAATAACAAAGTCAGTGAATTTGGTGGATCATGTTTTATTATTTATTTCTTTGGATGTTTATTCCGCGTGGTTGATTATTGCAATTTTTTGCGGTAGGCATTGCAGTGTGAACTATGTAATAAGTATTATGTATAATTGACAAATGGATTTGTATTGCTCGATAACCATGGTCTTTTGACCTCTTATATTTGCCTGCCTATGTCTTACATCAACAACAAATTTTAACTCTAAAAGTCTGTTTTTAATTAATTCCCATACTCAATGTGGTCATTAATGACAGATTGATTTTACCTATTCTTTAAAATTATGATTATATTAAGATATTTTTATTTCATACTAAAAATATTTTCTAACTTTTTTCAAACATCCAATTTATTATTTTACAATCTTTTTATTCACTCTTTATAAAAAGTACCCTACTTCATAATAAATAGCAAATATCTTAAAAACTTGTTCACTGGACGATGTAATATCTTAAGGCGCCTAACAACAACAGCTTTCCTTTCAATTTCCTCTATTTGTCTCACTATTTTCTCAACCTCTATCGAATTTCCTTTGAAAAGCCGCTTATCTTATTTCCTTCCTTATAGTATAGGTTTTTCGCGCAAGTCTCTCTGAGATTTTAAACTTACAGTTTCACATAGAAGCTAAAGCTGTTTGCGTCAATCGCAATCTGGATGAAAAGAGTGATAGGTTATTTTGGGCTATAAAACCGTAATCTAAAGAAAAGTTATCAATGTACTCTATGCGTGTAAAAAAGACAACCCAACAAACACATCTTCGCTTTTGTACCTATAGCTGTTTCACGCGCTTTTTTTGTTTAAAAAGTAGCCTGTATGTCATTAAAGGGTATGGTTATGTCTATGCTAAATTTCATTAAAATCCATTCCGCAGCTTTTGCGTGGTAGAGCAACAAACATTTTATCAAACTGATGGCCTTCGAGGTGATAGATAGCGAACTTAATCAACTACGCCTATTGGCCCGTCCTTTATTCTTGTAGCGACCCCTGACAGCTACATAGTTCAGACACCGATGGATAGATGGCGCTGCAATATCTACATACAATCTACATCGCGCTTGCGGTGTTTGTTCGTGTATTAGCATTTATACAGGATTCCAATCATCATCAGTTGGACCGCGGTCTCCAGACACGATGACCCAGTCTGGCGGATGGTCTTCCCTTTTCAATGGAGGAATCATCCACCTTGTTCCTCCATATGCTTATTTCATTTATTAAAATATTAAAAATAAAATGGGATTAAATATTCAAAAGGCATTTTATTAAATTAATTAATGGCTAGGATATTGTATTTTTTTAAACGTAACTCATTGGTTATATTTATTAAACAGACTTCAAAATAAATAAAGGGAAATACAAATCTATATTTTTGTACAAATTGAATTTTGTAATTAATCGAATTTCAATGTTAGGTGATAGTCGGTAAAAATGGGATATTTTCTTCTGATTTATTTTTCGCAGGCTGAAAAAAAGAAGATGATTTGTAACAATATAAATAGTTGTACCTACCTACATATTAAAAAAGTTGGGAGGTGGGTAGGTCACACAAGATCAGTTGCTTGTGTGCCGACTTTGTTGTATAAAAAAAAAACGGTCCACCTTGTGGAGGCCAGCCTGCCCACGCTGCGTCTTCCGGTTCCTGGTCGCCACTCGAGAACGCTTCTACCCCAGCAGCCGTCAAAATCGTTATCAAAGAAATAACAATATTAAAGTAGGTAAGTAATAATAAAGTAATAAAATATTACTTTGATAATAATTTCTCTAAATAAGTTTAATATGCTACGTTCAAGTGATCAGATATGAACGTCGAAACTTTATGATATAAAGTCTAGTAGGCAGCTATAAATTATATTTCCCTTCCCTTAACTTTTTGTATCAATTTTCTCAGTCTTCTAACTTGTAGGTACTTACGGCATTCCTCTCCTAATATACACTGATCATCATCACGACTTTTATGCTTGAAGCCATTATCGCAAGCACACCCAGAGTAACATGGTATTATTTCTTGGCATTCAGGTGGTTTTAGAAAATCTTCATAAGGACAATAGTTTGCAGGGCGTGAAGCCTTACCAGGACCGAAGGTTTCATTCTGTCTGCATGGGTATCCGTCCAGAGAAAATATTATTATTATTTTTAGAGTTTACCCATCTAGTACAACTAATTATTTTATTCTTTGTGTGTAATTATTACTGCTAGAATTTTCTGTTGTGTTGTCCATACGTGGTTGTTAATAAATGTCTTTATTTTCTTTTTTTTCTTTCACTATGTAAACAATTAGTTTAGTTTTGTAGTAGTTACCTGAACATTCTTCAGGTTTAATACATTTTCCGTCTTCATCATTGATGATATAACTAGGCAGACATTCACATCCAACAGGATCGATAGCTTTATAGCATGGTTTGGCATTTGGGGCATTGCAGGTTGATGGGCACGGCTGTGGGTATTCCTTGATAACTGCGTTTGGATCACCATTGCAGCCAAGTGTAGCTAAAAATGCAATAATTTATTGTGAGATAACTTCTCTGAATCTAGGTTCAAATTCAAAAAAAGTATTTTTATTAGGTAAATGTACATGTATTACAAGTTTATTAAAAATATGTTAATTAATACTTACATGGACAGTCTTCTATTGGAATACATCTTCCACTATATTCTGTTAATACGTAGCCAACTGCGCAATCCTCATTAATAGTTGCGCATTTTTTTGGATTTGGTATTGCACAAGTAGGTGTACATTTATAATCATACGTCACTATAAACAAAAACAAAATTAATTTTAGGTTTTGATTAAAAAAATAATTACGAGGAAACCATAGCATTAATAAAATTTATTACAGTAGGATATTAAAGAGGTGTCTTAAAATCACCATAGGCTCGAGTCGATAATTTCTTGCCTTTGCCAATAGTTCAAAAATAGAGGGAGGTTCTAAACACAAAAAGCTACTAGGTACTACTACAACAACCAAATTCGTTGATTGGCTATTCAAGTATAGTATCACTATATTATTGTGAATTTTGGACAGAAGTATAGGTGCGAACTTACGGACAGCACAATTTTCACTAGGTATACATATTCCAAGTTCATTCCTCAAATAGTTGTCTTTGCATTTACATCCAATTTTGCATACTTGTTGCTTACAATTATTGTACGATGTAAAAATTCTGTCACATGTTTCAGGTGGACAAGAAACTTCGCAGTCGGTTACTACTTCATTGGGACCACACCAAGCTAAAATATTAATTTTGGTTCAAAAATCGTTTGGTTCAATCATACACGCAGGACTCTGGTATATATTTTTTTTTCATCTTTAAATACATCTTTAGTCCTATATTAATATATTTACAGTAAATACTTTGTAGTAGGTATAATCTACAAATACGAAATCTAAAATCAGTCTTTAATTATAAAGAATTATAGAAAAATAAAGATTATATTTTCTTGAAGGTATATTCTTCAAACTATTGTTTTTGCAGCTGCAAATGCAGTCGTATCGTCTGGAGATATTTGTTTAAAAAACTGTTTGTAATTATCTTTATTTTAATTTCGTTTCTATTATATTTTAATGAATATCAACTCACCACATTTAGTGAGGTTTATTTAATCTCATGAAACTCAACTGTTCTACAAGTCAATAACCTTGGAATTTGAATTCTGAATAGAAAGGGTTATGTAGACATACTGTAGATTCTACTGACCCTTATCTCATGCCCCTTTAATTAAAGGTAGCCCTTATATTATAAAAGCTATTTAACTTACCAAGCAATTGTTTTCTGAGTAAAATCAATATTTGAGGGTTACTAGGGAACTAACCGAGCAAAGAGCAAATTCAAGAGTATAAACGAATAGTTTTTTATAATAATTTTGACTCATTTCGATTTTTGTATAACTTAGTAAAAATATTCAAACAAAATGCAATAAAACCGAAAGCAAGTTTTGTATGACACCAATTTAGTTCTAATAAAAAATACCGTGAGATAGAAAGAAACCTGGGCCATATTTTCGAAACTGTTAACCACTACATTGGAAGATGTCTTCAAGCTTCTGGACTGGAACGGACTTGGCATATGTCAATGGCGAGTACATTCCTCACCTTCAATTTTTCGCAGGAAAACGGGTATACGCAAGACCAGCCATCGTGGAGATCTTTGAGGGAGGCCTTTGTCCAACAGTGGATGTCATTTGGCTGACATGATGATGATGAAATAAAAAGGCTACGTAAAAGTTTTGGATAAAAAGTCAATGGAACGGATGGATGGATAAATGATACCTAAAGGTTTAATCACATTTAATCTTGTGCTTTATACTTACGGCATAAATCTTCAGGAATGCAAGGTCCAGTACCATTTTCAAATAGTTTTACTAAGTCACCATTACATAAGCATCCGCTAATAGGCGTGCATTTTCTATGTGGACCAATAACAAAACTATTAGCGCAGGTTCTTCTACATTTTGGACTATTGATTTCGTAATGCTCATATTTGTCGCACATTTTGACTGCAATCAAAAAAATTAAGTATACAAAATAAATTACTTAAAACTATCAGTTTAAAAATGCAATCTAATTTGTGTTTTTAAATTGATTCTAAAATTCTTTAGATTCAGTTTTTTACTGGCAATCTAAGTGTAGAGGTAGAATCTTGGTAGAACTTTGTTTGTTTTCGTATTGGACTAAATAATGATGATGATAATTTTAATGTACACTAATTTTAATTACTTCCAAAGATTCCTATTTATGCTTTTGGCGGATTTTAATACCAATAATAATCTGTTATGATAGTGTTAGAGATCTGTGATCAATATTAGAGAGGTAGAGCGTAGCGATTTTTCGCTCGAAGAGAAGAAAAAGAACTCTTCATTATAGAATGCTGCAGCTTTTATGTTCCTGCGCTTGAGTAAGATGGTATAGAGCTCATCGGAAGGATTGTATGTATCCATAGGCTACAGTAAACATTTACCATCAGGCGCACCGTATGCTAGTTCCCCAACTTTATTGAATACAAAAAAAGTGTCTATGATTCTTTGTGTGAACGTATTGAGAACAAAATTATTTATTTGTATGACTTAATTTTATACTCACAGCATTCTGGTAGAGGAATACAATGGCCCGTTACGTCACTCCTCAAGAAACCATTGTTACATATGCAACCTGGCTCGCAGCATTCATATGGTGGACAATAATGCCTTGACCATAATGAAGAACAGAATAATGGAGGACATCTACTCGGACAAATGTGATATCTAGCATTAAGTCCACAGTCTGGAGGTATGAGAGGACCTGTAAAATATATTAAAATAATGATTCTGGAACATTATTTTCACGGCTACCTAATCCCTAATTAAAGAGGAAATGAGGAAACTATGGAAACGAGGTAGCTGATTCTACGTGTACCTACTACCTTTATTAACAAGTAATTTGCTTATTAATATTACACCAATATAAACTGGGTGGGACTTAAATCCTTTATTTCTATGGTATAGACCAGTTTGAACGCAATCTCATCGTGGTCAGTGATAATGTGGCTGAAGGTACGCACACAAAGCCTGGAAGTAGTATCTATTTATTTACCTGTGATAACTTAAATTCAAACAAATTACCTTTTGGAATCGGACACCAAGGTGGCTGTAAAGCCGGAAAAGAAGCACTGACTGTTGCCAAACACACCAACAGCAACAACATCACGACTATAGACAATGTGCTACTGTCACGCAACAAAGTTCTAAAGTATTAAAATTTATAGAATAATACAATATATAAGTGCATTGAAAACAAACAAACCTTTGTTAAAAGGAAATATGTGTGACGTGTAGATTCAGTTCGAAGACAATTGAATATTAATTAAATACAACTGTGTACTTTACTATTTCAAGGATTGTGAAAACGACTTTATAAAGGTTAAAATAAGAAACAATATGCGTTTGCTTATATTTCATCTGATTGAGTCGAAATTTTAAACTACAGTCAAGTGAAAATGTAACATTGCATTTTTTTAGCTAATTATCAAATGGTCAAAATTATTATCTTGACGTAAGTTTAGAAGAGGCATCTTTTCAGTCTTCTTTTGCGTTATTTAATTACTACTTACCTGTTAGTTTAGTACCTAACTTCTCAGTATAATCGTCGTTCATCCATTCAAGTTTAACATTTCATTTTTGCGCGCCAGTTACAAAATTGCATAACTTAAATGTAATTAAAGATGGCTCTAGAGCGCTTTAAAAATCCAACTCAGCTCTTTCAATATGAAACTTTATTATGAGGAATGGAAAGTTTTAATAATCCCTTGCGACAAGCGACGAGTCCGTCCGAATCAGTCCGATGAAATTTAATTTCACACTGGGTGACTTTTTGTCAGCACTTTTGAAGGTATTACAATAAATTGCATTCAATATTTTTTGTAAGCGAGTTTTTTTAATACCTTTTCGATGATGATGAACAGTCAATCGTATTAATATTTATATAGCATAATTATAAATAGTAGAAATTTTTTAACAAAGATAAACGTTAGGTTTTTTATGTTCATAGCAATATTCTTCCTCAATTTTCTGCAAAGTCTTAATACCTATATGAAATTTAAAATACTCAACAGGAGCGAGTAACGTGCGTCCCTGAGTACCTAATTATCATAACTAATATCTTACTTAGGTACATACAAATAAACATAAAAGTATTCGTTATTGACAAGTTGGATTGTTTCACTTAGTTCATTGTTGTAACATCTTTTATGTTTTTTGTAACATAGGTAGTCGTAAATATTCATTTTTTTTCATTTATATTTGATACATTAATAGTATGAATAGTTGTCATTTATTTATTTACTCGTACAGCCTATAAAAGTAAAAAGTCCTTCAGTAAAAAACGGATATTTCCCTATAAATATTATTTTAGTTAATTTCATCGTAGGTAAGATGTAGTACTTAAGTCACATAAAATTATAGTTCGAATAGAGAGAATAGATTTCTTGCGTTAACTACTGTAAAAGTTCACCTAGTGTGAAGATACAGAAACTCAACGAAGTTACTATAAGTGATGGACTCCAAGACTGGTGGTCTGTTAATAACAACCATAACTAGCTTTGCAACCATCTTCGTTCTACGACTCAACGAGATCTTGTTCTTTTTAGTCCATTTTAAATATAAATTTGATGATGAGAAGACAATTACCTTCTATGCTTTGTGTGCTTACCTCCATCGGCCACATCATCACTGGCCACGGTGTAAACGCAGACATAGTTAAAAAAAATCTGACACATATCGGTTTCACCCGCATTCACAGAATAAAAAATAGCCTGTCCATTTCCATAACATAGGCTATCTATCGCGATCGGTTCATCGGTTTAGGCGATGTGGGCAGGCAAGGCACTTAGGACACAGATTATTAAATAGTACTAAAGCTTAGGAGTAGAAGCAATATCAACTTTAATTGTTTTATGTCGTTACTCGAGAACGCGAACAAAAGTAGTAGTCAACAGTGGGTCTAATACATCCTGATGATGCTTCGTCAAGAAGCGAAACACGTGTCGATTTCCTGTTAAATTCCCTTTGTTTTGGACTTGACAGAGAGATATATCCAGCGGAATTAGTTACTAAACTATTTGTCTTTCATATAATCTTATAATGGATTTCCGCAAGGTCACGCCTGAGTCAATTAGTAACCTAATAATATTCTCATCCTTACGTTACTATCTAAAAACTATTAAACCATGCTGATCTCCTGAAGAAATCGATACGACATAATACAGAAAAAAGGCGTTAAAAGAGCTTTTTACGATCGGTAACATATTGACTATCCCATTATATCGTAAATTTCAATTCATTGCGGTGACATTTACCATTAAAAAGCTCCCAGAATGCTTAATAATTCTAACCGTTAAGTGTTTTAAGTTTTACAATGTGCTTCGTAAAGAGTATAATATTTAGGACGATGGGTACATTTCACACAAAATTAGGCGTAAGACCAACAGAAAGTAACTGGTGCCAGTTGTTAGGACTCACTGCCAGCATAATAATTATAAAAGCAATATGGTACACACGGCCACAGATCAAGCTACACACTGCGGCACCTTATGCGGTTGTAATAGGCGCTATTTTGCAACAAAAATGTGTAGCTTGATCTGTGGCCGTGTGTACAGTTCACAATGCATCCTCAGTCTACAAACTCGCGAGATATGTACTTAGAAATAACGGCGTTCACAATCATACGGTGACATTATACCTAGTCAGGTCATAAGTATTGTCACACAGTAAAAACTTTTCTTTTAGAATGCTGGCCACAAAAAAGTTTATTGAATTCGAATTTTTGACATACTGAAAAATTTGAATATAACCAAAAGATTCGTTTATCGTACCATCAAACGATACAATGAAGACTCTAGTGTAGATGACAGGTCAAGAAGTGGTCGCCCTCGGTCTGTTAGAACTCCAGCAGTGATAAAAGCTGTGAAGACGCGAATTCAAAGAAATCCCAAACGTAAGCAGAAACTGTTGGCCCTTCAGATGGGGTTAAGCAGAACCACGGTGAAAAGGGTGTTAAATGAAGACTTAGGGCTTAGGAAAAACAGGACATCGTTTGAATGCTCGTCTAATGGACCTGAGACTGAAGAGATGCCGCGCTTTGTTGAAGCGGTACGCGGGAAAAAAATATCGGAAAATTCTTTTTTCCGATATTTTTATTTTGAAAAAAATTTTGCCGTAGAAGAGAGCTACAACAAACAAAATGATAAGGTGTACGCACACAGTAGTGAAGAAGCGAGCAACCGTATTCCGCGTGTCCAACGAGGTCATTTTCCATCCTCCCTCATGGTATGGTTGGGAGTTTCTTATTGGGGCTTAACAGAGGTACATTTTTGTGAGAAAGGTGTAAAAACGAATGCAGTTGTGTATCAAAATACAGTCCTGACGAACCTTGTGGAACCTGTTTCTCATACCATGTTCAATAACAGGCACTGGGTATTCCAACAAGATTCGGCGCCAGCTCATAGAGCGAAGAGCACACAAGACTGGCTGGTGGCGCGTGAAATCGACTTCATCCGGCACGAAGACTGGCCCTCCTCCAGTCTAGATTTGAATCCGTTAGATTACAAGATATGGCAACACTTGGAGGAAAAGGCGTGCTCAAAGCCTCATCCCAATTTGGAGTCACTCAAGACATCCTTGATTAAGGCAGCCGCCGATATTGACATGGACCTCGTTCGTGCTGCGATAGACGACTGGCCGCGCAGATTGAAGGCCTGTATTCAAAATCACGAAGGTCATTTTGAATAAACTTTAGTGTCATAAGAATCTATGTTTTGTTAAGTTCATTTTGGTATATAAATGGTTACATAATTAATAAACTTGTTTCAATTATTTTATATTAAACATGTGACAGAATTTATGACCTGACTAGGTATATCTCTAGAAATCACCGCCGGGTTTATTTGGAAAATTACAACGACATTCTGGGAAATATTTAATTTTAATTTTGTTTTACAACAGAGTCGGCAAATAAGCACGCCTGATATTATATGCGTAATAACGTAATGAAAGCTACTAGAGATACATTTTAATTAATTGAATATCAGAAAATTGATTTTGGTTAGAGACCGAAATATTCAATTTATCCATCGATGATTTATCTAGTACCTATAATTATATTTACAGGTTTTTCATTATGTCTGTCTAAATTAACTGATGCTATTTTAGACAGACATAATGAAAAAGCTCGGTATTATGTGGTAGGTGTATTAAATTACAGTTGGAATCGCGTGCGCTGATAATTATGTTATTTATTCAGTTAATATTATTAAATGTGAAAGTTTGTATAAATGTGAGGATTATAAAGATATGGATGATATTGCAAGGTGGTAGGGTTGTACTTTGTTGTACCCGCCTGGTTGGCTACCACCCTCAAGTTGAAAATCTGTCGTCAAATATCGGTGTTAGGAGCTACTACCCTTCTAGGCTTTGTGTGCTTACCACTATCGATACTCTCATTCCAATTGATTGAAATATACTTAAATTAAATTACTAAATCATGTTTAATTTTAAAGCGAAGCCGTTGTCGTAATATAATGTTCTAGTCATATTTACTCGTATTAAAACAAAGCTTATCTGCAGCAAATACTAAGCTGCTATATTTTGTAGGCAAACAAGTTTGAATTCGAATAATACATATTAATAATGGACTTGCACTTTAAAATACAAATTAGCGTCAGTAATAAGCGTTTAATACAGGGAGTTCATAATTTATCTAAATGTACGGACAGCAATATAAGAGTCTGAACAGATACAAATTGTCAATACAATGATTTAATTTAAATAAAATACAAATTATTGTTGTTAAACATTAATATTTAAGTTTACGATTTACTAACACAAAGTAAGTCAAGCCACTTTTAATCAAATGTTTTACGAAAATCCATTCTCTATTTTTGAGGAAAAACATTTTCTTATTTACTCTTCTATTGACGATCACTCAAATTTAGATCCTATTGTGCACGGTTATAAACTGAAAATACATTGAAAGCACATTTTCATTGTAAGAAAACCTATTGTTTCATTTTGATTAAGTGGAAAGGCTAAATAAACGGGCGAACATTATGGTTTGATTTGGTATAAGATAAACTAAATATATGGCTATGAAGATATAAGAAAGTGTTTTGAAAGTTATTGCTGTAAGTTTAGCGATATAATTCGTTTATGCACCTTTTTGATGCAAGCACTTGGCTATTTGTGTTTGCGCGTGCAGAAGTCTGATTGACGTTCCCTTATCGTCATGTATTTGCGAAGTGCAAGGCATGAGAAGCGTGTATTCAAAGAACTTATAGCAGTATAGTGATAGGTATATTTAAAATAAAAGAAATTAAGGGCAAGCTTTTATTATTCAGCTTCATCATCCGACCAGCTCAATGACCCCATATTAGTGCACTGTCATCGGACTTACATAATGAACTCAATTTCCGATCCACCGTGCTATGGTTTCCTCAAGATGTTTTCCTTCAAAGCAGACGTTGATTTTAGGATTTGAACCCGTGACGTTCATCTAGGCCTCCGACATCACTACCAATGAGCTATTTAATATTTTATAAAGAACATGTAGGTATATTCAACTAATGTTGCTGACTATACCTACTGTGTAATTTCAAATTTATTAAAATGAAATACTACGTTGAAATGTCACTTAATCAATTAGATTAGATAAACCAAGTCCATTAGAAACACAAATCCGACCAAAATAAATTCATCACTTTTATGAAAATTATACGCCATCTTTATCTTGCGTTTAGTCGATTTCGTTCGCCATTGTTTGCCAGGACGAGGACGGTTGCATTGTCAAGGCTCGCTTCAATTTCCTCAAATTATATGTATGAATTTTATACTTTCTCCCTCTGTGCTATGGTTCAATATCCGTCGACAGTACCTTATCACAATATAAATTATTTGTGGTTCTCAAAGCACCCTCACCTAAAACCTCGACAAAGCTTTGACTTCCCTAAAATAAGTGTTTTATGATAGATATCTATATTAATCAATTACAATTGTACGGTTCAGTAAGCTTTACATCGAAACAAAGATTTTTTTGTTGTTTTCTCGCCTTGTTGAGTTTGTTTATGTTTTTCTTTAGTGATTTTCTTTTGCTGCCTATATTTATTCATGCGTGATTAACATACCAATTTCAGGGTACATAGTAACTATTAATTAATCCGTATCTCAGGTATTATGGTAGGTATATAAGATTTAAACATATAGAATTACTATTGATTGATTTATACATGTTTATTTGTGAATCACCTTTTGTTAGGAGTTGATTTTTTATATGAAAGCCTCAAATTGAAAATCTGTCGACAAGCACTTACCGTTGTACTCCGATAGCTGCACTTGAGGGCAATTCCCTACTAGGCTTTGTGTGCTTACTATCTTGGGAAATATCATCACTGATTATATTAAGATTGTGGTCAAACACAGGCCTACCTATATAGTTTTTGTGATTTTAGAATTGGTTTCAACGTAACAGCTAATATAATGCATCTGATCTACAAATAATTCTGCATCGTCAGCCACTCTAATTTTTATCAGATTTCTATTCATCAATATTTGACCTTGACTAGAACTAAGACAGAGTAGTGGGAAAAGTGGAAGGAGATAACGCGACAGCTCACCTATGCGCTGGACTGATCGAGTAAAATCCGCAATAGGAAGCCGCGAAACTGACTGCTACAGACAGTCTGCCAACAGAGAAAGATGGCGATGGTGGAGGTGATACCTCTACCTACCGATGTGGACGTCCAACGTGACCACGACCGCTCTGCCAAGATCGAAACGAGACGGAAAAAGAAGAACTAAGAGCTCCATCACAAATTTCCATAGCAAACCGTTTAAATTATGTCTACAACCTGCAGTGCTCACTAACCATAACTAGATCGCATTATAGAACTTATACTTACGCTTAAAATTTATCATACGAATAAAAAATTCTGCGTCTTAGTTATATGGCCCTATAATTCATAAAATACACGGAAATGTTTATATCTTGTTGACACCATAAGCTGTAACAAAAAGCACGCCAGGGGATTGTCCCAGGCTTTTTGTAGACTCACATGGATATGAACAACGGTCCATTAGTGAAATGATATTCCTCTTAATGTGTCCACGGGGCGACAAATTGTAGCATTGTGGTACAGAATAAGTATTTTACTAGAAGAGGTATAAGAAATTTCAGTTAAATTATATATTTTTTTTATTTATTTGCCTTAAACGTAGATGAAGCAGGCATATAAATTTTAGATGTTACAGAGACAACCATGGGATATAAATGTACACATGCAACCAAATTTATAATAGGTATTAGTTCTAGGTACAATTGATTAAAACTGCATCATTTCATCCGCATTCTCGAGGAACATTATGTTTTACGGTTCTATTTTTTGATAAAAGTTTTTTTATAATAGCAGTAAAAATGTTGCTTCCAGTAAAATATAAGTCATACTACATCATAACACTAATGGATTTGTGCGACGAAATTGCCAAGTGATACCTAAGATTTGGACATTATGTCGTCTACCCGCCAGATTGCAACTTTCTCCACGGAATACGGCCATAATTTTATTACTGTCACATAAAAGAAAAGCAATAAAAGTGCGTTCAGAATATCATAAGTCTATAAGTTACATTTACGACTTATATCTGAAACTTTAATTTGGGAAAATGAGAGTTATCAAGTCATAGTAAATTTTAACGTTTTTAAGGTTACCGCTAAGGAATAATACAAAATATTACAAGGCAATTGGTCGTTCGTGCTATGCGCTCTCATGATGAAAAAAACTATTTAATTATACCCAGAGCGAGTGTAAATAAAAAGATGAATAATAAAATACATGAGTTCATAGTTAATTATATGTATTAGTGGTTGTAATGTAGGTACATACATACCTACATAATACGTATTTGTATGTGATGTATAAGAGTAGATTAAACATACTTAATATCTAAGAGAAGATTATTCATGTTGATTCATCTTGTTTAAAACTATCTGTCTCCCGTGGTATCACCTGGGTTTTTCTATATTGAGACCAAATAAGTTTAGTTTAGTTTTGTGAATGAAAGTTTTTTTTAGTATAGTTTAGTATAGATAGTATGTACAAAACCTATTTGTGACTATTCATTGTAGACTATAATGTTTTATCTGATGCATGTATTTCTAGATTGCTATCATGGAACTGCAGATTTTTTGCCCTTTCAAGCTTTGAGTTAAGCACTCAAAGCTTGAAAGGGCAAAAAATCTCTTAGAAACTTTTATATTTTATTCATTTATATATTTGAATCTTCAATTTTTAAGACAAGGAACCCTAAATAAGTATGGTCGTTATTCTTCTTATACACATATATAAAGTTAAACACAGTTGGTCTGACCAATATTGATAATTGCTTTGCCAGTTCACGATGTCGTCTCACGTGTTGTTTTATTTACTTGTTCTATTTATTAGCACGATGCTTGTTCACTCTGTGCCTATCGATGAAGAAAAACCTTTAGGTGAGTTCCATTTTTAAAGTAGAAAAGTGTTCAAATAGGGATGATAACTGGGTAAAAAATAATTCATTCTGTTTAGTTCGTCATTCATCCGTCGTCCGTTATGCATCAAATTTCAGGAGTGGGGGCTTGTGACACTTTACTCATGTGCTTGTGACGTCATCTCTCTGTAAAAAGTGTACTAAGTCGTGATATCACGCGAAATTTTAACGCACTTTCGTTATTTTTTGTTTTTGGAACTAAAGAAAAAATATGTTAATTTTTTTTTAAATCATCCCCATTGTCATGGTCTATAAAGTGTTATTTAACAATCTTACTAAGATGTGCCATCGAAAGGTTTGAATAGTATGCGCACAGTAGTTACATCTATGTTCGGTAAAAAATCTACTAATACTATAAACGTGAAAGTTTGTATGTATATTTGTTGCTCTTTCACGCAAAAACTACATAACGGATTGGGATGAAACTTGGCACATAGATAGATGATAACATATAGGTTAATTTTTACCCCGTGAACGCGGGTGAAACCGCGGGGGACAGCTAGTCGAGTATAAAGCGTATTTTTACTTACTTAGATGTCGACGCTGCGTGTCGTTACGATAACCTTTTACATAGTTCTAATGACTTTTGATAAAAATAAGATTACGGTCATCTTATTTCATTATTGTTGGTTAATATTGGTGCCGATTCTGTTGTTTACAAAGTGAATAAATTTAATCTCACTATATCTCTTTCTAATAGTAAATATAAGAAAGGGATGCAAGATATTTTAGTCCTGTCAGTTTAGTCCGACCACACAATACATTTCAACGTGAATTTAAGCACGATCTTTTTGGTCACGGTTATTTACCCGTACATTACGGCGATCTTTTTTAATAAGGTTAATATGAAAGAGAAGTGACTAGTCTAATATTAGTTAAGTTCGTACACAACAGAATCGGCACCATTGGCTTATTTCATCTACAAAGATTATTGGTATCCATAACTAACTAGGTATTGACCCCTCAATCCCAGTTTTGCGCTCTTAATAAACTTTCTGGGAGAATTTCTATGACGGTGAAAAATGCAAAAAAAATTATTACGTACTTAAGAAGAAATAAGTTAACAAGCAGACAGAAATAGGAACTTTGGTTCATATTACCTACCTACATATTTTTACTCGGTTATACGATAGTAGAGACAAGCCACGAAGAAGAAAATGTAGAGACAGGTGCTTTTATTTCTATCTTTATATGAGGTAGGTATTCTTTGTAATCTTGAAACATTCGAATGACTTCATCCGAACTTTAGTGGAGGCGTTTTTTTTTATAAAACCATAATTTTAGACATGGAATACGAAATAACAGTAGAGACCACAAAAAAAATGTTGTCCTAAATTTTAATAGAAATCATTGAACTAAAAATCTACATATATTGAAAGGAGTGTAAAAACTGTAATATGATTTCAGTTAACTACATATACTATGTTACTTTATTCTATAAATATACAATATTTACAATTATTTACAACAAATATACAAACTATATATAAAAAAAATCCTCGTAATAAATTGAAATTTATTTAATTTATAATCTGTAAATATTCTTATAATTTTAGTTGCATTTTTTACGCATTCTAGTTTTTGATTTTTAAAACTTATTAGTAAAAAAAAACATTAGCTGTACATTTTGATATTGCTTAATTATGTTTATTTTTATTCTATAATCCTATTGCATATTCATATTCTATATTGTTGCAGTAATCAGTTCATATATTTTAAATTCACAGATTGTCCAGCAAACGAAAAGTATTACAAGTGTTCTTGGGAAATATGTTATACCACATGCAACCATCTGAAGCGACCCCCACCATGTGCTAGTATATCCTCAGATTGTTATCATCCAGCTTGTTTATGTGCAGATGATACTTACAGGAACGATCAGGGTATTTGCGTTCCTGCAAATGAATGTTGTAAGTATTACGTTTATGATAGGTACTTTAATTATAAGAATTTAAATCTAAAACAGAGGATGAAAGAAGCATATTTATTTTTCTGAAAAGCATAGGTACTTTAATTTTCAGACTATAATATGTAGTAATACTATGGTTTTTACCTTTTTATAAAAAACTTGCTCGAGGAAACAAAATATTATATGAAACGTTCGGCTTTTTATTCGTGATTTCAGAGTTGGTCCCACTGTAAAAAAAATCATATTGATGAGTTCTGTCAGTGGTCAAACAGCCTATACTCTATACATAATAAAAACAAACTTACAATCATCAATCAAAACTGTTATTCAAGCAGAAGATCCAGAAATTTCAATGAGTAAGATATATTTTTTTCTTTTTTACAGAGACATCTACGAAGAAAACCATTGTTTTGTTTGTCTGGAATAAGTACCTATCCTGCTTAAACATTACCTACAGTGAATATAATCATAAATGTTTAAACCTGATTTGATTGAATTATAAATACCTATACGTTAGAAAATCAATATATATATTCTAGTATAGTATCCTGCATGTACATACGGCCACAGATCAAGCTACACCAAAATTAGCTTTTTGTTGCAAAATATCTCCTATTACTACCGCATAAGGTGCCGCAGTGTTTACGTTGACTTGTGGTCGTCCGTACACCAGTACGACAATAGTAGAAAATAAAATAATCCAATACAATGTCTATTGAAATTTATAAAAAAAAACTACCTTTTCCTCTAGAGTAAAATATACTATTTTAACGCTCTACGTACAATAAATTTTTGAGTAAGAGTAAGTTTGAGCAAAAATAATTAACTACAGATAATAAAAGATTCATACTAAACATGTTTTTTTCGAATATAAATAAGTATGGTATCTAATCATAAATCTTGTCTGGCAAACCTGTATCCTATTTCTGTACTAGTTAGGCGTGATGATTAATTAACATAGTAACCTATTGTTATGTATAATCATCATGAGCGATGATTCCGCTGTGTGCATCCAATAAGCTCAATCATATGGACGCAGTGGAGTATAAAAGTATAGGCCTTTGTAGGTATTTGACCACAATCTCACCGTGGTCAGAGATGATGTGGCCGATGGGGGTAGGCACACAAAGCCTAGAAAGGAACTGGCTCTCAAGTGCAGCTGTCGGAACACACCGAAAGGTGCTTGGAGACAGATTTTCAACTTGAGGGCTTGAGGGTGGTAGCCAGCCAGGCGGCTACTACAAAGTACCCTACCACCGTGCTAGTTGATAAAATCGAAATTAGTGTGTTTGCATTATTTATCTAATACCTTTTAACGAGCAATTCTTGTATATATATCTATACTAATATTATAAAGAGGAAAGATTTGATCGTTTGTTTGTTTGTTTGCATTGAATAGGCTCCGAAACTACTGAACCGATTTGAAAAATTCTTTCACTCATAGGAAACTACATTATCCCCGAAGGTTATAGGCTACTTTTTATCCCGGGGACGCGAGTGAAATCGCGCGGAACAGCTAGTATTACATAATCTGAATCTCGGAAACGGCTCCAACGATTTTCATGAAATTTAGTATGCAGAGGGTTTCGGGGGTGATAAATCGATCTGGCTAGAAAACGTTGTTTTAAAAAAAAAACAACCAGGTACTAATATTTATACCTCTAGAATTCTTCAGCAGTAATTAATTTCACTATTTATTCCTTAGTGAATTTTTATCATAAATTTATTTATCATCATAAAATTTCTCGTAGTAGTCATAAAATGACATGAATAGAATAATCTGATAGCAGACCTGTTTATAAGGTGATTGGGTACTTCGTAGTACTCTCCTGTCTAAGAAGCTACTATACCTACCTACTATTTTTTTACCAGTTGCCTTCCTAATGACTTAGGACCATATATGCACTGATTTATTAGGATGATGGAATAATGAATCCTACATGTATGAAACCTGGAAACATTACGCTCTTTTTGGGCAGACGTGAAAAAAATAATCTTTTAACGTGGTAAAAAAAAGTATGAACGCAAACGACTATCATGGCGGAAGAATTTTCGTGCTTGGATTCTAACACATTTTTGAGTTACATTCGTGAGTGGGGCGTTTAAATAATTTGTTATATTCATAAACAGTCAGTTGTAACAGCCGTGATATTTAAATTGCTTCATAAATAGAGAGAGAAGTTTGTACTGTGAGCTGAATGCGTATTCTGTAAACGTATTTTGGTTTACCTACGTGAAGTGAATGTAATGAGGAGGTAGCATGCAACTAGTGAGTCAATTTATTAGGTATAGCATGACCTATTTTATCGCTTTTAGGAATGTGTACTGGGTTGGAGATAAATTTGCAGTTCTCTCTAGCTTTATGAACTCGGATACATGAAACTAGGAAATAACATTATATTTTGTTTAATATGGATAGGTATGTTTTATTACAATGTCAGTATACGAGATGATACAAAGCCTAAAAAGGATTCATTTGCCGAAGGAAAAATATGTTTCTTAAATTTTTTCATTGTCACCAAGTAGGTATTTGGTTACAAAAAAATTACCATGGTGAGATTGTGATCATAATACAAAACAAAAAACGTAATTAAACGTAAACGTGTTATATAAAAAGCCATAAACAGTTCAAACATTAAATTTTAAACCCAGAGTAGAAATAATACGAGTGTCAGAATAGGGGTATTCTACGGGACTATTGTTGTATCTCAGTGGCTTCAACTCATTTGCATAAGCAAAGGTGAAATTAGGGAACAATGCCCGCTTCCTGCAACCATTATTTGGGGTTGGAGTGTAAGAACAGCTTTCTGCGGTTGGCATTTCACGGTTTATTGCATTCTGTTGACTCTGGTGCTCTGTTTGACTTTTTGCTCTGTAAGTTAGTTGATCAAAGGTAAATTTATGTTAATTAAGAAAAGGTGTGCAGTTGAATGAAGGGGTTTTTATAAAGACAAACAAACAGTAGTACCTACTGTTTGTATTTATATGTCAGGTGCTGAAAAGAAATTCCAATATCGCGTTGTTTCCATTACAAATTAATATGTAAGCAAATATTATTCCAACCATTTTTTTTTTCAACATTTTCATATTTTGCTATTCTCGGATTAGACGAAACCAAAAAATCATAGATCATCAAAATCGATCTAGCCGTTCTCGAGGTGTAAATAACCGGAGTTTATTATTCCGACAGAATTTTATACTTATCCATAGTTAAATAATAAGTAAATGGTAAACTGAAATTTGACAATATAATATTTCGGTCTGCAACTTGACTCTGTATTTGTCAAAGGAAATGATGTCGCATCCTTGTCTCCACTCTAGACGCTATATTTTTGTTTGTGTCAACAGCTTCAAGACTATTGCAATGTGTCATGGAATATAAATCCTAACTGGAAATTCTATAATAGCTATGTGACTGCCGATCTGCTTGCAATGTTTAAATTTGACTATCCCTATGAATTTTAGTTTTATATGTGCAGCTGCGTAAGCGAAACTGTTTCTCTTACACTGTACAACAATAATTTCCATATATATTCAGCGAAGAAGTGCATTATCCATGGTTTAAGGTTATTAAAATAAATATAATTGTTGTGTAGTTATGTATGGTAGGTTGTAGTTCGGATCGTACAACACAATATAGGTAGGTATTAGGATAATAAATAAAAACAAAAATATTTTTTTTAAATATGTAGTGACAAAGACAATCGAATGACCCGCGGGATTTAGCATGTACCTATTATACATTTTTTTGCTAAAGCCCGTTCCAAAAACTCAAGATCTTCGTCATTTACATCTCAGTTGTCAACGGACAGAGTTATTTGCTAGAGACGGGAAAAGGTTTCGAGAAATTAGATACTGACTGCCAGTACGTGTTGAATATCAAATATCAAACTGCACTGAAGAAAATTCAAGAAATAAAATTGAAAAATGTTGAAATACACTCAAAAATGTGATTTAAACGTGAGAGTGGAAAAAGCTAAGTGATAGTGACCTCAAATGCCGAGACGAAGGTCGCGGGTTCGAATCCTACAATGAGCTTGAGCTTTTGATGAAGGAAAACATCGTGAGGGTTTCCGTAGCACGGTGGGATGGTACTTTGTAGTACCCGCTTGGCTTGGTTCAACCACTTTCAAGTTTAAAATCTGTCGCCAAGCATCTTTCGGTGTGTTCCGACAGCTTACCTTGAGAGCCAGTTCCTTTCTGGGCTTAGTGTGCTTACCATCGGCCACATCATCACTGACCACGGTGAGATTGTATTCAAACACAGGCCTATACATAGTAAAAAGCTGATGTATGTGAAACAATGTTATGAAAATCAACTAAAACATATTTAATTCTATCATAGTTCTTAGTTGGTTTCATCATGAATTAATAGCTAGCTTATAAGTAGTTTTCAAGGAGCGAATACAATCTCATCTCTCTATCTTTACGAGTTTACAGTCATTTTACAGCCATCAATTTAAGTGTATTCCGAAAAATTTAAACTTCTGACATTTATAAGTGCCTTATCACAGCCTAAATTTAATCAAATATATTTAAGGTGGAACGGCCGCAAAGCTCGCGAAACTCAAATTTTATTAGGTTTTTTTCAAAATTCAGTTCGGTAATTACTCAGTAAATATATATTCTATAATATTTTGATGCAAAATTAATACGTAGACAGATCTTTAGCTATATCTCAGTGTCGCGAATCACATTTTGACAAATAAATGACCTATTACTGAGCAGCAATTTGAAAAAAACCTAATAAAATTTGAATTTCGCGGGCTTTTTGGCACATCCCCTTAAGTACTAATGTCGCTCAGGAAATATCCTCCCTAGTTGTACCTAAAAGTTTCAAATATAATTTTTCATGATTTTCCAGTTATAACATTTTTGATCTAATTAAACTCCTACATGTAAACAAAGACAATTATTTATATTTTAACCCACCTTTGTTATTCAAGAGTTTTTCCTTACCTATTCTACCGTACAAACACGGTGTGTACATAATTTTGTTTGAATAAGGAAATAGGTTTATCAACTCAGTTTGCCGAGATAATGTTTCGTTTCCTTTCGGTTGTCTAAGTTTCTGTGTTTTTACATGTTTGTTTTATCAATTTGTTGTTTGGATAAATAATTTAAAGGTTTTTGTGAATTGTTTGATAATCCGAAAATATAATAAATGTAGGTATTAAATACCTAACGAAAGAAGTAAGGACACTTTCATTATTTACATTGTAAATATACTGTGTATATTGCTCAAAGTAACCAAATCTCAACTCTAGTGCATGGATTTAGGAATAGACTGGATCGATTCCCAAATTATCAAGTGTCAGAGTGACAATGGAATCAAAAATTTCATTTTGCAAAGCCAATGGATTAGATTTCTTTGAGATAATATTAAAAGCAAAGAAATTAAAGTATACCTGATTAAAAGGTACTGCAGGAACAGTAAAGATCTTTATTGTCAATACATTAAACTGTCAATCCGGAGAATTTCTTAAAAAAAATTAATGACGTGATATATAAAGAAGTTTGCTAACGTACGTGGAAAGTAATAAAAGTTCAGATAGAGACTATTAAATTCCAGCACACAATATTTTGAAAATTGAGGTGTTAAAGAAGCAAACATCTATATTTACGATTCAAAAAGATATAAAATTTTACCTGAGAAATAAATTTCCATGCGTAGGATCACTTCTGTTTTTATTTACTACGCTTATTTGTTCATCATAATCAAATAAATTTAAAGAGTAAATAAATTGATAGACGCGACCAAGCGATATTGTCATGTGCACGTTGCGTGCAGCAAGTGTCATACCTATCTTTGAAACTCCATTGTTTTTTTTTAGTATGTTTAAGCCTACATGTCTGACCGTGATTGACCATAATCTCACTGTGATGATGTGGCCCATGGTATTAAGCACGAAAATACACCGGAAGGTGTTTGGTGACATATTTTCTACTTGAAGGTGGTAGCCATCCAGGGAAAGTACTACAAAGTACCCTACCACCATGCTTTCCTAACGATGTCCTTCACTGAAAGCTCAAGCTCATTGTAGGAACCCGCAACCTTCGGCTTTCGACATCACCACTAAGCTACATAGCATTTAAACATAAGCAAGAGCACTTTCTTATCAAAATGTATCTACTGCCCGCTCTATTGCTAGTTAGTACTTAGGAAATTTAATCTCTTTGATCTTATGATCTTTGATCGAATGCTTGTTTGGTTAGTCAGTAATAAATAATAATAACAAAGTAGGCTGTGAAGTCAAATATGATGTGACATGAAAAACGTGGTTTTCCTGTGAGATTGTGTCCACTGGTGGTGTTACTAGTGTCTACATGTTACCGTGAGGCGGGTCCTTTAAGCTTGTTTGCAAAAAACCTCGGGAATACTATTAAAAAAACCTAAAGTACCATATAAAATGATATAAGTAATGGGAACATGCTGGTAAAACGAGTTCTTTTACTCCTATAACGTCCATTTAAACAATCATATATTTTGACCTTCCCTTACCCTTTGTACATACGTATGACCCTAATAAATTATTTGACCTCAACCTCATTGGTTTGTACTTTCATCGCTTTAAATTATTATTTTTAATTTTCTTTGATGTTTATTCGTTCATCGTTTTATATTTGAGTGACATTTTTAATATCGGTAAGCTTGGGTTGTCATTAAAACGCAGTAAATTTAAACTATTTTTAAATTCATATAGGTTTTAAGAAAAACTCATTCAGTTTTTAAGGAGGTTATTTTTTTAATAATTTAGAATTATTTATTCACATGCACGATTTATTTCATCACACGTAAATCGTGTGATGTTTTTACGGAGTGCTATTTTTATGTTACTAGTTCATAATAGTGTATGTCCATAATATTTCTAGCCAGTTCCCTTCTAGGCTTTTATGCTTACCACCTTCGGCCCCATCATCACTAACCACGGTGACATCGTGGTCAAACTCATTGGGGAAACCGTGAAAACGCTTATCGCTTACGCTTAACTCTCATAAATTTACATAATACCCTTTTATTACCCTAAATCTGAAATAATAGTTTTAATTATACAATACTTGTTGGAAACAGTCTAATAACATGCGTAGATTTGATCCTTTATTTGAATTTGCACCATTTTGCTTAATTAATTCATACAAAATTAGTAACAATGTGAATATTCTAACCACGTAGAGAGGAGGCGCATCTTGTAGGGATTGTAATGGCCTTTTGTAGTAACGTGATAAGAAATTGTAATTAAAATAGGTAATTTGGGAAATTACATTTATCGGTAAAGCAACCCAATTTTTCCAACGCTAATGTAGGGATAATCTTCAGGTTCATCAATATTATCCTTATTACGAATTGAACAGTATTAGATGAGACTAAATAATATTTAATGAATGAAGTATTACTAATAGTAATTAAAAATATATAATCAATCATAATAATAATAGTTTACTATTAGAAAAAAAATACATAACAATGTGCCTTCATTTGAGTGTACCCACATGAGAAAAAAAGTGAAGATCCCTATAGCTTAGGATAAGCAGTGCTCTTCCCAAAAACAAACTGACATTTAAAACAACAATTTACAATTACAAGTAAAAGTATCCTTGATAATACATGCGCTTTAATGTAGATTCTATACAAGAGCACATTTATTAAATGCTGCCAGTTTTACAATTTTTTTAAATTTTGTTTTCAATGTATAATTTATTTATAGAACCCTAAGGCTGGCTACGTGACTATGTCAGAAACATAGAAATCCGTAGAAGAACCAATTTGTCTGACATAGCCAAAATAATCGCTCGAAGAAAGTGGAAGTGGACAGGCCACATTTGCCGCAGACAACTCTAGGTGAGGCAAATAAGCCTAGAACGGGACGGAGATTAACATCAAGATAGACTGATGATCTGGTTAAGGTGTTAGGAAGGCCCAAGATGGACACATGGATACAATGGAGTGCACTAGAAGAGACCTACACTCAGCATTGGGTGGAAATAGGTTGAGGAACGAGTTAAGAGAGAGAGAAGAGGTTGAGGCTGGATATCCAGATTCTGAGGAATATGTTTTTATGCATCAATAGAATCACTTCATTTGTAAATAAAGTCTGAGTTAAGCTGCTATGTAAAAAAAATAAAGGTTTAATAATACAAAAAGTCATATACAAAATTTTATTCCATAGAAATAAAATGCCAGGCCGAAAATAATGAATTTATCCGCGCTGTGAAAACGGACGCGATGAAAAACCGATTGAGATTTCCGTTTCGGTTAATTAAAATGGTATTTTACAAAATTGGAATTTGTTTGAAAAACCAATAAAAGGGTAAAACAATAAGAGACAAAAGCCATAAAAAAGCAACTTTTGAGGGTGTCGGGTTTTGAATTTAGTTGATAGCGATAAAATAATAAAAAAATAACAGTGTTTTGAAATAAAGTAAGGTTTTACTGTACCTGATTTACAGTTTTATAATATGAAATACTAAAAGAGATATTTAATTTTCTTTTTGACCAGCAAAACTGTAATAGTAGTTTATGATACTGTTGCATAATAGGGGTTATTACTTAACTACTAGTGTGAGTTTAAGTACCGAGCCGTAGGCGAGGTTCTTAATAGTATCACACGAGTTTTTAATACCTAATTATGTGCAGTATCATACAGTACTTTATCTAAACTCATATAAATAATATCATTTAAAAAAATTGAATTTCTACCAACTTTGCAAAAAAAAAAAAAAAAATGCTATTTTTGTGACATTTTTGGTCAAAATAATATGTGTAGGCAAGAACAATAAAATATAATCATATACTTAATCAAATCCGTGTTGCCAACTCCCAAAAATTCTTACCTCTAAAGTTCAAGTTACAAAATTTGTGACATTGTCATCGTCAAATTTAATTGATACTGATTGATTATACTATTTGTTCGATTTCTGCTGTTGAATTGAGGGTAGTTGGTAATTCACTGCCAATCTTTTTTCGATGGTGGCCGCGGCTCGCGAGCCGCGTAAGCAGGTATCGTTTTGACGTTGAGAAGGAAGGTTGTGTTCATCTCCTCTCAAGAGTGACTGTGCCATATCCTCATTGCCGTGCAGTGTAGTTTTCCACGAACATTGAACTAATGTGATCGATCTAGCCGTGCTGATCTTCTTACCCTGGACTCGAAATTGAATACCGTTTATTGCCTGAACCTGTCTTCAGCCCCTGGATGTCGATAGAGGTAGGTGGTGTTCAATTACCTTCTTGAAAACTGCGGAAACGAACGTTTGCCACCTACATACATATACATTTACATTTCATTCTTAAATTCACGAAATCCTGCCAGCATAATTTATCTTAAAAGATTGTAAAAACAGCACAATCTAATTGGTCCTTCAGATACCGGATAGGATTTGTGAATTCTAGAACTCGTAGTTCTAATCTAGCCGTGCTAGTAATTTTCCTACCTAACTCGTAGTTAGTGTAAATATATTTCTTTAATTTCTTTCTGACCGTGTCAGATACAGATCTTTGTCATAACTAGCTCGTAGCTTGTTATTTATAAGTAAAGACGTTCTTTACTATCCCTATTTTGTTAATTTTCATCATACGTAGTCACTTCATTTTCGCATTGCGACACCTTCATAAAATAAAAAATCTCATTTTAATCTTTCGCTGGTAGCTTCAAATCAATATATTTTCACATTATACACACACATATATATATCGTACATGTTATATTTTGTCTGTTTGTGATTAATTTGCTTGGATATTGGTTATTTTTCGTTATTTTACAAACATTCCTTTGTCCACGCACACTGCGTAATTAGTTCGACAAAATGGCGCCTCCAATCAAAAGTAAAGAATGTAAAGATGTAGCTGAGGCATACCAAAGTGCCGAGTTAACCGTGTTGATTCATAAAAAGCAACGTATATTTGAGCAAATACAAAATTTGTTTGATTTGTCGAAAGATATTTCGAATCCCGATTCTAAAGAATTATTTTTAGTTCAAATTTGTGATATAGATAAATTACGCAGTTCATTCGAGAGTTTAATTTTCGAAATTTTAAAAAAAGAACTTGAACATGACTCGAAATCAAGCCTTCGTAGTCATGAATTGAAAAGTTTTGATGATTTGTATTTCCGAGTGAAGTTAAGTGCATCGAAACTTGAGCCTAGTAATCATTACATTAAGGCTGAAACTTCTTTGCGCTCTGTAGAATCTCGACCAAGGCTTCCAAAGTTGGAACTGTTTACGTTCGATGGAAACATTGAAAATTTTAATACGTTTTTTGAAACATTTTGTTCTTTAGTTCACAATCAAAGTAGTATTCCAAACATAGATAAATTTCACTATTTATTGTCATGCACTAAGGGTTTTGCACTGAACATTGTAAAAAGTGTACCAATTTCTGCGAATAACTATGAGGTAGTTTGGCAAAGTCTCCTTGATAAATATCAAGATAATAGGATGTTAGTCGGTAGGTATTTAGATAAAATGTTAACTTTTTCGCCGTTACAAAAAGAATCATCGGATAATTTAAATTTATTCATAGGACACTTTGACCATTCGTACAAGGCTATTAAAGCGTTAAATATTGAAAATTTAAGTAGTTACGTGATGTGTCACATTGCTTTGAGGGCTTTAGATCCCCATACACGTAAAACCTTTGAACAAAACATTGATCAAAGAACTATTCCAACATTTACAGATTTAATTAACTTTGTTCAAAATCAAATTAAAGTTTTAAATCATTCTTCGTCTTATTCTGTCAGTTCAAGTGCACAGCAGTCAAATCAACGTAGTAAACCTATTGTACCTAGGCAGGGTAAAAATAATTATTCACACGCAACTTCATCTCATAAAAAATTGTCGTGTTCACATTGTGGTGAAAATCATATGATTTTCAGGTGTGATCAATTTCGTAAATTGACCACCACTCAACGTATTAGCCGTGCTAAGGAATTAAAGTTATGCCACAATTGCCTTAAAATTAATCACTTGTCGAATGAATGCAAAAGTGAATTTAGATGTTATATTTGTAAACAGCCGCATCATGTGTTATTGCACCAGGAGTCGACTAATAGCGAACCAAAGCCGTTGGTTTCACATTCTGCGCCTGCCGCTCGCGCTGTCTCGTCCGAGCCCTCGCCGTGCGAAACTCAAATGAGTCATCATGCGCCCGCTATCAGTAACAACCATATAGCATCTACGTGTAACTATGCTGTTATACTAGGGACAGCTGTTGTACATATTTTAGATTCATTTAACAACTATCAAGCTTGCCGCGTTTTAATTGATTCTGGCGCGCAATCGAATTTTATCACACATGACTGTTTTCAACGACTAGGATTAGCTGCTAATAAGTGCCCATACAATATTTGTGGTCTAGGTGGTGAACATGTAAAAAACAAAGGGATGGTTTCGTTAACCATAAAGCCGCGTCACTGCGCGACTCCTAATTTTAATTTAAGTGCTGTTATTTTATCTCACTTGACTTCCGACTTGCCTACCGTTCCAATACCTAACAATGTAGTTAATGATTATAAAAATTTACAGTTAGCCGATCCGTGGTTTTATAGAAAATCTCAGATAGATATTATTTTAGGCAGTGACATTTTCCCTTATATTTATGATGGTAAGAAAATGATTATTAACACCGATGTTCCAGTCGCGTTAAGTAGCGTTTTTGGTTATGTCGTAACGGGAAGACTAGAGATGAATTCCTCTAGCAATAATTGTCAGGTTGTAGCGTCTACAACATCGCTAGTGTCCTACACCATCGAAGAAAATTCTTTAAATGAAACTCTCAAACGTTTTTGGGAAGTGGAAACTTTGCCGTGCGAAGTTCCTATTGCTCCGTTGGAATTATTAGCGGAAAAAATATATGTTGAAAAACATTATCGCGATGAAGTCGGCCGGTATGTTTCTCCGATTTTATTGAACCCTGAGCATAAGCCTCTCGGTGACTCATTCGATACTGCTCTCAAGCGACTCACTCAGGTCGAGCGCCGTCTCGCTAGGTCTCCAGACCTTCGTAAGGCCTATGTTGACTTCATGAAGGAGTACGAGTCACTCGGACATATGGTGCCGTACCAAGGTACTGAACCCTCAGGTTATTTTATTCCACACCATTGTGTGTTACGTCCGTCGAGTACTACCACGCCCCTGCGAGTAGTTTATGATGGCTCTGCCAAAACTAGTTCTGGTGCTTCGCTCAATGATGCACTTTTAATCGGTAAAAAACTACATCAGGACATACTTAAAATAATAATAAATTTTCGCCTATACGATGTCTGCTTTACTGCGGACGTATCCAAGATGTATCGAGCAGTTATCATTGATCCTGTTGACAGAAAGTACCAGCACATACTCTGGCGTGACGATCCTACGGAACCGGTTCGTATTTTCGAGTTAACTCGAAATACTTACGGCCTTCGTAGTGCACCGTTTGTCGCGGTGCGCACTTTGCACCAATTGGCTTCAGATGAGCTAGCTCATGCTGAGCAGCCAAGGACCAAGGCAGCACAGGTGCTTAAAAAAGGGTTTTATGTAGATGACGTCTTATGGTCTTGTCAGAGTTTGAATGAAGCTTGCACGTTGCAAGACGATTTAATTTCCCTACTTAAAAGTGGTGGCTTTGATTTAAGGAAGTGGGCCAGTAACTGTCCAGAGTTGCTAACAAGAATGCAATCGGATCAGGTTTCTGCTATCAACTTTCAGGACGATACGATATCGTCATCTCTCAAGGTTTTAGGTTTGACATGGTTACCCTCGTGTGACTCATTTTCTTTTAATTATATTTTGACTGACGCTAAACAAACTAAGCGCTCCGTTTTAAAACTACTCGCGAGTATATTTGACCCAGTAGGTTTTATTTCACCCTGTACTTTCGTCGCTAAGTGTATAATGCAAGACCTTTGGAAACTTGGTCTTGGCTGGGATGATCAGCTGCCACCTGAGCTGACTTCACAGTGGAATAAATTTATTACCGAGTTAGCAGCGTTAGGTAATTTGCGAATTGAGCGTCATGTTTTAATTTCTAACTTCACCGAAGTGCAACTGATAGCATTCTGCGATGCGTCGTCGCGCGGCTATGCAGCGTGCATATACTTACGTAGCACTAATAAAGATGGTCACGTGAAGGTAAGGTTGTTGACGAGTAAATCTAAAGTCGCGCCTCTTAATCCAATTTTGTCAATACCGAGACTTGAACTTGAGGCGGCCGTGTTGCTCTCAAAATTAGTCAGTTTTGTCGTACAAAACTTAATTGATTTTAAGGTTTCTGTCATCGCGTTAGGTGATTCAAACAACGTTCTAGCGTGGCTCCAAATACCGCCTTATAAATTAAAAACTTTTGTAGCTAACCGTGTTAGTCAGGTGACCGCAGTGGTCCCGCCTAATTGTTGGTTTCACGTAAGCAGTGAAAATAATGCTGCCGATGTGTGTTCGCGCGGTGCGATGCCGGCTCGCTTCGTGGATGGCGCTGCGGAGTGGGTTCACGGTCCATTGTGGCTGTATGATGACCAACAAAAGTGGCCTATCAAAGCATTTTATGTTAAGGACAATTTTAAAATTTCAGACTTAAAAACTAATTGCGATACGTTTGTTTTAAGTTCGTGTGACGATAAAAATATTAATTTTAAAATTGACTTAGAATTAACTTTTAATAAATACTCATCTTTTAATAGATTGCAACGCGTCATGGCCTGGTGCCATAGGTTTATAAACAACCTTAAGTTAAAATCATCTACTAGGACTTTTGGGCCTCTCAAATCTTCAGAGTTGAAGATTGCTCATGATTCTATAATTCGAGTGATTCAATTAAATCATTTTCATAACGAAATATCATCGTTAAAAAAACATAAATATGTTGCTTCACTACGTAAACTTTCACCCTTCGTCGACTCTCATGAGTTCCTCAGGGTGGGGGGTAGGCTCGTGCAGTCCGATCTACCTTATAATACAAAGCATCCTGTGCTTCTACCTAAATGTCACACGATCAATTTAATTATTGAATATTTTCATAAATTATATTTACATGCAGGGCCTCGTACGTTACAAGGCATATTGTGTAAAACTTACTGGATAATTAATGCTCGTAGCATCATCCGATCTGTTTTATCTAAGTGTAGAATTTGTTTTCGATGCCGACCAAGTTCAATTCAGCCCGTCATGGGTAATTTACCCGCGCCTAGACTACAACCTGATAAGGTATTTAATCATGTCGGTTGTGATTTAGGTGGACCTTTTTTTGTGAAGGAAAGTTTGAGGCGTAATGCGAAAGTAAACAAGTCGTACTTGTGTCTGTTCGTTTGTTTCTCAACAAAAGCTGTGCACTTAGAGGTACTCACAGATTTAAGTTGTGATTGTTTTTTAGCTGTCTTCGATCGCTTTGTGGCTCGCCGCGGACTATGCAGTTGCTTATATTCTGATTGCGGCACCAATTTTACTGCGGCAGCTAAACATTTGAAGGAAGTCGCAAACTTCTGGAATTCTAAAGATGATTTAGAGAAAATAAATAACGGTCTAACATCACGTTACGTAGAATGGCGGAATAATCCACCCAATGCAGCGAGTATGGGAGGACTCTGGGAGGCAGGAATCAAGTCTGCGAAACATCACCTCTATCGTGTTGTAGGCGACAGATCTCTTACCTTCGAGGAGCTAACTACTGTTTTCTGCAGAGTTGAAGCTGTTCTAAATTCACGCCCTCTCTGTTCTTTATCAGACAACCCAAACGAGTTTGACGTATTAACTGCGGGTCATTTTTTAATAGGACAAAGCTTATTAGCTGTTCCAGAATATGACTTCGAGGATATTCCTCAGAATAGATTGTCACGTTGGCAATCCATTCAGAAGGTTTCACAGTCGTTTTGGAAGCGTTGGTCAGATGACTATCTTCATACTCTTCAGCAGAGAGCGAAGTGGTTCATTTCTCCACCCAATTTGCAGGTTGGAGATTTAGTTTTACTAAAGTCAAATCTGACTAAACCTCTCCAATGGAATTTAGCTCGGGTTGAAAAGGTGCACAGTGGTGTAGACAAAATTAATCGCGTCCTGACTTTGCGTACTAAAAATGGATTAATCCAGAGACCTACAAATAAGGTCTGTCCGTTACCCTATGCAAATTAATCACAACTTATCTATTTACCTAGTATGTAAGTTTATTTAATACTGTACCGTGTACACTTTACATTTAGAACATACTATACAAATATGCTTCGTAAGTTTATTTATGTTACATATTTTATTTTATATATTTTATACCCAACACTTCTCATTCATTTAGGGAAATCAATCATATTGATTTCGGTGGGGGGTATGTTCGATTTCTGCTGTTGAATTGAGGGTAGTTGGTAATTCACTGCCAATCTTTTTTCGATGGTGGCCGCGGCTCGCGAGCCGCGTAAGCAGGTATCGTTTTGACGTTGAGAAGGAAGGTTGTGTTCATCTCCTCTCAAGAGTGACTGTGCCATATCCTCATTGCCGTGCAGTGTAGTTTTCCACGAACATTGAACTAATGTGATCGATCTAGCCGTGCTGATCTTCTTACCCTGGACTCGAAATTGAATACCGTTTATTGCCTGAACCTGTCTTCAGCCCCTGGATGTCGATAGAGGTAGGTGGTGTTCAATTACCTTCTTGAAAACTGCGGAAACGAACGTTTGCCACCTACATACATATACATTTACATTTCATTCTTAAATTCACGAAATCCTGCCAGCATAATTTATCTTAAAAGATTGTAAAAACAGCACACTATTGATAGGTCCAAAGTGTACTTTAATAGAAAAAAAGTTATTTTATAGCATTATCTTGGGAACAACAACTGTACTATAATGAATCATTATACACGGGTGTGCCTAAAGTGGCTCATTAAAGTACTGATTTTGATTTCATAATAAGAACATTACGATATGAGAGTAGATAAAATAAATTACTTGTTTACCATTTCGACACAAGTTAATAATTATAATCATACTAATATTATAAATGCGAAAGTGTGTTACTTCTTTTTAGTTTTAATTGAGTATATAGTCTAAATCTCTAAGTCTAAGTCTTTAGGCAAGTTCCCTCGAAAGTTTATTACTCCCCTTTTCCTTTTATTAAAATAACGTTACTATGTAGTTAAATGTCGGCTCAGCAAATACGCCTGTAACAACTGGCTCAATTACGACTCGATGTAACCTAATTATTCATTTACTGTATGCCGTGTGAACTAAAACCACTTGTTTAATAGACTGTTTCCATGAAAATTTAATGTTAGTGTAGGGAAAATGAGTAAAGGTTTCTCGGATCGGAATGCACACGTAGTTTCATCATAGCCTTGTGCCTTTTTTAAACGAGCTATGGTTTCGTTCTCACGATTATACTAAAGGCTTTTAAATATTTTTAAACCTGGTGTAAGACACTACTATTTTCTTTTATTTCACCCTTCGTCTTGCATCGAAATGCTAACTACAAGAATATTATACATTACAACTTCGTTACCATATATATTTGTTTACTTTGACCAGAATATAACCCCTGATGTGTTTCAAAGGCGCAATAAAGCCATTTCTTAGCCAATAAAGGGTCGCTATAAAACTTTCACTCTTACATTGTGGTCTGGCGATGGGGTTTGTGAGTAAATGCAACTTTTATTGTCTTCGCGTGATCGAGTGTTTGTTTAGACAGATAATATTGGTTAAGCATTAGAGTTGGGAAATGTCGATAGAATAAAATAATATTAGCAAAAAAAATTGTGAATCAGTAGAATTATGCATTCATTATTACAAGAACCAATAATTATAGAAACCTATTATCCTAAAAAATAATAAATGAAAAAGTTTGTGTGTATGTTTGTTAGTGTTACCACTCTGCTCCGTAACGGATTGGAATGAAACTTGGAACACAGATAGATTATACCTTGTATTAACATATAGGATTAAAATATATTCCGGGATAGATCTTATGATCTTATATTTCCGTAGCTATTAAAGGTTAAACCGACAAAACAAACGCTGATTAGAAATTAAGGGGGATTCTCCAAGGTAGCCAGCCCATATAAAAGGTCAAAATTTTGCCAACATGTTTGCAACATGGATAGTAGTATATTTACTGGTCAATAACAAAAGAACTCATCAACATATTTCACCGAGTTAAAGTGTAAATTATCTAAATTAATTGTTTCAACATTGTTCGATGGGATTGACTTTATTTTTTTTTATCAAGTTATTTAAAAAAATCATCGATATCGATATGAAAAAATTGCAAATCCATAATGGAGATTACTAGAGCGACCTTTTCCACTTGTTTGTAAGGACGGAAATAGACAAACATAACAGTATTGAATCGATTTCCTGTTGGAGACAAGATTAAGAAATCATAATTACATTTCTTGGCATTTTGATTTCTATCTTGGCTCCCAATTTCGGATGAAATTAATATAGTTTTATTTACTTCGATTAATCTAATAGCAATTCTATTTAATCGGAAATTGCCTAAAATATAATTCTTCGAAAAAACATAGTCGTTTTAAATATATAAAGCCGCCGGAATAGCACAGTACCTTTAATTTAAAATTGTATTATTGATATATTGTAATATTATTATGTATTATTAAAATACTGGAACATTTTTTTTGCCATCGAGTTCAGAAAAGAAAATTCAATTTTTTTTATACATTTTGGCCGATCAAGATAGATGTTTTGTATTAAAAGTTTTTTTTTTCGTGATTTTAAGGTTGGTCCCATGGTAAAAGTTGTTGATAATGATTATGAATAGGTACAATAATCCCTAAAAACTTCGAGATGGTAACTACAAAAGTATCAAAATTATAATAAATCAGTATTATAAAACGTCGATGTGGCCAACGAAAGCAACTCATAACAATTTCATGTAAAACACATGCGACCGTCAAAATTTGCATTCACTCAACTAAATATTATGCAAAATTTTGCGAAATTAATATTTTGTAAATTTTCGTGTTAAGTGCAAATTGCTACAGAGGTATGGCTATTATGGCACAATGGCCACATTTGGTTGACGGTCCCACAGAAATTACGTTATTATGAGCCTTTCTCGTTTCTTTTCTCTTTTTACTGCAGTCCCCCAAAATGAGAAGCGTTGGAAATTATTTTGACGTAAGGGAAAATGTTTAATTTAACTTGCCGAGGACAATTTATTTTAGAGAAAATGACCCTTGAGATTATTTAAACTGCTTTTTCCCCGTTGCTTTTGTTCATTTTTATTTGCAAGGATCACCTCTTGTTTTGCAATGGTTAAGTCCTTGCAATCTTTTTTATTTTTTAACTTAATTCCTTTTTTCACATACATCACATTACTAAATATGGTAAGTTCCAGAAGTGTCACTAAGGGCATAGAATAAATATACCTATAGGTAAGTACTTTAAGGGTCAAAATAAGCCGACGTAGGTACCTATATCGTTTAAATTTATTACGTTAACGAATGTAGGTCCACGTGACTCGAATTTCATTTACAGAGGAACTAAAACGAGTTTGTAAGGATACGAGATTCCAAGGCTTTTGACCTTAAACAAACGACCAGGGATAGCGTTCGTTAAAAACCTGCTGGGTCACTTAACTCCGTAAATGTAAAATGCATCAAACGATTTCTGTAGGTAAAAAATATTCTAAACTTCTCTGAACAAATTTTTCTAACTGAAAAATATTTGCTGAGGTTCCCATAATATTGTTACATTTTTTTAGCTAAATTAATATTGTAAAAATAGACGGTAACTTTAGGAACCAATAATGCACAATAAAAATTCATTATAAAACGTTGCTTTTTCATTAATTAATATTCAGAAACACCAGACACGAGTTTATGAACTCTTTATTTTTATTACGTAAGTAGATACCTTCGTTAAAATCTCCCTAGATATGCATTTAAGGAACATTAACAAACTTCTAATATAAATTAACGCAAAGTAGTCTGAATGTTGTCATGCACTCTCGGCAAACTTCGGCCAATATCCTGAGGGGCTAAGTGGAGTATGCATTTAATATTCACCATAAGATAGTGTAACTTTGAACAATACCAGACAAATTCGTTTAAGAAATTTTGCCCTGAATTACTAAGTTTTGGGTGCTATTAGGGTTGATTTATTAATACGACACAGGTATACAGGGTACAGTAGGTATTAGGTACATAGTAAGCAACTCCATGTACACATTTCAGAATAATAGGGTAGTTGACACTATCAAAAATAAATGACCAAACACTAACCAATGCATAAAACATCTAAAAACACGTGGAAATAACAAATATGTTGTACATTTAATGTTTTTTATGATTTTTAATTACCAGTGGAACCACTAAGAGTATATGATTTGATGCTATGAAACTATGACGTCATAGTGTAATATTTGATACAAAATTCCTTATAAACTATCGTTTTGACATTTAAAGTAGCTGATTTGATATGTCAGTTAACTACCCTATTATATTAGTATTTATGATGTGTTTATATGAATATTTTAGTGTATTTTGCTGATGACTATCGTAATATTTTTACAATAAATTAAATATGCCAACACAAATAGCCATGTCAAGTGCAGGCATTACGCAAAATTATTAATCTAATGGTTACCTATTTGAGCCAACAAAGGGTACCCACTTAAATAAATCACAATTTGTCGTTTATTTATATCAATATGTACTTACCTATTCTATCTATATAGCCTTTTTCTTTAAATCAAAATTTATTCTCATAATATTATACTTATAGGTATCTATATAATTTTTTTTCAGAAATTGCTAAAATATTTTCTCCATTCAGTAACTACAAAACTCTGAAAATATTTCAGTAAGTTCTACTGAGTCTAAATGAATGAAATTTATTGAGAATATACCTAATATAATTTAATTCAAACAACAACTTTTCGTCTGCTGGATTTTGTTGGGGATATCTCTTAGATAAGGTCAATTTCAATTATTTTAGTTTAATTACTTTGGATTTCAAGTTTTATTCAATTGCTAATATTTGATATTTTAATTTAATAATTTATTTAAGTTTTAGTTGACTTCTAAATATTTATATTAATAAAATTTAAGAAATAATGCGTTGGAGTGAAATTTCAAAATATAATCATGTATATACCTATTTTTCTTTCTCCATCATATTTTTATGGATCATTTAAGTATACTATATACTACTTTATTGTTTTGTCTATAGCCACTATTGTTTCTTGGCACAACTCATCGCAGCAACTTTTTCAAAGAAAGTCATATCACGCTTTAGGATTTTTTATTAGACTTTAGGTATATAGCAAAGCCTTTAATTATCTGAAAAACTTCTGTCCTGTGTAAATAAATTATTTGCATAGCCGTACTTTTTCTGAGGGCCATTTCCCTATCCAAATTTATTCGTAGAGGGGCAAAAAGTGGATTTTATTAAAAAAGTTCTATTGCCCTAACGAAACGGTCATCACAAATGGTATTAATCACCAGAGTTTAGGGATTTTTAAACTCAATGTAAATTTTAACGTTTAGTAGAAAGCATTTAGCTAGTAGGCAATTATGCAATTTGAAACCTATTAGTATAAAAGAGATTTATACTAATAGGTTATATATTAAAATATGTTTAGTTTAAACAACTCCAAGAGATGGAGTTGTTTAAACTAAAAATATTTTAATATGTAGGTACTTACTAATCATGCATTTTTTAAAGTAAATATATTTGTTTAATGAAACATACAATAAAAAAAAATTCTTTACGTACACCATAGCATAGCAAAATACAGTACTAGAACAAAAAAAACAGGCTAAAACAATATAATAAACATAATAAGAAGCATAATTTAACAAACTGTATAATTGTCCTATTGAATCCAATACTCACTCAAACTCATTTATTCAGTTTAGGTCCTGATATGGCACTTAAGAACTTAGAACTTAGTTACAAATGGTATGATAATAAGGTTTGTCTATTCCGAATGTTTTTCCAGTCCCGGGTATTTGGAAAGTCAGCAATTCCCACGAATCATTTACCCAAACGAAACTAGTTCAATCATAACTTCTGATGCATTATCGACTAGGTGAAAATAACGAGAAAATAAAAATTAAGTCTACTTCTTACAGAAAAATATCTTTATTAAAACCAACCGATAATCCAATTAGGCGGCAAAAGCAAAAACCATCGCAACTCAAAAAGCTAATTATAATAAAGTGCCCGGACTTCACAAACTGTCCGTTGAATTGAAAAGTGTACTTTTCAATTTTCTCTCACATTAATTGATGATTCTGGAGATATTCTAATGGATCCCGAACATCACTTTTCATTTTAATGAGAATTTTACTTTTGAAAAACGTGTAAAGTTACCTTGTAGATAGGTATTATATATAGATTCTAAAGCTTTCATTACTTAAGTGTTTTATTTATCATCGAAAATTTGTAGGCAGTTCTTATTCTATTTAGTAAGAATATCGATAATAATACCTTAAGTTTCAAATTACATAGACAAATAAGTGTTTTAATCGAAAAATATATTACTTTAATTTATGTTAGATTTATCAATATCTAAAATTAATATCCTACTTTCTACTACTACATCATCAACGAATATGAGTATATAGATTTAGTTAGATGGAATTTAGCTTATATATAGTTTATACCCTAGAATACCTTATATCCCGGAAAAACGTAAGATCCCTAGGGAACACGGGTGACACCGCGAGGCGAAAATGTATCTATAGTACCTAGATAAAAGAGATTATCTATAGCATGCGTTCCTTCGCTCAAAAAACAGCTTGAATGGGGACCTCACAGAATATCGCGTCTCCACGTTGAAAGGTAACTAATAAAATTAAATAAGGGAATATAAAACGTTTTTTATGAACGGCAAAAGTTTATTTCACCGCACTATTGTCTAATTACATGCATTCAAATAATTTAATCAGTGATAACCACTCGTATTATACCACATAACCACAGTAATTGGTGATAATGTAAACATTATTAACATATAATATTGGTTAAACCACCCGTTTGTCTGCGGTTAACTTGCGCAGAACTACCCACTTAGATTTATAGGGTTTTCATAGAAGATTTATTATTGTCATTTATTATTCAGTATCAGCGGTACAATCGCGATTTATGACACACTTTTGGGTATGGTTTTATACGAATAAATAAACTATTTTATTATGATTCTTATTATTAAGAATTTTAAAACTAGTTTTACATTTTGCAGTTTTACCCACGATCCCTTTTTACCCCTTTATGAGTCGAATTGCGGAAAATTCTTTCCTCTATATTGCATGCCTGTGTGCTGAGTAAAAGCTACTCGTAGTTTCATACTTCTGTGATTTGAGTTCAGCGTTGATTCTCAACAATCGTTCAAGATGTGTTCATTTATATAGTAGGTACTAGCTTCCACAAGTAGCCGCCGCCTTTTTTGCAGTTGAAAATTATAATAATATAAAATTTTCGGTTCTTTTTTAGTGAATACCCTATACCTACTTTACAATAAATATACCTACCCACCGAATTTTATGTCTCCATGACTAGCAGTTTTATGCATTGATAATGTCAAACAGGAATTCAAATTTTTGATGCATAACATGTGCATGGGAAGAACATGGTCTTGAGCCTAGTTTTACCAACGCCAAAAATCTCTAGGGTTAAATAGGGCTTTGTCAGAATTTGTCCAGAGTCTGAAAAATTGACAGATTTTCCCCATGGACCGTCGATTTGTGCTATATAACGTTGATGAGATTGAGCCTTGGGAAATTACTCATCCATACTATCTCTAGTTTTTATTAATCTTATTTCTGCTTTTAAATATGTCTTAACTGACACATATGAATCAACAAATAGATTCTTAAATTCAACAAAATTCTAATATTAATAAGAATTAGAAAAATTCTAAGAATATTAAAAGTTTGCATGTTCGGGTGCAGCAGGTAATTTCCGGAGTTACGAGTTCGATTATAATAACTAAAATTAAAAATTCAAAGAAACCCCCGAAACTCATAAAAAAATTGGTGATAATTTTCAAACGGCTCAGCGGACTTTTTTGAAACATAGCTAAGAAAGTCACCTTTCAAACAAAAAAAAAACTAAATTAAAATCGGTTTTTCCATTCTAGAGCTATGAGGTCACAAACAGACACACAGACAGACACAACAAACATATAACACCCTTTCGTTTTTGCGTCGGAGGTTAAAAATACTTTCGTAATAGGAAGATACATCCCCGAGCGCTATAGGGCTATAGGCAATTCCTGCAAATAGATACAGTTTAAAATCAACGTAGCAGTTACCACTAGGTCTCTAATCAAGGTGGTAACGGAAATTTGTTTGTACGATACAGATACTAATCAAGTCCGTTTGATAACGTGATATGTATTTCACATGGATTCGAATGACCGCCGCACTCCAATTACGTGAGGAAAACCATGTTTTCGATTAAAAATAACTGCGTTCTGTTTTTTTTGTTATGTTTTTTTTTTATTATGTGATGCTATAAATAATGAAAAGGTTCAGACTATACACACGTACGATAGAATCGTCATTTTTCAATAGTTATCCTGAATGCCACCTTTTTGAAAATTATTTCCTGTACGATTGAGGAAAAACTACGAGTAGGTATTATATCAGATCTGAAAGTCTGTTGAGGAGAAAAATTGCATAACTCGAACTAAAATGTTAAATATCATGCTGGATATATTCTCTTCATCATCTTATATATATATATATAATATATATAATATGATAATGATAATGATGATGAAGACAATATTGTCTTCATCATTTCATCATTATCATTATCAGCCGAAAGTCGTCCACAAACAGTCGTTAAATTATAAAAGTAGTAATAAAGGGTTTTGAGGTGATGATTACACTATATTAAAGAAAATCAGAAAAAAAACGTAATAACCGCTATAAAATTAAAGTTATTTTGTCCACTAAATATAAGACGAATCTTGAAAAACAATTATCTACTTCAACATTTATTTTATTTTTCAGAAAAATATGGGTATGTGTATATTTTTTATTTTCTAAACAAACCAGCTGGCAAAGGCATGTCCTCACAAAAATTTGGTATGTTAGTCATACGCAGGTGCTAGTAAAATAAATATTTATGTATAGTGAATAAAAATGTACGCTACGCGCAAGATCCCGGCGGAGTGGAAGGAAATCAATTGATAAAGTTGGAATACGGAGGATTCCCCGGTAGAGCGATATGTTTTCATTTGGTTGTCGCTTCTAGAATCTGTGATTGTACCAAAGCGGAATATAAATTTCAGGAGAGAAACATTAATGTGGGAAAGTCTGTTCCATATAAAATTATGTGTAATTTCATTATACGATTATAATAGTAAGTTGTTTGTTACCTCTTGAAACCTCAAACCTCAACGGCATAACCAATCGTTTATGAGATTTTGCAGGCAAGTAGATCATTTAGAATACTTATTAACCACTTATTTTCGCAGGTTTAATAATAGCAGGATAATATTAGTAGTTATCATCTTATTCATACCGTAAAATATGGTGAAAGTTTTGATGTTTACATGTTTGGATGCCATCTTAATGTTACATTAACCAGTCTCTGTCGGCGCTGTCTTATAAAATGAAAATGAAAATCTAGGAAAGTCGTGAAAAGCAACTCTTTTGCAGGCGAATCTTGTCCTTATTGTCTTTAAAAACGTAATTATAATAATTCTTATATTTTCCTGTGTATTTAAATTTCAATAACATTTAAAAATAATAAAAGCGTAACGGAAACTACTTGTTATAAACAAAAGCCATATGCCAACAAAATTGTTGGGCCAAATACGGACAGCGATGCCAGACTGGTTAAGTGAATGTTTAGATATTTCTGACTCAGTCACTCATAAAATTTTGGCACATGGATAAAATATATTGGAAAAACATTTTATACCCGCGTACGCGAGTAAAACCCGGGGGGCGGAATCTAGTTTATAATCGCGCCGCGATTACACTCGCGTTCCTGAGGGATCTTAAATTTTCATGGGATAAAAAGTATTCCAAGATCTATATGCGACGTTGCATCAAAATCCGTTTAGCCGTTTATGCGGGATTGTGGCACCAACGTCCCAACTTTCTCATTGAAAGTCTCAGAAGTGACATGTGAATATTTGTGAAAATAAAATTATAAGAGTATAAAGTATCTAAATTCTTAAGGTTATTTTTAGGTTAAATTAAAAAGGTCACTCAAACTAAGGCAATACGAACATTTAACATGCCCAAATGTGGTTACTAAAAGTATTAGCATAGGTATTAGTTTTCAATAGACCGTGGATGGCTATTGCAATGGACGATGAATCTACGTCGATTTTGTTACTTTAATTTTGCAATTTTAAACTAATTTTATTTGTTCCCAGTACCTACAGTTCCGTGTACAGGAGGAATACATTCATAATTGGATACTAAAATAACAAAAAGTATATTAAAGGTAACACTAAAATGTATCACTGAACTATAGAAATCTAATGTAATTAATTCATAGCTTAAAGGCAGTATAAAAGCATACATTACTCAAAATATGCCAGTCGTGTAAAATTCACACCTTACCATCCTGTATTCAGAGAGAATCGAGCATACATCTTGCTTACCAGCCAGTGTAGCGTGAAAACCTCCACGGACGGACGTCTACGTCGTAGCGCTACATCGTATTTGTAGCACCGTAGATCGCACTACGAATAAAGTGGAAGACAATTGAATTTAAAACCTTCTGTTTTCTCGTAGTCATCGATACCAATTCTCTGAACTGCGTTTTTGTGCTTTATATCTCAATCGTAATGTGTTTTCAGTTCCAGTAATTAGTTGAAGTAAGTATTACATTCTAACGAAGTTTTAAAACTTGAAGTTGGTTTTTAAAACTAAATACGTATTTATCGGCCTTCAAAAAAGGAGGAGGTTCTCAATTTGATAGTATTTTTTTTATGTTTATTCACTCATAATATTTTTGTTTATAAACCGATTTTAATAATTATTATTGCGATGGGTTCAATGTGGTCCCATTTTAATTTTATTGTCTCTGAAGGGGGTTTTAATCTCTTTTTTGAAAATTAATTATAATGTAATGCTAATTCGTAAATTTTTATTAAAAAAAAAACAAATATCTAGATACAGTTTTAGTTTTTAAAGATTGTCTGTATTGTTAGTCTGTAAATATAAAAATTATATTATAGGCTGGAAAATAAATATCTCAATAGCTCATTTCATACATAAACAAACTCACCAAAGGCTCACCTTTCACCGAAGGAAATGTAACAATATTATGTTATGTTAATTTTGTGTTATTTTGAGTCAAGGTGTGAAAATATTATGCCTTTAATGTATGCTTAACTGGCTCGCATTTCTTGTTAAATATATAGGCTTTTATCAGGTAAAATGACTAAAGCCCGAATGGGCTTATTGAAATTAAATGTGTTAAAAATACATATTATAAAACTTGGGAAAAAATGTGTTCAGAAGTTGAACCTTTGAAATAAGCACACAAAGCCTAAAACTACATTTGAAATAATAATAGTTTATAATATTTTTAAGTATATTACGTTTTATAACGATCCTTTGAATGCATTGCTCTTTCATCGACAAACTTATACCGAACCAAAATAACTTTATTTTTGATCTAGTGAAAGTTTATTTAAACTATTAACTACTATTGTAGTATATACCTAATATACTACTTAAACATAGTCATTTCTATAAAAAATAAGTTTTAATGAAAAGACATTTAATTTTAATATAGGTACCTACGGTGTTACTTTCTATGAAAGAGCAATGCATGTCGTTATTAAGTGTAATAAAAATGTATATATACTTAATAATTACCTACGCTTCGATGATTACACATTTTATTCAAATAATATTATCTATAAGTGTACTAAATCTAAGCACTATATTGTAATCATTTATGGTTAAAATTACTGTTACATACTATTATGGATGGATGGTTGGACAGATTGATGCTTTTTTGATTTGTAACAATCAAATAATATTTTTTATCTACTCTCATATCGTAATGTTCTTATTATGAAATCAAAATCAGTACTTTAATGACCCACTTTAGGCACACCCGTGTATAATGATTCATTATAGTACAGTTGTTGTTCCCAAGATAATGCTATAAAATAACTTTTTTTCTATTAAAGTACACTTTGGACCTATCAATAATATAATCAATCAGTATCAATTCAATTTGACGATGACAATCTCACAAATTTATGTAACTTGAACTAAGAAGAACTTGAACTAAGAATTTTTGGGAGTTGGCAACACTGATTTGATTAAGTATATGATTATTGTGTCTGTATATTTTATTGTTTTTGCCTACACATTTCATTTTTTTTGCAAAGTTGGTAGAAATTCAATTTTTTTAAATGACATTATTTATATGAGTTTAGATAAAGTACTGTATGATACTGCACATAATTAGGTATTAAAAACTCGTGTGATACTATTAAGAACCTCGCCTACGGCTCGGTGTTAATAACCCCTATTATGCAACAGTATCATAAACTACTATAAAGTACGGATTTATTAGTGCTTATTATTATTATGCCATTGTAGTTTTACCGCTTTCGGTAAAAATAGCTTAGTTACTCTCCGGCCTATACCCTATCTCTATGCAAAAAATCATGTCAAACCGTTGCTTTATTACTACGTGAACCAACAAACACACATTCACATCTATCATACTAGTAAACAAGATAATTAACTACTTTAATTCGTATGAAAATAATTTACTGAAACAAGATTAAAATACAAAAAAAAATGTGTTACAAAAGCAGTGCGACTGTACCTACATCAATCATATTTTTTACCCAAAGAATTCTCTCCTATGAAAAATGCGTGAATGTGCAAAGCATTCCCGTTTACCTTTTATTCTCTTATCACCGGACTTCCAAATCTTCTCATCTTAAGGTACATAAATTTTACGAGATAACGAAGATTGGATTTGGACAATTGAAAAAGGAAAAAAGTATTAGGTGTAACACTGTTAAACAATTTCAGACTCTTTTAGCAAAGTAGTTGATATCAATTTTGCTTGTAGGTACAGCTTCCTGAAAACGAATTTTAAAAAGTAGTTCAGGCAATCGGCCTTAATGCTTGCCATTTTTAGACAACGGTTCCGGATTTCCCACTGTCTATACTATTGACGTTTGATAAATCAACATGTAGGTAGGTAAAACAGGAAAGAGGATTTATTTATTTAGATGGAAGATTCGCTTGATTCAACAAATTGTTGGATAAATTTATATTGTTATTCAAAAATAATAATGTCCACTGCATTTCTATAAATTAGATAGATATTACTCTTGACATCTTGTAAGTTATGAGCTAAATCTTAGTAACATATTTTCTGATTTTGATTGGATCGTTATTGTATAGGGGCCTTTCACAAAATAATTAAATATTTTCTTAGGCTTAGAGTTAAAGTCATATTGAAATCAGATTAACCTATTATTACAGGTCTGAACCGCATTTTCTCGGCTGCCGCTTTTTATTATCTATATTTAGCCCCCGACGTAAAAACGACGGGGTGTTAAAAGTTAGACGTGTCTGTCTGTAGCCTCATAGCTCAGAAGCTACAAAAAAAGCAGAACAAAAAAACTAAATCAAATTTGGTCCATTCGTACAGAACGAATGGACCAAATTTGATATAGTTTTTTTTTGTAAGGTGACTTAATCGAGAGTGTTTTTAGCTATTTCAAGAAAATCCGCTCAGCCGTTTGAAAATTATCACCAATTTTCTAGTGTTTCGGGGGTTTCTTTAAACTTTTAATATAGTTATTTTCTAAATTACATAGGTATATCTATCTCTCTCTAATAACCGGATATGTGCCAGAAATTGTATAGAGAATGTGTCACAACATATTTAACCCGTTATGCGACGTTGGTGCAATTAGGCCTAAGTGAAATAATGTCAAATAAACTTTATAATTAGAGAACGGTGTTTCTCCTAAAACCCTCTTAAACTTAGGACCATAGCATAAAGCCAACAAGGAAGTTTCCTTGTTTTTAAGTGCAGTTACTGTAACTAATTTTTACCCCTAAAGAGCAGCTAGGCTGGCAGGCGCGATTAAGTAACCTATCACCGTAAACTGGTTTCCTTGTCTTATTTGATTAAAAAAAACCAGACAAACTTTGGTTTCATAAAGATAATTGCTTTCTATATTATTTTAAATACCAGACTTTTCATAGTTTTCTTGTAATCTATAGGCAAAGAACTAATATTTTCTGTAGTTTTTTCAAAATTTTAAGCCCAGTGGTTTCGGAGACAAACTATTTTCTTAAATAACTTCAAAACTATCTTACAATTCTCACAACGAGCCCATTCATTTGATATGTCATACGATACAGTTTGCAACACTTATTTTAAAAAAAAAACTAATTTACCCCCAAAATGTTTAAAATTAATTTATTTACGTTACTGTGTTTGGATCACCGATTTACATAATATGTACCAAATTCTCAATACTCAATCGTTCCAGTAGTTTCGAAGCCTTTGACAGACGGACAGACACACGAGTGATCCTATAAGGGTTAATTATTTTTCTTTTGTGGTACGAAACCCTAAAAAGGAGAACCTTATGATACTTACTTACTTACTATCTCTAAGTTATCATCACCTTTATATTAACTTTCGAACTTCAAATAAAGGTCATATTTCCGAGGTGTCAAGGGCGAACTAATATCAAAGTGCCCTAAATTCAAACTTCACCTGCACGTGGCCTCAGCTCATAAACAAACAAGACTCTTTCGTATATAGGTTCTACCTATACAGCATGATTTTATTGGGTATGTAAGGCCTAATAGCATAGATCATTATTAATGATCCTACAAAATTTCATAAGCATGAGCACTACCCTACCATTACAAAGTTATGAAAATTAAAAGTTTTGCATAAATATCTTTTAAAAGCATTTACTAGCACTCTAAAATAGGCAAGATAGTTATTTTAGTACTTGAGTAGATAATGTGTAGCAGATACCTTTATAAAACTATATTAATGATCTGTTTAAGGATCGGCCTACTTTACCTCCCAAAAAACACCCTGTATTAGTGGCGTATTGCATTCTCGCCATATTTACTGAGGTTGGTATTTTTATTGTATGGTATACGAACGCTAAAGGAACTTCACGAGGGAAATAATATTGTTTATTGGTATAAGCTGAGATTTCGGAGTTATTTTCGTTATAGTAATATAAGTAATTCGTTATTGCGGTTTATTTAGTTGAAATCAAACTCAAACTCAAAACTCATTTATTCAGTTTAGACCCTGGTAAGGCATTTGTGAACGTCTACAATAAAAATGACTCTACCACTGGTTCGTAATATACTATCGTACTATATACTATTACTACTATCCAATTGCGAGGCGAGAGACAGGGAGACGTGATATCTCCGAAACTTTTCACGGAAGTCTTCTTTCTAGCTTCTTGACTGGAACAGATTTGGCATCAATGTCAATGGCGAGTCCATTACTCACCTATGATTTGCCGATGATATAGAAGTCATGGCTCAGACCTTAGAAGACCTCGGCACAATGCTCAATGACCTCAGCAGAGTCGAAGCCGTCAGAGCAGTCAGAGCCGAACTCACTCAAATAAACTATTCACGGCCAAATCTGTCACCTAGCACCTATGGGTGTGTTCCGGCAACTACACTTGAGATCTAGTTTTGTTCTAGACTTTGAAAAGGTCAGCAATACATTGGCTGTCCTTTGAATTGTTAATATTCATAGATGACGATCTGCGGTTTATTTTGTAAAGCAATGATTATCTTTTCTATTAATTTCCATAGTAACCACGGTAACGTAATTTATCACATTGAATAGGCTTGTCTATGTAAATACTCTTCACTTAATAGCATTAAAATTATAACTAGTTGTAAAAGAACATCTTATTACAAGTACCTAATACAAGTAATAAGACTTAATTTTACAATTTGATAATTAACAAGTTGTATTTTTTTTTATTTATTTTGAATTGTTTACAATATTCTTTGAATTTGTTATTTGAAATCCTTTTATTGATTTAACATTTTTTATTATTTACTAACTTCTGCGGTTTTACCCGTGTTTTTGGCATAAAATGTACCTAACCTATATATTTCTTCATGTTATAAGCTATCTGCGTGTCTCGTTGAGGCCTCAATATGTAACAAACAAACTCACTTTCGCATTTATTTGGTTAGGATTCTTGTTTGTCTCTGAATCTACAAACTCCAATAAAAGTTGGTTCAACTTTCAGACTCAGTAATAGTCTAGACCGTGTTTGTTATCGATTATTCTACATCTGTTATAACGATACTATCACAAAAATTGATTCATTTAGCAAATACGCCCAAGTCACGGTGAAATTAGGCGCACCCTGTAGCGTTATTAATGAGTTTCCGATATTGCCTTCGCTCTGCCTCTGAATTTAATAACCTAACCTAAATTTTAGGAATCGACATCTTTTTTTATCATCGACATTTTTCAATTTTTCTTGTGCCCTCTATGATCGAGACTTAATTTTTGATTCGGTCCTTTTTATAAGGCGGAAATTGTTTCTAATTTGCATACCTACCTAGATTAAGCACACGCACGATTGGTTATCCTATCCTATCTTATCCTACTAATAGTATACCTATATGTGAATGTTTATTTGCATGTGAGGATGTCAAGATGTTTGTTAATCTTTCCAACTTAGCACATAGATAGATCAACCCTGGAATAATATATACCAAATAAAACCCATCAAAGTTTCCGTATTCTTCGTTGCTCACGTAGCTGAGTGACTCAACTTCCACAAAGATTGAATATACTCTCCCCACTGATATAGGTACCTACGTGTCGAGAAATTCCCGTAGGATCACCCAAAACTGGTTACTAGAGATCATAGAATTCTCTATTCCGGTTATAAATCTTGACCGTATTTATTTTGGGAGCATTATTTGATCCTTTATTGAGTGTGGGGAATACAATTTTATTGTTTCAGTGGATTTTACAACACAAAAGGTTCACTAACATGAATAGGATAATTTGATAAAGCAAATATTATTTTTATGTTATGCTGCCTCCACACTTAGCTATTCCTGTAGTAGTTAATAACTACCTAATAGTAGTTATTTATAATAGTTATTCGTGTTTGTGTATTTGTCTAGTTTCTAATATGAAAATAAACACCTTGTGTAGACAGTATACCGAAACTTGCAAAATACTGGCCAAGTGTGGAAGAAGCATTTCGGTGTTAGGTACCTATCATTATACTACAGTAGATAGTAAAATATATTTTATGTAGGTACGTAATTTATTTAATTTTGTGTATAAAACTTTGGATATCATTTTCTTGCCCTCTCAATTCTTATATCAATCGTATTTTCCAATTATTTTAAAACAATATATAGGTACCCATTAAAAACTAAAAGTTAGTAGGTATTAAAGTGATAGAACGACCAAGTCCTTCAGAACAAATAATAAAATTCCTAATCGGATCGGACTGAAATTTGGTATACAAATAGCTATTATAACTTAGGCATCCGCTAAGAAAAGATTTTTGAAAATTATCACTATTTAAAACCCCTGAACATCGGATCGTGGGTGAAACCGCGGGATGGAAAGCTAGTTTTATGATAAAATAAGTAGGTGGAAGTTAAATACATAAAACGGAGGTATATATAAATATGTACCTAACTACTTATAATATTATTTTTGTACATAGTATAATGTCATTTGTAGTTTGAAATGTTACCGTTAACGACCATTTAGATAAAGACCGTTCCTGTACAAACGTCTGACCCGTATTCAAAATGGTTATTCCGGTCAAATGTCCTCCTTTAATGTAAAGGCCGTGAGGCCTGACCGTTAGCTTTGGACTATATTGAAATTTCTAGCAGCCGCTGCAGTCTATAGGCTGTATTTGTATTTTAAGCTAAGCATATTAGTAATAATATGGTTTAAATATTTTGGATTACTTCGTCATGCTGAATTAGGAGATTTATTTGTGGCATATTCCTATAAAACTCCTTTTTGTAATATTTGTAATATTACTCCTAAAACATTCTTAAGTTTTCTTTAATTCATCATCTAAATGGTTATCATCATAATCATTTCAATCTTATGCTTCTAGCATAGATTCCCACAACGAACGATCTTGAGCTCCTTGCAACCTCATTATTTGCTCTTACTGAATTAGGATTTCAAACCCCAATTGATTTATTAGAAGTGTGATTCCAGCATAGAGTTTAATTGAATTAAATTATACCAATATTATTAACTTGGGCCTTTTGACTCAGTTAAGCAGAGTGCTATTAGAATTGTCGACTATCGGGAATGTCGTAACGTGAGCTCAAGAGCTCACGAGCGGTTTACACCCATTAAGTCTGAGGAAGGACTTAGCCTACTTTGTGACCTACATATTTTACAACGCACAGTGTTCTGAGGAGTTGTTTAACATGATGCCGTCTAGTGACACCTCTCGTCTTCGAAGGGAGTCTATCCTCATACATTGATTGATATATGGTTCCCCTATGAATAAGAGCTCCCCGACGTGGTTTTTTTAAGAAACTAAAGCATGGGGTTTTTCATGAAGGGTGTAAGGTTGGCAACGCGTGAGTGATTCCTTTAGTGTTTTATAATACTTTGGAAAGTTTCTCAAATCTAAATATTTATTTTGTTTCAGGTATAGCATGCAAACAATTGGATACAAAAATATGAAGGTAAGAGTTTCATAGCTACGATATCTAAGCAAACAATAATACTACGAAATATAATACAAGCATCAGTTTATAAGAGACACCACAATGATTATAGGTATACTTTACTAGGATGTATCTTGCAGTTCACCCGTGCCTATTTAATTTTCCTCAATAAACAGCTAGGTATATACCTAAATCAAGACTATTATTTCAAATCGGGCTAGTAGTTCCATAGTATAGCGCGTATGTCAGCTGTTTCATAACACAGTCAACATTTTTCACTGTTCAGTACTCTAAGCTGTTCGGTATACAATTAAATTACCAACTTTGCTTTTAAAAAATAAAACCGCATACACAAACCTATGGTCGAATTCATCGGCATAATTGCTTAAAACATGAAAGTGCTACGTTGTTGAATTTACAGCGGTATTGTTATGTAAATGTTAAGGCTCGTCATTCAGCGAGATATTGTTAAAACTGTAAGCCACAGTTTTGAGCGGCATTGTTTGAAGACGCACCAACAAAATTACAAAGTTACAAGCACTTCGACAGTCCAGTGAATGAAGCCCATTTTCATCAAGTGTTTATTTTGAGTTTATATCAAATTTGTTCAGGGCGTTAATTGTTACAAGGACGTTTGTAATTTTATTATTTTGTTGGATTATGATATGAAAGCTTTTATAATATTTGATTATTATTACATTTTGTCATATAAATGATATTTCATTAATTCATTCATGTCAGCCGAAAGACGTCCATTGTTGGACATAAGCTTCCCCCAAGGATCTCCCCGATGGCCGGTATTGGGCTACCCGCATCGAGTGGCGAACCTCACAAGATCATCGGTCCACTTTATGGGGGGTTTCTTGCTTTATGCTATGTACCTATACTACCTGCCGGGCCATCGCGTATTTTTTGTTGGTAATCGTAACGATTCTTGTGGGTTTGTAGATTCTATCCAATGACAGCTACGACGAAGACCATTTTGTGGGCGTGGTGGATGATTTTCAATAATGTTGTTTGATACAAATACTTACCACTAAATATTCGCGGTAGTAGATAGAGATCTATTAACGTGATTAATATATCGCGCATACAAATAAACTCTTCAGTTTTATTATTAGTATAGATTATATAGATAAGCAGTATAACAGAATAAGGAACCGTAAAATAATTTTCATTGTGCCTACCAATAATTTTATAGCAAAGTTGAGCTACAGAATTGTAAAATTAAGTTAACCTTACCACTAGCTATTATACAGAGCTCTCTATGCGCAAGTCCGACATACACTTGGGGTCGAAATTTCCTTGTAATCCGATTATTTTGATTATAATTAAAGTCGCATTCCAGAATTCGCCATTCCAAACATGGGGTACATTTGCTAAAAATGTATAGAATTTCAAAGATGTTCACCATATTTTTTTGGCAAATGACGTATTCAACATTAATCTCGAGGTCGCAAAAGGCCCTGGGTTGGTTCCATTTTAAGTATATAAATATATTATTATTTGTGAGTAAGTTGTGTAGGTAACCACCAAAATACCGTGGGTGTGCTTGAAAGTAATGACCCGATTTCGTTCTCTATTGGTTTCATTTCTTTTTTGCCAAACCGTCAGTATCCAGACTTATAAATTCAAAAAGTAAATTTTAGCGATATGGTTTTTCACTACCTAACAAGTATCTTTAAAATACCAGATAGTAGAGCTTCATAAAATTACATTTGCAACCAAAAAGTGTTTTTATTTGTTTTATCCTTTTTTTACCAATTAATGAAAAAAACCTGAATGATTTATTTGACTGTAGGTAATATCTAAACTAAAATTGAATTTGTATTTCGAGTGTCAGTGCTCTCTCAGTTAGTAGCGCTGACTATACATTCTAAGTAATTCTAACATCTTCAGTAAAATGTGTGAATTCACAGACGACGTTCTAATTATCTACCTCATGATTCTACATTCCTCTAGAAATAAAATAATGCTCATGTTTTTGAACAAGGGTAATGACTTCTCATTGCCATTCAGCAGACAGTCTGATTTTTCTCATTCACTGCCTCATTCATATGTATACCATTCTATTTACATCTCGATTTGGAACTTCGGCTCCTGTCATTGATGTCAAATTAATATGAAGATTGCTTTTTCATTATAATCACGCAGCTGTGTTACGTTTGATTAAGTCCTGAAGTCTTCATTATTCTGGGACATTCTTCACACACGGTTATCTGATCCCAAACTAAGCAGAGCTTGTACTATGGAAACCAGATAACTGATATACTACATTTACTAAGTACTTTTTTTGTAAATATATACTTATATGGATAATTATTATACCTACGTTATCTGTTTAAATTTATCGTTAACATTTTCGAAGTGTCTCATCGTGAAGTTATTTGAAAGTTGAAATAATTATTAATTATTCCCATAAACAAAGATTAATTAAACGAAAAACCAAAATCGTGTTAGAAACTCGAAAACGTACAGACATTATGATTATTAAGTTTATTTATCATTTTCAAATCATTATTCAAACTAAACTTTGACAGCTGGTGCGATTTAAATCAAATTAGGCCATCTTGAGTTGTTTAAATTTATAATTTAAAATAATTATCTACTCAATGTTTGACTGACTGAAGGTAATTGAATCAACGTTTTATTTGTTAAAGGCTTATTACATTTAGACTTACAAAAATGGAGAGTGGTTTTTTTCTGCCGCCATCTCTGTGACATCTAACATACAATTTTATTATGTCAATCAACATTAGATTAACAAACCATATCAATGTTGTCTCACACTGTGCATGATTACTAAAATTCTTGGAAGATCGAAGATAGGATAGGCTGTTGTTGTAATCGAACTACAATATTATAAAGAATAGATAAACCATTTGATTGAACTAGACGTCTGACTGACCACCGACTGGCATGTCAACGCATAAGCCTAAACCTAAAGACATAAAATTTTAATTTTTGAGTTGACAAACTTACGACCTATAACTGATCTGCAATTAGCAAAAAACGTAATAAAATTCTGGGGCTTAAGGTTAGTTTTTCTTTTATTTCTCTTCAAGTATTATTTTTTAAGAAAATTAATTTCATGGCTCCTATGATACCTACACCGGTTTACCAGTCGTTTTTCTGTTTAACGGAGTGCACGAACTCAACACTTTTAGGTGTTAATATTTTATGTCATCTTCCATTCAGAAACCGCATAATTTGTGCCAATAGGTACCTACGTTAGCAACTAACACGCTTAGTATCTCCGAGCAACCAAAGTTACGGTATTTATTCACGCAAACTTTAGTTCTAGGAACTTTTAAAGTACTTTACTCCACTACTGCTCAGTTTGTGTAACAAAGGTAGTTCTCAAAGTTGAGTCTAACAAATGGCCGTCTAAGGAAATTAAATGGTGGAGAAACGGTGGAAGAATCCGCATCTCTTGTTATGTTAATATCCGACCTCGGTTCATGACAAATTGTTATGCATTTGGTAGTCCATGTAAACCGTGACGGATTTTCGCGCATAAAAGAACTTTATATCTACATTTAGAGGAAATGTGTCCCTTAAGTATCATTTACGTTACGCAATGCCTGTGAGAATAAAAAATAGTTGTGCGCTAAGTTAGAAGCTTGAAGGTATTTTGGCTAGCAAAATGTTTGGGTCATTAGTAAGTTTAGTTGGTTTTATAACGCCCGGGAGATTTTTGTTGTTTACAGATTTGTGTGAAACCAGATGTGTTAAATATTCACCTGTCTATAATGTAATGCTATAATTAACTAGTTACACTGTGAGCCAGCATGTACTTTGTAATAATAAATAAATAAATAAGGGCGCGTCCCACTAGGCCCACGGTTAGCGGCAGATTTTTTAAATGGAGTATTCATACCGCGTGTAGTGTACGCAGTTTGCGGCGTTTCGCTTGCCGACTCATTCACAGAGCGATACATTGAGTCAGCGACCGATACGCCGCTGACACCGCTCAGAGTTAGTCTGCGAATAGTCTGCCACTAACTGTAAACCTAGTAGGGATGCGCCCTAAAGCACTGTACCCTATAAAGTATTGACGTTGTAAAACGTCTATATAGAAATAGCATAAACGCAAATGCAATGCGTCATTTTTGTACAATCGAGTTAAGTTACATACATATTTAAATTATCTTTATGACATTACAAATTTAAGTAACTAAAAAACTCACAAAAACTGTCATAAAATTCCAACCTTACAATTAATCAAACATTTTATCCTTCCAAGACGTTTTCTTAAAAAGGCCTACGCATGCGACAACATACATTACCCTGCCTATATCAATAGCGTGAACCGACAAAAAGTTTCCTCACACACCTACCAAACGCAATTTATTCCCAGAGCGAATAAAAGTTTCACATTCACATACGAACAAGGCACTCAGTAGACTCTTTGATTCAAAAACACCACAAGAAGCGCTATCAATATTTCAACTCGTAATGGAAATTTCGGCTGATCAAAGTGGTTGGCAACCCTTAAAATGTTGCCAATTTGTTACTCCTGCTCGATTTGTTGTCAGTATGTAAAGTATTAGGGAACCGTGAAATATTGCGTTCAACTCAGCTTTTTGAATGCTAATTTGCGCTTTTGATCGACAGAGTCGTTTCTTTTGAAGTATTATAAGAACGATAAATATTTTATTTATTTTTTAATTAAATTATAATATGTAACAGAAATATTTATAATATTTTAAAAAAGTAGAGCAGTGTTTTTTTTTTTAAAGAGCAGGACGACTGGGGTAGTGCCTCTAACTTGCAGAGTACAGTCGCCACAGCATACCAGAAGGGTTGGTGTTGCTCCAATATAAATAACGAATAGCTATAGGTTATAGTTTAGGTGTTGCTTCTATGCCAGGCGATAACTTCGCTTTCTTGTCTTTTAGTGGAGGTTACCACTATAAAAAAACATCTTCTACGTTTGTATACGAATAGATGTGACTTAAAATACCTACAGTTTATTTTGATATTACATGTATGTTTTACTCTATGGAATTACTAAACAACGACAAGCATGTTTTAATATCGTGAGGGCATTTTCACATCTAACCTTAAATAAGTATGAAAAATTCACGTATTCAAATTTAGGCCTTATTTAGAAATACTTCAGCCCTATAAATCCCATTTCTAGCTTATGACGGCGCCTACAAAAGCTGTTCCAAACTCAATATTTCTAAACCTTTTACACTAGAAGATGAAACCTTCAAGTAACCTTCATGTTTCATATTTTGTTCACGTAATATGCATGGTATATATAGGTATATGGCTTCCAACATATCATATTAGGATAAGCGGATTAGTTCGGTGTCGAGTTGCGTTCGCTATGACTCGATTTCAGCTACCGACTTTATACCTCTTTTATTAGAACAAGGGTGTTAGGTAGATACTATACGAATATAAAGTGTTACAATTACATTATTGCAAAAAATATTTTAGGGTACAGCCTCCACGTTTTTTCTTAATTTTCTTTGCTCACGGACGATTTGATTCACGTAAATAGGTAGCAACTATTAAAAATCGTTGAAGTTCAGAAGTTGCCTGGAATTCTCGTGTCACTTTGATAGGATGACAACGAGATAAGAACTCAATAGAATTGAAACTAGTGAACTACTAATGGTGACATCTTACCAATTGAATTAAACGTCAAAAATTTAATTCTTAACGATTGACGTTTGTCTGATGAATACGCCTGAACAATCTGTTAATCGAATTCCAATAGGATCGTTTCTCGATAAACTGCGTCAATATGGTCTCGCTTCGATATCGTTGAAGTTTTGTTACGTGAATAGAGAGCAGCTACTGAAGTTTGTTACATTGATTTAAAAGTAAAATAAATAATAAAACACGTACCTTTATTCCCTCCTATGTTTACAATACAAAGCTAAAATTACCAGTTTACAACACTATCATACTTGAAAATTAACATGATAAATTTAAATCCGAAACATAATGGATATTTAATATTTAAGATTATAAATCAGTAAACTGATGAGCTGAGAAAATATAATTTCTTCACACATTTTAGTCGAGTAGGCATTGGTCAGTTAACAACAGATTATTTGAGATTTCAGAGCTGCTCTCACACTCATAGATTGTATTCTAATATGAATACAAAATCGTATCGTAATCGAATACAGGACGTTGTTGTTTTGGTCAGCAACGAGCAACATAGGAGTGATAATAAACATGATACTGGAGCTAAAAAAGTACCTTTTTTTTCATGACAAAATCTTGTAAAAAGTTAAGTGTAGTCATAATAGCCAACGGGTGTGCGAGGGGGTTGAGGAGGTGGGTAGACGGCGGCGGACATGAGTACAATGCACTTGTCTACTACAGTTGCCATACGTCGCGGTCAATTTAGTTTAAATTGAAAAGGTTATTTCTCAATGAATTTACAGTATTTATTGGAATGAAGGGCATTTCTGAAAAGAGGATTTTTTATACTACCATCCCTGTGTCGCTCGTTGTGGACCAAACAACAACCTGTATTGTAGTAAATCTAGCTACATGCTTATTTATTTATCTTTTGGGCCTTGTAGTAAAGTAACTATGTATTAATTTACATTTAGCAGAATTAGCGTAATTTGGGATATGTATGTTTATTTATGTAGATTTGATTCTGGTTACTATGTTAGCTACTCTACCTCATGTTATTCTCGTGACTTGTCTAATGTCGTCGTCCTATCTCTTTTGTGGTCTACCTCTCTTCCTCTTTCCATCTTTTGGGTACTATTGCGGGAAAAACATGGGGTAGAGTGGCCATAGAAAGGCCAGAATGGAGAAGATTGGAGGAGGCCTTTGTCACCTGGCAAACGGACACGCAAAAGTGGAACAAAGGAACAATTAACGAAAAATTAAAGATATATTGTCATGTCCGAAGGAAGGCTATATAATTATATACTACGTAAGCTAGCAGAACCCATTTGTTATAGATATCTGCATAACTATGTTCCGCTCAGGCATAGTTTTAATATTATATTTTTGATAAAAATATTCTATTCTACTCTATATTTACCAACTTTACCCACAACTTTTCTATTTACAATTTAAATCAACATCACTTCAACGTTCAAAACTTCATCATAATTTGATTACAAATTAAACTACCATCGCTCAATTTATTTACACATTTGTCAACACTAAGAATAGGTACCTAAGTTTTAATTTAAGTAACCAAGATAAACATTCCGTTCGTGAGTTAAACATATAAGTCAAACATACAGAGAAATCACGCACTCGGAGGTCATGATTTCATTATCTTCATTCGTATTCTTGTCATTTCTAACCCCACAATGCGTTAGTTTGGGTACTTTAAAAGGGACATTGGGATTATAGCTTCTGTCACCGAGGGTCACTTCTGAGGGACAAGAATAAGACGGTCCTGATTGAAGTGGCAATCGTCGACTGTATTATGGTTCTGCTGTCTAGAATTGTCACCAGTCTTTAAGGATTTTCCATTGCGTTATACTGGCTTTTATAAGTTTTTAAATTACCGTCATTAATTTAATTTGGTCATCATCATGTCAGCTGAAAGACGTCCACTGCTGGACAAAAGCCTCTTTCAAGGATCTCCACGATGGCCGGTCTTGCGCTACACCCATCCAGCGGTTTTCCGCGACCCTCACAAGATCATCGGCCCATCTTTTGGGGGGGCCTGCACACACTGCGTCTTCCACCACCACAATTTTCAATCCTAATTCAAAAGTATTTATAATACTTATTTTTATAATATGTCATTTGTTATTCATATAATGTTGTTAATTGAAAATAATGTTTAGGAATTTTCGCAATAAGATGTAAATCGTCTGATTAGAAGTTCAAAGTAAAGTCTGATTAGGTATCTTTCAAATCTAAGGGGATTAAGAACGAGAGATCTTAATTACTATAATATTAAGATCAAATAAAAAATATACATTAAAAAAAACCTTTCTGAGTTTCTTGCTAGTGGTTTTCCTTGGTAGAAAGGTTATCCTCCGTACCGGTGGGAACTTCAAAAGCTTTGACCCTTATAAGGGCCCTCTCAAGGCCTAAACTGAATAGATGGATTTGGCTTTGATGGTAATTCAACTACGGCATTCAAAAACATCTTGGCTTGTAATTAGAACCTACAGTAGAAGCCAATAGAATTTACACTTTTTAAATCATTTCCAATCCATTTGATTAGTCGTTGCTTGCTATTTATGGTACTCTATCTTTCAGTATAATAATAAGTTTTTATCAACTGTCTATTAATGCTGTGATACTAGAATTTTCGCCATTAAAATTTTCAAGGAATAATATTAAACTATTCTTTGAATTAATGATTATCATCAGTCTTTCTCAGGCCGTAGCTAGACATCCGCGTTCTAAAGCACAAAGTGCGCTTTTTACCGATTTCTTGCTACCCATAGTACCCGTGTTCAATCAGCCTAAACAAATAGTGGAAAAAATATAATAGAAATTCCCATTGTGTGTAACGTGTACGTTTCAGCTGTTACATATTTTATTGGCATTATTTGTATAAAGCAAGCGATGATAGCTCAGTGGTAGTGACGTCGAATGCCAAGACAAAGGTCGCGGGTTCCAATACTACAATGAGCTTGAGCTTTTGATGAAGGAAAACATCGTGAGGGTTTCCGTAGCACGGTGGGATGGTACTTTGTAGTATCCGCTTGGCTAGCTTCAACCACTTTCAAGTTGAAAATCTGTCGCCGAGCACCTTTCGGTGTGTTCCGACAGCTGCACTTGAGAGCCAGTTCCTTTCTAGGCTTTGCGTGCTTACCATCATCGGCCACATCGTCACTGAACACGGTGAGATTGTGGTCAAACACAGACCTATACAATGTAAAAAAAATTTTTGTGTAAAGAAATAATTAGAATAATATAAATTAATTGAAAACCGACTTTCTTGGAACTAGGCTATATGTAAAGCCTTATTATAAAGCTTCCATTAAGAAGCTGAAACACGACTAATGCATTACTTCAGTCAGACAGAAGCCTTAGAAATGCCGTGTTAATAGGTGTTTGTAATGTGTGCCGTGTAGTTCACTTAATCATGTTATAGTGTTTATATGTACCTGTAATAGTTGTGTAGTGATAGTTTAAAAACTTGATGCTTTCAATACAAGTTTTATTACCTCTTTGAGACTAGCTTGTAAACTAAGGCCGTCAGATATCTGGACTATATACAAGAGTGATTTTATTTATATAATATTAAATAGTATTTTAGCATGATTTCTATGGGGTATCAGTAATCCTACAAAATTTCAGGTGTCTGAGTAGGTACTACCATTACGAAGTTATGATAATTACAAGTTTAGTGAATATCTCTATTAAAAGCCCTAAATGGCACACAGAAACGTAGTGACATTGCAAGAAAGCTATTGCATAATCATCATTATCGCCAATGTAGGCAACTTTATTTTTATGATCTTTGCATCACATTTTTTTTAAATACACATTTATCTCATCCCAAAGTAAGCAGAACTTGTACTCTATGGAAACCGATAACTAATATTACTACTTAAACTAGGTACTAATTCTACTTATAATATACACTCAAGCTTAGGACAAACAGATTGTCCTAAGCTTGAGTGTATATTATAAGTAGATAACAGATATGTTCATGTACCCAAATATTTGTCCAGGATGGGAATCGAATCCATACCTGCGGCGTGATAGGTATTGTCAACCAACCTTACTTACCTACTGAACAAATGGGTGCGCGGACGCTGATGGCTCTCAACGTAGAGTAACTTTTATAGTAATATTGGACGAGATGTCAATTTGCTGATAATTACAGAATTGTTCATACAACTGCAATAACCAAGAACGAACGTGCTCTTTAAAGATCAGAGGGACTTTACATACGATCACTCACTTATCCCACAGAGGAAGTTAGTTAACTTCGCTGAACGTGGCTGAACGAATGATCTATGCGCTTGGAATACAGCTGCAGTGTTAGCTTTGAGTTATTGAAAAATATTGTTATGTTTATATAACTTATGTTGGAAAGTATAGTACATGAGATTTTTATGTAGGAATAAGGCAGTATTTTGTCTTATTCCTACATGAATTTGTACCTAGTTCGTCTTTTATATTAGAATGTAATATTTCAACTAAGTACCTAGTAAAAGTTGTGTAAGCTTGGATGGTTAGATTTTTGGATTATTGTGACACAATCACGCATAAACTGATGATAGGATTTGTATGCATCTTGGTGCATAGATAGATTATGGGTTAGATTACTTTTATATCCTGAGAAAATATAAAATCCCTCGACATCTCAAATGAAACCGCGAAGGGAAAACTAATATAATTTAAAAGTTATGACACCTGTAAAACATTATATTTATTTGAAATTTTACCTGGATACCATTTTTACTTTAAACCGTATTTTTGCCTACGTTAATATGTACTAATCAATTACACATTTTTCCGCGTTATAGGTAGCTGATATGTGTTTAATTACATAAAAACCAAAATCAAAACCAAAATAACATTTAGGAAATGGATTCTGATAACTGTTTTTAATGTAACAATTTTATTTCGAGTTTCTATTATTTTCCTGTAATCATTGTGCTATTCCATAAACTATTCTACCTATATAACTAATGTTAATACTTAAAACGTGTCAACCATTGAATTTTTTTATTATTTTACGGGGTTATTAATGATTCAGATTTTTTTAACTTCGGGAACAGCTCTAAAATCACGAAAAAAAGCAAAACTTTATATATTCATTTCGATCCAACAAGGGATGTATGAAAAGTTAGATTTTTTCATGTCTTTAGCATTTGGCGGAATAAAAAAATGTCCATATTTCAAATGTAGTTCAGTAGATTATCTACCCGACAGATTATTTCCAATAACACAACACTAGCTAATCAAACCTCAAAGTGTTAATTAATAATCGAACATCGTAACATAACAGAGGATTGGGCGTCATTCCTGGATTAAACAAAGACGTTTATAATCCAAACACCACACGATGTAAATCCCATCATTTCTACACAAAGCCTTCAACATGTCTTAACGTATTATGTTGGTATATAAAGTATACCTTAATTTACACGCCTCGCGTTATAATTTGGGTACACATAATATGTGACAATCTCAGAGAGACAACAAAGTTTGATCATAATAATAATGCAATGTGGTCCGTTAGGGATTTAATTAAGAGTATGTTTGAACGCGCTAAACTCAGTCTGATTTGAAAATTTATTTGTGAGTAAGATAACCCGTTTTTGAGGTATTTTTTGAGGTATTTATAACGTTAAACGCGAGTGAGCAAGGTACAGGGTATAAGTAAATAGCTTCCATCCCGCGGTTTCACCCGCGTTCCCGAAGTATCTTATGTTTTCTCGGGATAAAAAGTATCCTATGTGTTAATCCAGGTTATAAACTATCTGTGTTCCAAATTTCATCCAAATCCGTAATTTTTGCGTGAAAGAGTAACAAACATCCATCGATACTCACAAACTTTCGCATTTATAATATTAGTAGGATAAAGCGTATGAAAAAAAAACAAACTTTTTTTTTCTTACGCTTTATTTTTTTATTTACCATATAAAAAAATAATTGAAGAGCTTCATATTAACCTATCCTTACCTGCATAAGTCACGTAGCTATCTAGGGTAAAGTAAAGACTCCAAGGAACAAAGATTAGATCAGACTTTACTGAAAGGTATAAATCGCATAGAACAAGGGGTTCAACCTTTCTAGATAACAGACTGAAGTACTCTAATGAAAGGTATAGCAAGTACGTACCGTGTACGTACACACGGCCACTGATCAAGCTACACACTGCGGGACCTTATGCGGTTGTAATAGGCGCTATTTGCAACAAAAATGTGTAGCTTGATCTGTGGCCATGTGTACAAGACTTGGTACATTTTAGCAAATGTATGTTCCAAGGTCCGGAGGCATAATTTGTATTTAGATTAAACTTTATTCATTAGCACCGTAGAGAGGTCGGTCCTTTGGAAACATAAATATTTTAATTATGAATTATTTTATAGTATTTTAACATTTGCAGAAATAACATTATTATTAAACTAGGTATTTGTTAACATTAATTATGTGAAGGGTGATAATATGGCTGAGAAATGATTTAACATTTTTGACCAACAGATTATTTTTCGTAACATCTTTCACGTGGATACTTTGATAAATATACTTTACAGTTTGATATGAGCTACGAGCTTTGGTGTGGTGTCAAAGTGAAAAAAACATTATAACTTTTTGGTCCAATTCAAAATTTGCATGTAAGAAAAAAAACGGGCCTCACACTACCAATCCGCAGCGAGAGCTACGAGAGTACTTGCAAGTCTTGCAACTAAAAAATACAAAACAAAAAGTATTTTTTTTTTTTTTAACTCTAAATGAACAAATAGTATATTTTTCTTACTACCATCTTCACATTTTTTTTTAATTCGGTGCCAGCAAAGGCGTTTCTACCAAATCTGGTCAGTCAATATGTAGGTACCTATGTTATGTAGGCCATTTGACAAAACTCACCTATTTTTATTTATTACAGACGTCGACTACGCTTATCCTGCTACTCCACTTATCCCTCCATACGGTTGACGAAGGGCTCGCTATAAATCCAAGTAAGTAGAAAGTGCTTTTACTCTGTTAGCTTATTTACTTCAATCATCATATTTTTGTGGCCGTATTTTTCTTTGTAGATTTTTCTTTTGCTCTTGAGTGTGCTTAAATGCTCGTTTAGATATTAATAAAATAAACTAAGATTGAGTCCCTAACTAATTTCCATCTTTTCATCTCAATGAAATGTTGGTCGGAACTTACATATAGTATAGTCAAGATACAAGTCTATGTATTAGCACAGAATAATTAATAGTACAAGAAAGACTATTATAAGTATTACAGTAGGTATTATAAAATGAAGAAATAGTCTAAATCATAACAATGCAATAATTCATTTGAGTAATAAAAAACCATTGGGATAATATCAAGAAACAGATTTCTTATCTAAAATCATTCTTGTAATGAAACACAATTTTTTTTTCGTCACTAAATCTTATAACAATTTCCACAAATTGTTATTTGGTTGTAATTGTAATTTCGTTCATTCTTGAAGTCCCGCAAAATATTTTTCAAATAAAAATTTTATTTAACGGACGTTTATCTTCAATTTTCATACCAAAATAACGTCTTGAATATCTCATTTGACACCGCGAGAGATTACGGTGAACTGACGAAGTCGACGCCAAAATATTTTTGCATGAAATATTCAGTTGCGAAGCGCGGAATTGCTTGTAACCTCTTCGTTACTTATTTTTTGCGTCATTGTGTTTATATACCGTGTTTCATTAAGAGCTGTCATTGCTTCTGTTATGATGTGGAAAGGTCATTAAGCTGCATGAGGGCCTTTTGTATAGCAACCTTTTTTTTTCAGATTTTATAGCATCAAATGTTACGAGTATGCGCCCAGAGGACAATGAAAGCCACGTTTTGTGCTCGACAAACATTATTGCATATTTTATTTCTGCGAATCTTTTGTATTCTGTAACTAATGTCAACGTACAAACATTATGGTTAATTTGTGTGGCAGTTTGCTAGACTATAAAATTGGAATATGAATTAAGATAGATGCTATTTATTATCTTACAAGTAAAATTTAAATCTGAATGAGAGATAAAGGATATCATCAACCTATTCTCATAACGTTCGTCATTATTTCTTTTCAATATTCATAGACAAACATTGAGACTATAGTTCTTTAAATAAAAATAGCTGATACGGTTAATACGTTTTAGATCCGTGTAACAAGGTCGCTCAACAGAAGCATTAATATTTTGTACTAGCTGTTCCCCGCGGCTTCACTCACGTACCCCGGGTACGTGAGGGAAGCCGCGGGGGCAGCCGTGATAGAAAATATCCTATAACCTTCGGGGATAATGTAGCTTCCTTTTTGATACTTGGTCTCTAATAATTCTGGAAAATAATAAGTTACTAAGTTCGTATTCCAGTTTTAAGACGCCTTCAGATAGAATCTTAATCATTATAATTTGTCTTTGTAGGTTGTACATGCATTCGCTTTACGTCGACGTACGGCAAGGAGCGTGGCACGTTCAGTAGCCCCGACTACCCGCGTGCGTACCCGCCGCGCGTCGACTGCTTGCTCTACACTTTCCTCGCCGCGCCGCATCAGATCGTCGAGCTCGTCTTCACTGACTTCGACATCTATAAGGAACATCTTGAGTGAGTATTTTAAGTTATTATTAGAGAGTAAAATACATCAGTGATCGTCAAATGCAACTAAAATGTTTAAATAGTATTACTAATTATATTATCTCTATCTATAACATCTTTATCGTTACATAAATTAAAATCCTTATAATTATTGTAGTCATATAAAATTTGGAATAGGCAAAATGCATATTTCAAACCCTTAGGTAGAACAAATATAATTAGGAAATTCCAAATCTAGTTCTATCTTATTACATACTACGAAATAAGCTCTACTAAGATATTAACCTTACTTAATACTAAGAGGGCCGAAAGGTTTCCAAATAAGAACATAAGCCACAGGAGACCGAAATCCTTGGGCTAAGCGAACCATGTTGGGATTTCCTTAACATGTACCGGAGCTATGATCAACGACACAATACGACGGTTATATCAAGCGAACAAAATAGTTCTTGGTTCTTAATAAAAGAAAGTAAACAATTTTACGCTTTGTATAAACTGTTTTTTATTTGAGAGTCGTAAATACGGATGGCTCTAGGAAAAATACAAAAGTATGATGGACGAATTTGCTTTGACAAGAGAATTTTGTGTTACTTGATACATTCCTTGAATTTAAATAGCACTACTCGGTATTGTTATGAAAAGCAAAAGCACTGTATATACTTACAATGTTTGTTAAAAGTAGCAACCAATATAAAATTTATTGAAGTGAACTCCTGAAGAAAAAGTAAAACAATTGGCAACTAAAAAGAAAAAAATCTTACTCTACGTGACAACATTAAATTTCTCGTGTACCTAATATCGTTGGGTCACAGGTGAGACACCCATCGCATAACTACATTATGAAAAAAAATTGAATTTCAAGAACTGCTATTATAACAATTTTTATCACTAAGCTCCTTCGTGTCGTTTCTTCACATCTCGGTATAAATCCTGGAAACATTTATATTCTTAACCCTCATTCTAATTGGATCTTATTACATCGCAATAAGACGCTTCTCTTGCATAGGATTAATCTCGTCATCTTGTGATCTTGCAAATGAAACGAGATCGACATAGAATATTATTGACCTTTAACTCGAGAATTACCGGCGAAATAGCCCTTTTAAGATGTAAGAAAAGCGCCATTTACATTTTCGTCACATTTGTAGCTATAAAGTTGCCGATGTAAACGTTTAAAGACGGCCATTGTGAAAGCAATAATGCTCATTTAACTGTACGAATCCCTGAATACGCTGTTTTCAAATTATACGGGAGACTATGTTTATTATTCGAAAATAGTGTTTCACGTTTGCATAAAATGGTAAACGAATGCTTGATACAAATCTGAATTGATGTTTTAGTAGCGTTGTATCTGTAATAAGTTGTTAGTCTTTGTTAAATAATGGTTTTCATATTCTTTAGCGATAAATTTTATAAAATTTCTTCAACTAGCTTTAATTTTTGCCTTATTTTTGTAGTGAAAATGTTATCTAATTTAAAAAAAGTCAGGATTGCTTACAATTTAATGTCTTGAGATTCTTGATTTGAAATATTCTCTACTTGTTACATAATAGAAAATACTACAGTATCGTATAACTAGATTCGGACCATTACTTGACATATTTGTGTAATAACTTGCACTAATACACAAACATTTATCTGAAGCACAAAAAATCCGACCAACTGAAATTGCTCCGTTCACTTTGGTTCCTGAACCAATTACAATGAAATTAATGTTCCCTATATACCAAACTCATCTGTGGTCATACTACTACCGTTATCGTTCTCTCTAGATTCTCACTTAAATATAATAGATGGAAGCATACTATTCAGATTCAAATGATAAATATTTTCGTTTTTGTTTTAGTAGAATATAGTCAAAAAGTGTAATGAATTTAAAGATGAAACAGTTACGACACTCATCATCTCATCTCCATGCTCTGTTCACAATCATTTGAGGTCTCTTCTTCCATACAGCCATTCTATCTGTCATGTCGGCATTTACTCCTTTCTTACTAAAATCATATTTCACACAATCCATTAATCTGCTCATCTACTCTCCGTATATCCATCCAATTTAATATTCAATTCGATTTTAGTCACGGGTTTTCATGAATTTTCATAACATAATCCATACTACGACAAAGTTATTAATTCAATCAAAAATCAATCGCTAAACTAACCTAAAAATCTACTCTTATATCTTAGATACAATCACATCTTCAGGCACAATAATCAAAGTCAAAATCAAAATATTTATTTGCAGTACAGGTACTAGAATAATAGGTCTTAGGACCTATTATTGTGCCTGAACAAGTCTTACGTACATATGTAATCATTTCGAATCTTGGTACTTTATGATTCAATCAAGAGGTTTCAAAATGAGTTTCCATGGTTACCTGTGTACTTACAAACTATCTTTTGTTTGCTCGTCGTTTGTCTCTGTCCCGGTACTACTATTGTGGGTCATAAATATAACATGTTCACGTGGAAGTAAGTGGAAATTGTTCAGTGTGTTGGCGACAGGATGATATTTTTTTTGTTGACAATAGTATATTTAACAGATTTCACGGAGCTTTTATGTTTCTTTTTCGGTTATTTGTTATATTTTTATCATGTGTTTTTGGCCTTTGAATATGTTGAACTGTTTTTCTTGAATTATACGTTAAAGTTCACCGGTAATCTGAAAAGCTAGAAAATATAAGGATGATAAATTGCTCTCTTTGGATAAGGCTTCCCTACATCTTTTGGCATGTAGTAAAGGTTAAATACCTATACATTAAAAAAAAAAATCTTTTATGCCAGTAGTCTAACAAGTAACAAGCAGGCGATCAATCTGATGAAAACTGGTGGACATTCATTAGAAAAAGGTAGTACTATTTAAACACCACGTACGCACTTCATTAAACCAGGACAAAAGTATGATCATACGCACATGCAGCGATCAGTGACGTCTTTGGTTGGAGTATTGTACCATTACTATGTACGTGCGGGCGACAGCGGTAAGCGACGATACATTCATAGTAATAATTAACATTACTATGGGAATTTCTAAAGTGTTATCGAATGTTACGTCTTTCTCATAATTAAGTGTCATGAGGTAGCCAGGAAGATAAATAAATGCAGCCTTTTCCATGAATAACTGTCATTTAATCAGTCTTGTCAGTTAATTTTAATAATGAGGAGGTGCCTATATTGCAGCCTGTACATAAAAGACGAGCCACCCCACGCTCGCACCTCCAATCTCTCATTGGTCCACCGCTGCATCACGTCATCGCAAACCAATTATGACCACTCGTGAGCCAATCGCAACACCTATTCCTCATCATCGACCTTTACAATGCCAAGAAGTCTATTAGGCTACTAGCTCTCAAGTGTAGCTTTCAAAATACACCAGTAAGTTGCTTGGTGAGTTTTTAACATAAATAGTGGTAGCCATGATAGCTAGATATTGAAATGTGTATACCAGATCGAATCAGTATATCAAACAGCATTTTGGTGACATGTGGTGTCGTCGGGTCGCGTCGCGCGTCGCTGCGACTAATCGTGTGGAACTAATAAACGATACGTGATATAATAGAGGGTGTGCGAGACGCTTTTTTGAAGCTATTGTACGTGTTTAGCCTATTCACGTATGAAATATTATGTAATACCTGTGTATTTATGCGAAAACCCTTTCGAAGGATATTATTTATAGTATTGAGTTAAAAAAAAGGATTTTATTTGTAAGATAAAAATATCTATATAGTTTTATTAGATTCAGGTATGATGATTAGGTAGGTACCTACTTTACATTAAGTTAAAAAGTGGTTGTTACTATAACAGTTTTTTTTTTTACATGTACTTTTTACAAGTTGATACACAATACCAAAAATAATAATAATAATAAATACGTTTATTTTTCCATTCACAAATTTAAAAAAACACATCAAGGCTAATAAATTAAAAGAGTTTTTTTTTGTTATTAAAAAAAACAAAATAATTTGACAAAAAAAGCTTGCTGCAATTTATAAATATAGAGCTCAATGCCGTACCTACTCAAATCTAATAACATGACTAAATTAAACCCAAAAACAAGACTACAATATGAATGGAGGCCTCTATACCTATATATTCCAAAGTTAACACCATAACATCAACGTGGCACAGCTTTTATCTAGTCTGTAAAGAAAATAAAAGGCAACTCGCAACGGCCAGGGGTAGCCAACAAAGGGCTGGTCAACATCCTTATTCAGTACATTACAGTTGTTTGGTTTGGTTTCGGTGTACCGAACGTAAATTTGATATTTTATGTATATTTTTTTGTTATTACGTCGCCAGCAGAAATAGGAGCGAGTTCCAGTTTATGCTGTAACAAAAAAATAAGCGAACCGTGAAATAAGCTAGAGAGTTTGAGAAATTTTTGACGTCGTAGCAAGATTACGAGTAATCAATAAATTACGCGACGAAATATGTAACTTTATATTTTATCTACCTCATATTTTTTTAATTAAAACTGGGTGGATAACACGACGGCGACGGTGAGTTTTATCTGAAACATAATTTAATAGAGATTCCGACCGTATAATATTAAATTAATTTCATGAGTAGTAAAAGCTTCATAATTTGAATAGTACCTACCTACAGTGGAAGTTATCCATCATCCACACACCACCCATCAACATTAATTATTATCACACTGAAAATACACCTGTGGCCCGGACATCACCGATTTGTTAATTTAAGGAGTTTACACGTATTTTGGGACTATAGGTACTAAAATTATTATTATTAATACATACAATTTCCTTCCACGACTATTTTACATTGATAGTCCCCTAAATATTTCAGCAGAAATAAAGCTAAAAGAAGGAATGTAATTATTTGATACTATGTAATTCTCATGTGGCAGTTCTAACGGAATACCAAAACACGGAATAGGTTTCCAATGTGTCGTTTCGAGAAATTATAGCTGAACAAGAGGCGGGACACTGTGGCATGCATTGTGTTCACGAAATTTTACTATTTTTATTGTTTCCCCAGTACTAGTCGTGAATGTATGTTTCAGATTATTTAAAATAAAGTTCTTTTATCTCTTCACTTAATTTTCTACAGTATTCAGGATTAAACTGTCCGTGTACTTTAGTCTTAGTAATAAAAGGTTTAGCTTTTGGTAAATAGCTACTATTAATTTTCAAATGAGTTTGCGTTGTTTCTAAGTAGATTTGAATCCTTTTTAGACGTTGATTAATTATTTTTTTGTTTGATTATTTAATTGGGTAGGATCATGGGATTTTGCTTCTACGTTATTGATTGGGTTTGTTTATGGAACATTGTAAGGGATTTTAGTTCTGGGCTCATGGTTAAGTAAATTAAAAATAGCCCTGTATTTTAAGGAATCGTTTTAAGTTATAACTATTGATTAATAACTTTTATCTTTTTGTAAATTAGAGATTTGAACATAAGAGGAGTTTTATTTTGGTCTAGTTAGTCATGATACCAGTACAGAATACAAAAGAATACGCAACACTCTCAATGATTTCCTTGATAAGTTTTTGTATGATCCTTTAAGACTCTAACGACTTTGAGTAAAGATCTGATAATTACTTATACTAGGGGAGAAGTTTTTATCTCTCCTAAACCTTCCAAAGATGGCGATCATTCCGTGAAAGAAATCAATAATATCGGAGGCTTTATTAGAAAAGTTAAGGAATAGTTCTCCCTGCAAGGATTCGCTTTTGTTTCGGCACAAAAACTTCGCCAGATTATATTGGATGACCATTTAGATTCTTACGCTACTTTGTTTTTTGACCCTACCTTTATTTCATTAATAGCTATCTTAGTGGTATGTTTTTTATTTAATTATTTACTTAGATTAACTAAGTAATTTAAGTGTTCCTTTGAAATTGAAAATGATTTTGTATGAAATTTTCGGAGCAGCTTATCAAAGGTTTATCTAGCGTTTGATTGACCCTTAGTTAAGCCCAACAGTTAAAACAATAGGGTCACGTATTGTATCTAATTACATTTCAGATTATCTGAACTTTTCAGGAACCCGTTTTATTTGTAATTGAGATATATCTATACTAATATTATAAAGAGGAAAGATTTGTTTGTTTGTTTGTTTGTAATGAATAGGCTCCGAAACTACTGGACCGATTTCAAAAATTCTTTCACCTTTGGAAAGCTACATTATCCCCGAGTAACATAGGCTATATTATATTTAAAAAAAAATTAGGGATCCTTACTAAAACTCCAATAATGTAACATAAGGTGTAAAAAAATGACCTGAAAAATTCCTTAAGAGGTAGATAGGAGTAGGTAGGGATAGGTTTGTAGGTCCCAGTTTTATTTTTGTTCTCAGGGCAGGACAACGTCTGCCGGGTCAGCTAGTATATATACAGGGTGGAATTTTGTAATGCCACCTGGAGGGGAAGTACTCTTAATACTTTAGATAGAAAATTTTACTCAAAGGAAACATTCCTTTATTTTTGAAAAGAAAAAAAACGGCATTAAAGATTTTTAAAAATTCGCTTGCCGCACACGGTAATCGAACCGACTAAAATCTGTAAAAGTTGCACCGTGTACTTTTATTGCATTGATTGTTAGGGTCAATAAGGATGAAATCTCTTTAACAAACTTCATAAATTGAATTACATGAAAACAATGAAAATCTATTTTCAAATGTAACATTCCATATTTAAACTACGTCATACACGCAGTTATGTCACATCTAAGAAAGGAGTCTGCATTACAAACACGTGCAAATTGCAATCGTCTTATCTAAATAGTAATTCGTCATTTCGATGGATAAATGACGTCAATGATAATAATTAATGAATAACATAAGTACACAGATAGATCTTTGAGTAAAAGTGCTTTAACTTGACCGATTGAATTAATAATTTAAGATTTCATTGACCCTAACAATCAATGCAATAGAAGTACACGGTGCAACTTTTACAGATTTTAGTCGGTTCGATTACCGTGTGCGGCAAGCGAATTTTTAAAAATCTTTAATGCCGTTTTTTTTCTTTTCAAAAATAAAGGAATGTTTCCTTTGAGCAAAATTTTCTATCTAAAGTATTAAGAGTACTTCCCCTCCAGGTGGCATTACAAAATTCCACCCTGTATATAGAGATATATTTAGCAAGGATTGTATCTTTACGTTTGTACCTTTGGGCTTTCCAGTATTTTCTTGGTGTGTGTCACTGATAATTATGGTAGTAGTAGTTTTTTTTTTGATATTTTGCTTTTGTTGATCTTGTTTCACTAAATTATCACATATATATAATTGAGAGTATTAAGTATTTTGTAGATATACCAAGTACGGGCACATGTTTTTGGAGTGTAACCTAGCTCAGCTCTTTAGTACTAATTGTTGTTAATATGTTTGGGTATATTCTGTTGTGTGCCTTAATCAATAAATAAATAAAAGTTGGTAAACGCAGAACTATACTACAGACTAGGAAGGCTCTCAAGTTCAGTTGAGCATTCGACGTCGGAACACACCAGTAGGTGGTTCGCGGCTACCACCGTATGGTTTCCTTCTTCACGATGTTTTCCTTCACCAAAAGCTCAAGTTCGTTATAAAAGTTCAAACTCGAAAACTCCGTCAACGTCACTACCACTGAGCTGTCATCGCAAACAACCTTTACCCAAATAACCTTTGAACAAAATAAACGAATAATTAATTAATCAAATCAGTCTTGTAATTAACGTAAATAGACGCTTAAATTAATATAGTATGGGAAATTAATGAACTCAAATCTCGAAAAGCACTTTAATGAGTAAGATATATTTTCCAATATATCTTGGATTTTTTGTTGTAAGAGATCAAATACATGTATTGGTAAGTTTCATTTAGATGTACCTTACATTTCAATAGTTAATAAATAAAAAGCAAAACAAACAACTTCACATTGCCATCACGCTGCATACATTACATGTAAGCTCACGTCAGTCACCGGTGTTGCCAAGTGATAATACTGACATCACGTAAAATATAATATTTTTTTGTGCTGTCAGTTTTTCTTATCATTAAAATCTATTCTAAAAATGCTTGTAGCGTTTTTTTATAAATTAAAAACGACTATTATTTTCTTAAATGATCTTCTCAAACAAAATTACATACTTATTATTGAAGAAAAGCAATTTGTATGGCAATAAACAAACGAGACAATAATTCTGTCAATAAAGTCCTAGAGCAATATTAACACAATGCTACTATGATATATGGTATAGTGTCAGATTGTGCCAGGAAATGGACGCAGATCGCCAGCGCTTCGCCACAATGTTGGCACTGGTTGAGCAGCAGATATGTAAAAATGGCAATTCGGTTAAAGAGTCATATGTATACTATACTATGGTGTCTTAACTTTAAGTGTAATTTGTCTTCATTTTTATTCAGACATTCAGTTTTATTGTAAAGGAAATTTTGAGTAATTTTTGTAAGTTTTGGCATACTGATACATTGTAGTAATGAATTTATTACGATTAATTGAGATTTTTACTTACATTATGCATATTTTATTAGTTATTTTTAAATGCACAATGTAGGTATTACATAAATAAAATAAAAATAATAAGTACACAGTAGTAAGCCATAATACACACACGAGGCAGTCATATAGGTAGTACGATTTATCATCATCATCATCATCATATCAGCCGAAAGACGTCCACTGCTGGACAAAAGCCTCCCCCAAGGATCTCCACGATGGCCGGTCTTGCGCTACCCGCATCCAGCGGTTTCCCGCGACCCTCACAAGATCGTCGGTCCACCTTGTGGGGGGCCTGCCCACGCTGCGTCTTCCGGTTCGTGGTCGCCACTCGAGAACCCTTCTGCCCCAGCGGCCGTCGGTTCTACGAGCGATGTGCCCCGCCCACTGCCACTTCAGTTTGGCAATTCTTCGGGCTATGTCGGTTATTTTGGTTCGCCTGCGGATCTCATCATTTCTGATTCGATCTCGCAGGGAAACTCCGAGCATAGCCCTCTCCATCGCTCTTTGGGTGACCTTGAGCCTTCTTATGAGGCCCATCGTAAGCGACCACGTCTCTGCTCCGTAAGTCATCACTGGCAACACACACTGGTCGAAGACTTTCGACTTAAGACACTGCGGTATTTGGGACGAGAAGATATTACGTAGCTTCCCGAACGCTGCCCAGCCGAGTTGGATTCGACGATTGACCTCTTTCTCGAAGTTGGATCTACCTAGTTGGATGGTCTGTCCTAGGTAAATGTAGTCATCTACAACTTCGAGTGCAGAGCCTCCAACATTTACTTGAGTGGGCGCAACATGGACGTTCGACATGATTTTCGTCTTATCCATGTTCATTTTTAAACCCACTTGTTGAGAGACTCTACCGAGGTCATCGAGCATTGTACCGAGGTCTTCTAAGGTTTCAGCCATGACTATTATATCATCGGCAAATCGAAGGTGCGTGATGTACTCGCCATTGATATTGATGCCAAATCCGTTCCAGTCCAGAAGCTTGAAGACATCTTCCAATGCAGCGGTGAACAGTTTCGGAGATATCACGTCTCCCTGTCTCACGCCTCGCTGCAGTTGGATAGGTTTCGAGTTCTGGTCCTGGAGTCGGACCGACATGGTGGCGTTCTCGTACAAGCACTTTAACACCTCGATATACCGATAGTCGATTTGGCACCTTTGAAGAGACCTCAGCACGGCCCAGGTTTCTATCGAATCGAAGGCTTTCTCATAGTCCACAAACGCTAAGCATAATGGCTGGTTATACTCCTCGGTCTTCTGTATAACTTGCCGCAGCGTGTGTATGTGGTCTATGGTACTAAAGCCTTTTCGGAACCCGGCTTGTTCGGGAGGCTGGAAGTCGTCAAACCTGCGTGCGAGACGGTTCGTGATGACTCTCGAGAACAACTTGTAAACATGGCTCAGCAGTGTGATGGGTCTGTAATTCTTCAATAGGGTTTTATCTCCCTTTTTGAAGAAGAGCACCACCACACCTCTGTGCCATGCCTGCGGCGTCTGGCCTTTAAGTATGACGGAATTAAATAACTTCTGAAGGGCCCTAAGGATCGGTGAGCCACCCGCCTTCAGAAGTTCAGCCGTAACTCCATCGTCACCAGGCGCCTTGTTGTTCTTGAGCTGTTTGAGAGCCATTCTAATCTCGATACGATACGATCTCGGTACGATTTATAGAACGATAGAATCACTACTATTTTTTTTATATATAACTGGTAGTGATATCAGGCATGTACATCAATTACAGATTTCTAAGGATCAGATTTTAAAAGCCCTAAAGCAATTGGACATAAGGAAGGGACCTGGTAGCGATAAAATACCACCGATTTTTATTCTTAAATGTGCTAAAGCTCTAGTTGATCCCTTGTTTATTTTATTCAATCGATCACTTAACGAAGGCTACTTCCCAAAGGTATGGAAAGAAGCCCATATAGTTCCAATATTTAAAAAAGGCTCACGTATCAAAGCTGAGAATTACAGACCGATCTCCATACTTAACATCTTTGCAAAAATCTTTGAAAGGTTCATTTATGACTGTATTTATCCTAGCATACATTATGGTGTACCCGAAAGTCAACACGGATTTTTAAAGGGAAGATCTACCATCACTAACCTTACTGAGTTTGTTACAAAAATTCTTCGTGGTATGGACGGTGGTGGCCAGGTTGACGTGATCTACACTGACTTTGAGAAGGCCTTTGATCGTGTGGATCACGTAATCTTGCTCCAAAAATTAGAAACTCTTGGTATTCACGGAGACCTTTTGCGATGGATTGATTCGTATCTAAAGAATAGATGTCAGGCTGTGGTCATCGGTGGACACCGATCTGACTTTATCTAGGTCACTTCTGGGGTACCCCAGGGGTCACATCTAGGACCCCTACTCTATAACGCTTACCTTTATGACATTTTCACGTGCTTCAGTCGTTCCTCATTCATCTTATATGCAGACGATACGAAAATTTTTCACAAAATTAAAAGTATATACGATTGCCATGATTTACAAAATGACCTAACAAGATTATCATCTTACTACCAACTTAACCGAATATCTGTGAATACAAAAAAATGTCAGTCTATGATATTCTCACGTAAACCAAAGCCCATTGAGTTTGCATACAATGTGAACGGTGTTGCGATAGAAAGAGTGGACGTTGTCAGAGACTTGGGTATTCTATTAGACAAAAAACTAACATTCGGAAACCATATTGACTTCATTGCTAATAAGGCATACAAAAATTTAGGTTTCGTGCTACGGACATGTCAGCCTTTTAACAATTTAGCATGTATAAATCTTCTTTACCACGCTTACGTTCGTAGCACCTTAGAATACGGCAGCAATATTTGGTGTCCTCAATACCAAGTATATATTGACAAAATAGAAAGACTGCAAAAAAAATATTTAAAAGTTCTAGACTTTAAATTTAATCAACGTCATGGAACTTACAAGGATAGATGCATCCACCACGAGATACTGACACTAAAAGACCGCAGAATAATGATGGACCAAATGATACTATATAACATCATTCACAGTCTCTTTGACAATCCTAACCTACTCGTAGAAGTAAAATTTGCAACACCATCTTCTCGTACTAGACACACAAAATTATTTTCTTCTGCTTCCTACAATACTAATTATGCGCGTAATTCACCAATCAATCGCATCTGCTCCACTCACAACCAACTCTTCTCTGACATAGATATTTTCACAAAGAGGAAAAATGCTTTCAAAAGACAAATTTTTAATAGACTTTTTGATAATTTTAGCCATACATAAATTACTTACACATACTCCTCACTCTACAACTCACATATATCCACCCCACCACACACACCCCTCTCAGACACACATACCCTCATACCCAAACATACTACTTCTCACCCGCACACACTTTCGCCCTTCACGCTTACCGTACACACCACCATACAAGCAACAACTAGCATTGTTATTCTTAGTGCACCAGAGAACCATAACAACATGTAATTCCTATTAACATTGTGCTAATGATGTATTTCTACAGTTATGTCACATAATAATATGCTATGTAAATAATTAGAATCGGTTCTGCTGGTGATCCTGTGTTTCTAAACTCTAGAATGAATTATGTAGTTAAAAACATATATATAGTGATGTACTGTATATGTAATACGAATCTGTAGCATTGTTTATTGGAGTGCAATCCACCCACTCCTATTACTCCTAAGTTACTCTAGGAAAACCTATAATTGGCTTATGTTAAGTTTACTTTAAGCTTGTTATCATTATTAATAATTATGCTGTTGGTTTTCTAAATAAATAAAATAAAATAAAAAAAATAAAAAATAACGTTTTGAAAAAAGTCATAGAACAAAAATTATCTTGATGTACCTGGTTATGTGATAGTTACCAGAAACCCTGTATAGGTGTACCTCTTTCTAAAAAACTCCTTATAAGTACCTACAAAAATTTTATATGTAAGGGAGTTTCGACTTCTAGTCCTTTCAAAAATTTGTCTACTGCAGTGCTATGGTTTCCTCACATGTAATGTGTCCCTTCTCCGAAAGCTCAAACTCATTGAAAGATTTATACCTACGAATACACTTCACTTAAATATGCCATTTACCCCAGTTTCGTACCTAGTAAATAATACAAGCTAGAATGTAGATATGTAGTAGTTTGTCTTTGATAGTTAAGCAGGTATCTATATTATAGTTTAAGTACACCTGAGCATAATAATTAATCCTGAACAATACTCTTGTGCGCTACACGTTTGACCAGTCATAAAAGTGTGAACAGGCTTTATGAAGTATCTCGCTCTTGGAAATAGCGAAGCACTCGTTAATTAAAGCCGACGACATCGCTGCGCGTTGTGCCCTCGACGCAACGTATCAACGCAACTCGTTAATTTGATATACACATTGCTAGATTGTTTTGCTTGCCGATAGAAAAATATTTCTATTATTTTTATTTCACTTGCTCAAAAAACATGCTTACTTCCTATTGACAAAAGTAAATTTTGCTCGCGCAATGATAAAGAGTTTGAAATTAGAACGTAGCAAATTGGCTTATCATTTGCTAGTGAAACGTATAAAAATATTTTTTATAAAAGTAAAATCCAAATTATGTTTGAATTTAATTTCCCTATAAATAAAATTTCTGAGTTATCTGGTAACTCAAACCTTAATTTGATAACAATGGTACTTGATTTTCATAAATGCAAATGTTATTCTGTAACATAAAGGGTTAAGGTAGCTCATACTTAAAATTTCACTCTGTATGCTGCTATTTTTTTTAGAAAGAAAAAAATACAAAATCACCCTACGTTATAATTTTACACAAGAAAGTGTCAGCGAATTTTTCACTCTCTTACATTGTTACCTAAAATGCTCTGCAAACTTATATTCAGTAAATCACAATGTCGCACATAAGCCAACAATCACCATCCCGCCGGATTACGACGTAGTCACTTCACCCTGGGGTACCTTTAACAAAATACCTACCACGCTAGTAATCATTTGTACCGAGTATCTTTATCACACTTTTATGTTATCACTGCTTAACAAGAACACTTAAGTTACACAACATTTAGGTATATAAAAGTGATAATACTGAGAAAAATAATACTCTACATTACATTAATTTCAAACGAGACATTATTTATAAAATTATATTGTCATGATAAATATTATGCTCTTAGTAAATACATAAAAAAAAACAATTCAGAGCCTTTAATTTCAATGCATAAAACATGTTATCTTATTTATCTAACAATACATTTAAAATAATACTAAGTAAAAATATATTAACAATTATTTAAAACAAATATACAAAATACAATCTATGATCCATGTTATCTTAATTGAAATTTATCAATATCGCCTGTATTCAATATGAAAAATGACTATAAATATTCAACTCCCTAAATCAATTTAACCCAACTTTTCAATTCAAACCGATGCCAATGTAGCAAAATAAAACACGAAACACCACCGCAATAATAAATTCAGAAATTTTTCACTTACCACAAAAAAATACAAATCCTTCAGCCCTAAAAATATGGGTAAAACGAGACAGATGCAAACAACCCGCGAAGCATTCAAATTGAATACTAAATTGGTCATGTCAAAAAGAAACTCATTTTATGTTGGTCATGTTTTGAGATTAAACTGTGCTCGTTCACATTTTGTTTTACAAAACTTTTATGTTGTATACCGGTCACGTGTGTTGCTTTCTAATTAACTTTAACTTGGCCGGCGTTGTGTTTTGGACTTGCACTCATGGTTACATAATTTGCTATAAAGTACGTTTTACCCACTTCTTTTTACGAAAAAAAATTGCTGAATAGTGTAGCTCAGCCAAGTGTATATTACATACATATATTGTGAATTATTTTTGTAATATACAAGTACTTAGTTTATAGTTAGAAAACGCTTGATAAACCGCCGCTGGAGATAGGCCGCCGATAGGACGCAGCGTGATGGGTGATCTTGTAAGGGTCGCGGAAACCGGTAGGTCGCGGAAGCCATCGTGGAGATCCTTGTGGTCTTTGTCCAACAGTGGACGACTTTCGGCTGATATGATGATGGTGTTGATGATGATGATAAACATTTTTTTATTATTTTACTAATTTTGAATTATGTGTCTCATATAATCCACGTTTAAACAAAATATAACATATACTTTATTATTCATAATTTTATTGCTAAAGGATAAACAGAGTCAGCTGCAATTTATCAAGAGCTGCAGAAAAGCTTTTTAATTGCCTTTTATTCACACCGACAAGCATGGGCCGTGACTCTTTCATAGAAATGTGCTGCTGTCCTCATTATTTCTACAAGCTGACTTATTGATTTTTCAGAAATATTATAAAACACTTTTAACAAAAAATAGAACCGCCTTCAAAAGCACTAAAAAGTAATCATTATGTAGGAACTCTAATCTGTCATTTTTGAAGTCAGCCTTTGCTATCTAAACCAACCATAGGGTTCATAAAGTACAACTAAACCTTGAATAATCTAGGATGCTATAAAGTAAAGTTACGCCTACAAATTGACTCGCAACATTGAAGCTGTAAGCAACTTTGAAACATAATTTCGAAACTGCAATAAATTTAACCATAGGATATTAGGAACTAGACAGTCTTACTGAAGTTTCTTGTCTACAATTTGAACTGGCTACGGAGGTCAAAGTTTTAAACATTCACTCAAATACTCAGAGCGAGAATTAATGGAATAACAGAACTTATGTCCATATAATTTGAACTTACCAAAAATTTCCGTATTGTTAATAGTTCAAGAGAACTACTTCTCTCAGTAATAATAGCCTCTCTAGAATAATTCATTCGAACAAGAACCAAACTAAAACCAACATTATTAGGAAACACCCAAAAACCATTTTGAAAGTTAGAATTAAATTTAAATGTCCAATTGAAAATTCAACACCAATTCAGTTAAACATCGAAAACAGAATTCATTAAAACTATTGTTATAAATTATTTCAAACTTCCGTCACTGAATCCTTACGACATTAATTACCGAAAAGCTAAATTATATCCTTTTGTTTACGGATAGTAATTCTACTAATGTATAATAATTTATCTACTAGTTTTCCACTCGACCTCCGGTGTAACCTTTGGCTTTTAATTAATTTACCCCTCTTTATCATTGTAACACACAACACACTACCTCTTATATTTGTCTCCTAAATAATTCCTGTCGTTCACAAGCTCTTTGAGCAAACGACTTTTTAGGATAGTAATTGTTACAAATTTGCCTTTAATTTTGACAGAATGTTGTTCCATTACGTCTAGTTTTAATCTTGAGTGGACTTTATTTTACTAAATAGGATTACCTAAGTTTAATTTAGCAAATGTAAATTGACCTTTACAGGGACAAGTATATACATGTTGTATCAATTTTATTTTTATTGTGTTTCATACAGTTGCAGCCGTGGTGACTACCTCAAGGTTTACTCCGAAGGAGGCATTCATGGACCTGGTCCACCTGGAGTCAACGAATACTCAGCCTGGTCCCGGGTTCTTTGTGGAAGTAGGGTCGATGCTCCTCCAGCACTATACTCTCATGGACCACTTCTGGTACTTGAATTACATACCGGAGCTAAGGCTACAAATGCCACGGGATTTATTGGAAGCTACAGATTTATTGATAGAAGTAAGTTGATACTTTTTAGGTAAGGTATTTTTTCGCTCTCCGCGAATGTCTCCGTCCCTTACTAAACTGCCGGAGACAAGCGATACAGGAGAGGCGCAATTTTAGTAAAAAATACGGTTTTATGTAAATAAAAAAAAACTAAGCTTTTTTTAAAAAAAATAAAAAAAGGTGGATAAAAAATGGATTTCGGAATATATGTTAATATTTTCAAGTTTTTTGGATGGCCCAAATAAGAGAAAAATGCATTCTTAGTTTTAAAAAGGGGCATATTCACGATGTTTTTCTGATGTTACTAATGAAAAATCCCAATTTTTAAAAAACTATTCCCCGTCATATATTTTCTAGTTTAACATATATTTTTTCCAAATCTCTTGGAACAAAGAATACAGAGTAAAACGCATTTTAGAATTAAATTGATACTATTAAAATTTCCAGTTCCAAGAGTTTGATAGGCTTCAAAATACAAATGATTCAAGAATTAGAAGGCAATTATTATTTATTATTCATTAGTAACTTCGCTTTCGTTAATTAATATTAATTCTCATCTACTCTCATTTATCTATTGTATTACGTCCAACTCTGATTTAATCAATGTAAATCTCATCGATTCTAAACAATTTACTTAAATTTATAGACTTAAGATAATTCAGATTCTGAAAGCTCAAATTGTATTTATATTATCCTTAATTACTTTGTTTCATATTCAATTACAAAGTAACAATATTTTTATTATTAGATATAGATCTTCAAGAAATATTGCATTTTAACAAAAAAAAAAATTAAGTGACGATATTAGTAGATAAGTTACATAAATAAATTAAAACTAAATACATAAATACTAACCTAATAACTAAAATAAAACTAAACTACTCATAAGTTTACTACTACTTACTTCTTCAGTTAACTGAAACTTAGTTTGTATTAATTTGGATGTATGCCTATTATCTTCTTAAATATAAATTCCAGTTACAATAAACATTATAAGTTAAATTGCATTTAAGTATGTTATTTTTATTTTATTAAAATGTGTAAAAAAAAAAAATCCTTATTTTACAGGAAATTTCGAGACTGATGGCGTGAAAATATCTGACACGTGGTGCGATTACGTATTTAATTCACAACCAAATCGACCAGCCCACGGCCGCCTTTACAGTCCAAGATATCCATCTAGCTATCCCAGCAATGTTAGATGCACTTATCATTTCAATGCAAGGTAAAATATAATTTACGTTAGGTAAATACGTTATAATTTAATTTGAAAAGACAATGGGAACAATAATCGCATTGGTATTAGTTCTATTATTATAGATAATAGCTTCAAATCAAAGGGAAAGGATAGAACTATTGATTTGATTAATATTAATCGTCTTAATTCACTTTCATGCTTTATATTAATTAATTGGTTGTATAAATAAGTCTAGTTACAAATTTGAGTGAATTGTTGAAGATAAAGAAGAAATTTTTAATTAATTTATGATTATTTAAAATTTTAAATAATAGTTTCGAGTGGAGGTTAAATTTAATAGCAGCCGTATCAAATAAAAATGAAAATAGCATTATCAATAAAAATATATTATGTAAATTGCTGCACGTGTATTCTACACGAGACTGGAATGCTGAAGACGGAAAGATATCGATTCTAGAATACAGATGCAAATCTCATTTATTGAAATTCCATGAATCCGTAATGAAGTCCATATAAAACAGCATAGTACACATGACTAGGATTATTTGACTACAGTGAAGTTTTGTTGAAACGAAAGTCACTTGAGAATAAGGTTTGAATTGACATCCAACATGCTTTGAATTGAAACGGCATTATTATGCTTATTGTTACAGACAACATGAAAGGATAATGATAGTTTTTGAAGAGTCATTTCTTCAGAAAGGCGACGAAAGGTATCAATTGAATATTTTTTTTTTGTATATATATCATCTCTATTTACATATATTTTTTTTTTACAGTTGTCTGAATCGTGCTGATATCATTAAAGTTTTTGATGGCCGTCTTCCAACATCGCCTGTACTTGCAATGCTGTGTAATGAAGTTATAGGTATATCATTTTCATTTTTTAAGTCATCCAAAAATTATTAATCGTTACTAGTAGGTATTCAAGGAAGATTGCTTTCTAGAGCATTATAAATAAGTCCTATTATAAATTAGCCTCATAAGCCCTATTATAAATAAGCAGGGGTCGGGTGAAGTCTAAAAATGTAGATTATGACTTGTTTGACATATCAAATGTAATGTTTTTGTAATTTTAATTAGTTTTGAAGTTATTTAAGAAAATTTACAGTTCCTCCTCCTTATCTTCAAAACTACTGGGCCTAAAATTTTGAAAAACTATTATTTGCCTATAAATTATAGGAAAACCTATAAGATGTCTATGGTATTAAACTTAGCAAAGGAAATTATCTTTATGTACGAAACCCTCTGTACGCGAGTTGGACTCGCACTTGTCCGGTTTATTTTAATGTTAATTAATTTAATTAACTGCTTTAAATTACTGAAAATACTGAAAGAAACCATTTTTCAGGTTATGAAATACTCTCAACTGGAGCGGATCTTTTAGTTCAATTCACGGCCAATTCTAATACACCTGGACAAGGATTTAAGGCCAGCTACCAGTTTCAAATGGATGACAACTCTAGCACAGGTTTAGTAAGCATTTATTATAAGTGTACAATTTAATTAAGCATAGAATGGCTTCTAATTTAATAAAGCTAATAACTGAAATCTCAAGAATCCCCCGAATCTTACTAGAACAGAACAGAGGCGATGATCATCAAACGGCTGAGTTGATTTTCTTGAAACGTAGCTAAAAACACTCGAAAAATCTGACTCAAAATAGGTTCATCACGTTCAGATACAGACAGACACATATATACACTAAAATGGTTACAAAAATAGAATAGAAGAATTCGAACATTTACTGTTTTGATTTTTGGACAATTTTGCATATGCGTATATTTTGTAGTTGTAAAACTAATGAATTTCATTCCCACAGATGCAGAAATTAAAAAATCGAGTACAACGGAAGCAATATCCGGCTTAGGTCCAGCTGTGAGTGCAACCAGTGAGTATCTAGTCATAGCCAAGATAATACAGGCATTTAAAAACACTGGCTCCGCATTTTTGTAAATAGTAGAACTACCTAATATTTTATTGTGAGCACTTGAAATTTGGCACAAACTGGTGCTCCATTGGCATTCTACTTTACTTAACATGATTTTATATGGTATAATAAATCTGAAGTATAAAGATGAGAGTATTTCCTATTGTGTTTGATATTGGGTATCGATTTAAGATATACTAGTTTCCGCCCCGCGGTTTCGCCAGCGTTCCCGAAAATAAACTATCTGTGTTCCAAATTTCATCCAAATCCGTTCAGTAGTTTTTGCGTGAAAGAGTAACATACATCCATCCATCAATCCATACTCACAAACTTTCGCATTTATAATATTAGTAGGATTTAAAATATTTTATCTACTCTCATATCGTAATGTTCTTATTATGAAATCAAAATCAGTACTTTAATGACCCACTTTAGGCACACCCGTGTATAATGATTTATTTATATGAGTTTAGATAAAGTACTGTATGATACTGCACATAATTAGGTATTAAAAACTCGTGTGATACTATTAAGAACCTCGCCTACGGCTCGGTACTTAAACTCACACTCGTGTTTAATAACCCCTATTATGCAACAGTATCATAAACTACTATTATTTACTCTCATATCGTAATGTTCTTATTATGAAATCAAAATCAGTACTTTAATGACCCACTTTAGGCACACCTGTGTATAATGATTCATCTTTTAACAATTATAGTACAGTTGTTGTTCCCAAGATAATGCTATAAAATAACATTTTTTCTATTAAAGTACACTTTGGACCTATCAATCAGTATCAATTCAATTTGACGATGACAATGTCACAAATTTTGTAACTTGAACTTTAGAGGTAAGAATTTTTGGGAGTTGGCAACACGGATTTGATTAAGTATATGATTATTGTGTCTGTTTATTTTATTGTTTTTGCCTACACATATCATTTTGACCAAAAATGACACAATAATAGCATTTTTTTTTAATTTTTTTTTGCAAAGTACTGTTGGTAGAAAAATACAATCGATTTGTCTATTTTTTTAAATTACATTATTTATATGAGTTTAGATAAAGTACTGTATGATACTGCACATAATTAGGTATTAAAAACTCGTGTGATACTATTAAGAACCTCGCCTACGGCTCGGTACTTAAACTCACACTCGTATTTAATAACCCCTATTATGCAACAGTATCATAAACTACTATAAATATCTTGAATTAATCTTTTATGATATACTTAACTAATTTATAAATTAGCCTTATTATTATTTTTTTATTGTGAGTAATGGATATTCAAGTAGGTATCAACTGTAGAATTTTGATATATTGTATACAACCAAAACTAATCTAGGGTGTTCTTTGGTAAACTCTTTAACGCATATAGGTTTTTGAATTCAGTCATAAAGCACGACAAATTGCTTGACTTTATCTACAGATAAAACTTGGTGTGTATTAAAGTGACATCCTTTCCAGCGTCATCGTGCCATCAAGTATTCAGTAGTGATAAGAGCAAAAGCGGCAAATTAACATCGCCCCAGTACCCCTCGCCGTATCTTCAGAAAACGCAGTGTCATTATGACTTTCTGGCTCGAGGCAGGGAACGGGTAAAGCTCGTATTCGAGGACTTTAGCTTGCAGAGAGTCACTGAGAATATAATTGAGTGAGTTATTTTTATCCTTATAACTTGAACATTTTAGTTTTAGATTAAAAATTGTATGATGTTGTAATAATTAACACTGTTAGCTGTTATCAAACATTGTGAAATATTTGTTTGAAATGAAGCGATTAGGTACTTGAAAACATTTTAGTCAGCCATGTACGCTATCTAAAACTAATTAATTATTTAACAAAAACATTTGATAAATAGAGCCTCTATTCTGAGTTACATTAAATTATAACATAATACCTAATTGTAAAGAGAGTAAGGAATGCCTTTAATACTCGTATCAAAATAAATTACTTAAAGGTTAATTGTTCAAATAGCTGAAATTTTATAGTTTCTAAGTTTTCTTGGCTTATTAACAAACGCGCTTCTAACTAATTTACTAATACTTATTTTCTATGTATTAGTTACTGTTATGTACTGTTCTATGTCTTTTTGTTTATATTTTTATATATTTATTTTAGTTATAAATTATATCAACTATTGTTATAATCAAACATTTTGTTGATTTTATGTTCCGTTGTCTGTATAAGTACTATTTTCTTGTCACCTACGTGACGCTTGTTAAATACGATACAAACAAATTTAAATGTTTTTTTGGATTTTTTAAACACCAACTAATAGAGTAGTTGACACTGTCAAAAATAAATTATCAAACACGAACCAATGCATAAAACAACTAAAAATACGTGGAAATATCAAATATGTTGTATATTTAATGCTTTTTATGATTTTTAATTGCCAGTGGAACCACTAAGAGTAGATGATTTGATGCTATGAAACTATGACGTCATATTGTAATATTTCATACAAAATTCCTTATAAACTATCGTTTTGACATTTTATTAAAAAGTAGCTAATTTGATGTGTCAGTCAACTACCCTATTAATCTTTTAGGTATCTAAATTAAATATGCTAAGTTTATTACCTTTCTTCTTCATTTCTATTTTTAATACTATTTTTTTTGTCGACTATGAGAGTGTGAACATAAATAAGCCAATTAATACTTAGTGTCTTCATTGATCATTCTATTTTGTATTATGTCACTTTTAAAATAATCAAAATGCATATCAAAATAGCCATCATTGTAGATTTCTTGAAAAATTGATTCCCAAAACCTTTAAAGAAAAAACATTGAATATAAAATGTATTTTGTTACAGTTGCGAGAGTATGGATTCGTTAGATATATTTTTGTATGTAGATGGACGTCTCGAAAAGATGGCTTCATTCTGCGGGAACGACACGCCAAAACCAATAATGTCAAATGGACCAAAATTATCTATCGAGTTTCGGGGATTGTATTCGTCGAGACACAGTAGAGGGTTTAAGATATATTATTCATTCGTTGAAGGTGAGTTGGGTTTGGGTATTCCAATATTTTGTATTCGAAATTGGTAAAAATTTATACATTTTGTATTTAAATATTTAATACAAAGGTCTAAAAATAACCATAACATTTCAATGAATGATCAAAATTATCTGTATAAATCTTTTAAATGAATTTACCTGCACAGAGATTGAAATGCGAATCATTTCTATGCTTATACCAGTTTTAATATAACGGTATCCAATTTCGTTATCTTAGAGGTTTAAAAGGGTATTCGACTTAAAGGGAGTGCTCATTTAATGAACGATACTCTTATACGTACATACAGACACTTGATTTGTGCTACCGTTTGTACCTATTCGAAATTTTCCCCATGAAAAAGTTCTTTTTAACTCGATATTTAGATCTCGATACTTATTTAGGTGCTTTGATTTTTTTTTGTATGGATAAAAAGCCTAGAAAGTACTGGATGTGATGTGTAACTAGTTACCTACTAAAACTCACCGATATCTGCATGGTAAAAAAAAACATTTTTAATTTAGTTTATAGACAGAATAAATTATAGCTTTTTATTTCGTTTGAAAAAAATAACAAAATTATCTTTTTTACTTACAAAGAAGATGATAAAATACATATTTAAGAATAACTTAACTATTAACTAGACTGAATTAAAGTCGTCTACCGCTCTTCATAGCTAAGATCATATAAATGACGACAGTAAATGTACAGTAATTATGAAACTTTCGCAAATGATCGCAAAAAGTTCATAACTTTTTATTGGAACTGAAAAATGAAGTCATAATTGATATTAATGCTACTTTTAAACTTGTGGTCATGATTAAATAGTGGTTTTACTACACATTTTATGTTTTATCTATCGATTTAAAGAAATAGTGAAGAGCACACTGGAAAATGGAAAAGGGGGAACAAGTATTTATCTATCTACCCTCTTTATTATTTCAGATTATGGGATTGCTACGGGGAACCAACTTTTAGAATTTCCATGTGCCTTCGTATACAATAGCAGTGAGAGAGGGAGAGGGTATGTGACGTCACCGAATTATCCAGGACTCTATCCACGAGACACTGAATGCAATTATTTTTTTTATGGGACCGAAAATGAAAGAATACATTTACATTTCACATCTTTTGACGTGGAAGGTGTTGTTCCGTAAGTATTTGACTTCATTCTTTTATTTAACTGTTTTTATCAATACTATGAGTTAGTTACCAAGTAAGAATAATTTTTACAGTTTGTTTTCTTCGAACTTTATATTGGGTACATTTATCGTCCCATACCATGTTGAGATTGTGGTCAAAGAGATATATATGTCTGTACAACGTAATAAAAACTCAAAGAAAGCAACTTGTATGCATTACTTAAATTATTCACACAAATATAAAACTGTATTATTTTATTCTAGATGCGAAGCAGTATCGGCCAGTGACTATGTACAGTTTTCCAGTCAAATGATTGAACAACAAAGTCAAAGGCATTGTGGCCAACTGAAAGAGCTTCAAGTTACATCATCAAAGAATTTTCTAAGACTTACATTTAAATCTAATGATAGACTAGACGGTACGGGCTTCAGAGCTGACTATATCTTTTTAAGAGATTCAGAAATGCACAGTATGACTATGCCGGATTCTGAGGACAGTGGTGGGTAGCTTTAATTTAATTTATTTATATTTTATTAACTGACTGTTTCCTGCGGCTTCAATCGCGTTGCCAGGATAAAAAGTAGCTTATAACCTTCGAGGATAATGTGGCTACCTATTAGTGAAGGTTTTTTTTTTAAATCGGACTAGTAAATACGGAGATTAGCGCGTTCAAACAAACTAACTTGATTATTTGGTAAAAGCTTTTAAATACGCACTAAAAAAGGTACCTACTGATGCGACAAGGTAGCTATCCTAGTAATAAACTTAGACGTTCAGTTAATATTTTTAAACGAATTTGCAGATATTTTTTGAATGTAAGGAAATATTTTAGCAACGTTTTCCACTCTAAAATATTTTCATGATCTGTATTAGGTTTACTTTAATGCCTATTTCAGCCTACTATACCCAACCAAAATCAATTAAAGCCATTAAATGCTACTATTTATACATTTACGTTGGACTATCATATAACCACCTTTAGGACGTTTTGGGATAACGAAGAAACAAAATATATTCAATCTATCCTATGTAGTATCATTAATTCTAAATTCAATAACGAACGAAATGGATTTTGTAGATTTACCACACATAAGCTGGGTTTGGAGTCTGCGACCTATTGTGGTAGGCCAGAAGATTATCCCTCATTTAAGTTAAAAGAGTATTAGTAGTTGAAAGCTCTATTTGGGACATAAATGTACTTCAAAGTAGATAAAGATTTACATACAAACATTTATGTATAAAAGCTAATCCGATATTATATATGTCGGCGTCAGCGATAGCCAAGCGATACCAACATCACGTATAGGGTTCAGTGGTATCAGGATCCGATTCAGTGGACGTAGTGCAGACAATGAAACAACGTTTTCGACAACAACGGAGCTCCGCTCGACTGAACGTATTAACTGTGAATGAATGCCTGCCCTGTCAAGAGCGGTCGTTTATAAAGCGGTTGCCCCGCCTTTCCACCAACGCGTCACCGGGCTCACACGTGCAACGGGTTGTGCACGTGTCCGTCAGGTAATTTCTATGATTCAGCAAAAGCAGCGCAGGTGTTCAACAGGTGCGATCTCGCAATCGACTGTTACATGACGTCACCATTTCAACCAATACCTCCACCATGATAATAAATTGAGCCAATCGAGTCGGACAAACAACCCTACTCTCCGACACGGCCATCCTGCGATTCACACGTCCTCGTGTGATAAACTCCATCACATGTACCTGGAACCAAAGAAATACAGCACAGCAACTGAACATTTCACTCGGCCATTCCTGCCTAAACATTCGAACTGTTTTTCTCTACTGATCGTTTCAAATTGATCATCGTACCAACACGAACTCTTACTAACTACCACACCACAATATGGTTCCTACTGTATACTAATCTCTTAACTTTGTTAGGTAAAACTACCCTCTACAACTTTCCAGCAAATAGTTTTATTTTAACCAAATCTTAGTACAATAATCAAACGCCACGATCGACAATTAAGATTAACGAGAAAAATACCAGAGTCACACACCATCTCATCATTCAAATTAACTACTAACTTCATTACACTTTAAATCTCACGAGTAAACCATCTAACGCCACGGCAACCACAGCCGAATAGCAATCACATTGCACTCTCATACGCGCATTCATCACTCCATGAATCGCCATGTGCGTCACCCGATGACTACACATTACGGTCTGTTACGACCCCGACCTCCGCCAAAGCTAAACGCGCATCGCGCACCCACGGGTTACTTGAGTTTTCTCAAGAGACACCGATTTCCACCGGGCTAAGACTACATAATAACTAATGGCATGGTCGACATTCTACTACGGCCGATAGGTTTCTTACTCGAGATTCCATCATCACTTAGGCATGCTCTTCAGCATCAAAATCATTATCAACAAAAACTGGTACGTGACCCACTGGCATCTTCCTTTACCTATCTTGAACGTAATTGTAGGTACGGTTACAGTTAAAAGCTTTCAGGGTATAACGATCACCGTTCAAAATCTCAATCATTGTAAACGGATGTCTATATTTTGGAGGTAACTTGGTTTGACTACAATAGAGCAAGGTTTTGAATGCAAACCTGGTATTTTAATAACTTTCATAATGTGACTGCTTTTTAAGTTTAGTTTTTTTTCTTTAAATTTTAAGTTATCAAATTGTAATTACAATCATGTACAAACTAAAAAAAACAATAAACTGGTTTATAGAACCTCAATAATGTTGTATCACTTGACCAGCGATACAAATCTTTTTATTTTTCTTTTCTTTTTGCATTTTCACTTGACCAGTGTTTTTTTTTTTTTGTCATTACTTGTCCAGCAACGATTTTAGAAGTCACTTGACCAGCGAGCTTTCTAAAATTTTACGCTTAACCAGCGATTTCACTTTACCAGTGATTTTCACTTAACCAGTGATAGGATGCATAGTTAGATGCGCATCGCGCACTCTTCGGTTAGACCGGAGCTACGACTACATTCCAACATATGCAGCTTGAAGTTATATCAACCAGTTTTACTTCAGGTATCATGATTTATCATGTTTGCCTTCAACACCCCGCTCTTTAGAAACATTTTCATTATTTGACAGTATGAGAAACCAAAGATCAAACACTAACCAGTGTGTAAAACATTTTAAATTACCAGTCGAACCACTACGAATAGCTTAACCGACGTTATAAAATTATTACATCACAACCCGGTATTTCCCATTAAACTCTTACTACACTCTATAGTAAACTATCGTTTTGAAGTTTCATAAAAAGTTGCCGATTTGATACGTCATCGCCTATTATATTCCGCGTTCATACTCAGGGTTACTCGTGATCGACACCCTATCGTCTACGGTCATCCCTGTGATTTGAATACACTGTGTATTGCACAGCAGATAACACTCACTTAATCGATTAAATCTAGCTAACCGACTAGATTTCAACACAAATTACAAGTAACCATTGTCCATCGTACCTTAGGTACCCTCGTATTATCAAACAACATGAAATCGACTCACCAGATATCACTCAGGTCGTTCGCACACCCGACGCATCAGTTCCAGACTTCATCAATTTCCCAACATAAGATTGCGATCATGTACGTAGCACTTGAGGTAGGTAGTCAAAATCACGTTTTCGGGGTTTTCAAGCACGTGGTATTTTCAATACACGTCGCAACAATCTGATTATAGTTTTCACGTTTCTTGCTTTCTTTTTCTTTCGTTTTATTTCATTGCCTGTCTTTATCCCGCTTCTGATGTCGGCGTCAGCGATAGCCAAGCGATACCAACATCACGTATAGGGTTCAGTGGTATCAGGATCCGATTCAGTGGACGTAGTGCAGACAATGAAACAACGTTTTCGACAACAACGGAGCTCCGCTCGACTGAACGTATTAACTGTGAATGAATGCCTGCCCTGTCAAGAGCGGTCGTTTATAAAGCGGTTGCCCCGCCTTTCCACCAACGCGTCACCGGGCTCACACGTGCAACGGGTTGTGCACGTGTCCGTCAGGTAATTTCTATGATTCAGCAAAAGCAGCGCAGGTGTTCAACAGGTGCGATCTCGCAATCGACTGTTACATGACGTCACCATTTCAACCAATACCTCCACCATGATAATAAATTGAGCCAATCGAGTCGGACAAACAACCCTACTCTCCGACATATAATACTAGCGACCTGCCCTGACTTCGCACGACATCTTCAACAATTTACACAAAACCTTAACAAAAAATACATGTAAACCTATCAGGAATCACTCTGTCTACTGGTGAAAACCGCATGAAAGTCCGTTGAGTATTTTTGAGTTTATCGCGAACAGACATACGGACAAACGCGGTGGAGGACTTTGTTTTATAATATGTAAGGATTTACCTACCTAATATAAATAAAAGTTTCATCTTACAATGTTGTAAGTAAAAGTTCTTTTAGTATGACTAGCTTTCCAGCAGGTGTTATCCGCGATCCCCTATTTTATTCCCATAGGAGCGAATTTGTAAAAAATTTTTTTTTTAATACCTACACTTTACAAGGAACACACCCTCCAAATTGTGTTGATATATCAGATAGTTCAAAAAACCATGATCTGTCCTAGGGATAGGATCGGAAGTACCCAACTTTAGTAATTTTGATGTTATAAAAAATACTATAATGAAACTTTATTTGTTACAGGATCTTCGCATCATACATCAATGCTGATATTGTTGTCATGTACATTTAATGTTATATTGATGATATACAGATAGTCAAATACAACTGCTGTTAACAAATTTATTGACGACAGACAGAATTTATTGGTGGAATAAATTATGAATGTTATTATGTTGTGTTTTTATTTATCGGACGCTCAATAAACACGGTGTTTCTAAATATTGTTATAGATTCTCATTTTAATAATGTTTCATAATACTCGTAATAATATATGAAATTCTCTTGAAAATTTCCTATTATGTTACCTGTGTGATTGGCTACTTTTCACTCTGACTGTATGTTTGTATCAAAGTATACATTATGTCAGTCAAACCAATTGAATATGAAGACTTACTCATTTATAATTTTTCATTTAGATTTCTTTGATGTAATTTTAATAATATTCGTAATTTCAATACATGTTTTATTTTCTACTAGCAAATCAGTATTCGAGAAAGGTTCAGCAATCTTGCCAATGTATTTCACAGAATGCAAGATATTCTATTCAAGGTAGTTGAGAACTATCATGGAATATAAACAGGGATCTCTAAAAGGATGATGCTGGTAGGTATTCGTCTCTTTTCCACGCTGAAAACTCTGAACCCAATCCAGATTGTCATCACTTTAAATGGTCCATTATTCATGATCGCTCAATATGTAAACGAGGGATGAGATCATGTCATCTTAGAAATACATTAAGAAAATTGAGGAAAGTTTGGTAAAAAGACTACTTACTATGAGAGTTTAAAACATTTATCCTATAAAAGAGTAATTTTAAGCAAAAAAAAATTAGTTTTGCAGTCTGATTTTCTTATTTTATAATACTATCTTCCCCTCTCGGGACCAGCTGAGAACCCTCTCGCGCTCGCCGATTTGTCCGGTAAGGTTGCTGCATCCATCAGAGGCACAATAATTTTGCCGTGATAAGGCACTTTTGAACGTCGATAGTAATTACAATCATTACAATAGACTCTACCACCAATACATTATCTATCTATAAGAACTCGACAAGGAGCCTCTAAATTTCATCATTCGTCTCTAAGACGGTTTAGTTTAATCAGTCAGGTATTTTTTTATGTCTTCTGTCAATTTTAGATACCTATCACACGAACTAAAATGAGAGAAGATATATAGATCTACTTAAATCCAGGCTCAGTTCTATGTTTGATTACCAAACTTTAGCCTACTATTTCACACGTAGATAGTTATAGAATTTCAGTGCTCCAGCACAAAATACTTAATAGTCCTAGCTCCAGTCACGTAGGAAATGAAATACTAATTAAAACTTTGTTTTATAACTTAACAACGAAATTTGACTGTCCGAACAATAAAATCGTGAAACTTTGTCATAGGTAGGTACCTGTTTTTATTTGTCTTAGGCCCGTTTTTTTTAATCTATTTAAGTATATTTAAATATGTCTTGAGGTCCGTCAAAAGCTTTCTTTGAAAATAAGTCTCTTTAAAAGAGATATAATGGTTTAAAAAAACCCTTTTTAATAGACCTCCTGAGGTGTCAGCACCATGGAAATTTGCACATAGACATTTCACTAATACTACAACTTCAATCAATCAATCAATCAATTCAGCCTATCGCAGTCCACTGCTGGACATAGGCCTCTCCCAGGCTGCGCCACAACACCCTGTCCTCCGCTTTCCGCATCCAGTCTGCCCCAACCGTCTTCTTTAGGTCGTCGGTCCACCTAGCTGGGGGGCGCCCCACACTACGCTTGCCGGTGCGTTGTCTCCACTCCAGGACTCGTCTGCTCCAACGGCCATCAGTCCTTCGACAAACATGACCAGCCCACTGCCACTTCAGTTTGCTTACTCTGCAGGCTACGTCGGTTACTCCGGTTCTCTTCCGGATAACTTCATTTCTGATTTTATCCATCAGAGAAACTCCGAGCATAGCCCGCTCCATAGCGCGCTGAGCGACCTTGAATTTGTGGACCAGCCCGACTGTCAGTGTCCACGTTTCGGCACCGTATGTCATAACGGGCAGGACGCACTGGTTGAAAACCTTAGTCTTCAAACATTGCGGGATGGTGGACGAAAAGATTTGACGAAGTTTTCCAAACGCTGCCCAACCTAACTGGATCCTTCTGTCGGCTTCTCTGTCAAAGTTGTGTCTACCGAGCTGGATGACTTGCCCTAGGTAGACATACTCCTTAACAACTTCGAGAAGCGACCCTTCGATGCGGATTGGACTCGGCAAGACGTGTGAATTGTACATGACTTTCGTCTTGTCCAAATTCATGCCAAGGCCAACCCGCCGAGAGGCTCCATTTAGGCTGTGCAGCATCTGGTTTAGTTGGTCCAGCGTCTCTGCCATTATGACGATGTCATCGGCAAAGCGAAGGTGTGAGATGTACTCGCCGTTCACGTTGATACCCTGTCCAGTCCAGTCCAGCGTCTTGAAGACATCCTCCAACGCATTTGTGAATAGTTTCGGGGATATCACATCCCCCTGTCTCACCCCTCTCAGCAGTTGGATGGGCCTGGTTTTTTGATCTTGGATCTGGACAGTCATCGTGGCAGCGTCATACAGACACCTCAACACTTCGATGTAACGCCAGTCAATTCGACATCGTTGCAGAGAGGCCAGAACTGCCCATATTTCGATGGAGTCGAAGGCTTTCTCGTAGTCCACAAATGCCATACACAGCGGCTGGTTGTACTCCTCGGTCTTCTGTACAATTTGCCGAACAGTATGGATGTGGTCTACGGTACTGAAGCCTTTTCGAAAACCGGCTTGTTCTGGTGGCTGGAACTCGTCAAGTCTTCTGGCGAGACGGTTCGTGACGACCCTCGAGAACAGTTTGTAGACGTGGCTCAGAAGTGAGATGGGCCTATAGTTCTTCAGCAAGGTTTTGTCACCTTTTTTGAAGAACAGAACCACCGCACCTCCGCTCCACGCCTCGGGCGTTGTACCCTCTTGGATGACGGAGTTGAAGAGACTCGCTAGCTCATTCAGGACTGTAGCCCCGCCTGCTTTAAGGAGCTCTGTCGTTATTCCGTCATCACCCGGTGCCTTATTGTTCTTTAACTGCTCAAGAGCCGCCCTAATCTCGCACAGGTCGACATCCGGGATGTCTTCCGTGTAGTGGCGCGTTAATTCGGCTCGATGGTCATCTGCACTATGTTCCGCTGGTTTCACCGTCCGCGTTGAGTATAAGTGTCCGTAAAAATCCTCGACTTCCTCGAGTATCTCGGACTTTGAAGCCACGATTCTGCCATCCGCAGTTCTTAGTTTCGCCAGATGGGACCTCCCTAATTGTTGAGCGAATACTTTGGACCCTCGATTTTGCTCAATCGCGGCCTTAATGTCGCGGGTGTTAGAGCACCGAAGATCGCGTCGCGTCAACTTCCTAATTTTTAGGTTTAAGGCCCTCTTATCTGACGAAGACAGCTGCTGTGTGGATGACAAATCTCGTCTTTCTTTCATAAGTCCGAGAGTCTCCGAGGAAAGTTTGGACGCCTTATTTTTTCGCTGCGACTACAACTTCAATTACTTGAAAAGTACATACACGAGTTAAAACGTGCCTAGCGTAGGTGTGATACTGACACAGTGAAAATACCAGGCCTTTGTGGGCTACAGCCCCAAGCTTCAAAGTTTGCATATAATTAGTGCTCACCGGACGTTTACATAAGACTTCAGCAAAGTGAACGTAAACTGTTGAATCAGCGTGTAATGTTATGGAAATGTAGCTTTATGGAATTAAACTTTGTAGATTTGTAGTTATTCTAATGATATGAGGTAGTTAGCGTTAGATTGGCCATCCAAAGAGGAAATGCTGTCAGCCTGCTAGGAACCTTGCCATTGATCGCGGCCGCAGCGGACGCCTCGAGGCTTTATTTTTATGTTATGCATAATTTTGTTGTAAATAGTTGTTAATAAATACAGTAGTTGATATATCGAAATTAACTAACTTAGGTAACCAAGATTTTTCTTATTGCTCCTAATCAATAATAGGTAATGACTAAAACCGAAAGTTTGAGCTCATTTTAAGATTCGATCCGGCGATCTTAGTCTCTTCATTCGACGTCACTACACTGGACTGTACCTATCACCTAAAACCTTATATTTTATTTTCACTGCATTCTTTAAAAAAAATAATTTTATCAATGGGATCTCTAATATTAAAGAGTTTTTGAATCTGCATCATTATAATCTAGGTAGATAGGTAAGTACGTTTAGAATAGAATATAATATACCTACATGCTATTTGCATTTTGAAATCGCACTTTACAAAGGATCATACAAAGTCTCTAATCATGGTTGATGAAGTTCAGTTGTAATCCTTCAAGGGATTTTGGGATACAAGTACCTACGAGTAAGTAAAGCTTCTCAAGCGTATGTTAAATGTGGAATGTTTGTTTAAGTTCGATAATAATGTATGATTTATATACGCTGAATAAGGCTTCTATAATGAAGAAAGAAGAAAGTAATCTTTTATATTAGATAGTTAATAATAGAAAAGAATAAGATTATAGGTGAATTACATAAAAACTGAGCTACAAATTAAATTTTAGTTTTAATTATATTTATTTGGATTTGGCATGAAGAAACATCTGCACTCACTTTGCACATGCTCCAGTTTCCTATCTTTTAGCACAGAGTTTTAATTATATTTATTTGGATTTGGCATGAAGAAACATCTGCACTCACTTTGCACATGCTCCAGTTTCCTATCTTTTAGCACAGAGTAAGATAATCATCTTTTAGTATGAATATGATAATTAATAAAAATATAATTGTCTATCTTTTTGGATTCAGATGGCTAATGTCAAATGATTAATTGTTATAAGAAGTAATTACAATCGCAGTTTCGTTGTTGCTCATCTAAGATAGACAATACTAAAATTATAAGATGATTACGAGAGCCATCACTATCGGAATCCCATTACGATACAGTTACAATCGCCTTGCAGCTCAATGACACCGTATTGACAACGGACTTACATTATGTACCTAATTTCACATCAATTGAACACCGGGAAGTAGTAAAAATCTTTTACCTGAAATTTAAACTTATTTCCTCGCAAGTGTGTTGATAAACGTCGTATGAAACGCGTGTGCATTGATAATTACTCACTCGGCTCGTTGTCTCATAATCGCTCATAATACCGCCTCGTGTGTAATGACCAACATAGCACACTTGTATATTTGTACTTGTTTTTTGTTGAATAATGTACTATTTTCATATTGATGATTAAAGCACTACAGGTAAATTACGAATGATCCTGTTTAATAGAATAACTGGCAAAATCCGGAGGCAAATACCTAGACTGTGTAAATTGGATTCAAGGATTCACTTTCTGAATTGTTTACACGATGCCATGATGAGGGTGGAAGTGACGTTGAAGCGGTTTAGTTTGAAGGAATTGCTTTAGCAATTGTGTGACCGCTAACTCTCGAGCAAACAAGAAAATGCTTTTGTCTCCGCAAAGTATTCGGGAGGGGTGATCCATAAAATATGAGGTCTGAATGTGATAGATAAATATATTTTGCTGTGTCACCTATCCAACTATTAAATTGTAGTAGTTACTGGACCCTCAGTGATCCTATTTTATTATATACCAACAAAAACATAAATTTATTTAAGAGGCTACGACCAATTACACTCCTCCTTTGTAAAAGAAAACTTTTTATAATTATTGGGTTGACACTGGTCATTCAACAAGATAAATAATACAAAAAACTCGGATTAAGGTTTTAGGTAGATTGGCGACAAATTCTCAACTTGAAAGCTTGCTTTCCTTCACTGGAAGCTCAAAGTCATTGTAGAACTTGAACCCACTCTTTGTTACGGCATTCAACGTAAATGCCACTGAGTTACAAACTTTGAAGTAGAAACAAATATGTGTTCAGTAAATAAAATATACATTTTACTGCACTAATTGTCTTTTCGATCTCGAACTTACTTGGGGCTTTGAACATCTTGGCCTCCGTAGATACATAAGCATATGCGATGTTATACGTGAAATGATGATTCTAAAATGGGTTTTTCTCTGTATTCTTCGTTCCAAGAGATTTGGAAAAAATATTTGTTAAACTAGAGAATAGGTGATGGGGAATAGTTTTTTTAAAAATTTGACTTTTCATTAGTAACGTCAGAAAAAATCGTAAATGTGCCCCTTTTTAAAACTAAGAATAGTCACAACAAAAATTATAAAAGAAAGAACAAACCTTTATTAAAGTTATGTTTGCGTATAGCTCGTTACATTCCAGAATGCTATATAAAATGAAATTATAATCCCTTCAGAATGTAGTATTATAGTTTGAGTAACCTACGTGCTTGACTGAATCATATTTCCCAAATGGATTAATTTTATGAATTTCATTACGTTTTACGAGAATCTTCATGTCTGCGGATCTTCGCGCAATTTTCTTTTCCACTGTTTATTCTTCATTTCGTCGTAAAGAGAAATCTATATTACGGGACTGCTCCTTGTCATTTTATTACGCAAGAACATTTATTATAACATCAAAAACCATAATCCTTGGAGATTTTCCTTGGCTTTTCTATTACTTATTTATTTATAGGGTTGCCAAGTTATTGTTTAGTTTTGTACCTTTTAGTTTTTTTTCCAAATTTCCCCAATGATATTTTGCAGAAAGGATCAAGAGGAAATTCAGAAGGGTTTATTTATTCGTTTTATCGTACATCTTACCATTTTCATTGTCATCCATCAACGGATATTCCTCAAAAAGATAGAATGAGATAAGTAACTTCTCTCTCTACTAAACTTTTGTTAAACAATAATTGTAACACTTACATAAATTCAAAAGAGGGCCAAAGATACACAAAGAAAATCTTCTCGTAGTTTCTTGCCGGAATTTCAGGTAGTGGGTTCGATTCCCATCCAGGTCAAGCATTTGTTTTCATAAATATGTACGTCTGTTTGTCCTGAGTGTTTCTATATATCTATCAATAATTATCTAGTAAGTATTAGGTATCATGTATTATATCAGTTATCTGGTTTCCATAGTAGGTAGGTATATACAGGCTCTGCTTAGGTCGGGTTAATAAAATCACAGAGTAATAATATACTACGTATAAAATAGATAGATATTCAAATAAAAATATTGGTAACTGATTGTATTAGGTACTCACGTTACTTATACTACACGCAGTATTACTACTTTAATAATATGAAGTAGGTAGGTACATGAAACAACATAATAAAACTAGACAGTTTAAAATGTGTAAAACAAACTCCCACTTGCTAAAAGCCTTATTTCTTTTCTCGTACACTTATCCCAGGGTTTATTGTCTAGTATCACATTATATAGGTTAGCTATGGAGTCATCAAAGTTAGGACATATCTTATTAAACCACTAGACTTTGTCTATTTACTTTTTTATAACGAAAGATAATTTAAACAAATCTCGCAAAACCCAAGCTATAAGATAGCCTCGACTCTTTCTATTAAATGGCGTAAGAAAGTGAGGAATATATTTAAAACCCCAATTTCCCTCGACTTGCACCCATTTTTTTCGTTTTAATTATTATTACCAATTATTAGTGAACAAAACACTCATATTAAAATAGGTCATAATAATGATTTCCGAGAAATCCATTCTTATGGTTACCCTATGAACAAGTGTTTGATGGCTTAAGTACTCTCTGTAAAGTATACCTGCATTAACAAACGTTGGAAGTTCATGCAGTCCAGTCCATAAGTGCCTTCGGAATTAAAAACTATAATGTTTTGTACATCTGATTTGTTAGCAATATCGTGTTTATTCGTCGACCTCTTTATTTATATTAGGTACTAGCTGTTCCCCGTGGTTTCAGGGATAAAAAGTAGCCTATAACCTTCGGGAGTAATGTAGTTTCCTATTAGTCAATGAATTTTTCAAATCGGTTCAACAGTTTCGGAGCCTATTCAATGCAAACAAACAAATAGTCAAATCTTTCCTCTTTATAATATTAGTGTAGATATAGATAGGTACTTAGTTTGAAATAACTCAAATAAAAAAAGTTTATTTTAGCTAGTAATAGTAAATAGAAATTTTCATGAATAATAATAACTGTTTCCTTTAGGGCATAATTTCATTAAGGCTTCCAAGTTTGATTATACAAAGGTAATGAAGGTTCATGAAAAACGCAATTTGTTTGCTTTATTTTCATTAACTGTTTTCATTATCGCTTTTTATTTGTAAAAATGTTTATGCCTACCTAAAATTAGTTATTTTTAATTGAAACAATTGGTTATTCATAAAATACTGGTTAGATATTTCAGTTTATTTATACACATATAAAATAACATATACAAAAGACGTCAAAAATGTCGCATTCATACATTGCTTTTCGTAATATCTCGATCTTTATGAGAAAAATCAGGCAACACAGTAGGACAGCCCAAAATTAAAAATCATGTAACGAATTTATAATACAAATAAATTTGATGACAAGACAAATTTATTTTTGCAATAGGTATATAGGTACAAGTAGGTGACGTACATAGAAACTCAATTAATTAAATATAAAGTCATTATAATCCGGATTAGCACAACACATAACATGCAATAATCGATTACTGATTCTAGATGTATGCATTGTACTCGATCATTTGCAGAGTGCCTGCAGGTGCACCGTCTCGATGTTTCAATCGGATTGATAAGTCATATTGGCATTGCGGATTAATGTCTTTGTGACATATTGTTGCATAGAGATGGCCATGAGTTGGTTAAGATGGGATTTAAGTAATACTAAAAGCTGATGTTGAATTATAGGTACTTAAGACGCTGTAATATCGTAAAATTACCGCCATACATATTGGAGAAAACAAGCTGGCGCAACCCGTAAAAACGTAAAACAACAAAAAATTAATCCGTCAATCTATGTGGTTTATAATTTAAAATCTTGTGATATATTTCGAATTTTAAATTAAATAGAAAATACAGTAAAACACTGGCTTTAAAAGCGAATCACCGATAAATTATAATCGGGCGTACGATGACTTTTTCCTACGAAAATTCATGGTAAACACCCGATTATAATTTATCGGACCGTTTTCTAGTCGATGAAATTGGACCTAAGTATATCCAAATAAGTTTAGAGGCCCGTCAAAAGCTACAGAAATGTTTTGAGAATGTCATACATATATTCCATTAAAAATAAGAATCTATATAGGAGATATTATGGTTTAGACTATGTGAGGTGACAGCACCTTAATAGTATTATTATTATTTTTTAAGTGGATTTGGTATTGTCTTTCTTCTACTGTCTTTTAGGTGAAAAGAACGAATGGTGTTGTAGGTAATGATCAAAATCACAAAGGATTTTTTTTGGCACAATTAACGAGCGTAGTAAAAACAACTCTGGCATGTTCAAGTGAAAATAATCTTTTGAAGACACGGAGGTTAGGTTGCTACGCCACATGGGTTTGATTTTCGCGCAGGATAATTTCCTATACATTATTTATGTGATAAGTGCGTGATTGTGTCACGAACATTTAAACATCCAAACTTTCACATTTATAATTTAAGTGAGATCCCTAAATTCTGTTTTATAATCCGAATAAAACAGAATTTATCTAACGGATGTTTAAATGTTTGTGACTTAATCACGCACTTGGCACATAAATAATGTATTTATCAATCGACCCGGGATTACACTAGAATAACATCAGTACCTACCTATACTTTTTATCCCGGAAAATATAAGATCTCTTGGGAACTCGTGTCTAATAATTACAAAACAACATAACCATAGCTGTTATTCTGTGTATTCTAAAATTAGTAAACAGAACAAACTGTTTTAAACAGTTATTATCTCAAATACTTTTTAAGATAACACCTGTTGTTAGACTAACCATAAAATCATAAAAGGGTAGAAAAGGTAAATAAGGAAAATGTACCGTCGGTGTTAGAATTTCATTTGGTTCATTAGATAAAGGTGGAAATAGAAGAACGATGAAATGAAATGCACCCGGGAGGTAACCGATTCAAATTTGACGCTTGAATTAATTTTTGAAATGTTTTTACTGACATTTAGGAAAAAATAAAATATGAATACGTCGCTTGCGGTTATTTGTAGAGTTCCTTTGTTGGATGGTTGTTTGTTAGTGTAAAACTCGATTAAGCGAATAATAAAATATAGCTTATTTACAAAAAAGGGTACTATAAAGTTTCTGATTTTATAGAGGACAAGAACGCATTTCTATGAGTTGCTCGCTTCACATGCTGTTTATTATTATTATAAATTTTGTTATTATTATTATCATATTGTTATTTTTTATAGATTTTTTAATATACATATTTTTTATATTTACATATTTGAAAATTAAAAATACTTGCAATGAGTTTATTTAATAAAGACACTTTTGAATTTGAATTTACTGCCTTTTTTAAATATCTGTACGTAAAGCATAGATTATGTAATATTACTTCGTACCTCTAATGATAATAGCTTCATTACTTGCGTAAAGAATATAAAAAATATAATATCATCCTACTAATATTATAAATGCGAAAGTTTGTGAGTTTGTTTGGTGTTTATTACTCTTTCACGTAAAAACTACTGAACAGATTCGGATGGAACTTGGCACATAGATAGACCATATCCTGGAATAACATACCTATAGGCTACTTTTTATCTTGGGAAAACATAAGATACTTCGTGAACGCGGTTGAAACCGCGGGGCGGAAGCTAGTTAGCAATAAGGTGAGATTGAAGTGGCATCGAAATAAATATATATATACTAGAATTACAGAAAACACAGCAGAAGGTCCCTATATAGAGTATATTTGAACAACTATACAGTTTTAGTTACATAAGACGGAATTTGAAGTTAGCTAGCTCAACTTAATTAAGTTTCAAGTATCATTCAGCTAAATATCCATTTTGCTCGTCTTACTAAAAGTTTCTAAAGTGCTACTTCACAAAATTAAATTTAGTTGAGAACAATAATAAAATTAATTTGTTCAATCATTCCAGAACTCCAGGTGGATTCTGAAACGAGACCAATTTTATTGTTAGTGACCCCGATTTCACTGCTACAATTAGCCATTACTAAAATAGCAAAATGCTTAAATCGCATAAGAAATGAGTGCATTCCGTAAAGCACTGCAGGTGAAAAAAAAAAATAACTTGGTTTCTTTCACTGAGGTATATTACTACGTATAGAGAAGACGCCACATTTAACCACTATGTTCCGTGCAACTGCAGCCATCAGGCCGCACTTCACTTTGTTGCTTAAACTCGAAACGCGTAAGTGCTATGAAATACACGGCACTTATGACTTTTTGGTCGCGAAATAACTACACCTTCAAAGCGTTCTAGCTCTACGCGTTGAAACTGACTGGTTATACGACAATTGTTTGTTTCAGCGCTACAGCGAATATTAACAAAATGGAGCATGAACTTTGCTTACGATAGCTTCGCTATACGAAGTGATATACCTCAGTGGTTTCTTTGTCAAACAAATTAGTCCTGTAAGGTACGAGCGTATAATTTGTTTAAACAACTCAACTCTTATCCTACATAGCCCCCATTGCCATTTCATTAACTTACCCGTTTTAGTCCCACTTGCACAATATGGGCGAAAAAGTTTGGGATGCGGGTCCGTCAACTGTCATATTTATGTAGTACAAGTTGACAACATTCTGAAGTTATTTTTTACTGATGGTATTTATATTACACTAGAATCACGTTAGATTTTAAATGAAAAACTGTATTTTACATCCTTACATTATTATAATCGGTAACCACTTACCATCAGGTGGACCGCCTATCTGCTTGTCAACCCGGGGCGGGTAGTATCATAATAGGTATTATACCTATTTGAAGGGAAAGTAATTTAAATATTGAAGATAGGAAATTTTGGCAAAGGCAATAGTTAAAAAGTCTATGAATGCGTAATTGCCCTACGATTTTACCTGAGTTCTTTAATGAATCTTCTGTTTTTCCGAGATAAATAGTATCATTCATGAATATTATTCCTGGGTGTAATCTTTTCACTAATATTAGTGAGAATTAGTCAGATTAGTTGAGAAGAATTTAGTTAAAACTCGGAGTGCGGGTGAGCTGTTTGTAGGTAGGTACTAGGGTTCGTTCCTTACCTTTTGCTTTGAACTATTAGAGAGAAGGTATTCTCAGAAACTCATTCTGTTTGTAAGGACTTGTTTGAATTTTTATTTTATTTATCCACGAGATAGTATTTCTGTTGTACGTAAAGCACATTGAAAAATATTCGTAAATTTTGATTTACATATATTTTTTTACGGTTTTTTTATATGTAGTGTGCGGTTTTTACAATCTTTTAAGATAAATTATGCTGGCAGGATTTCGTGAATTTAAGAATGAAATGTAAATGTATATGTATGTAGGTGGCAAACGTTCGTTTCCGCAGTTTTCAAGAAGGTAATTGAACACCACCTACCTCTATCGACATCCAGGGGCTGAAGACAGGTTCAGGCAATAAACGGTATTCAATTTCGAGTCCAGGGTTAGAAGATCAGCACGGCTAGATCGATCACATTAGTTCAATGTTCGTGGAAAACTACACTGCACGGCAATGAGGATATGGCACAATCACTCTTGAGAGGAGATGAACACAACCTTCCTTTTCAACGTCAAAACGATACCTGCTTACGCGGCTCGCGAGCCGCGGCCACCATCGAAAAGAGATTGGCAGTGAATTACCAACTACCCTCAATTCAACAGCAGAAATCGAACATACCCCCCACCGAAATCAATATGATTGATTTCCCTAAATGAATGAGAAGTGTTGGGTATAAAATATATAAAATAAAATATGTAACATAAATAAACTTACGAAGCATATTTGTATAGTATGTTCTAAATGTAAAGTGTACACGGTACAGTATTAAATAAACTTACATACTAGGTAAATAGATAAGTTGTGATTAATTTGCATAGGGTAACGGACAGACCTTATTTGTAGGTCTCTGGATTAATCCATTTTTAGTACGCAAAGTCAGGACGCGATTAATTTTGTCTACACCACTGTGCACCTTTTCAACCCGAGCTAAATTCCATTGGAGAGGTTTAGTCAGATTTGACTTTAGTAAAACTAAATCTCCAACCTGCAAATTGGGTGGAGAAATGAACCACTTCGCTCTCTGCTGAAGAGTATGAAGATAGTCATCTGACCAACGCTTCCAAAACGACTGTGAAACCTTCTGAATGGATTGCCAACGTGACAATCTATTCTGAGGAATATCCTCGAAGTCATATTCTGGAACAGCTAATAAGCTTTGTCCTATTAAAAAATGACCCGCAGTTAATACGTCAAACTCGTTTGGGTTGTCTGATAAAGAACAGAGAGGGCGTGAATTTAGAACAGCTTCAACTCTGCAGAAAACAGTAGTTAGCTCCTCGAAGGTAAGAGATCTGTCGCCTACAACACGATAGAGGTGATGTTTCGCAGACTTGATTCCTGCCTCCCAGAGTCCTCCCATACTCGCTGCATTGGGTGGATTATTCCGCCATTCTACGTAACGTGATGTTAGACCGTTATTTATTTTCTCAAAATCATCTTTAGAATTCCAGAAGTTTGCGACTTCCTTCAAATGTTTAGCTGCCGCAATAAAATTGGTGCCGCAATCAGAATATAAGCAACTGCATAGTCCGCGGCGAGCCACAAAGCGATCGAAGGCAGCTAAAAAACAATCACAGCTTAAATCTGTGAGTACCTCTAAGTGCACAGCTTTTGTTGAGAAACAAACGAACAGACACAAGTACGACTTGTTTACTTTCGCATTACGCCTCAAACTTTCCTTCACAAAAAAAGGTCCACCTAAATCACAACCGACATGATTAAATACCTTATCAGGTTGTAGTCTAGGCGCGGGTAAATTACCCATGACGGGCTGAATTGAACTTGGTCGGCATCGAAAACAAATTCTACACTTAGATAAAACAGATCGGATGATGCTACGAGCATTAATTATCCAGTAAGTTTTACACAATATGCCTTGTAACGTACGAGGCCCTGCATGTAAATATAATTTATGAAAATATTCAATAATTAAATTGATCGTGTGACATTTAGGTAGAAGCACAGGATGCTTTGTATTATAAGGTAGATCGGACTGCACGAGCCTACCCCCCACCCTGAGGAACTCATGAGAGTCGACGAAGGGTGAAAGTTTACGTAGTGAAGCAACATATTTATGTTTTTTTAACGATGATATTTCGTTATGAAAATGATTTAATTGAATCACTCGAATTATAGAATCATGAGCAATCTTCAACTCTGAAGATTTGAGAGGCCCAAAAGTCCTAGTAGATGATTTTAACTTAAGGTTGTTTATAAACCTATGGCACCAGGCCATGACGCGTTGCAATCTATTAAAAGATGAGTATTTATTAAAAGTTAATTCTAAGTCAATTTTAAAATTAATATTTTTATCGTCACACGAACTTAAAACAAACGTATCGCAATTAGTTTTTAAGTCTGAAATTTTAAAATTGTCCTTAACATAAAATGCTTTGATAGGCCACTTTTGTTGGTCATCATACAGCCACAATGGACCGTGAACCCACTCCGCAGCGCCATCCACGAAGCGAGCCGGCATCGCACCGCGCGAACACACATCGGCAGCATTATTTTCACTGCTTACGTGAAACCAACAATTAGGCGGGACCACTGCGGTCACCTGACTAACACGGTTAGCTACAAAAGTTTTTAATTTATAAGGCGGTATTTGGAGCCACGCTAGAACGTTGTTTGAATCACCTAACGCGATGACAGAAACCTTAAAATCAATTAAGTTTTGTACGACAAAACTGACTAATTTTGAGAGCAACACGGCCGCCTCAAGTTCAAGTCTCGGTATTGACAAAATTGGATTAAGAGGCGCGACTTTAGATTTACTCGTCAACAACCTTACCTTCACGTGACCATCTTTATTAGTGCTACGTAAGTATATGCACGCTGCATAGCCGCGCGACGACGCATCGCAGAATGCTATCAGTTGCACTTCGGTGAAGTTAGAAATTAAAACATGACGCTCAATTCGCAAATTACCTAACGCTGCTAACTCGGTAATAAATTTATTCCACTGTGAAGTCAGCTCAGGTGGCAGCTGATCATCCCAGCCAAGACCAAGTTTCCAAAGGTCTTGCATTATACACTTAGCGACGAAAGTACAGGGTGAAATAAAACCTACTGGGTCAAATATACTCGCGAGTAGTTTTAAAACGGAGCGCTTAGTTTGTTTAGCGTCAGTCAAAATATAATTAAAAGAAAATGAGTCACACGAGGGTAACCATGTCAAACCTAAAACCTTGAGAGATGACGATATCGTATCGTCCTGAAAGTTGATAGCAGAAACCTGATCCGATTGCATTCTTGTTAGCAACTCTGGACAGTTACTGGCCCACTTCCTTAAATCAAAGCCACCACATTTAAGTAGGGAAATTAAATCGTCTTGCAACGTGCAAGCTTCATTCAAACTCTGACAAGACCATAAGACGTCATCTACATAAAACCCTTTTTTAAGCACCTGTGCTGCCTTGGTCCTTGGCTGCTCAGCATGAGCTAGCTCATCTGAAGCCAATTGGTGCAAAGTGCGCACCGCGACAAACGGTGCACTACGAAGGCCGTAAGTATTTCGAGTTAACTCGAAAATACGAACTGGTTCCGTAGGATCGTCACGCCAGAGTATGTGCTGGTACTTTCTGTCAACAGGATCAATGATAACTGCTCGATACATCTTGGATACGTCCGCAGTAAAGCAGACATCGTATAGGCGAAAATTTATTATTATTTTAAGTATGTCCTGATGTAGTTTTTTACCGATTAAAAGTGCATCATTGAGCGAAGCACCAGAACTAGTTTTGGCAGAGCCATCATAAACTACTCGCAGGGGCGTGGTAGTACTCGACGGACGTAACACACAATGGTGTGGAATAAAATAACCTGAGGGTTCAGTACCTTGGTACGGCACCATATGTCCGAGTGACTCGTACTCCTTCATGAAGTCAACATAGGCCTTACGAAGGTCTGGAGACCTAGCGAGACGGCGCTCGACCTGAGTGAGTCGCTTGAGAGCAGTATCGAATGAGTCACCGAGAGGCTTATGCTCAGGGTTCAATAAAATCGGAGAAACATACCGGCCGACTTCATCGCGATAATGTTTTTCAACATATATTTTTTCCGCTAATAATTCCAACGGAGCAATAGGAACTTCGCACGGCAAAGTTTCCACTTCCCAAAAACGTTTGAGAGTTTCATTTAAAGAATTTTCTTCGATGGTGTAGGACACTAGCGATGTTGTAGACGCTACAACCTGACAATTATTGCTAGAGGAATTCATCTCTAGTCTTCCCGTTACGACATAACCAAAAACGCTACTTAACGCGACTGGAACATCGGTGTTAATAATCATTTTCTTACCATCATAAATATAAGGGAAAATGTCACTGCCTAAAATAATATCTATCTGAGATTTTCTATAAAACCACGGATCGGCTAACTGTAAATTTTTATAATCATTAACTACATTGTTAGGTATTGGAACGGTAGGCAAGTCGGAAGTCAAGTGAGATAAAATAACAGCACTTAAATTAAAATTAGGAGTCGCGCAGTGACGCGGCTTTATGGTTAACGAAACCATCCCTTTGTTTTTTACATGTTCACCACCTAGACCACAAATATTGTATGGGCACTTATTAGCAGCTAATCCTAGTCGTTGAAAACAGTCATGTGTGATAAAATTCGATTGCGCGCCAGAATCAATTAAAATGCGGCAAGCTTGATAGTTGTTAAATGAATCTAAAATATGTACAACAGCTGTCCCTAGTATAACAGCATAGTTACACGTAGATGCTATATGGTTGTTACTGATAGCGGGCGCATGATGACTCATTTGAGTTTCGCACGGCGAGGGCTCGGACGAGACAGCGCGAGCGGCAGGCGCAGAATGTGAAACCAACGGCTTTGGTTCGCTATTAGTCGACTCCTGGTGCAATAACACATGATGCGGCTGTTTACAAATATAACATCTAAATTCACTTTTGCATTCATTCGACAAGTGATTAATTTTAAGGCAATTGTGGCATAACTTTAATTCCTTAGCACGGCTAATACGTTGAGTGGTGGTCAATTTACGAAATTGATCACACCTGAAAATCATATGATTTTCACCACAATGTGAACACGACAATTTTTTATGAGATGAAGTTGCGTGTGAATAATTATTTTTACCCTGCCTAGGTACAATAGGTTTACTACGTTGATTTGACTGCTGTGCACTTGAACTGACAGAATAAGACGAAGAATGATTTAAAACTTTAATTTGATTTTGAACAAAGTTAATTAAATCTGTAAATGTTGGAATAGTTTTTTGATCAATGTTTTGTTCAAAGGTTTTACGTGTATGGGGATCTAAAGCCCTCAAAGCAATGTGACACATCACGTAACTACTTAAATTTTCAATATTTAAAGCTTTAATAGCCTTGTACGAATGGTCAAAGTGTTCTATGAATAAATTTAAATTATCCGATGATTCTTTTTGTAACGGCGAAAAAGTTAACATTTTATCTAAATACCTACCGACTAACATCCTATTATCTTGATATTTATCAAGGAGACTTTGCCAAACTACCTCATAGTTATTCGCAGAAATTGGTACACTTTTTACAATGTTCAGTGCAAAACCCTTAGTGCATGACAATAAATAGTGAAATTTATCTATGTTTGGAATACTACTTTGATTGTGAACTAAAGAACAAAATGTTTCAAAAAACGTATTAAAATTTTCAATGTTTCCATCGAACGTAAACAGTTCCAACTTTGGAAGCCTTGGTCGAGATTCTACAGAGCGCAAAGAAGTTTCAGCCTTAATGTAATGATTACTAGGCTCAAGTTTCGATGCACTTAACTTCACTCGGAAATACAAATCATCAAAACTTTTCAATTCATGACTACGAAGGCTTGATTTCGAGTCATGTTCAAGTTCTTTTTTTAAAATTTCGAAAATTAAACTCTCGAATGAACTGCGTAATTTATCTATATCACAAATTTGAACTAAAAATAATTCTTTAGAATCGGGATTCGAAATATCTTTCGACAAATCAAACAAATTTTGTATTTGCTCAAATATACGTTGCTTTTTATGAATCAACACGGTTAACTCGGCACTTTGGTATGCCTCAGCTACATCTTTACATTCTTTACTTTTGATTGGAGGCGCCATTTTGTCGAACTAATTACGCAGTGTGCGTGGACAAAGGAATGTTTGTAAAATAACGAAAAATAACCAATATCCAAGCAAATTAATCACAAACAGACAAAATATAACATGTACGATATATATATGTGTGTGTATAATGTGAAAATATATTGATTTGAAGCTACCAGCGAAAGATTAAAATGAGATTTTTTATTTTATGAAGGTGTCGCAATGCGAAAATGAAGTGACTACGTATGATGAAAATTAACAAAATAGGGATAGTAAAGAACGTCTTTACTTATAAATAACAAGCTACGAGCTAGTTATGACAAAGATCTGTATCTGACACGGTCAGAAAGAAATTAAAGAAATATATTTACACTAACTACGAGTTAGGTAGGAAAATTACTAGCACGGCTAGATTAGAACTACGAGTTCTAGAATTCACAAATCCTATCCGGTATCTGAAGGACCAATTAGATTGTGCGGTTTTTACAATCTTTTAAGATAAATTATGCTGGCAGGATTTCGTGAATTTAAGAATGAAATGTAAATGTATATGTATGTAGGTGGCAAACGTTCGTTTCCGCAGTTTTCAAGAAGGTAATTGAACACCACCTACCTCTATCGACATCCAGGGGCTGAAGACAGGTTCAGGCAATAAACGGTATTCAATTTCGAGACCAGGGTTAGAAGATCAGCACGGCTAGATCGATCACATTAGTTCAATGTTCGTGGAAAACTACACTGCACGGCAATGAGGATATGGCACAGTACCTCTTGAGAGGAGATGAACACAACCTTCCTTTTCAACGTCAAAACGATACCTGCTTACGCGGCTCGCGAGCCGCGGCCACCATCGAAAAGAGATTGGCAGTGAATTACCAACTACCCTCAATTCAACAGCAGAAATCGAACATGTAGAATATTATTTATTTTGTATATTTGTTGTAAATAGCGCAAATAAATAATAAACTTATATACCAAAATATAACGACATTTGCGATATTTACGATACAATTTGATTTATTCACTGAACGAATATCAAATCGTGCGTGTCAATAACCAATTAAAGGTAGAAAATAATGAAATAACAATACAATAACGTCAAAACGCTCCAGCGCTTTATGAGACGCGGGAAAATTTTATTTATTCATCAAATTAAGGACGGGGTATAAAACCTTAGATCATTCTGGATGGAGATTAATATAACCAATTATTAGTCATCATTTGATAATAACGCGAGCAACAAAAGCTGGAGATTCCAATCGATGAGACAACATATCTACCAGGAATTCTAATTATAGCCTGAAATTTATCGTCTTCCTCTTCCATACAGATAAAATAGGTACATAACCTCCAGGCTAAACAGGTTAGACATTGGTGCGATTCGTTGAAGTCCAATTCATTTGCAGAATGTGATGGAAAAGAAAATACGAAAATAGAAATCTGATCTCATGGTATTGATTTCTCATTACGTGATTTGTTCAAGCGAATGTTTATATGTTTGTTTTGTCTATGGTAAAATGTTTTGCATGATTAGGGATCGTCGTCGTTTTTACAAGATTACGAGTATGTGCTATGCATACTGATGCTACGTCATTAATTAAGCCATCTCTTGAATCTTAATAACAGTCATTAGTTAATTGAAGGAGCAGAGGCGTCCATAATGGATATTATTATCTACATCCTGTCTTCACCCGGTTTCATCCGCGATCACCTGTAAATAGGAGTGGGTTTTCAAAAAATCTATCTAAGTGGATATATCGCAGTGAGACGGTTGTAGCCATGATTCATTATTACCTTATGTACTAGGAACTAGGTACTAGATTAATCTAGTGAAATAATTAATTATAAATACTCGTATATAGGCAGATTTTTTAATCACCGTCCAAATTTTCGAAATTATTGTACCCATCGAACTGCAGGTGAATGAACTTGTTATTCAAGCTTTAATATAATGAATAGAAGTCGAAGTACAAACATTCAATAAATGAGTTCATCCTCGATTTCACATGCCACAAAAGTACAGTCATCAGTCTCGCCTTTTATCATGAAGTGGGAGCCTTTACTCAGGCTCTAATAGTGACATTTTTGGTGAATGTCCTCAAAGAATTGATGGAGACTGTGATAGCGTTATACGACCTCTATTCCTCAAGTAGTTCTTGTTAAAAACGAACATAATGAGCGTCAGAAGATTAATCCTATAAGGTACGTTCTCACCGTAAGCGATTATTACAAGCTAGTATGGACCTTGATATGTACACAAATTAATGTGTAGTACCTAATGTATGTTTTTGTAGAAAAGTAAATGTTATATGTACTAGTCTGCGTGTTTTGTGTTCCAGAGTATTATCTACCGGGATAAAAAATATCTATTGTTTTATTAGCACCACGACTAGCAGTCCCCCTAGGTTTCACCTACGTTTCCGGGATAAAAAGTAGCATATAACCTTTGCGCTTTGGAGATCTTGTAACATGTTATTAGTGAAATATTTTTTCGAATCCAATGGGCAGATTCAGAGATTAGCGAATTCAAACAAACAAACTCTTGAGCTTTATTATTAGTAATAATTATAATAAAGATATGACCATTTCTTAAGTAGGTACGTACCTAATGTTTAAATTATATAAAGATACACACAATTGTATGAATCGATAGTAAGATTATTAAAATAAAAGTATAGTTCTTGATTTCTTTGAAAAAAATTAAACTAGCAAAATTAGACAGATTGAAAAATGTTTAAAAAAAAGACTGTTAACCGCTTATAATAGGACTACAGCTGTACAGTTGGTGATTATAATGAAATTTCGTCGCCGACGTCGCCGTATCGTGTAGTGTTCTAAACGTGGTAGAATAATTTAGTAGATCATTACCGAGTCGCAAATAGAATGTCCTTCTATGATAAATAAAGTGAAGTTTATAAAATTGTTAAAGCTGGTCTTGTTCGTTTATGCTCTGCCTATGAAGTATTTAGTATGTAAAAGTCTTATATAGTAATGATTAAAAACCAAATTATTATTGCTTTTCATTTACTACTACTTTTTTTTATGGCGATGATAGCTCAGTGGTATTGACGTCGGATGCCGTGACTAAGGTCGTGGGTTCGAATCCTATAATAAGCATGAGCTTTCGGTGAAGGAAAACTTCGGGAGGAAACCATAGCACGGTGGTAGGATTTTAGTACTAAATTAATCTAAAACCATAAAAAGTAGTAAGTATTTAGTTTAAAATTACGGCATAACTACACTTAAGTCTTCCTGAAAACATTCACAGCATAAAGTCAATGATGTAGAATACTTAGATAAAATATTCTCCGTACCGAAAGTACTTAGAATTCATTCCATCTTTCCGTATTTGAAATCAGAAGGAGCTTCACACAGAGACTCGAGTTTCTTGTTCGGAAAAATATGAATTGATTGAATGCTCAATAGACAAATAAAATATTCCAAATCCACAATAAAATGGAATGTCCTTGGGTTATTTCTCAGAATGGATAACATTTCTTTTATCTTACAGTTATTGTGGTTTGGAATCGATTGGTCGATTGATTACAGCAAAATTCTTAGGATACAAAACAGAATTTACAGCTGCGAAAGGTTGGATCTAGGTAGAAAAACCTATTCAATATTTTTTCTAAGTTGATATTTAAACATACTACGATATACTAATTCTGCTATATAGTAAAGCATTATTAGCAAGCCGATCTATATCTATTCTAATAAGAGTTTGTTTGTTTGAACGCATACCACCATTGATTTAACCTGGTTACCCTCCAGAAGTGCTTTATATACAACAGCGACAACCCTATTACATCAATATGTTTTTGTGATTGTGAAATCCCTGTCGCACTATAGGTATATACCTCTTGAGACCATCAATCAATTCTGAAGTGACGTTTATCAAGTAAAAATGTGTTGTGCTCGCCCATCTTACTATAGGTTTTTCCTTTATTATTTTGCCGACACTAACGTTCATATTTATCTTCGCCACGATGCTAGTAACTTACCTGTGTAACTTTTTGGTACAAGTTTTCAATGAACTTATTTATGAGATATCGTAATCATCGATTCCTTCAGTAATTTGAATACTCAATGTATAAAAGTAAATCTAAACAGTTTGATGGATTAATTTATATAAAACTAGCGACCCGCCCCGGCTTCGCACGGTTTTTCGGTACTATAATATGCATGTATTATAAGTCCTAGTCAGGTCATAAGTATTGTCACACAGTAAAAACTTTTCTTTTAGAATGCTGGCCACAAAAAAGTTTATTGAATTCGAATTTCGAATAGTTCATGAAAATAAAAATGTATACTTTTTAGAATTTTACTCATTTTAAAATATGGAGTGGACGCTTAAAGAAGATCGTGTTGCAGTTATTGCGTTGCATCGTTGCGTTTTTTGACATACTGAAAAATTTGAATATAACCAAAAGATTCCTTTATCGTACCATCAAACGATACAATGAAGACTCTAGTGTAGATGACAGGTCAAGAAGTGGTCGCCCTCGGTCTGTTAGGACTCCAGCAGTGATAAATGCTGTGAAGGCGCGAATTCAAAGAAATCCCAAACGTAAGCAGAAAATGTTGGCCCTTCAGATGGGGTTAAGCAGAACCACGGTGAAAAGGGTGTTAAATGAAGACTTAAGGCTTCGGGCATATCGAAGAAAAACAGGACATCGTTTGAATGCTCGTCTAATGGACCTGAGACTGAAGAGATGCCGCGCTTTGTTGAAGCGGTACGCGGGAAAAAAATCGGGAAATTCTTTTTTCGGATGAAAATTTTTTTACCGTAGAAGAGAGCTACAACAAACAAAATGATAAGGTGTACGCACACAGTAGTGAAGAAGCGAGCAACCGTATTCCGCGTGTCCAACGAGGTCATTTTCCATCCTCGCTCATGGTATGGTTGGGAGTTTCTTATTGGGGCTTAACAGAGGTACATTTTTGTGAGAAAGGTGTAAAAACGAATGCAGTTGTGTATCAAAATACAGTCCTGACGAACCTTGTGGAACCTGTTTCGCATACCATGTTCAATAACAGGCACTGGGTATTCCAACAAGATTCGGCGCCAGCTTATGAGCTGTGCTTGTGTGCTCTTCGCTCTATGGAGCGAAGAGCACACAAGACTGGCTGGCGGCGCGTGAAATCGACTTCATCCGGCACGAAGACTGGCCCTCCTTCAGTCCAGATTTGAATCCGTTAGATTACAAGATATGGCAACACTTGGAGGAAAAGGCGTGCTCAAAGCCTCATCCCAATTTGGAGTCACTCAAGACATCCTTGATTAAGGCAGCCGCCGATATTGACATGGACCTCGTTCGTGCTGCGATAGACGACTAGCCGCGCAGATTGAAGGCCTGTATTCAAAATCACGGAGGTCATTTTGAATAAATGTTAAGTTCATTTTGGTATATAAATAGTTACATAATGAGTATCAGTATGTCAAACATGTGACAGAATTTATGACCTGACTAGGTATATATATAAACCTTCCTCTTGAATCACACTATCTATTAAAAAAACCGCATCAAAATCCGTTCCGTAGTTTTAAAGATCTATGCATACATAGTGACAGACAGACAGCGGACGACTTTGTTTTATACTATGTAGTGATAGTGAAGTGGCAAAATAGGTACACCCACGTAAAAGAAACTATGAGACAAAAACTAATAGGCCAAAATATTGCAACTCCTGAACATATTGTATCAACCTACTTACCTACGCATCAACGTAGCATTTTCTATGTTACTATAGTTTTCCGTTATTTAAAGAAAGGTACAAAACTAAAATCATATTAAATATAACATTAAAAAAACATTGAAACCATTGTGAAATATTATTAAAATCCATGTTGGAGTTAAACATTAAGTTCGCTCATATGTAAAGTTTAATTTCCTGAAACCTAGCTCCTTTGAGCTCTTTCCTTTGTCTTTGTAAGTCATTGGATTGAACCCACTATTCGCTTTGTTCTTCTTCGTATTTCCACTTATACGTTGATTGTTTTGTGGTCGAATTAATTAAGTCTTGGCAATATTTTATTCTTATAAAATTACAGTATAAAAGCAATATATTATGTAACAAAATTCATAAATTTATTTAAGGTGAAGGTTGACAAGCAGGCAGGCGGTCCACCTGATGGTAAGTGGTAACCGTCGCCTATCGGCATTTGTAATACCAGAGGTATTGGCTAATGTGTTGCCGACCTGTTACAATGCCAAGGAGGCAACTGCTCTCATGTGCTCTCTGGACCACATAAATTGACGGATTCATATTTAATGAACAGTAAAATCATTTTTTGTTAATGATTTTACTATTCATTAGAGTTTTTTTAACGTTTCTACGAGTTACGCTAACTTCATCTCCAATATTTATGGTGATAATTTTACGACATGACAGCGCCTTAAATAAAAATGAGATGATGTTCGTTGCTAAACGCATCACTTGAATTTTTTCATTCCTTCAACAACTAAATTAACACACCATCTATCAGGTCAACTAGTACCTATTAAATAAATATTAGATGTTCGTAAGCAATTTTGAGTTCAAGCTTCCGTAGTTAAGCTAAATTATCTCGCCCAATAGGGTAGTTGACTGACACATCAAATCAGCTACTTTTTAATAAATGTCAAAACGATAGTTTATAAGGAATTTTGTATGAAATATTACATGACGTCATAGTTTCACAGCATCAAATCATCTACTCTTAGTGGTTCCACTGGTAATTAGAAATCATAAAAAGCATTAAATGTACAACATATATGATATTTCCACATGTTTTTAGATGTTTTATGCCTTGGGTAGTGTTTGGTCATTTATTTTTGACAGTGTCAACTACCCTATTAACACTATCGATAAAGAATATTTGGAAAATATTAATAAAATCTTGTACTAGACACAATTGATGAAGGGTATTATGCCGAAATAATTATTCCAACATTACCCGATTGCAACGATAAAACGAACTATGATAAAAGTTATCATTTATGATTACGTTTATTAAAATTACTAGTACTATAGTAATAACTTAGAAATAATTACGCTCACAGTCGCGCCAAGTTTTGCTTAAGCTTGTCACACACCTATGTATCGAAGCGATAAAAGCATCATGTTGTCTGTTTTTCCTGAGTCTGGGTGTAATTATCTATATAAGTATGTATTTACAAAAAAAAGTAGTATATGTAGTATATCAGTTATCTGGTTTCCATAGTACATGCTCTGCTTAGTTTGGGATCAGATAACCGTGTGTGAAAAAATGTCCCAGGATATTTATTTATTTTATTTGTTAGTGACTCTATCTATCATGCATCAATGACAGAACAGATTTAGATGAAACTTAACACATACTTAGGTACTTGCTGTTCACTTCAAGTTGGCCGTTACTGCCATTACCTCCCTTTCCGCTTCCCCACACCACGCCTTTATGGTACTTCTGAAGTGAGGTGTGTCGCCGCGGCCGACCGGCTAACGCGGGCGACAGCTGTGACCCACGGACCTAGGGGAATCCTTCAAAGTAGCCCGCGAAATTCAAATTTTATTACGTTTTTTGTTAATCATCAACTTAAATTTGTGGTATAAGTCACGTTTTCATGAAATAGTCATAATATACCACTAATATACCTTGGAGGAATAAGTTTATGATTTCTAATCAGAGACTGAGCTGCAATTAGCAAAAAACAAAATAAAATTTGAATTTCTATATTGCTACATGATAATAGTTCAAGAAAGACAAAAAAAAAATGAAATAAGGAAACTATTCTCATTTAAAATTAGATAAGTATCGATTCGATTCACATCAAATGTCGAGCTAAAATTTGTCGCAATTATAATATTACTAGCTCGACGTTCACTGTATGACAAACCTAACAAAATTTCGCGAACATTGCTTGGGTCATCTAAATTATTCATCGCACGGGCCACTGCCGACCGTCCTGTCGCACTCAACTTTACCATTCCCCAGTGTATGGTACTTACAGAATAATGTATTATGTTGCGCCGTAATATGTACGTGGACAGAGATTATCGTAAGGCTGCGTGTAGCGTAAGATGAAGTGTAAGTGTGAAGTGAAGATTATAAGTTTTTTTTTTTTTATGTAAAAGATTTAGTTATTTTACTCTCGTTCAACCAAAAATTATTTTAAACTCACAATGACGTGGTTTAAAATATTTCTATTTAACATTAGTTTAAATACTTGCAAAATGGAGCCTGGGCACTACCATTATGAGGTTATAACAATTAGAATTTTGGCGAATCTCTGGTGAGAACCCTTAGTCGTACCGAATCAGAAACAGTGAGGCTGTTTCAAAACTCAATACAAATCTGTGAAACTATGTAGTTGAAATGAAACATAGATGACAGGTGGTTGAAATGTCCATACCTATTACGAATTCACTTCAGATATTAAACATATAAGAAGCTTCAAATGTGGCGAAATTAACCTCCTAGAGCGAACAAATCGTCTGAGGACACTAGCTTGATAGAAAAGAATCTGAGTTCTTTACGGAAATTCAACGAAGGAGGTAGGATGTAAATCAATCTATAATTTTGTTCTTCATTATACCATACCGCAGTTTATTTCAAATAATTTGGTAAGTACAGGTTACCTTATTAACTTTACTTTCATTTGTTTTTATATTTATTCAGCCCAATGAGGATTACCAACAAAAAAATCTATTTAGTCCGTCAGTTAGATTATCTAAAAATATTGGATACGTATTTTATATTTTGATCCGAAAACAAAAAATAACGAAGATATAGTGCGTTAAAATTTTCCGGTCTGCAAAAAGTATACTAAAAAGTAGTTGTACAATGACGTCACAAGCCCCAATCCTGCACTTTGATGGGACTTATCTTTGTAATTTCTTATGGATTTGATAAAATAAAAAAATACGTATCCAATATTTTTTGATAATCTAACTGACGGACTAATTAGATTTTTTTTCGACATGCTTATATACGTGCATTAAAATGTGATAAGTATTTAAAAACAGTATCCACCTGAATATATTTATAATATTACAAGCTGTTTCCCACAGTTTATTTCGCATCCTTGGGATAAAAAATAGTCTATAGCACTTGGAGATAACGTAGCTATGTAATATTAGTGAAATATTTTTAGAATTGGTCCAGTAATTCCGGAGATTACGTGCTACATGTGAACATACAAACATTAAGTTTGTACATACCTCTCTATGATAGGTATTAGTTTACAAGATCACATTTTCTCAACATACAGAATACATGCCTGTAATCTACATAATCACCAGTGTGACATCACCCCAATAAGGGTTGGTCCCCAAAAGGCTAATTAGCTGTCATTACTAAAACTTTACTAGCCCGCCCGTAATTTTGAACTATTGTACATGTACCTTTATTGTTTTGAGCTTTGATATTTAATTATACGTGCTATCTATGCTCAATAGGCAGTAGATGTATATAGTACCTATTAAGGTACAAGTCCGAGCCTCGCGGCAGACAGCTGACGCGCGCGTTAGACGCGCGCGGCCGACAATCCTGGTAAAATGTATGGCGTCGGCCGCGCGCGTCATTCGCGAGTCACGGAAGTGGCTCCATACATTCCCATAGGTTGACTATGGCCGCGCGCGTCAGCCGCTAGCCGCGTGCCTCGGAAGCCTACCTTTAGAAGTCATTATGCCGTACCGTACTATGAAATCACGTAACGTAACGCTATAAAGTAACTTGGAGTTTTTGTACTTGAGAGCCTTCTTGGCATTATGACAGGTCGTTAACACATTAGCAATACCCCTGGTATTGCAAATGGCGATAGGCGACGGTAACCACTTACCATCAGGTGAACCGCCTGTCTCCTTGTCAACCTTCTGAAATAAAAAAAATACTTTTTATACCACTGGTTACGACTTTATGAAAATAAATAATAATATTTTTTTTTATTTCATCGCTATAAATAATTATAAAATTATAACAAAAATTCATGAGAGATCTGGAGTCTAAACTAAGCCTAGGCCTGTATTTTTGGCCCTCAGTACATTTTATTGTGCAAATTATTAACGTGGAATTTATGTGTGTGTATATTTATGTGAGGAGGAGGTAAATAAATTTAGTAATATATTTAATAAAAATACTATATGCATTGCAATTACAAGGTAAAAGATTATTAAATACTATAACAGATTTGGAATTATAGTCGTGATCAAATAACCATTTCTTTTTGCATTCGATTTTACGGCAATTCGCTAATGATTTTATTTAGTTTGTTGTTTAACATTACTCGTCGGTATGGGAAAAATCTCTGCGCAAAGGAAGTACTGACAGCCGACTCACACACTGCGTTGAGTTTTCTTCATTCCTAAGGTAGCTCAGAGTGTTTAAGAAGGACGGTTACCATCTATACTAATAATAAAGCTGAAGAGTTTGTTTGTTTGTTTGTTTGTTTGTTTGAACGCGCTAATCTTTGGATCTGCCAGTGGGATATGGAAAAACCTTTTTGCAATTGAAAGCCCATTTATTAAGGAAGGTTATAGGCTATAGAACATCACGCTACGACCCTCAGGAGCTGAGCAATGATAAAAAGAACGTTAAGCGGGAGCATGTATAGCATGGGTGAGCGATGCGACGCGGTTGTCAATGGATGACAGCGGTCGCCTAGGTAACAGTTTTTTGTTATTTTTAACTGTCATCAAGACGAGGTTATCAATTCGTCGGAATCTTTTTTTATGTATGTTCCTCGATTACTCGAAGATGCCTGACCCGATTTGGAAACTATACATACAGGTGGTCACATGGTCACCAAGTCAGGGTCTGATGATGGGATCTTGAAGAAATCGAGGGAACTCTTCAAATTTTATAGGCACTAACAATGTTTTTCATATATTTCTAAAACTATTCAGATATTTGCGTCTGGTAGTCGTCACATGTTGCTGAGCTGATGATGGAAGGTACAACTCCTTAACGGGTAGGAGTTAGGGGATAAATCTTTAAATATTATAGGAACTATGATGGAAAGTACAACGCTAATATGCTTATCCTAGGTCAGTGACCTTGAGAGTCATTGATTACACATAAGAAACTAAAAAAATTTCAACAAAAAAAAACCACAAAGGCACTAATAAGTATAAAATAACTCTAATGTGATAGTTTTTAAGTCAACGAAATTAGCCATTGCAGTTGCATCATCAGATATTTATTGCTGCTACACTATTGACAGGTAGAAGGACGGCTCATTTCACTTCTAAACAGACCCTTACGGTATTTCTTGAAAAATACAGCGTACGCTCTATACGTAAAAATGGACCATTGGGCAAGGTTTTACAAGATGCAAACCTAATAATATGGGATGAGTGCACATGACTCATAGAGCTCATCTAGAGGCTTTAGATAGAACTCTCAGAATTATAAAATGCACAAATAGCCATGGGTTACATGGAATAACTTTGATGTTTTCTGGTGATTTCAGACAAACGTTGCCTGTTAGGGAAACTAGAGCAGATATTATTAATTCTTGCTTAAAATCTTCCTCATTATGAAAGTCTGTTGAATTATTGAAACTGTATACCAAGATGAGGAGTCACTTGGGTAGAGGAAGCACAGATTTCCCAATAAAGCTCCATTTAATCGGGGATGGGAAAGTACCTGAATCAGATAAAAAACTAGCTATTGACAAAGACCTTGGTAAAATCGTGACCAACATTGAAGACCTGATCTGTAGAGTATATCTGGATATAGCCAATATCGACCAAAAAAAACATTATGTGTGTGTGATGTGTGAGAGGGCAATTTAATTTAATTAGCTGCCAGAAATATAAGCGTTGACGCCATCAACGACAAAATAATGGCTAAACTACCAGCCGACAGCGTAGTTTTCGAATCGGACCAGTAACTCCGGAGATTCGCGCGTTCAAACAAACAAACAAACTTTTCAGCTTTATTATTTAATGCTAAATAGCTTTCCACCCGCGATGCCACCCGCGGTCAGTCAGTCAATTAACCAACTTCAAGCGGAGGTTATCAATTAGTTGAAATCTTTTTTTTTGTATGTTCCCCGAATACTCGAACGCCTGGACCGATTAGGAAAATAATTTTTTGTTTGAAAGGATATAGGACTTTACAAGTAGTCCCATGGTCACCAAGTCAGGATCTGATGATAGGATCCTAGACAAATCGAGGGAACTCTTCAAATTTTATAGGCACTTACAATGTTTTTCATAAACTTTTCAGCTTTAATATAGAATGCTAAATAGCTTTCCACCCGCGATAACACACGCGATATCACCAGCGATCAGTCAGTCAGTCAGTCAATTAACCAACTTCAAGCGGAGGTTATCAATTCGTCGGAATCATTTTTTTTGTATGTTCCCCGAATACTCGAACGCCTGGACCGGTTTGGAAAAATATTTTTTGTTTGAAAGTTCACAAGTAGTCCCATGGTCACCAAGTCAGGATCTGATGATAGGATCCTGGACAAATCGAGGGAACTCTTTAAATTTTATAGGCACTTACAATGTTTTTCATCATACTTTCTAAAGCTATTCAGATATTTGCGTTTGGTAGTCATCATCTTATGTTTTTGAGCTGATGATGGAAGGTACAACTCCTTAATGGTTAGGAGTTAGGGGATAATTCTTTAAATGTCATAGGAACGATGATGGAAACTACAACGCTAATATGCTTATCCTAGGTCAGTGACCTTGAGAGTCATTACACATAAGAAATTCAAAATTGTAAAATAAAAAACTTTTAACAAAAAATAGAACCGTCTTCAAAGGCACTAAAAAGCAGAAGTTATTTTCTGGAACTCATTCAGAATTTAGGAACTCTAATATGAGTTTTGAAGTAAGTGAAATAAATCTGCGGTACCATGATATCGGTTAAATTTTTTGTTAAACGTTTTATATATTTAGATTGGCTATTGGACGCTGATCAGTGTTATTATCACCATCGGCATCAGCGTAGGCATCAAAGTGACCATAAGAAAGATCTTGGGAAAAACGTAACCTTTTGATGGGTTGGTCTTCTGTACCAAATTTGGCATACTGGTTTCCATTTCGATATACTTCAAATACAAATGGGTATATTTGACCGGCTGCAACTAACTCGCAGAAATATAGAGTGTTGTATCATCTAATTTATACTTTTCTTTTGTCCCATGATTGTTGCCAAGACGGTCATGAGACATAACAGCAAATTCATCCTAATTATTCGTCATATGCATTGCATTGCACCAAGCTTTTATGTGAGTTCAAAAGCAGTATTGATATCAACTTCGATGCAAATCATCCCCAAAATAACTTTCTACCCTTTTTTAACCACAATAGGCGATGAGTTTCAATAAAATACAAAACACGTCTTCCATCAATTATCTTAAAGAATGTTTATGCAAAATTTGAAGTAGATTGGACCAAGGAATCACGTTGTTCCATACAAACTTTGTCCCAGTTTTTCAACCCCTAAGGATTTCGGAAGATCCTTTCTTATAGGATGCCTACTTCATACGATGAACACACCCTCTAAATTTCAGGTCGCTACGATCAGCGGTTTAGGCTATGCGTTGATCCGTCAGACAGTCATTCAGGACAATGCATGTTAAATAGATATTAGACCACCAAATTTATGTAATGGTACCAGACTTCAAGTAAAATTTCTAGATTTCTGTCATAGTAGCGATTGGTTTTGACTGAGCCAGCTGTTGGGCAAACAGTACTGATACCTCGCATTCCGATGATACCCACAGATTTACCATATAGATTTAAACGAATAGGTACAATTTCCTGTGAAATTACCTACCTATCGTCTGAAGTTAATATAAATAAAGCACAAGGACAAACTTTTAAGCATGTTGGAATATATTTAAGAGAAAACTGATTTTCCCATGGACAATTATTATGTTGCCTTATCAGGTTGCATAGGCTACTTTTTATTTGGAAACGCGGGTGGAACCGCGGGGGACAGCTAGTTATGTATATCTATACTGTCAACAGTTCAGTCTCTACACAAAGTTTTTTTGATTCTTCATCGTTATAAACGTAGTTTATTTTTTTGACGATGACCGATCTCCCTCGGTTGGTTATGGTTACGGTTATTAGCCTCACTGGGATCAATCTCCTTCCAAACTAAAATCCCGAATTCGCTGCTGAATCATCTCATTTGTTAGCATCTGTCGAAAATTACAATACTAATTTGTAAAGCGATTTAAATTCAAAACACTTTTTCTCACTGAGAGCAATCCTCACGGCGCGCTTTTTCATCAAATTTGGTGATAAATATCTTGAATGCATGAATTCAATACAATTTCTGGAACTATAAACTCATACATTATGCAATTACCAAACAATTGGGTAGGTACTTATAAAAATTATTACCATTGAGGAAAACTAAACATCTAAATAATAGTTACCTAATTAAAACATTTCATACCTACGTTAGTTCACTTCCTGTGGTTAGCTAATAGTTAAAATAATTGCTTTTTGGTATGGAAATTAATAACTGAAACTAGTTGGTAAAATATTACGTTAAACGATAAGAGGTTTTTCGAAAAACATGATAACTAGCAATTGAACAAGGAATTTTTTATCAGTTTGTTAATACAATAATTGATATCAGAATGTTACATTTTTGTTTGCTAATCAAATATTGAGCAGTTCATTTTGTGACGAGATTAAGAACAGACCTCAAAAATGAGGGTCAATTTATTGAAATTATTATTTTTTTCCATCTCAATAACTTTTGCAGGTAATGTTGCATTTCCTTTTTCATTAACCTTCTAATTTATAGTTTTACCATAATATAATCATAAAAAAATATATACAAAAAATATAAACATATTTTTTGTTTCAGAATCACGGAAAAGATCTAGATTATTTAATGTTGTAAGTATTAACTCAAAAACTATTCGTAAATTGATTATTCAGTGAATTTATTGAACTTCGTAATTTTTTAAAAGGTGATAAAATTTTGAAAAAAGCTTTTAACTTTTTTTTTGTTCAAACTTGCACATTGAGTTTATTTAATCAGTAATAAATCAGTATCAAATTAATTCTTAAATTCTATTAAGTAAGGAACCAGATAGGTACACGATGTGAATTTATAGTTTTATTTTTCAATAAATAAACGACAAGTCAAATAAAAACCTTGGAACTTTAATATTTTATACCTATATATTTCGAACTATAAAATGTTTATTATATAAACATTATCTTGAATTATTAGTTTTTTACCCTCGAACTGCTAAACTATTATTGTCAAACCGTACCTAACGTAACCTACCGTTATACCTACCGGTTTTGCATCATACCTAATACTGTTTACTTTTGTTTTCTCTAGGAATTTGTAGGAGAGAAAGGAGACAAGGGAGAATTGGTAATGTATTTCATATAATTTAATTGTATTTTACAACCATAGTTTAATTCTTCCATAGTATCCTGACAATGTTAAATAATTTTTAGATACCAACACGATTTCGTGCGTGAAACATTTTTATTTTTTTCGCTCTCTATGTGTGTGCCACCAAAATTTATTTTTTCTTATTTCATAGCACAAATTATTACTATTATTATTATTTTACCATAGTACTTGTGGTGGTTTACACAAACATAATTAAGTTTTGGAACATCCTCTTACGGAGAGAGGGATTTAAAAAAAATAGTATGATGAAATAGTACATACGGGTCGGTTGCTCATTCTTTTAGTTAAAATTATAGTCAACGTTAACTTTAACCATTACCATGCTTTGAGCGTAGGATTAACTCTGACGATGACCGATCTCCCTCGGTCGGTTATGGTTACGGTAAAATTTTTAGTTTAAGTTACACGAGCAACCCAGTTTGCTTTCTTTCAGTTAGAGTTAACTATAACCGTAACCTTACTATATCCTTAATTATGACAGCGCATTAGCGCTTAATTATGGCAGGTACCTACTTTATTTTATATTATAATATTTTTGCAAAATTAATTCAGTTTATTAGGTATAAACGTTTTTATAGACTCACCTAATAATACAGGGTGGAAATTTGAGACAGGTCAGTAAGGGTAGCTACCTTAAGGATTGAAGCCACGCGAATAAGGTCTTAGGAGACCATTTTTTGAGTTCGGCCTGTAAAAATTACAGTCAGCGAGAAATCATCGATTTTTCAAAATAAATTTTATTAGCTTAATATTCGCGTGGTTTCGACGATTAAGGTAGCTACCCTTACTGACACCTTTCAAATTTCCGGTATTTCAGTCTATATATTGGTCTAGTCGATGAATTAGAGACTTGAAACTTATTATTTTTTTCGTATTATGCATAGGTACCGCGTTTTATACCGCGACCGACGATTTTGATACCTATCTTAGCAATTTTTTTTTGATTATACTAAATGCTATCTGTCAGAGGTTTCATAGGTAGTAAATAATCTAAGTTACTACGTAAGGATTTTCTAAAAAGTTTGAGTACCTAGTCAGTTTAAAAAAAAAGTGGGCAACCTAATACTCGTTTATGTGTATAACTAGTAACAGTTTAATTTAAAAAAAATATTAATTTTATAGGGTTTGCCCGGTTTATGCGAGACACCATGTCAAATAAAAGGCGAAAAGGTATGTTTTTGGTAATAAAGCCTTTTGTATTTATTCTGCTATATATATATGTATACTAATATTAAATGAAAAAGTATTTTTTTTCTCTGTTTGTTTCTTACCTTTTCACGACTGAACCGCGCAACCGAACATGATGTATTAAAATTATTATTATTTTTATACATCTTAATTTTTTTACGTTTTAAATTAAAACGTAAAAAATATCAAAAATCAAAAATTCTAAATGCAGCCCAATAGTTCAGTGTCTCCAGTCAAAAAGGGCATAGCTCGTGTTATGCCCTTTTTTGACTACGTGCTACTTTTGACGCTCATTGTACGTAGAAAATGTTGTATGATTACGTTCTTAAACTTATATCATTATATTTTCAGGGATACATGGGAGAAAATGGTTGGATTGGCTTAACCGGACGTAAAGGCAGACCAGGACAGAGAGGCTTTGAAGTGCGTGTTAATCCATGACTTTTTTTTTCTGGCATAAGTAGACTGTATCCTAGGTATATCTAGCTGCTTTTTATTACTAGCTGTTCTCCGAAGCTTCACTCGCTCAAAAAGTAGCCTATATATAACCTTCGAGGATAATGTAGCTTCTTATTATTGAAAGAATTTTTCGAATCGGAGTAACTCCGGAGATTAGCGCGTTCGAACAAACAAACTCTTCAGCTTTATTATTAGTATAGATATATTAATCAACATAATTACATGTAAAAAAAAACTAACCTACTGCCTAAAATAAAACTAAATTACAAATATTACTATAATTAACTTAATCTATCTATACTAATCTATATCTATACTAATAATAAAGCTGAAGAGGTTATAGGTTCTTTTTATCCCGGGAACGCGAGTGGAACTGCGGGGAACAGCTAGTGAAATTATATTTTGCTTGAATATGGTAAGTTAAGTATACATACCGAATAGATCTTAAAGTTATAAACCTCAGCATATTCTGCTATAACTATAACGTCAGCATACAAAAACCAAAAACAAATATGAGTATAAGTAGGTAGTACACGCTCTGGTTAGTTTGATATCCTTTTGTGAAATATCAGGATATTTAGTATTATTACTATTAAGGTAATTCGTCATCGTTCATCATGACATACCTACTAGCCGTTCAGTTCGTGCTAGCCGTTGTCGAAATGACGTCATAGGTATAAACAAAAGAATAACAAGCGTTATTATCGATACCACGCGGGTCTGACTTGCTTGAGGCGCGTTGTATTTAAAAATGTTGTATTTGAGAGACGGCTAGAACGTAAGTAATTTTAATATCAAAAAATATTGTTAACAGGGTGTACCGGGTAAAATTGGCGAACCAGGCAGACCTGGAAGGATGGTAAGTATATAGCTTTAAAGCTGTATCAGTTTTGATTTAGTCTCCTAATTAATTAAAAATATCAGCAAGATACACATTAAACATTACCTACTTGGAGATAAGTATTAATACCAAGCTTTTTTGTAGTTTTTTTATATGACATAATATAAGTTGTATTATAATATAAGTTTGGATTATTTACCTTTGTTATGTGATTGTCTATTGGAATCACTGAAACAGATGCATAATATTACGTTATTCATTGACGTAAACCATTTAAAGTTTATAGGTTCAAGCTAATATAACTCTTCTCACTGAAGCATTAGTTATAGTTTTCTACAAATCTAATTTAATATGTAGCTTATACGATCCCATTTAGATAGTAATGATAATATATTCTGAATATTATTCTTATTTTTGAAAAATGTTATCAATTTATCCATGAGTTTCATTAATTTTAAACTAATAACAGAATTAGGAGAAACATTTAATTTGTTAATAATTTATTATGTTTCTGCATACCTAGCTGCATTTTTATGTCAGAAGGTTGACAAGCAAGCATATGGTATGCTTTTATCTTTGGATAACATAAAATCTCTTGGAAACACGTGTCATCACATCCGCGGGCGGAAGCTAATGAATATGTCCAAAAAGAGTCTCACTGAACTTTTTTATTCCAGGGTATTCTTGGAAGCTTTGGACCTAAAGGCTTTAAGGGCGACTTGGTAATATTTTTACTTATCATATAGTACTTAATTTTAAAAAAAATGGAATGATGTATACAGGGTTATATTATGTAATTTACCTTCAGTGCTTTATGGGGTTAAAGTATTTACTCATAAATATGAACAATCAATAAGGATCTTAGAACCAATTATGAAATCGCAAAATAAATTTACTTGCATTCTTTAAAGCACTTTAGGTACCTGTATTAACATAAACCAAAATAATAGGCAACTAACCTTTGTTTCAGTCATCATGTGCAACATGAGACGGTCTTTGGAGCAGCTTATTGCTTTCTTGCAATCAGTTTTTCATTGAAACCGGTTATTATGTAGTGGTGTTATTATTTTGATCTAAATTATATAAAAGGAAAGCGCTGAACGGATCGTGCATACAGATAGCTATTATAAGGTCGAGATCCAGTAAGAAAGGAATTTTGAAAACTCTACCGCTAAGGGGGTAAAATTGGGAGCACGGATGAAAGCGCAGGGCAAAAAGCTAGGTTATTTTATAAGTATTTTCATCTTATATCAAGTACGACACTTATTGTATTGTTTAGGTACTTTCCTTTTTACAAATATCAATGCATTAACAATGACAATACATTTATAAATTTTAATTTGTTAATTTTCTATTAATTATTCCACCAGGTTATAGGACCCCCCGGCAGGAAAGGTGAAAAGGTAATTATAAAAAATAATGTCAGGTACGGACGACCACAAGTCAAGGTAAACACTGCGTCACCTTATGCGGTTGCAATAGGAGCTGTATATATATACCTATATTTTGCAACAAAAATGTGTAGCCTGATCTGTAGCCATGTGTACCTATATTTACTAAATTAACTTCTTTCAAACAAAATTTTGGGTTAATAAATAATCTATAAGTTTCGTGGTTTCGTTTAAAACTGCGAATTTCGACAAAATATCCAGAGCCAGAATTTGTTTACCTACATATATATATCTACTAATAATGATTGTCCGGTAAGGTTGGAGCAGCCATCAGAGGCTAACAATTTTCTTCCTCGTTCTTGCAAAAAAAAAAAAAAAATACTAATAAAAAAGCTGAAGATTTTGTTTGACTTTCACTAATAGGAAGCTACATTTTCCCAAAGGTTATGGGCTACTTTTTGTCCTGGAAACGTGGGTGAAACCGCGGGGAACAGCTAGTAATTGATAATAATGAACACTATCCACAATACATACTCAAGCAATATCACTCTGTATACTTCCGTGGGACTTGAAAAAAAAATACGATTACTTTTTCAGGGCAGCATTGGACTACCTGGATCGCCTGGTGTTTGTAGCTGTCCTATCAATGTTTCTGAAAGTTAGTGTAAACTTTTGAATTATTTATTCTTCCATTATTAAATAGTCAAAGGAAATTTGTATATTTTAAAAAATCTGAAACCATATTGTTGCGTAGTGTACAATACAACCTGTCAGGGACGTCCGGATACATCATATTATAACGAAAAACTCGAAACACGGATAGCCCTGACCCGGAATGGCAGGGCCGGGTACCCGGAAATGTGTGGATAGCGCTTAAAAGATTGTGTATTATTCCAGAAATTCCCGATAAAACCCCTACTATTCCCATTTTTACTGAGCTACCCCTAACACAAATAAAGCATCTATGTTTTTGAAGGAGTTATTATTTGCAAGATTTTTCATTTCTTTTTCAGATCCAGTTGATCCCGATGCAGAATTCGGTACGGAAGCGAACCCTGCGACTGTCACATGTAAACATGCTTCGTCTGATATCGAAAGTGGTATGATAGTTAATTTTATACTTTAGGGCTGGCGCACATTATGGCGGAGCGCAGCACAGAGCATGCCCGCGAAGTTTTCTAAACGCGTTACATATTAGACGAATTTCTACCCGAGACCCGCAAGACTCCGAATAGACGCTAGACTGTGCATACTCGACACATCGTCGTCATTTGTTTTGCAATATTTCGAGAGCCCAAAAAGATTTTGGCAGTGAAATGAATAATTTAAGAAGCGTAAAATTGTCGGGTTCCCTCCTATGCGACGAGAGCGTCGGTTCGGCGAACCCGCGTAGTAGCACGCATACTCGCGCAGTCGCGTTCCTGCGCGCTATTATTGGATATTATATCATTATATCAATGAGGACAATGTTGATAATAGTTTAACAGTGAAAAATGCTCTGCTCTGCGCTTCGCCATTATGTGCGCCGGCCCTTAGTAGGCACTTAGGTATCTTTCCAGAGATAGAATTTATTTTTACTTCTGTATCTCTTTTATTTACAAACTTATTCGTATGTTTTTAAGATTAATATGACATTATGCAATTAAAAATTTAATTAAAAAAAATATGATACTAAGATGAGCTCCCAAGCGAGCCTTCCGTTTATGAGTTTTTCCAGTTATACTATGATCATAATTATGTCATCATTGTGCTGTATAATATTACCGATTGTAATTCGGATGCTTTTTCACAGGGTATTATTATTTCAATCGCAAAGAAGCCTTCAAAGCAAAATGCGATATGACGGCGAAAACTACATGCCTATTTCCAAAGACAGAAACATTTGAAAATTTAAAAAGTCCAACAGACTACACTAACAAAGATAAAGAATTCTGGCTAAGTGAACTTGAAAGTATTAATATTGAAGATATGTATGGAGTAAGTTTCATATGAATATATGTTTTTTTATGTCAGAAGATTGAGCAGGCAGGCGGTCCACGTGATCATAAGTGGTTACCGTCGCCTATCACCAATCACCATTTGCAATACCAGAGGTAATTACCAATGTGTTGCCGACCTGTTACAATGCCCAAAAGACAACTGGCACTCAAGTGCAATTGCTGGAACACACTGGTAGGTGCTTAGCAGATTTTCAACATGTTTTGTTAGTCTGCCAGACGGGTACTACAAAGTACCTTACCACCTTGCTATGGTTTCATTTCATTATTGGCTCATGTTCATTGTAGAATTCGAACCCACTACTTTCATCGCTACCACTGAGCTATCACCGCCTTTAAATATAATTACGTATGGTTTTAACTACCTCTCATCACTCACAGTAAAAATGTCTCATCACAGCAAAAAAACGGGCACTCTCAACTCAGCAAATATGCTACATTCCAGCCGAAAAACGTCCACTGCTGGACAAAGGCCTCCCCCAGGGATCTCCTGGATCATTTGGGGGGATATGCCATAATCGCCACGCTTGGCAGGCGGGTTGGCGATCGCAGTATGGTGTTATAGTTCTCAGAGATACGCTGCAACCCGTACTCTGGTATACCTTCCCTCGGACGACTTCTACGCCCCCCACGGGATGAGATGGGGTGGTGATATTCGTCGCCGTCACTACACAGCAAATATGCTAGATACGCTGCAATAACCCGGTACACGCATAAAGATGCAATGCGTAATGCTATATAACTTTTGCATAAATTATATCTATCTATAGTTGGCAAGTGTAGACACACTGGTATAGAATCCTCTCAGGTGTATGGTGAAACACTTACCTACGTTGTGTCTATTTCAAACCATTTCTAATATATAAATATTTTTTTTGTTTCAGGTGTCAATAAGTAATATAGAATGGCTTCAGGAACATTCAGATTCAGTATTTTTAACTTTAAGATATCACTGCAAGAACTCTTATCCATACCAGAGACAGGATTCAAGCAAAGCCTTAAAATTGTTGACATGGAATGACGTTGTAATAGCTCCATATTCCACCAGCTCTTCACCAATCCACTATAACATATCTGCGGAGAAGGATGGATGTCAGGTACTTATGTATATGTTCTAAAGCTATTATCAAATATCGCCATCGATAAAGTTACCCACTCTAAGGGCATGTGGTAGGCTTCACATGATTTCGATTTTAACTTCTCGGGAAAGGGTATAGGTTAGTTTGCAAAGTATTCAACCAGCATACCAATTTGCCTGTTGCCTGTAAGCTCGTTAGTAAATTAAAACTTATCAAATACATCACAACTTAACTGAGGTTTATTTTACGACTGAAAAATCAGAACAATAAGTTGCGCTCGGTTGTGATGATACTCTGAGCCGTAAGAGTGAACGAAGCTTTTACTTTACGACCTGGTGGCCGGTCCCGCACGTGTTACTATTTCGCATCGACATTTTACATAATCATTTTACATTTTACATCGACATAACTGTGGAACCAATGATTAATAGTGGGTAGTAATTACTATTATTATTTTTGCTATGTCAAACTTTTATTTTTTATCGCAGATGTAGGCACATAATAATAAGTGGTAGGGATCTAGGATAATTATTGTACAAACAGTACTGGCAATAGCAAATTGTGTTGATTTTACGAAGAAGTGAATTTTAAGAGGATATTGTAGGCAGAAAAGTTAAAGAAAATGGTATATAAAAGTCATGGAAAAAATATTTTGGAGAGGAAAACACGCTTAAACATTTCCATACACAGAGAAAATATCTAAATTCTTTTTGTATTAGGCTTCAATGGCAATCTTACTGGGTATCTATTAGATTACTCGAGTATTAAAATAGCCAATTCGCCCCATTACTAAATTTCGGAGTGCGTGTAAAGGTTTTTACTAAAGATTTATGCTCCGATTTATGTTTTATTGTTTTGTTTTAATTTGTATAAGTATATAATTTAGTTTAAATAGGTTAATTTATGAAAACAATATATAACACATATTGATTATAATGTTGAAATAAATGACTGCTACGCTTCAAATTGTCACAACTTCGGAATGGTGATGATGCTTCTGATATTTTGTAGGATTATTGATAAAATTCTTTCACTTTATTCTTCATAGGGTGAAAGTACTCATTAAAATGAACAACTTTTATTAAACCGACACTGACATCACGAAAAATAATAACAAAAACATTCATTTTGTTCGAGCATTGTTGATATGATTTTTTTATACATTTGCTTTTTTCACCTCTTCAAATTTTGCAGTTAATAAAAAAAAACCTTTTAGTTATTCATTCATGACAGTTACAAGGAAAAGAAGTGACTGTAATTTTTTATAACTATTGTTTCAGAATTCTGCAGGGTCAGTTTGGAACGAAACAGACATCACATTGACGACACAATTCGTGGATACTGTACCAATTAAAGACTTTTTCATAAGCGATATTCGTGAGGGAGAGCCCCAAAGCTTCTATGTAGAACTTGTCAGTCTATGTTTTGGATAGTGTTGGTTCCTACTTACTTTATATCCTATTTTATTGATATTTCAATACCTAGTTTTATACTGTTAATACTGTTTGTATCCCAATAAATATTTTTTTAAATCAATTTGTTTATTTTGTTGATGATTCTGAATATCTAGTTTTAAAAGTAAATAAATATGTAAACGTATTGATTTGTTTTTTAGTGTTTCGTACCACAAAAAGATAAAAGCGGAACCCTTAAAGGATTACTGATGTGTCTGCCTATCTGTCTGTCCATACGTCTGTCACAGCCATTTTGTTCCGAGCATGGACGTGTAACGTAAATAAATGAATTTTAAACCACTGAGGGCCAAATTAGAAAAAAAAGTTGTGCAAACTATATCGTGTGATAATAATATCTATCTATCTTCTATATCTATCTATATTATTCTATCTAGGAAAAAAAAATTAATGTGTATTTTGACTTTTCAATACTATTAGATGACAACAAGTGGCGCTGTTCAATATCTATTAATAAAAGTCGAAATAGAATTGTTTTCAGAAGTGATAGCAAATAATATTTATAGATTAATAAAATTTGGAGCAGAATATTATAGGCTCTAAGCCTACGAATAAATAATAAGTCTATTTATTCGTAGCTCTAAGCTGTTTCAATAAAATATGATGTTGCAAAAAATCAACAGGTGGCGCTGTTTAATAATAAAAGGCATGTCAGCGGGCTCTATCTCATGAACTAGGTAAATAGATAGTTACATAGGTAAATAGATAATTAACATTTTCACAGAATGTGTGTGTATGTCTGTTGCCGTTATAACAACAAATAATTAAAATAATGTTAAAATATAAAGGTACAAAAAAACGCGATCCCTTCGACGTTTTTGAATTTTACTAGAAAACACTGGCAAAATCAACAAACCGTATGATGCTACAGAAAATCTAATAAACTTATAGAAAATAAAATGACTAATTTCTGAAACTTGCTGTAGTAGTTATGGTACGGATTATTTTGATTTTCCTGTGGTTTGTGTTTGTGTATTTTGTTACCTTGATCTGGATGAATTTACTTTAAAAAAATCCAAATTGGCTAGGATAACACTCCTTTCTTTGTAACTAGAAATAGCTTTTTCTTCAATTTATTTTGAAAATAGAATCAGATTGGTTTGATTGATTGGAGTGGTAATGACGTCGAATGCCGAGACGAAGGTCGCGGATGAAAGATAGAAAGCTTTCGGTGAAAGAAAACATCGTGAGGAAACCATAGCATGGTGGTAGGGTACTTTGCAGTAACCGCCAGGCTGGCTACCACCCTCAAGTTGAAAATCTGTCGCCAAGTACCCTGCGGCGTGTTACGACAGCTGCACTTGAGAGCCAGTTCCCTTCTAGGCTTTGTGTGGTTACCTAACAGCCACATCATCACTAACCACGGTGAGATTGTAGTCAAACGCAGGCATAGGTATAACACCATTTACTACATAGTAAAAAAAAATAGAATAAGTGACTAATAAACTACATAGGCATATAATTCGGCTTCTGAAACTTACTATGGAAACTGTTTATTTAGATTTTGCTTTGTGATTTGGTTTATTTGACTTAGATGTATGCAGGATAAAAATATATTTGATTTTACTTGCTATGGAAACCTAAATATCTATTTAAGAATGTATTAACAATAAAACCAGACAAGTGCGAGTATCACTCGCGCACCGATGGTTCCGTAATTTCTTGTTACTCTACCATAGACTTCTTACAGGTTTTCAACTCAATCCACCAGTATTTTCAGACAGACAGACATACGAGTGATGCTACAAGGGTTCAGCTTTTTTTCTTTAAAGTTTCGGAACCGTAAAAAAGGAGTAGTACATATTATGTAGTATACCTGTTATTTGGTTCTCCATAGAACAAGCTCTACTTAGTTTGGGATCAGATAGTCGTGTGTGAAGAATGTCCCAGAATATTAAATTCCACGCGGACGAAGTCGCGGGCAACAGCTAGTTTACCTAATATGCATGCATCAGATTGGAGTATTCTAAACTGGAAATTTTGTGAAAAAGTGTTTATTTGATACCCACTACTCCATTCAAAAATTAACTACTCCTCAAGTCTCACGAGTTTGGCAGGGAGTACCCCTGCAGCATCATGACTAAGGAGTTGGAACTGGAATAATGACAAAATCTAATTTTATGGTTCTGGCAGGCAAGCATCCTGATGCAGTATATCTACAGCATCAGGATTAAAGAGTTGGAACCTAAAATTTTAATAAAATTATCTGATTAGTATCTACCTATTATGTTAATTGAAAATGAATAAATTCTCAATACACATGTAGAAATCGTGATAAAATATTTCAGGAAAACAATATTTAAGGTCATGCTGATAATATAATATCGTTTATTTAAATAGCCTTAACTAGTTTTGTGGTTAATTAAAAGTTAAAATATTGTTGCTGAATTTCTCATAATATTTTTAATTAGGTAGTTTTCTTTATCGTTTGTTTTAAATACTCAGATAAGAGAACAACACAAGGAATAAAAAACCCTTAGTCTATTTAATCATTAACTATAAAAATAACGTTGTAGTTATGTTAACATTCAGTTGATTCTGGTAACGGGAATAAAATAGTCTTCGAAAATGGAGGCGAAGTTGGAATTGTTAATATTTTCAATATCAATACTTTTGATTAAACATTGCCATGCAGGTAAGATTTAAATATTTTTTTTTATTTTCTAACGCGTGTACCTAAGTAAAAAAATTGGCTCAAAATGTCTTGAGCCATTCGTCGCAGTCGATCATATGTAGTCAATTTCTGCTATTTCCTCAATGTTGCCTAGGTTACTACTTAGCAATACTAAATCTTGACTAACACTCTCAGGGTCCATCTACCATGTCATACCAAGAGTTTCCTATCGGTACTAAAGTGTTAAAGTCTCATATTACACTTATAATGAAGTTCCGATCATATTTGTTTAATTGTACCATAGTTGATTACTCTTATTTTTTTTTAACAACTTATTAGTAACTTACTATATTGTATCATCTAGTATAATATAAATTAATTACGTATTTAATTTTATTCTTAATGTACAATTAATTAAAGGTTAACATACCATGCTTGTTGTCTCTTTGACTTTCTATATTTTAGATTTTAGTTTATAAATAATTTACGTCTTTTCACTTAACTTGTATAAAATGTTTACTTATCGTTTATTTCAGGATCAATTAAGGTCGAGGGATCAATTACAATTGTAAGTAGTGACATTTTTAATTTATTAAATTTTATCGACAACCTATAGAGGAAAGCTATTATTACAATTTGATAGATTTTGTAATGGCAGTTGCAGTTTTTTATCCTCAAACGCATAGTAGGTATACCTAGTATATGACAAAAAAATACCATCCCCATATCTTCGAAGTTTGCAATGAAAAAAAAGGACTTAATTATAATATCACTGAAAACATAGAAGGAAGTTTCTTACTAGCATACCTAGTTTTTTCATAAAAATTCCTTCATAAACAAACTTTGTTATACGGTTCCGGTTTTAAACTAATGTACGACCCAAACCAATAAAGATTCTAGGAACCTTTGGTGCGCGAATCAGCCTCAGGTTCGCATTTAGCCGGCTTTATTTCATTTAATCATAGCCTTATGTCATAGATTTATAGTAGTTTATGATACTGTTGCATAATAGGGGTTATTATAATACGAGTGTGAATAGTATCACACGAGTTTTTCATACCTAATTATGTGCAGTATCATACTGTACTTTATCTAAACTCATCTAATTATGTAATTTAAAGGTAAAAAATCGATAATATTTTGTCATAGGTTTTCATGACTTACGGGTATCGATTATTCGTCATTTCCATTGCTGCCTCCACAATTTCAGATCCAAATTTATTTCACCTTTGTATCACTGCTATTTTTCTAAAATCAATAAAATAAACAAACATTAATCATCATGGCGTCCAAATCCGTGTGGGGAAAAAACTACTAAGTTGAGATCTCTACCTAATACTCGAGCACAGACAAAGTAAATTTTTCTTTATTATTTCGTTTGACAAGTTGACTGACAGTAATTGAAGTATTATAAGCCAAAAAACATTATGAGTGGCCAGACATGTCAAAAACCTTAAGTTCATATCTAATGCCATCATAGTCAAGAAGTGAAGTGAAGTCAAAAATTTGTTACATTGTCATCGTCAAATTTAATTGATACTAATTAATTATACTATTGATAGGTCCAAAGTGTACTTTAATAGAAAAAAAGTTATTTTATAGCATTATCTTGGGAACACAACTGTACTATAATGAATCATTATACACAGGTGTGCGTAAAGTGGGTCATTAAAGTACTGGTTTTGATTTTATAATTAGAACTTTACGATATGAGAGTAGATGAAATATAATAGAAGGTACCTACTTGACTTGTTCAATAGATAGTATCTTTGTGAAATTTGGTACGTAGATAGCCTACAATATGGACAGAGGCATAGGCTACATTGTATCCCAGGAATGGGGAAAAAACGACGTGGGATTGCTAGTAAATAATAATAATTTACTATAAAGTTAATCATATTTTTCAATAGGCTATATGTTTATTTTATTAAAATTTTATATTATTTTTAGGACACAGATGGTGACACATCATTGAAATTAAGTAAGTATTTTTCATAGTTTGATTTATTATAAAAAGATAACCAGTAAATTGCGAACGATCACTTTATCAAACATAAAAAAAATTGTTTCCTTTTCAGATACTCACGGACTAGAATCGGTAAGTTTTTAATTAGTTTTGAGTTTTATTTTTAAATTAATTTTAGTATGTTTTTTTTGTTTAGTAGTCGTTTTATTAGTTACTAGCTTCCACCCTGAGGTTTCACCCGCTTTCCCGGAGATCTTATATTTTCCCTGGATAAAAAGTAACCTATATGTATGGTATAATCATCTATAGGGTATGATCTATCTATGTGACATGTTTCATCCAAATCCGTTCAGTAGTTTTTACGTGAAAGAATAAAAAACATCCATACATATATCCTCACAAACTTTCGTATTTATAATATTAATATGTAGGATATTAATTAGTAGGACTATCCTTAAAAAAAGAGAACTAAACTTTTACATTTCTCCTATTATTCTAGGGTCTCTAATAGATCTGAATCAAATTGTTAAGTTGCCTATATTGAATAAATAGGTTTCAAGTATCATGTTACGTTTTATACCTATATGTAAATCTAGTTTGTCAGCTACCTCCATACCTAATTTCATCAAAATTGCTCAAGCCGTTTGAGCGTGAAGACTCATAACAAACATACACACTCGCAAACTTTCGCATTTATAATAATAATAGGAAGTAGGATCAAATATATAATATGTTATATATTTTGCTATAGGTAATTAATTTCTTTACAATACTGTTGTTTTTATCCTGCTATGTCAAACCGAAATTTTTTTTTCATAAAATAAACTTTTCAAGTATTTCCTTATATTTCCTGAATTGTTAGTTTTATTTTAACTGTTAGGTACTAATTGGATAACACTGTATAATTCCAAAAATATCGTTCCGTGATATAGCGCATCAAAGTTTTAAAAAATCACTTTTCGTAAACAATTATTTTTTATAAATAAATAAATATAAAATAAATATAAATAAATTGTAATGTTAGTATATGTGTTTTTTGCAGAACCATTCAGAGTTAATACTATATTTTATTTTAAAATAAAATAGATTTGCATCAAAAATAAATACGCATTAGAGTATCAAATCAACGATAATACCATTTAAATTACTCAGGGCCTTTTTTTTGTCCAAATAGGTTTGCATAAATTGAAATAACACAAACAATTACGCCTTACAAAGTCAGGTTACGACAGTATTACTTATGGTGCCATTGACGTTATACAGTTTTCAAGTGTCATATACGTACCGAGGAATACGTGGTATGGTATTTATATACGATGAGATATAAATACCACTGTCTTACCAGATTATAGCAAAAAAATAATCAATATTTTTTTTTTAATCATAGACAATTTTACGACCTTTTGTTTATCAACTAGTATAACGCAAGTACCTACTATTATTCAAAGCATTATTTTTTGGGAATAAGCTACCTATAGCACCATAAGAATCCTAAAGCATTTTGCAATACTATTTAGCAATGAAATTTTATAGAGGTGTAAAAATTCTGCAAAAGCAAAAGATATAAAATTTTGAATATAGATTATGTAACATAAATGTAACAACATGCAAATTAATAATTTAATTATTTTTATTCATAGACAATTAAATATAACTAGCTGACCCGGCAGACGTTGTCCTGCCCTGAGAACAAATAAAAAACTGGGACCTAACTATCTATATCTACCTACCCCTATCTACCTTACTTACTCCTACCTACCTACAACTTCCTATTTACCTAACTATTTTCCACGAACTTTTTTTTTATTTTGAATTTTGCGGAGAGTCTCAAACAAATTTCCATCCCTTGATTTCCAAAAAAAAATTATGCACGAAATTTTATTAGTCACAAATAGTCCGCATACCAATTTTTAGCTTTCTACCTTGAAAATCGCGGAATGGTCCATACAAACTTCCACCCCCCATTTTAGTGAAGTGGGGGGTTAGAAAGAGACAAACAGTAGCTTATGTCACTCCATCCCTTTGACTATCTCTATTTAAAAAATCACGTCAATTCATCGCTCCGTTTTGCCGTGGAAGACGGACAAACAGACACACATGCACACTTTCACATTAATAATATATAATTAATAGTATAGTATAGTATGGAAGTATGGATGGAAACAACACCCGTGGTGCATAATCTACTATTATACTTTTAAAATTATTAATTACCTAAATGTATTTCGGAGTGCCTTATGATACGAGTGTTTATATAGTTCAATTTTTTTTTTCTCAGGCGAATACAATAGAAAGAGTCAGGAATCAGGAGGTAACTTCATGTTATTGTATTCCCATACATATAAAATATAATACCTTTTAAATATAATTTGAAATAATGCAATTAATAGCTATTTCGTTGTAAAAGCATGTTCTTATAGATACATTGACATTGATTCTGCATCGCGGTTTCACGAATTTTCAAAAATCCTTTCTTAGCGAATGCCTACTTCCTATAGATAGCTATATATATATAGAGCTTCTCAGTTCAAGTGTATTCCAAACCGGTAGTAGAGTCTATCGTTAAACTGTAACTATTGTTAGTGTTAGTTTAATTATTAGTGTAAACTGTAACTATTATTGCTAGTGCCTTATTAGGGCCTAAACTGAATGAATGAGTTTTGATTTGATATTTTCAGGCATTCGCTATGAAAGGATACAGATAATGATACTGAAATTTGGGATACAAGATAGCTGTAGCTGGGGATTTCAGCACCATCCGTCCAGTGGTTTGAGCTGTGCGTGGATAGATCAGTCAATCAGTCACCTTTTTCTTTTATATATTTAGAATATTATTGATACGTAGGTATATCTATTGATTATTGTATGTCAGTTCTATATTCTCAATGCAAAATGAATAGGTACCTACATGGATAAATCAATAGCTATTTATCTGTGCTGCAATTAGCAAAAAACGTAATAACATTTTAATTCCGCGGGATTTTCGGAACATCCTCCTTAATTAGGGTGTTTATTTTTGTTACAGAGTCAAACTGGAGTTTCACATGGTGAATTCCTTAATGGTTTAAGCGGACCAGTTGGTGAAAAAGGCAATATGGTACTATACATTTATGTTAGGTTTTCTCCAAAGAAAATTCAACGGAGGTCTAACACTTTTAGAAAGATAAAATTTTAGAAACCCAGCATGTGGAGTAGGTATGGATTGGAAAGAAAGATCTTACCTCGGGCTCCGGCGATGGACACCTAAAGTTTAGGTACACGCCACGCACACGCACTGTAATCACTCGTTTAATGTTTGTTTTAGTCTTATTTGTATTAGAATACCCCGGGGTGAGAGGCACAATCACAGATGAAGATATCACACCGTTTTCCAGTAGTTTTTAGGTAATTTTGGCAACCGACACGCTTTGATTGATGGTGTTGGCGCGAACGAGCTTATTAGACTAGCTAGATCAGTGTCCTCGTACGTCACACAGGTTCGGCGACGGTTTTGTATCGTGCGTCCATAGATGGCGCCTATTAATGAGCCGAGGCAAAAGGGTAGGTTGGTGGAAGGAATTTTGGGATTTATACATGCGCTAACATTTCCCCCCACTTGAAATCATCAAGGGATTTCACAAATGAAATTTAATAAAATTAACAGTCGTCCATGATCGGTCGAACATCCTTATGGTAACGTTTCCAGTCCCTATCCTAACATTATATGTATGAAATTAAAATTAAGTTTAAAGTAAAGAACTAAACTAAGAATTGAAAAGCATAAAGATGTTTTTAATGTTGAATAGGTAATGGACAAATTTTTGCGACAGGTCTACGAAGAAGACCATTATCAGTGCGGAGAGTGACGACTCGCACCACACCGTCGGTGCCAGGATGCACGCTTTCGATTCTACCATAACGCCATTCTAAAGAAGGACGATTTTGATCGACAATCATAACAACGTTGCCAATTTTGACATTATCAGTATTAACAGTCCATTTTGACCTTTGTTGTAAGGTATGAAGATAATCACGCTGCCAAGCGCGCCAAAAACATTGAGTAAGTTTTTTAAGCATATCCCATCTTGCTAAAGGACTGACGTAGGAATCAGTAAAATTTGGTTCGGGCAAGGATACCAGAGGGCACCCAGCTAAAAAGTGTCCTGGAGTTAGAATATCTACTTCCCTTGGATCGGTAGATATCACACAAAGAGGCCGTGAATTGAGTACAGCTTCAATTTTCGTCAGAATGGTCGACAACTCCTCAAAAGTTAAGACTTGAGTGCCTACCACTCGCTTTAAATGAGTTTTCATAGATTTAACACCACTTTCGAAAATACCCCCAAAGTGACTCCCAGTCGGAGGATTAAATTTCCAAGCAACATAACGCTTAGCAAGATTGGATTCGATTTCGGATGAATGAATAAGTAAAAATTTATGCACTTCATCAAGATAACGCTTAGCACCTACAAAATTGGTACCATTATCGGTTAAAATTGAACTACAAAGTCCGCGTCTTGAGACGAATCGATCAAGAGCTGCTAAGAAAGCTGCAGTCGACAGCTCCGTCACAAGCTCAATGTGAATTGCCTTAACCGCGAGGCAAACTATGATACAGACGTACGCCTTGTAAGTTCGAGCGTTGCGTCGTCGGCTTTCTTTCACCATGAAAGGTCCCGCAAAATCTATCCCGACGTTTTGAAAACAACGAGAGGGTTGAACTCTGGATGGAGGAAGATCTCCCATCATGGGTTGAACCAATGTGGGTTTAGCCTTAAAACACGGTACGCATTTTGATAAACGCGATCTAATTGAGTTACGGATACCTAATATCCAAAAACGTCTTTGAACTAACGATTGCAAAGTACGAGGACCGCAATGTAAGTAAAGAAGATGGTAATAATCTATTAACAGTTTTGATAACTGTGAATCCTTTGGAAGTAAGAAAGGATGTGTAGTCATTTCCGATAAATTGGCGTTTTTTAAACGTCCCCCCACTCGAAGCAATCCCGCATCATCGATAAAAGGATTAAGTTTTTGAATCGAGCGCGAGCAATTTTGTTTAGATCGAATCGCTGCGATCTCGCCTGAGAAAGAATTAATTTGAACGTACCGAACTAATGTACCGAGTGAAAGCTCAAGTTCATTAACGTTAAGTCCTGATTTGAGTCTACAATCGCGTTTAAGTTTTAAATTATTAATAAAACGGAAACACCAGGCTAGCACGCGCTGAGTCCGAGAAAATGAGGAAAGCTTATTTAAAAGATTTGACAAAACGTTAGGGTTGTTATGATCACTCTCCACTTGAATGAAGTGAACAGTTTTCAATTCGGGAACTGGATTTGAAGGTTCAACCGTTTGATTGATAGGCCACCTGTCACATTCTTCAGAAAGCCACTTCGGACCTGACCACCAGGAGGGGGAGGATACAAGTTGAGAACATGTAAGCCCTCGACTGCAGTGATCAGCCGGATTGTCTTGCGTAGACACATGACGCCACTTATCAGCACTAACGTTGTCAGTTATTTTAACCACACGATGAGACACAAATGTCTTTAGTTTGTGTGGTTCAGTAGCAAGCCACGATAAAACAGTTTTACTATCAGTAAAAGCTTGCATTCTAGTGAGATTGATATGACTGTGGAGTAGGTTCCACAAGTGCTTTAAAACCCGTGAAAGTAAAACGGCACCACAAAGCTCAAGGCGATTGACCGTAAGCGGTTTTAAAGGTGCTACCTTCGACTTGGCAATAAGTAAATGAACCGAAATCCCATCCTTGCCAAGTGCTCGCAAGTAGACGCAACAGCCGTAAGCCTTTGTGGATCCGTCACAAAATCCTATCAGCTCGAAATGAGTAGCACTAGAGTTCGAGACTCGCCGTGGGAGACGAACTTCTTTAAGGACCTGTAGTTCTTTGACAAAGTCCTGCCACTCTTGAGCTACATCAGATGGAACAGCTTCGTCCCAATTGAGTTGAAGTCGCCACAGTGTTTGCAAGATAAGTTTCGCTAGTAAGACTACTGGCGTCAACCAACCAAGGGGATCGTAAATACGAGCGACATTCGAAAGAATCGCACGCTTCGTGCAGTTCGAATTTAGCTGCGATAATGAATAAGTAAAAATGTCTTGAACTGGGTCCCACTGAATACCAAGTATTTTTAAAGTACGTTGGTTTTTATCATCACAAAACTCTTTAGGAATTTGACAATGCTCAGAAGGTATCTGAGAAAGAAGTTCTTGAGAGTTGCTACTCCATTTACGGAGTTCAAACTGCGCACAATTTAAAAGATTTATGAGCTCATCCTTGAGCTGCAAGGCAGTATCTAGGTCTGGTGCCCCAGCTGTAATGTCATCCATAAAAGTATCATGGAGAAGAGTTTGGGCTGCACGAGGCCACTGGGAACCATGATCTTGGGCAACTTGATGAAGAGTTCTGATCGCTAGGAATGGAGAACTACTTACGCCATATGTGACGGTATTTAGCTCATATTCAATGACTGGATCGTTCGGCGATTCTCGCCACAAGATGTGCTGCCAACAACGATCTTCAGAGCGAAGTTCAATGTTGCGATACATTTTAGTGATATCCGCTGTGAACACAATTGCGGGAAACCGAAACTTTGTGATGATGTCAACGATATCGATTTGTAGCTTGGGACCAGTATAAACAAGATCATTGAGAGATTTACCGTTAGTGCTTTTCGCACTTGCGTCGAATACGACCCTCAGTTTAGTAGTTGTGCTTTCGGGACGTAAGACACAATGATGGGGAATGATATATTTCCCGCTTGGCGAGGACGGTTCAATAGGCTGCATATGACCTAATGATTCGTACTCACGCATAAAGTTAGAGTAATCCTCTTTAAGCTTCTCATCACGGTTGAGACGCTTCTCTAAATTCGATAGCCGCGATACCGAATGTTTGTATGAATCACCGAGCTCATCGTACGGCTCCTTCAGAAGGATAGGAACGACGTATCGACCGTCCGGGTTTTGATATACAAGATTAGAATATATTTGTTCACATTTGGTATCGTCTGGATTTGAAACACTGGCCAACGGAGGCTCCTCGACCTCCCAAAAGCGCTTGACCACTTCGTCTATGGCAAAGGTGGAAGCTAAGAGGGAAGAGACCGTTGAAGGCGGTCGACAATAATTAGTGTCGAGCTTTCCAGTGATAACCCAACCGAATACGCTATGGAGGGCGACTGGAAGTCCAGGCCCTGCTTCTATACGCTGACCGTCGTAGATCATATGGAATAATTCCGCGCCGATCAACAAATCAATATCAGCAGGCTTATCGAACTCGCTATCCGCTAAGACTAAATGTTTATAGGAGTCCCGAACAATCCTCGGGACTTCAGCTGACGGCATTACATTTGTAATGCTAGACATTACAATAGGACAAATGTTAAAAGAAGGTGCATTTGAGTCCTGTGGTAAAATAGTGCAAGAAGTAACACCCTGTATCTGATGTACAATGTTTTGACCTAGACCAGCTACGGCTACATTGCAACGACGTAACGGTAAGCCCAAACGTTTCGCACATTTTGCGCTTAAAAAGCAATCCTGCGCTCCGCTATCGATCAACGCTCTGACTAGTAAAGACTGGCCGGGCCTGCTAGTATGACGCACACAAACAGTACAGGTGCCCAACAGTACTAGCGCACTACTTTGTTCTACGAGTGGGCCAGCACTACTCGCGCACACTGTGGTGGTGCTAGGAACCTCGGAGTTCAAACTCGAGCTTGGTACCGCAACGCTACCTGGGTTGGTACCCGGTGTTGGACCAGTGACGTCAGCAATAGTGGCAGGATGCAACAATGTATGGTGACGCTCACCACACGAAAAGCATCGCGATTTAGAAAAACATGACTCGGCATGATGATTTTTACGTAAGCAATTACTACATAAATTATTATTTCTCACAAAGTTATTTTTATGTAAATAGTTCAACGCCTTAAATGCAGTACATTTGTAAACAGAATGTGGTAATGAACAAAACACGCAAGATTCAACCTTATCTGCATTAGCATAAGGTACATTTCTATTAGCGGCAAAAGAAGAAGATTTATAATTTTTATTTTCACTATTGTTACGAATATTTGTGCTTCGAGGGAAATTCGACTTTACTGGAACGTGTTTAGGCAAGTTTTGCACGGAGTGACTTGACTCACTCGCTTCTAATACCTTCACATAACTTTGTAAAAATGATAAAAGATCGATAAAAGTAGGTATTTGAGATTTATTTTGCGATTCGAAACGCTTACGAGTGTCGGGGTCCAGAGTACGGGACGCTAGATAAAATAGAATATACTCGCCAAGATTATCAATGTTCGCTGCCTTAAGGGCGTTTACAGACTCATTTAACATGCTAGTGAATTTACGTAATTCAAATAAATTACAATTTTTTATAGAAGGATAGTTGCATATCTTATCAAGGTAGTTAGCGGATAGGATTCTTTTGTTTTCAAAACGATCTATTAAAGCATCAAATACAATCTGATAATTCTCAGATGTTACTGGAATGCCTTTTGCGATTGACAATGCGGAACCAGACAAACAAGATAACAAGTAATGAAATTTTTCGATTTTACTAATACTTTTATTGTCATGAACCAAACTTACAAATGTGTCATAAAATGTTTGCCAATACTCAATATTTCCGTCAAACTTGGACAGCTCAATCTTTGGTAAACGAACTTGACTGACCGGCTTTATGGCAGTATCGTGCTGAGTTATGAACGAAGATTCCGACACACTAATAAAAGTACTATGGGCATCGACGACAGCATAGTACAAGTCATCAAACGCCGCTATGCACTTCATGTCTATGCCAGAGTCTGGCTTAACCTTTAATTTTAACGAATTGATTTCATTTGTAAGATCAACATATTCCTGTCGCAAAGATTCTATCCGTATGTATCTTGCCTTAAATTGGTTCAGTTTTGATTTGTCGAGTTCTATTTGTTTACTTAGATCAAATAATATTTGTATGTCTTTAAAAACATATTCACGCCTTGACGTGAGCAATTTAATTTGTTGTTCGTCTTTACCTGTGTCTTTACTCATTGTGACAGATATTGTAATGTATGATAAATAGACAAAATGAACACGACAAAAAAATCTAAGTAGTAAGTAGGTAGGTATTAGGTATGTAAGTATACCTATGTACCTAATCGAACAAAATGAAAAGTTATTTTCGTAATAATTTCGCTAATAGGAAAATTATGAAGTAGATAATGTTTACTTTATTCCTATTTGAAAACTAAATAAATGAACTGGAAAACGTGTTTATTAAATAGCATCAGTTTGAATACGATTCAAAATGGCGTGCAGAAAAGTAGGTACACGCAATACTGAAGTATAAACCGACTAACTATTATTACTATGTATTTTACATAAAATAGTAAAGAAGTACCTATGTGCACTTATATTTTATGCAAAATCATTTAATAAAGGTTTAAATATGTACCCAATAGACTGTAAACTGAAGTTTTCTATTGAAATTGAACTCAAGTTACCATAGGACATCCGGCTCGAAGGACCACATAAAAATGTTAGGTTTTCTCCAAAGAAAATTCAACGGAGGTCTAACACTTTTAGAAAGATAAAATTTTAGAAACCCAGCATGTGGAGTAGGTATGGATTGGAAAGAAAGATCTTACCTCGGGCTCCGGCGATGGACACCTAAAGTTTAGGTACACGCCACGCACACGCACTGTAATCACTCGTTTAATGTTTGTTTTAGTCTTATTTGTATTAGAATACCCCGGGGTGAGAGGCACAATCACAGATGAAGATATCACACCGTTTTCCAGTAGTTTTTAGGTAATTTTGGCAACCGACACGCTTTGATTGATGGTGTTGGCGCGAACGAGCTTATTAGACTAGCTAGATCAGTGTCCTCGTACGTCACACAGGTTCGGCGACGGTTTTGTATCGTGCGTCCATAGATGGCGCCTATTAATGAGCCGAGGCAAAAGGGTAGGTTGGTGGAAGGAATTTTGGGATTTATACATGCGCTAACAATTTATTTATGTTTAAAACATTATTTTCAGTTGCGCAATGCCTAAATTCTGTTTTGCTAGAAAGAGATAGATATATTTATTAAATAAATCATTGATGGCTTAAACTTGGTTAGGTTCGAAAAATAATTATTTTTTCTTAAATTAGCAAAGTTGATATAGATACCAAAGTAAATAAATATATATTATTACCTACTTCAACACAAGAAAACCCACGCGCCATTTTTTTACCTCTCAAGTGTTATGAAATACATGCATTGGTCAATTGGTCATTACAGCCTCTAGTATAAAGGCCAATTTAACTCAATTGTATACCTATTTATTATTGGAGATAAGCATTTTTTTAATTTCCAGGGCCCGATCGGATATCCGGGACAAAAAGGAAATAGAGGTGACATGGTAATGAACTATATTTATAATAAGTAGTGTGTACAATACATACATACATACATAGCCATAATTGCACCTAAACATCTGATAGCTATGTGACAGAATTTGTATAGAGAATCTGTCAAATTTACATATTTAACCCGGGGTTAGTGTTATAATACGACGTTAGTGCAATTAGGCCTTAGTAAACAACAGGGCCAGTACCAATCTTCCAAAAATCGTTCCCTATAATTATTATCATTATTACAACTCTTTACAACTCCTAACAATGGCTCCGATTTGTTTTGTTTAATATCACTACATCTCATTCTAACAAGAAATGTAAGAAAGGGATGCAAGATATTTTAGTCCTGTCAGATTAGTCCATGGACATAAGAATAACGATTAGTCCGATCACTTATGTAGGTATTTCAACATGAATTTAAGCGCGATCTTTATTGGTCACAATTATTTACCCGTAAGTATATTACGACGGCATGGGCTAAACTGACAGCATTAATTTTTTTTCCAATAATGTTAACATGAAAAACAGGTGACTTGACTAATATTAGTTAAGTTCGTAAACAACAGAATTGACTGCAAAATTTTTTTTTGTTGTTTGTCCTAATAACAATAAATGACTAAACTCCAAACATATTCTTAAATTGGTATTGGTTGGTATGTAGTTATGTGGATTTCGTGATTTGAAAAGTTACAGAATGGTATCATGTGCGTGTTTAACCATAATTAAGATTTTCATGTGACATTATACCTATGATTTATAGGGTGTACCTGGATACTGCCCTTCGGATTGCGGAGAAAATATAGTTGGTCCCATAGGTCAAAAAGGCGATATGGTATGTTTTTTAATCTATTTCTGGGTTTTTGCCTGATATTTGATGACAGATTTTGAAACAAAAAAAAAACATATGTTAAAATTTATTTTTACGTAATTTTTACAATAGATGTTATTGACATACTCATATCCTACTACATGATTAATGCGAAAGTTTATGAGTATGTATGTATCTTTGTTGCTCTTTCACGTAAAAACTACTGAACGGATTTGGATTAAACTTGTCACATAGATAGATCATACCCTGGAATAAGATATAGGCTAATTTTTATCCCGGGAAAACATAAGGTACCTCGGTAACGCGGTCAAAACCGCGGGGGGCAGCTAGTCATCCATAAATTAAACCATTAAGTATTGTGTTTTTTGTGAGATATTTTTTTATTTTGATTAAAAAGAAAGTCGTAGAAAATTGAGATACTGTATTCTGCTCGTACCTCGTCCTTCCACTCATTTTTATTTTTGATAAAAATACCTAATTAATTTGCATTTTCTTTATGGATTACTTTCAAAAGCAAATTACAAAAAAAAATTCAAGCTTTCTATATAATTAAATTAACCTAAAGTTGGCTGTCCTCCCCAAAAAGCCATCCTATTAGCAGGTATGACTGGAAAGAGATTTTAAATTATTATTTTTCGTTACAAAAAATCCTTCCAATATGTATATTTATGTATGTGAGTATGTCCGTCCCTATGTTCCCTCGTAACTAGTAAACGGCTGAATCGATTTTGATGAATGACATGTTGTTAGATTCATCTTTACTGCGCGAGTGTCACTGGGTATATTAAAATTATGAAATCAAAATAGTGGATATTTGTTTGTTTGGATGTTTGTTTAAATGATACTTACAAAATATATACTAATTATATGTAATGTAATTTAGAGTCAGAAATTATAAAAAAACAATTCCATATCTTTTCTGCATCGCAATCGGGTTTTTTTTAAATTACTGCATTATTCCATATTTTTAACACCACAAAATGGATGGAAACCACTTTTGATTTGTGATCAACACTTTTGGGTAGTGTTGATTATTTAATAATTAAAAGTATATTCATATATTTCTTATTTAAATGTTATTTTCATTTAATTGATTGTTTTTTCTGAAAACGAAGCTTGGGCAGGTCGCTAGTACCTAACGTAATAAATTATCATACATGAAACATTTTATTTTTAGGGTATTCCTGGAATGCCTGGTATGCAGGGGCCACCAGGACTGATGGTATACATTTTTATTTATATTTACCTGATTGTTTGTTTATTTTTACCGTATAATTAAGAAAAATAAAATACCTTTATATCTTTAAGCATAAAGGCTTCTTCATAACATAATGTCACGTTAAGGGATAAGTACCCGGTTGACCGAGCTTTGTTAGTTTTTTTTTTAAATGACATTTTCTAAAAATGAAACCAAGCTAGATCGATTTATATCCCCCGAAACCCCTAGCTAACCTACTAAATTTCATGAAAATCGTTGGAGCCGTTTCCGAGATTCAGATTATATATATACAAGAATTGCTCGTCTAAGAGGAGGCTATCTGTGTATGTCTTCGTCCCTTACTAAACTGGTGGTGACAAGCGAGACAGGAAAAACGTAATTTTGGTAAAAAAATATGGTTTTATGTTATTTAAAAAGAAACTAAGCCTTTTTTGAAAAAAGTAAGAAAACTATTCCCTATACTATAATAATGAAAAATTCCAATTTTGAATAAAACTATTCCCCGTCACATATTCTCGAGTTTCACATATATTTTTTCCCAATCTCTTGGAACAAAGAGTACAGAAAAAAACGCATTTTAGAATCATCATTTCACATACAGGTTTAGCATGGCTTTGTAAATCTGTATATTTTTAATTTCTTCGAAAATATATGTTGAGTTTTATTTTGCAGGGTCCAGCAGGATTTCCCGGTAGGGACGGCCCACCAGGCCCACCAGGTTTAGAGGTATTTAAAATAAGCAAATAAATAAGTATAATAGTTATGTTAGTTAACTTTTGTTTGACTTTCATCTTAAGGTAGGCTTCCGAGGCTCGCGGCTCGCGGCTGACGGCCATAGTCAACATATGGGAATGTATGAAGCGACTTCCGTGCCTCGCGACTGAAGCGCGCGGCCGTTGCCATACATTTTACCAGAATTGTCAGCCGCGCGCGTCAGCCGCGAGCCTCGGACTTGTACCTTTATAATTAAAGTCTAAGACGTATTCATCGTCTGATTTTTGGTTAAATTTTAATTACAGGGAATTCCTGGAATACCCGGGCCTAGAGGACCAAAAGGAGAAAGGGTAATTATTTTAGGGCATAGAAATAATAATAAACAATATATTAAGCACAAACAGGAAACTTCTGTAGATATTATGAGCAGACCCAGCACGAATACCTACATGTCTATTAATTGCTGGTTAGTTTGACTATGATAATATTTGACGGGCCAGTTGGCGCAGTTGGTAAAGACACCACCTATTGCGCCGCAGGTCGTGGGTTCGATTCCAATTCAGGATAAACATTTGTTTTGTGTGCATGAACATGTCTGTTTGTCCTGGGTCTGGGTGTAATTATCTATATAAGTATGTATTTACAAAAAAAAAGTAGTATATGTAGTGTATCAGTTGTCTGGTTTCCATAGTACAAGCTCTGCCCGTGTGTGAAAAAATGTCCCAAGGTATTTATTTATTTATTTGATATTAGATAAATTATTACCATGCAAAAAAATGTTACATACTTAATAGTGAAACAGTTTGGCGACTCAGAGATATGGCTATATCTATGTATTCATTTTGCACTGAAATTATGCACTTATTACATTGGCTCCTGTCCGTTATTTATTGAAAAGGAACCAATGTATGGATTTCAATAGTTTAAAAAGCATTTGTATACAGACAATTATCATAATATAATGGTATGTATAGGTACATTCAATGTGATTTGGGTCTGATATACTTACGTATCAGGCGCAAATCACATTTTGCCAAACAGACGACCTATCTATTATATTGAGCTGCCATTAGCAAAAAAGTACTAAAATTATAATTTCGCGGGTTTTTTGGAACATTCACATTTGGCCGTTATTGAATGAACTCGGACATAAAAATAAGTTGTCTGATTATATTTCAAAATTTTGAATATTGAGACTTTGTTTTTATTGCCCTCCCTCTTATGTGAGTTGGTGAAAATTAATTCAAATCTGTGTACCTACCTATACCTATCCGTAGGTTTCATACTGTACCTAGGTACTTGTTTATATATATTTTTAAGATTGATGTTTAATAAAAACTTATTTCATGCTTGTAAATTTAAATTTAAAGAAAGGTTTTATCAGATTCATAATACCTATTATTCTTATGTCTACAGGGTGACACGGTGTTTGGATTAAAAGGTGAAAAGGTAAAGGAATTATTTATCTTTTGTTACGTACTATATATTGTTAAGGGAAATAATAAAGCTTCCGAAAAACCATTTAACTTCCTACGATTTGTGCTTGACTGTAATACTAACTAAGCTGTGTTAATACTGAACTTCCGAATAAAATACTAAGTTTGCGAAAACAATTGTTCTGCTAAAATAATCGTTTTCTTAAGCTCTATAGAAAGCAGCTTAATTACTACTGTTTAGCCGCTTGAAATTGTTGAAATAAATTACCGTTAAAGCATTTTACACACCTAGTACCTACCAGTCAATTTACATAAAAAATATTGTCTACAGGGTGAATTTGGCATGCCAGGATTACCTGGACAACCAGGTGTTTGTGAATATCCTCTTGCAGGTTTGGAAGGTAACTATTTTTTTTCTAGTTTAGATCTGACGTTAATAGACTAATATCGTAGCACTAAATAAGGGTTGCCGTGAAATTGCCTTGTTTTTATATTACCATTATTGACCTTTTCACCTTTTACACACATCTCGAGGATAGGTGCCAAACAATATACCTACTAGTACAATCTGCAACATATAATCATTTTCAAAACACTTGCATTACAATTATGTAGATATCCATATCTGTGTAGCTCACTGTCATCATTAGCCTGTAGTGTATAAATAACGTCCACTGCTGTACAGAAACTTCTTGGCAACAGTATTTCTACCGGTCATCTGCTTTCCGCATCCACCTGCTATGCCCCACCTGGCATGTTTCGCAGGGAATCATAGTCCATATAGCGTCAAGTCCAGTGATGTTTTCCGTCATTGGATGTTCAAAATTGAACCTTTGCCTTTTTTACTATTAGCACGATATCAGATATCTACAAAATTATCATCGCAATAAACATAACTTTCTATATACTTGTAAATGTTTCAGCTATATGAAGATAAAGTGCCCTTTACAATTAATTAACTTATTTTTTATTTTCAGAAATTAGTAATGCGGGTGATTTTGGCATAGAATCGAAGCCTGCAACTACAACATGTAACAATGCTCCTTTAGAAGTCGAAAGCGGTATGTTGGTATTCTAATAAATTCATAGTGGGTATAAACAATAGACGTAAGCGAATATCGTGTTCAAAACGTTTTAGTTATCAAATGCATAGGTACCTATTTAATATTTTAAAACCTATTGTTGGACTGATCATAATGAACAACATAAATAACTAACCAACTTTCCGTAATGTATGAAAAAGCTTTATTTTGCGATATTTTTTTTTACTTAAGGCTTGTGTTTGACCACAATCTAACCGTGGTCAGAGATGATGTGGCCGATGATGGTAAGCACACAAAGCCTAGAAAAGTACTGGCTCTCAAGTGCTGCTGTCGGAACACACCGAAAAGTGCTTGGCAACAGATTTTCAACTTGAGGGTGGTAGCCAGCCAGCCAACAAAGTACCCTACCACCGTGCTATGGTTTCACCGAAAGCTCCAGCTCAGTGTAGGATTCGAACCAGCGACCTGCGTCTCGGCATTCGACGTCACTACCACTGAAATCTACCATATTATCTTCAAAGATTATTAGCAATAGAGTGAACAATGGAAATTATAAAAATTGATTATTTAAAACTTCAACCACCTTAAACCCAGGACTACACAAAAACTTCAATTTATTAGAAATAGATATGGTATTATTCCTTCGGTTGGAGCGCGAAATTTCAAAGTCAAAGTCAAAGCCATTTATTCAATTTAGGCCCCAGATGGGCACTTAGAAGGTCAAATTTATAGACATTTATTTACGACAAAAAACATGCAAATAACATGTTGATAACTTACGACCTATAACTGAGCTGCAATTTGCAAAAAACGTGATAAAATTTTAATTTCGAGCTCCAATCAAAGCCTCCACCTTAATTACTTATGACATGAGTTATTATTATTTGCAGGTATTTATTACTTTAACCCCAAAGATAGTTTCAAAGCTTTCTGCAACATGACTACTAAGTCAACGTGCATTACATATGAGTGTAATGATATCCCAATTAAAGAAATAGCGAGTGCTATAGACTACAGTAATTTGACGGAAAGTTTCTGGCTAAGTAAGCTGTCAAATACAGTTGAAGATATTTATGGAGTAAGTATAATATATCCTGGGACGTTCTTCCCGCGCGGCTATCTGATACTAAGCTCTTGGAACTAACTATGGAAACCAGATAACTGTTAAACTACATAAAACGAATTCTTTTTGTAAATACAGGTAATACTGATAAGGATAATTACACTCAGATTTAGGATAAAGACAAACACACATAATATTCATGTGCACAAATATTTGTCCAGGATGGGAATCTAACCCACGACCACGCAAACTGGTCTGTAATTGACTATGTTTTTATAGTAGGTATTTATTACTGTCATCATACCATCGCATCGTGACGTGAACTTTAAAATATCTTTAACAATGTGACGGTACTCTGTCTGCACTTAGTGTCTTTTGTTTTGTTTAGTTCAATCAAGAACAGGGGGCTTACCATCAACTCTTATACGAGTATGCCATCCAAATGACAACCTAAACTGAGTTGCAGCGCTATTTCATACCATGACATCATTAAAGCGATCCAGTAATATTATGATCGTAGTTGGTTCGCAGAACTTTACTAATAATCTAAACCAAAAAAAAAACCTACAATTCATTTTTGTTCGAATTGACAATAGTTCGAGATGCTCAATGCAAAAAGAGCCTAGAATAAAAATCAAATTTTATAGCCTAGGATCTTACATCTCAATCTAAATAAAATGTCTAAAGAGCCATTTGGACCAAAGTGAAATTTGTACGTACGTCTTCAAAATTGGTAGGTGGAACCACTGGATTCATCCTTAATAAAAATAATATGTTTTTGGTATTTGTTACAGTTGTCAACAAACAAAATCGAATGGTTGCAAAAACATTCGAAATCTGTATCGTTGACCTTGAGATATTACTGTATAAACTCAAAGCCATACACGACAGATGATCCCAGCAAAGCCTTAAAATTGTTGACGTGGAATGACGTTGTAATAGCGCCATACCCCACCAGCGCTTCACCGTTCTATTATACCATACCAGAGGAGACTGATGGTTGTAAGGTACGTACGCCCCAGATTTTAGTTTTAAAATAATACAATTCTCTTTTAGCCTAAGTAATAGTGATTGGGCTATCGTGCCACTACTTCAGCAAATAGGCAGGTACTATCATCATGTCAGCCGTAAGACGTCCACTGCTGGACAAAAGCCAAGGATCTCCACAATGACCGGTCTATACATTTGAATAAATGTTAATTTTCAATAAGTAGCCAAATTTGCAGGGATTATTTTACTCATTATTATGAACAACTTCTGAAACTGATCTGAAGTCACGAAAAAAAATATTTTCATACATTTTTTTCATCATGTTTTTTTTCACCTTTGAATTTTATATTCTTACAAAATGCACGGTCCCCATGAAAACATACCATTATTTGAAATTAGTTTTTTAAACAATTTAAAATATATCAGAGTGCCTACTCCGAAAAACGATTATAGATGTCAAATTTAGTAAGGAATTGCAGTAAAATGACAAGACGTAAATTTTCTCTGACTGTTCACACTGCCGGCGACGCCGACGACTCGCTTTACTAGTTTTGTTGCTGAGCGACGAGCTTTCAAAAATAAACTCGCTCAGCGATGATCAAGCGAGCGAGCATAGCTGAACGAGTATCGTTCAGCTATGCTCGCTCGCTTGATCATTTCTTTACATTGCGGCGTTGAAAATAGGTTTGCACAGGACTAAGCGACCGCGGGCGAGTGGCGCGAGTAATCGCTCGTCGCACTTGCACACTCGCTTATAGCTCAGCGACAAAACTATTGAAACTTCACACGCGCTTCCCGCTGATCGCCAACTCGTTTATAGTTTCTAGTTCTACCTACTCCTTTATCGTTTATCGTCGGTGGTCGGACCACTGCCTAAAGGCGGTAATTTTAAGGTGAAAAATTTCACGTATATATTATTTTTACCCATAAAAATGGACAGCATTTTCATTATTTTATTTTCAGGATTCTGATGGATCGGATTGGAAATATACTGACATCATATTGACAACAAATTATACGAAGAGATTACCAATTAAAGATTATTATATCAGTGAACTACGTGATGGGAAGACTCAAAAATTCTATTTAGAACTAATAAGTCTATGTTTTGAATAAGGTTGATAATGACATGTATTGGGTTGGTATACAAAGCATCTATCTTTTGTTGTATTTTTTGCATGTTTTTAGTTTACTACTGGTACATTTTATACTAATAATAATCCTACATCTTTCTTTTTTGTAACATGAACTAAGAAATTAATAAAAATATTTGAATTTGAAAACCCTTTTTAGTAGATTGATCAACACCACCGGAAGATCCCTAATACCTAGGTAAAATATTAACGTATATTTTTTGCGTTTTAATTAACCTTGAATGTCATTTGGAAGAAATTTTGTGATTAGCGCATGAGATGTAGTATACCTATATACTATAGATCCTGGGACTATAGATATTTCTACTAAAGTCATATCGAACGAATGCAAATAAGTAAAAAAAAACTTTAATTATTATTATTATTGAAAGGTCCTGTTTATCATGGGGTAATTGTGTGAACATACAATTCTAGTCATCAAACTGCTACGCTAACGACCACATGAGAGGTTCTAATTCAATTCCATACCTATAGATCCTAATATAGGACAACCCTATCCTATCCTATGTAGAAGGTATATTAATTGTCTTCAGATAAAATACTATTTTACTACGTGTAACATAATATGTGGGCCTGAATTTATTTTGTTTATGATTTTTTACGTTTTTACGAGTTGTGATGATTAATTTCACCTTCACCAGTATTCATCAGAATGTAGGTATCTAATGGAGGACGAACTTATATCAATTTACGATATTACAGAAAGTCTTGTTGAGTTTCCTTAAAAATAAAGTCTTGTTGATGTTTTTACCGCAGAATCAGTGAGCTAATGCTAGAGTCAACTGTAACTGTTGACGTTATTATGTACCTTATTAGCGTCTAAATTAAATAAATGCTTCTTTACATTACTTATTATCTAATAGTTAGTATTCTATGCTCATATTGAGATTTATTTACAAAGGGCATCTTATGATTTGTTTTAAATATTACTAACAATTCCTACAAAGGAGCTTTATGTTGAAATTTCACGTTTACTGTACAAAAAGACAAGCAATTAGGCGAGGGTCGCGATATATCACGCTGGACAGGTAGCGACATGTTGCCATGATGGCCTCCGTCACTTATAATGGTGGTTGCTAAAGGTGACACTTAATTTTGAACATGAAACACTACCGATAATGGGATTATTGTGACTGAGGGATGTTCCAATTCCATACTATAGTAGACTAGCGACCTTTCTAGAATCTTTAAATTTCTCAGCTTTTCTGTACTATAATAAGCATGTATTGTACATAAAAACCTTCCTCTTAAATTACTCTATCTATTAAAAAAAGCCGCATCACAATCCGTTGCGTAGTTTTAAAGATCTAAGCATACATAGGGACAGACAGACGGGAAGCGACTTAGTTTTAGGTATACTATGTACCTAGTGATAGTGATGATAGTGATAGTTTTTTTTTTCTTCTTCTTTTCTTTCATCACACGTTGTGTATTTTGCAAGTTGAATATTGTGTTTTAGAAAATTCTTCATTCTGCATGTATTTGCGGCTTTTCAGTATTTGTTCCATAGTGTAGTTATAGGCTCATCAAAATCGGAGAAGTAATTTCCGTAATTAGCCCATTAGGTATTAATATGTGTCGGGAACGCATTCTCTCAGTGGCCCCACTTTACTCTCCGTACGGTAGTTCATTATTTAATATATGATTCAGTAGGTATATTATGTTGATTCAAATGAACCTTATTGCAATGTTATATGGTTACTTTTCATCTCTAGCTACTGTCACCCACACCGACCTACAACGTATGGAGAGTACCTACCTAGTATTGATTGAAAGTTTTTCTTAAGCGCTGTATGAGATATTGTTGCAATTTTTCGTCAGCGAGAGAGAGGGTGGCCCATTGTGACGATGAATTATACAATTTGTTAAGCTTTGTGGCAGATGGATGTCCTAAAATGCAGTTGGTGCTGCTAAGTGCTGATTGTTGGCCTAACCTTTGGGAATTAAGGGGCTAGTACTTTACAAAATATAAATAGACAAATACGGTTAATTTACGGTTCTTTTATAAGTATACAGGGTGGAAATTTGAGACGTGTCAGTAAGGGCAGCTACCTTAAGGGTTGAAGCTACGTGAATATGGTCGGAGACCATTCCCTATTTTTTGATTTATTGCTATCGACATTTACAGATTTTGAAAAAAAAATTACATTCAGCGAGAAATCGGCCATGTTTCAAAATATTTTTATTTGCATAATCAGTCCTCGATTAAAGTAGAGTTGCTACGAGTATATAAATTCCAAACCGGCAATAATTGATAAAAGTTACAATTATTGTAACTTTCGATGTTCTTATGTGCCTAAACTGAATAAATTATTGAGCTTACGCTACTCTTGCTTGATATCACCGTATTGAAGATAGGAAGGTAGGTACTTCCATTAATTGTTACGATGAAGCAAATTAATCCTGTTTCATAACGTCATAAATCATTAAGATGTAAAACACTTTTGATATACCTATACCTACCGACGTTATGGTTTACCGCTGTCCGTAATATATTAATTGAATAATGACTTTTAGTAAACAATGCCGTATTAAGCTATTAATCTCGTAAGCAAGAGAACTGCAGTGTAACTATAGGTGCTTACTTAGCTACCATTTTTTTTATAGCTTTCCGCATCGCAGATTCAGCATACGCGTGAAGTAGCTTAATAAGTTTTTTTTTACACCTTGAGTTATACTATTGGACTTTTCGTTGTAATGTAATGCCTACTCGCCCCGGATTCGCACGGTGTCCGCCTCATACGGGCGGTATGATTTTTTCCGACATCTTCAACAATTATCATCATTATTTCAACCAATTTACACAAAACTTTTACCTATTATATACCTAAACCTTTCCGTGGATCAATCAAATCAAATCAAAACTTATTAATTCAGTTTAGGCCCTAGTAAGGCAATTATGAATGTCAAAAGTTACAGTTTTACAATAGACTCTACTACCATCACTCTACCTATCGGTGAAAATCGCATGAAAATCCGTTCAGTAGGTGGTTGAATTTTATGACTTTTTTTTCTCTTTATAATATACCTACTAGCTGTCAGGGTAGTTTTATAAGTATTAGGTATATTCCACCTGCATAACCCACTTACTCCGAATAACAATCCTGCCAAAAGGTATTACATATGTTCAAATAAAATTTTTCGCTGTACAAAATATTATATAACTGAAATGGAATAAAACGGTGATATAAAAATGACATTACTCACTTTAGTTACACTGCAGTGAAGCTAATGAAAACAAATGAGCAGGCCTGCGCACGTCGTTTCAACTGTAGCGGTAAAGCATTCTTTTGTCCTAACAAAATTAATATAGGTATGATCATAAATTTCCTTTCCTTATAGCAAGTGATAGGTAGGTACATCATGACGATGATAGCTCAGTAGTAGAACTGAGTTTGAACTTTCGGTGAAGGAATCATGTGGAAACCATAGCACTGTAGACACTAAAACGTGGCGTTACCACTCTACGTTTGAAAGTTTATCGCCAAGCCACCTACCTGAGGTTGAGATCTATAGGGCGTGCTTAGACTTTACTTCGAGTTAAGATAAAGTTTAATCCTTCTGAGTGTATTCTAAGCAAAGCCTAAGTGCACCAAATCGACGACTTACCAAAAACTTTGCTACAATTAATGGTCAAACAAAAATATGCTTTATTAAAACTCGTAAATGAGCCAAGTTTTACGTAAGTAAAGTCTAAGCAAAGTCCAAGCAGTCTCTATAGATCTCAGCCTGAATGTTCCGATAGCTGCACTTTAGAGCCAATTCAGTTCCAGGCATTGTGTGATTTGCTTACGATCTTCGGTCACATGTTCACTGACCATGGTGAAACTTACCTACTTCTGATCCCATGCTAGAGTATTCTTAGTGAGTAGGAGACTCACACAACGCATGCGAAAGGTCTAATCTTTGAGATTTTGGGACAATGTACATTTAAACAATATTCATAAATAGTTTTCAACGTCGCGTGGGTAAAGTATCTTTTTTATTTAAAATTTGTTGATGAACGCCATCTATGATCAAGTAGTTGTGACACATTTGTATCTTTTGTCTCTACCAAAGCTCCTTAAGCACCATATTCTGATGAATGAAACACTTGTAGTAGTAGCCTGGTCTCTAGATAGATGGCGGCAAATATAATATTTATTTATTTACCTACCCTTATAAATAAGGGTAGGTTACCCATACAAATTATATTTTAAATTTTCAAGCAAAACAGAGTTCAATGAGTTCTATATAAAAACTTTGCTCTTCATTTCGAACGTCTGCTATGTAGAAATCTTGTATGGGCAATCTATTAACGTTGGCACTTGTCAGTTTAATATCGCTGTAACGCCATTCCGATTTAAATTTATCAGAATCCTGAAATCAATACATAATTAAATATTTTACAATATAATTAAAATCCCTATAAAACTGTGGCTTAGTGGTAGTGACGTCACAATCAACAATCGTCGCGGGTTCGAATCCTACAATGAACTAGCCAGATTCTTTCTAAGCTTTGTGCTTACCTACACTATCGGCTATATTATCATTATTACTGAACTCGGTGAGGTTATCGTGGTCAAACACCGGTCTATAAAAGTGTTACAAAATCTATACAATTATTATTAGGTACCTTGCAACCATCAGAATCCACCATGCTATAGAAAAACGGCGTAGATTCACTTGGTTTTGGGCCGATTAATAGTTCAGACCACGTCAACATTTTCATGGCTTTGCTTGTATCATTTCTTGGTGAAGGAATAGAATTTTTACAGTGATATCTCAAAGTCATTGTAACCGATACTGATTGTTTTTGAAGCCACTTGATATGGCTTATTGTCAGCTGAAAAAAAAATTTTTTAGTACACCACAAAATAGACCGTAACAAAAATTACTAGCAGAAAAGATATATTGACAACTAGCTTTCCTGGATGCTGTATGCCGAGTTTCAGCTGATCCGTCAAGTGGTTTGAGATGTGCGTTGGTAGATCAGTCAGTCAGTTATCCAGTCAATCAGTCACATTTTCTTGTTATATATTTAGACGAAGTACAAAGTTGGGCATTTAACTCTTTCAGGAAAAAAAAAATACCAAAAGAATTGGAACAAAGTTTAGGAACTAGGTATAGGCAAATACTTAAATGAATCTTACTCCATAAATGTCTTTCATATCCACGAGCCGCGAACTTAGCCAAAAAGGTGTTTCTTCATGTGTGTAATTAATCGATTTTTCTTGTATTTTTTCCGGCGAGAGTTTTTCCGGTTTTATACAAGTAGTTTTTGATGTTGTATCACAGTAAGCTTTGAAGGGTTCCGTTGTATAAAAGTAATAGTATCCTGTAAATTAAATATACATAACTTTTAGTATAAATAAAATAAACATTTTGATAAACTATAGCCCAAGCACAGATAAATAAATTCGATTCTCATTCATCAAAATCTGATGGGTAATTTAGGCTCTACAGTGGAAAATGCGTAATATCAAAATAAATACAAACATATATAGACTGGCTAAAAAGTCGAAATTAATACAAAAATAAGAAAACCTTGCCTTTTATAAAAATTAAACTAATTTTAAGTAGCTACTCATCACTCACACACGCTATGTCACTCGGGATGATGAGGATTTTAACACTTTACATTCAAATCTGTTCAAGTAAGTACGTTGTCCTATAAGTAAGTACATTATAAAAGTAAATCATCCTGTATACTGTAAAATTAGGGTTAAGTTCTGAAAACCTCTCGTAACTAAGATTTTTATTTTATTTTTCTTTTATACTTACCATTTTCAAGATCTTCTGGAGCATATTTACAAGTGGCAGTTGCTGGTTTAGATTCAGTACCAAATGGATCCGAACGTTCAATACCATAGGTTACTGCAAAAATACAAAGGATATTACTTATGACATAAAAAAAAATCCAAATAAGTTCTCGTTTAAAAAGGGAATTTAAAAAAAGTCTTACATTAAAAAAAGGTTTAGTTTTTTGATAAATAACATACAACCTTATTTTTTACTAAAAGTGCGCCTCGCTAACTCGCTTGTACCGTCAGTTTAAGGGACGGAGTCATTCATGGAGAGCCTCCTCTTAATAAATTAAACATGGTAATTAAATATCATACCTTCTGGTTCAGCAGGTTCACAGGCACAAACACCGGGAGTTCCAGGCAACCCCGGTGGTCCAGTAGGGCCAGGAGTACTCGAACCCTTAAACAAAAACACAAAATAATAAGTAACAATGTTCCGATTCATTCCCGCAAAGAATAAATTATCTACAGCTTTATTGCTGTAGTAGGTATACCTACTTATATCGTTATAGCGTTATAGTTAGAATTAGATTTTGAAGGCGCTGTCATTATCGTAAAATTTCCGCCTTACTTATTGGAGGTAAAATCAAGCCAGTGCAATTCGGAAATCGTAAATACATTATATTAAAAATTAATCCGCCAATATATGTGGTTTAGAATTTGAAATTTTGTGAAACTCCAATGATTATCATGAAATTAAGTATGCAGAGGGTAGCGATAAATCGATTTAGTTAGGTTTAATTTTTAGAAAAAACCATTTTCCAAAAAAAATACTGAGCGAAGCTAGGTTATCCAGGTACTATATATAACATTAAGAAAAACACTGGCTTTAAAAGTGTTTCGTTTTTTTTACCATACACCACCAGAAACTAGTACCATGTTGTTACCTTATAAGGTAGGGTTTACTACAGTGCGCTCTCTTACCAACAGGACAGCGTCTTTCAGGTCCACTAGTATAAAAATCAAAATAAATTTCCGAAATGTACCTATGTAAGCGCATCACTTCTACTATTTGACTAATTTCTTTTTTGTTGTGTTTATAATTGTCAGGGCAAACTATGTATGAAAGATTTTTTCTCCTTTCGATTGTCCATATCTGATAATGATGAAAAGGTGTGAAAATCAATAAAATTTTGATACTTACCGGTTCACCAATTTCGCCTTTTTGACCAAGGTCGCCTTTGATTCCAGGAGAACCAGGATTCCCAATAGGACCCTGAGAATATATTTTTTTACTAAATAACGTAGATTATCAATTCACGGAAGAAGTCAAAATAAAGCTGTGGGGTGATTTCCCTACCGAAATATTGTTTTGTTATGATTGATCGTGATTTGATCTGTAAAGAAATGGTACTAACAATTGGTCCGGGAGAGCCTTTTTCACCTATATCCCCTTTGTTGCCAACGCTACCAGGTAACCCAGCCATACCCTGTGAATTAAAAACAAATATTTGAAATGAGGTAAAGGAAAAGTTTTGTCTTAGAGCGCGTCTCCACTAGGCTCACTATGAACGGCAGACTGTTTGCTTCCAGTTTGCCTCCCTATATTTTTTATATGGAGTGTTCATACCGCGCGTATTGTACGCAGTTTGCGGCGTATTGCTTGCTGACCCATTAATTGAGCGGCTGATTCACAGCGCGATACCTAAATTGAGTCAGCGATCGATACGCCGCTGACACCACTCAGAGTCAGTCGGTGGATAGTCTGCCCCTAACAGTGAGCCTAGTGGGGATGCGCGCTTAGCCCGTTACCTTGTTTTAACATGAATTTAGATGGCGATCTTTACTGGCCATGACGACTATTTCCCTCAAAATGACAATGGTATGGACTACCTAATAACTAATTTGATCGGTTAAAACATCTTCTATCCTTTTTTAATAATGTTTGTAAGAAAGAGATGTGACGTTATTAAAATTGTAAACAACACAATCTTACCCCCTCACAAATTGGAACACCAACAGCATGACAAATTAAATATCATCAAATCAAATCAAAAACTCATTTATTCAGTTTAAGCCCTGGTAAGGCACTTATAAACGTCGTATATGTGTCGTATAAGTACATCACTAGGTACAAAGTATAAAATAAAAAAGTCACTTCTCGTCTGTCTGTCCTTTTGTATGATTAGATCTTTAAAACTACGCAACGGATTTTCATTCGGTTTTTTTTATAATACCTACATGCATAATATAGCAGAGAAACGCTGATATTTTAGAGGTTTCTAATGTGATGTCGTAAATAAACTATTTTTTTTGCGCTTACATTGCAAACGCTGGCTGAACCCTAGTTAGATCAACTTAAGTAACTCACATTGTACACCCTAAAAAGGTCTACAAAAAAGTCTGCAATGGTAAATGTCTATCTTCAGATACTTACCGGATCACCAATTTCGCCTTTTTGACCGAGGTCGCCTTTGATTCCAGGAGAACCAGGATTCCCAATAGGACCCTGAGAATATATTTTTTACTAAATAACGTAGATTATCAATTCACGGAAAAAGTTAAAATAAAGCTGTGGGTTGATTTCCCTAAAGAAGTATTGTTTTGTTATGATTGATCGTGATTTGATCTGTAAACAAATGGTACTTACAATGGGTCCGGGAGAGCCTCTTTCACCTATGCCAACGCTACCAGGTAACCCAGCCACACCCTGTGAATTAAAAACAAATATTTCAAATGAGGTAAAGGAAAAATTCTGCCTTAGAGCGCGTCTCCACTAGGCTCACTGTTAACGGCAGACTGTTTACTTCCAGTTTGCCTTCCTATATTTTTGATATGGAGTGTCCATAACGCGCGTATTGTACGTAGTTTACGGCGTTTCGCTTGCTGACTCTTTCAGTGAGCGGCTGATTCACAGCACAATACCTACAATGGAGTCAGCGATCTATACGCCACTGACACCACTCAGAGTCAGTCGGTGGATAGTCTGCCGCTAACAGTGAGCCTAGTGGGGTTGTGCGCTTAGTCCGTTACCTTGTTTTAACATGAATTTAGATGGCGATCTTTATTGGCCATCACGTCTATTTCCCCCAAAATGACAATGGTATGGACTACCTAATAACTAATTTGATGGATGAATTTAATTTTTTAAAATCAATGTGTTCCATTCCTGTCTAGGCAATGCGTGGGAAAATTAATGGTATTTTTTTATGGAAATACTATTTTATTTTTACTAGCATAGTAGAACATACTGGTACTGATTTTTTAGCATAGCAGCTACCTTCTAGCAAGACTATGTGTGTCTAACGACACACGTGTGCTTACCACCATTGATGGACCAGGATGGACCATAACTTACTACTTCATAAAAAAATACTATATCTACGTTTTTTTAAAGTTTTACTTAATCATAAGACTAGACGATTTTGAGACTCAAGATTTTAAAATTTAGGTAGTATTTTAAATTGTATTTAAATAAATTAAAACAAAGCAATCGGATTTTTTTTTGTTAAAAAGAGTAAGATTTTTGTTTAGTTTCTAAACAACAACTCGGGGCCATTGTATATGATAAATTATGATACCCTCGACAACTGGCCCGTATTTACAAAAAAGTTGCAATATATCAGTATATCAGCTATCTTTGTGTACATAGTATAAGTTTTGCGCATTTCGAGATTAGCCCAGAATATTATCGGATTATAAAAAAATATTACCTTTTCACCTTTTTCACCTTGGACTCCTTGCTTTCCAATTAAACTTCCGTCGGGCTGAAACAGAAGACAGCTGCCAATATCTTGCACATAGTTCGTTAGCGTGCGAGGTGAGAGAACAATAATGAATGATGAATGATGTCGTTCGCGATTTCATTCTTTATTAGCTTTCCACCCCGCGGTTTCCAAAAATATTATTAGCGGATGCCAACGTCATAAGAGCAATCTGTACCTATGCCAAATTTCAGCCAAGCCCTATCACGCTTTATATATAGTCACGCTTTCCTTTTGTATTTTTTAATAGATTGGCCCATGCTACAAATGGTCGTGTATATATTGAGCTGAATATTTAGTTCAATTATTGACGAATCACCAAAGGTGAGTACCACAGTAGGTAACTACATTTTAGTTTGTTTTATTCAACTGCGACATAAATATACAAGGCTATTTTTAATTTTCCTGCTTAGCTCCTATTTTGGATGGGGAAATTTCATCAATACTTATATCCAACTTTTACTATGGGTTCAATTCTGATATCATGAAAAAAAAAATTAAATAGCCTTATATTTTGTCACAAAACGATTTTTACAATGCCTACTCAAGTTGCTATTAAATAACTGTACAAAGTATATAGGGATTAACTCAGAAATTGCAGTTTGAGTCAACTTTCTTGTGATAATATTAGTAAAAGTTACAAAAACAACTTACCAAGTTCAATTTACAGGTACCTGAAATAGTAAACGAAATGCAATAATTTATTTATTTTTTACTATGTAGACCTGTGCATGACCACAATCTCAGTCGAAAGGTGGTACACAAAGACCAGAAAGGAACTGGCTCTCAAGTGCTGTAGGACAGCTTACGAGCTAGCTTGCGGCGACAGATTTTCACCATGATTTCCACATAACTGTCACCAGCTAGGCAAGTACTATAAAATACCCTAACACTCGTGCTAAGTTTCCTCACGATGTTTTCCTTCATCGAAAGCTCAAGCACATTATAGAATTCGAACCCACATTCTTCATCATATAGCATTCTAAGTATGTACCACTGAGCTATCATCGCGTATGCTTTAGGTATTTGAACCTATACTTCTAAAAGAAAATCACTAAAGAGGATCTAACCTACTAAATATTGTCTGGCGAATTAAAAAAAATTAAAAGAGTAGTTGCGTACTTTAGAAAGTGGGTCTATGATTTAATTTAATGTTTTAGCATCAACTTACGTAGTTTTGTTGTACATTGCTTCAGCCCATCATTTGTTATCTGTAAAATGATAAATCGGTATAGTAAATATAAATCATATAGGTATATACAGACTACATTGTATGAGTTGCCAGCATTATACTGAAGAATTTTGCAATAGTAGTTGGGTTAGTAAGTATCCCACTGACGCTTCAAACTATTATCTTCGTTTCTAGACTAAAAAATAGCCACTTATTTTCAGAGTGATTGTTATCGGAATTTATTTTGTGTGTAAAATGACTTTTAACAAGGAAATCTCACGTGGCGGCTTCGTGTAAAACCCATACAAAATCCCGAATTACGTATTATGAAAATCCATAGCGGAAAACGTAGCGTTTGGTTTTAATCTAAGTCACTGATAACTACAGTGATGTTAATTTTATTGAAGAACTCTAAAAGTACGAAAAAACTTGTAGTTCTGCTTCATATGAAAGGAGAGCCACCATAAAGCCACCCACGTAATGCCAGTACAGCACAGTGGTCAAGGCTTTCGAAAATCGTACGTATGACTAACACAAAATTAATACTGGTTTCCAAATTGAAAACAAAGCGGAAACACAAACCATGTGATGCTAAAAAAAATACAAGTCATTTGTGCATTATAGATTTTCCTCTATGTTCAAAAATTTTGTGTTGTGTGAATGTTCTTTTTCAATAAAAAAATATATCAATAAGGTTTACTTGCCAATTCTATTGGTTTTTGTGTGCTCGTTGTAATACTTTCTGTAAAAAATATAAATATATTTTATGCAAACACAAACACACAAACGTACCTAATTTATTTAAAAAAATAAAACTTTGCAAATAGGTTTCTGAAATAATTTACGGAGGAAGGATCTTTTGATATTAGGTAATGTAACTATCCCTGAGGAAGATTCTAAAATAGTGGAACGCGGGTGAAACCGCAGACGGCAAGTTAGTATTAGCAAAGAATACATAATATATAGGTATTAGGTAGGTATATTATACGTAAAAAAGATACATAGATACCTGTATTTCTTCGTTCAATTAAAACTGTAAGAATTATAATATTTATTAATGTCCACAATTTAACCACCATTATGATAAACCTATCGTTTACTGTATCAATTGAATACTGACTTCATTTATAATAAAATAAATTACATTTTACCTTAACACAGGTTTTCCGCATGTATTTCGTCTATATTTAGCGCTGATTTCGTTTCATGTATTATTTGTTGCAAAATGTTGCACTTGTGTAAAATGAGAAATTATTTTGTGTGATAAAATTCGGAACCTAAATCTCTTATTATTGAAAAGTAATATTCTTCTAATCTTCAAAAAAAATCTTCTATCTTTAATACCTAACGTATTTTCAATTATTTACAACAAATATACAAAATACAATCTACAATAAAAAAATCCTCGAGGCTGCTGCCGATCAACGGCAAGAGGTCCTACTCCGAAAAACGATATACGATAGTTCGATCATCGTTGTCATTTTTTCAATTTGACAACGATGATTGCACTATCGTGTATCTTTTTTCGGAGTAGGCCCTCGTTCCAAGAGGAAGGCTGGTAGCAAATCCTCTTTGGACTTATTAATTTACCTACATTTTATGATTTCATATTTTTTGACATACCTACAGCTTCATATAGCATAAAAAATTCATGATGGTAGGCCATGTGATGAACTTTAAAGGAAAACTATAATGGCTTAGTTAACTTTGTTAATTCAGGAGTTATAGAGGCCTAACTATAGGAAAACTTCGTACAATAATAATAATAAGTAAAGATGTAAAATATTTTAAATAAAATCATAGCAATTATTTATTGGACACGATCTTCTAAGTCCACGTGCCATTATTATGGGTGACTACTGTACCCTATTTTATGAGTGGCCTGACACGCACTTGGCCGGTATTTATTATTTAAATCAGCACCACCTATACAAATTTATGGTAACGACGGTGCTTGTGCTATATTAAACATTTTCATCATTACTTTGTCAAAGTAGTTCAATATTTCCTCAATAGATGGCATAATATTGTTTCCATCAGTAGTTTTTAATTTTTCATAATATTCATCAATTTACATATTTCTACCTAGGTAAAGATAGATAGATAAGCAATAAAATATTTTGTACAATTTAATTTTCGTCCATAACAATTTCACATTTTGATATTTTAATTACTATTAACTTTAAGACATAATATCGTGTGACTACCGCTTTGCGACGTTTTCAGGAGTAAGAATAGAAGTGTCATTAAATTAATTACAAAGTTTATGGACTTCGGAATATTTTGTAGGTACTTTATAAAAGAGCGAGAAATACGATACCGGTAAGTAACTTCAGGAAACTAAAGGGATTCTGTAAAGTTAGATAACAATAGGTAATAAGTTAGAAGGTACTTATATTAAATTGGAAGGCTATATTGAATGTTATTCTAACAAAATTGGGTTATTTTTGAGTCAACAATATCATTACAAGTTGAAAGGATCAAAATCATAATAATTATACCATAGAATAATTAATATACTACGTACAAATTATACGCTATAAGAAACAATACAATTTAAAGGACATGGTGGAGTCCCTAATGAGCCCCATCATTTTACCCGTAATAGAATGTTCCGTCTGTATCTATGAAAAAAACGATCTGCGATCTTGTATAACAAATAATTTAAAATATAGGATGTTTTTAAGAATCTGCGATTACCAACACATAGGCAAACAAAAATCAGTGATAGTACCTAAGTATGGAAAATTGCTGCAACTTTGAATCATAAAACACCGACCTTATTTCCCATCATATATTTTGTACTACTATTTCTATCCAGTTACGATGTTTGCCCTGGGGCGTCGAATCTCGTAAGTCAAATAGTCACACATCAAACGGTACACTCCAGGGTATTCATTCGCTTGTATTTTGGGACTTTTACGATAGTTCCTCTTTTCTGTGTTTGCCGTTTTCTTGCAAGTTAGAAATGAAAGGATTGATTGTTTGAATACAGTCAGTAATGTAGCTATAAATATTTTATATGGGACTAGCTGATTCATGCGGTTTCACACGCGTTCCTGGGATATAAAGTATATAGGTAGCACTTGGAAATAATGTTGCATAAAGGTTTTATACACATTGCTAATTTAATCCTGGTTGAGAAGTTTAACAAGAAATCTTTATAAAAAAAAATGTATATGTTTGGTGTCCAGTTTTTTTCTGTCACTGCGTTAATAAAATTTCAATAGATAATGTAGGTTGATATTTTGGGTAACAGATTTTTATAACTTCCATTGCTGCTGCCAGAATGTCAGATGAAGTCAAATTTCAACTTACAACAACAAATATTCGAAATATAAGTCAGTAATCGAATTAAGTAAGTAGGTAAATAAATATCCATTTTGGGTGAAAGGATCTATGAAATATTTTTTTATTAATTTGAAAATTATACATTTTTAATGCTTCGTTCACAGTTCACAGTAAATTCAAGCTGTCTCAACTTTCAGCAGGCAGTGAATGTTCATTCGTTACTTTAGTTTGCGACAGGTCCACGGTTCTATTTGAATAACGAATTAGTGCACTGAAAATGTAGCATTTGAATTTAATCTGTATTTATCATAGTAAAAGTTGTTTTTTGATTAAATTGATAGAAAAAAAACTTTTTATCCATTTTCACCGAACAAGACAGTTTTGTATGAAAAGTTTGATTTTTTTTGGTTCCATCGTGAAAACACTACAGGTGTTTTACAAATAGCACATACAACTTTAAACTTTAAATTAAACTAATATTACAAATGCGAAAATTTGTGAGTATGGATGTATGTTTGTTACTCTTTCACCTAAAAACTACTAAACAGATTTGAATCAAACTCGGCACATAAATAGATCATACCCTGAAATAACATGGCTACTTTTTATCCCGGGAAAACATAAGATACCTCGGGAACGCGGGTGAAACCGAGGAGCGGAATCTAGTACCTAATAAGTAATGTAGAGTTACCAGACGAAAACACATCACATAAAATTATTGTGCATTTTTAAAGTGTCGCATATAATAATAATATCACTATTGTGTGTAAATTTTAAATAATACGGAGGTTCTCCATGTTAATAACAAGTTAAGCTCTTGCCCATACATTTTGGGTAGACAGGCATATAAAAGGCGCTGCGAGCGTTTTCAAATTTGACGATACGACTACTATATGCATTTTTTATGGCTGTTTCTAATCTATATTTAATAAAAATTTAAAATAATCACCAGTATTTACAACTTTTAATGGGAATTATCCAATTACTAATAATGGTGCCGATTCTGTTGTTTACTAACTAAAATAAATTTTATTCTCACTATATCTCTTTCTAATAGTAAATATAAGAAAGGGATGCAAGATATTTTAGTCCTGTCAGTTTAATCCGATCACACATTTCAACGTGAATTTAAGCGCGATCTTTATTGGTCACGACTATTTACCCGTACATTACGACAGAATGGATTTAACTGACAGCATTAAAAATGTTCTATCTTTTTTCAATAAGGTTAAAATGAAAGAGAGTTGACTTGTCTAATATTAGTTAAGTTTATAAACAACAGAATCGGCACCAATATCTACCAAAATCCTATTGATACAATAAAGTAGGTAGGTACCTACCATGAGTATATATTGGAAACAATAATATCTCAATCGTGACTTCTAACAAGAACCTCTTAAGTTCGAAGCAAGTTAGCTGATCCGAAAACATGGCCAGCACTTTGCTATTTATTTTCTGAAATTAATGTAAAGTTCGCATAACTGATTGTTTGGTTAACCGAGGTATCTGCTGGTTTTAACATAAGGAGCTAAGGGTTTTGCTGTCATGTGTTTATAGGCCTTTATTGGACTGGATACTAGTTTCAATTTCCTTTCACATGATGAAATTAACATTTATGATAAAATTATAGTAATTTTGAAAATGAACAACATTGCTTTATACATATTTAACTAAATCAAATTTAAAAGTACCTACCTACTTTTTAATAACATTATTTTTTTAAATTTTTCGGACTAAGCTTTACATGACAATTCTCATGCATAGGTATTTTTGGATTTTATTTTTATTTAGTATGTAGTGGTGGTTAAAACTCAAATAGTATAGTCTCAACAGTAATACAATCATGGTATAATATGTTAATTGTTAAACTTCTCTGTAGTCAAGTTAAATACATACAGTGTGAGTCTTTATAATGTGCACATATCAAAATGAGGGAATATTTGCTTAATTTTATCGACGGAAAAAATATTTAAAAAAATCTAAATATTTTTTTATGGATTTTTTAAAAAAATGTTTGCTACTTTGACCCCAGTGTAAACAAAACTCTGTAACTTTTAAACTAACTAATCTATCGCGATGAAACAAACTCCATAATAATTGGAAGTAATAAGGCGTCCTCATAAAATGAAAATTGTGGAAAAAAACGATCCTCAATTGAAAATAAACATGTTTTTTTTAGCATAAATCAGTTTTTTTTCATCAATTTTTACAATTATCGTAAAATTTCTCTTTAATACTCCCCCATTACGTACATTTTTTACTACTTTAAGTTATTCTTGATCGTATTAGCCATCTAATGGTAAAAATTTCATGTTTGTAACTCAATCCCAACATTTCTTATCTACTGTCAAAGAAAGGCCTAGCGCACGGCTACGCACTATTGTTTAGCAGGTAGATAGTCTTTTGTTTGCTATTTTTGTGTGTGTTTGTCAGGTGATGCATTAAATTTTGTGTTAAATAATAAATGGTTTTAATTTAACGCTTTTGTATTAATTATCATCCCAAATAAACCATCCTTAAAAGAACAATAAATGGAGCGTTCGGAGTGCCATCTTTTAACACTTGATAGAAAATGTTATGTTTGAGTTCTAAAACATGCAATTTTTACTATTCGGTAGCTAATACGATGAAGAATAACTTAAAGTAAAAAAAAGGTAGGTAATGGGGGAGTCTTTTTGAGAAATTTTACGAGAATTGTAAAAATTGATGAAAAAATTCTGATTTTTTCTAAAAAAAACATGTTTATTTTCAATTGAGGATCGTTTTTTTCCACAATTTTCATTTCATGAGGACGCCTTATTACTTCCAATCATTATGGAGTTTGTTTCATCGCGATAGATTAGTTAGTTTAAAAGTTACAGAGTTTTGTTTACACTGGGGTCAAAGTAGCGAACAATTTTTTTAAAAATTCCATAAAAAAATAAAAAAAATATTTAGATTTTTTTTAATATTTTTTCCGTCGATAAAATTAAGTATAGTTTCCCTCATTTTGATATGTGCACTTTATAAAGACTCACACTGTATATTGAACATTCGTACTTCACCATAAATACTTGGCATGTAAATATAAAAATTAAAATTATGACTATAACAATATTTAATATGCAATAAATATTAAAATTCTAAAAGTATTTTGTTACTTGAAATTAATTAGAAAAAATAAAAAAAGCTTTGAGAAAACGTATGATATAGTATTACTTGTACGTAGTATATTAATTTACTCTATGGTATTACCGCTGCCTGTAAATTAGATTAAAAAATATTTTGAGCGTTTGATTCTTGAATACACGTTTTATTTTTCGTATTGGAATCCACTCGCTTGCCGGAATTTGTTTCGGTTCACAAATAAAACTTTTCAAATGACTGTGGGAAACGAAACTGTCACATGCACGCGTAGTTACCTACTCTCTGAACCGGTATTTGAAGAATTTACCATAAGTGTAAAATAAACTCGAAGAAAACTCGATCTGAAAATTTAAAAAAATATACCTTAGGTATATTATTACCTATTCCTATACCTTCCTATACACACATTTCTGTTGAAAGTGCAATTAATTTTATAAGAATAAAATTATATCACGAGATAAAATACTATAAAATATTTATAAAAAAAAATGTTTCACTATCAATTACGGTATTTGGTTATTTGACACTCATGATACTCTGTCATCCACTATGACTTTTATTTCGAAAGAGTATACTCCTGGGACCATTGTCACCAAGTCTCAGGATCTGTTGATGGAAATGGCAAAATACGGCAAAATGTCTTTTAACAAAAAGAGAACCGCCTTCAATAACAAGTTTAAAATAATAACTATGTAGGAACTATCAGTAATGGTATAAATATTTCTGGTAATATTTAAAAGACCTCAAAACATAATAAACGTTACATTAGAATGTTAAAACTACATCAAGTTTATTGTAACTAATTTTGACTCTACCTGTCCCATGCGGTTTCACCCTCGTTACCGGAGTGAAAATTAGCCTATAGAAGTCAAGGTTAATAGTTTTATAATTATCTGAAATGGATCAGAAGTAGGTGGTATACGGGGTAAGTATACCTCTAATATCCAAACTCAGAAAGCACCTAAGTAACATCATACAAAACAAAGGGATTTAACGTAAAGGCAGACAGGCCTCAACCGGAGGCAGAAAATAGGCGCAAATTCGAGCTCGACTCGTTCGTAACCGAAGCGCGAGTTCATACATACGTCTTGTTAAGAAAACGAAGCGATTCATGCTTAACATCCATTATTGATTGGGTCGCATAGAAAAATAATTAGAAATACCTTTAGCCAATGTGTTATAAAGATAAAATATCCATATAGTTTTTAAAAATGCGGGTTTGCAGTAGAGGTAGTGATGATATAGTCAAAGATAGTAAACACAAAGTCTAAATGCTCTCAAATGGCTTTAGAATAGGTTTGCTTTTTACTCTACGCTTATAGTGACACATGTCTTGAGGTCAGCGCAAGCATGCCACTTCTAAACTCAAAATATGAAATATGTAAATTCCATTCGGTAACTACCTTGTGCGTACCGAAAAAAAGCATAAAGCGTATCCCTTGAGAAAGTGCTTGCAGACCATTAAAAGATTTGGAGATATTTCATGCAATTTAAGAAAGACACATTTTGAAATGAAATGGTGTTCGTTGGTAAGCGCATCACTTGAGAACAGCTCGAGCGATTAGTGTTTGTAATAGTCCGAAAATGTTTTAGTTGCCTTTTTCATTTTCTCTTTCACTACATATTTTTTGTATGTAAAAGTATTAATATGTAAACAAAACAATTTTCTCCTGAATAACATTATAGTTTAACGGCTCGACAGAAACTAAGCTGAAAGCGTGTAACAATTATATTAACTTTACTGTTACCTCAGAGGATATCATGAGGGGAGGTCACAAGACTCTTGAAGTTGTGAAAACAACTGAACTAAGTTTAGCCTATTAAGGTTAACCATAGTAACTGTGCTGCACTCTGGTTATGTAGCAAAATGCCACTGCCAGGGCGCATAGTTTTAATTGGGGAGAACTTTGGAATATGAAAGAATTTTCTCGACTTTAAATTCATTACATGTATTTTAAATATACAATATAGTATAATAAACATATCTATATATTTTTCATTTTCTTCTCTTTTTCTCAATCTTTTGTATGATTTTTTAAACATAAATATATCTTTCTATGGGTTGTTATATCTATTTATCTTTAAAGTACCTTTAATTCGTACCTTACCTTGTTTAATTTGTTAACACAGTCTCTACCTTAATTTTTTTATTTTTTAGACTAGCACATTCAGATACTATACTAGGATGGAATATAAGTAATCGTTCCAAAACTGTATAAAATCTATAAATAACTCCTACAATTATGCCTAAAATTGTGGATATTAAAATTGTTTCTATTAATAAATTATATTGTATAAAGCTTTCAAAGGGAATTGTTGATGTCACTTATCAATATTACCAGTCGGAAAAAATGCTTTGATTTGATACCGCAAAATCTTTTGAAAGTTTATTTAGGTTTGTATTACAGAATTTCTAATAGCAAAAAAAATGGAAAATGTTTATCGATACTACGGCCTACATACCTTTTTAATTGGAATACCAAAAATTACCAATAGGTAAGTGAAATACCACATGGTGACAATAATTGAAAATGTTTCAATTAATTTGGTTTGAACCTATAAAAAATCAGTTTTGCATAAAAAAAAAAACAGTTACCAAAATAACATGAACGAAAGATTCCTCATATGAAATAAGGTTTTTAAATTATGAAAAATAATACGTTTTTCTTGTATGTTCGTTTTGTTTGAGAGAAGCGAAGTGGAGGCTGGAGGTGAAGCATAAACGTCACCCAGCGGAATGAAGAGATTGTTATGACAAATGGGCCTCACAAAACTGAGGTATACCACTCAGTGCAAGAGCTATGAAACATTATATCATGTTTTTTAACCGACTGGGTCCCATCCAAAAAAGGAGGGTTATTGGTTTGACCTGTTTGTATGTAGGTATATGTGTCCCTATGTTCCCTTGTAACTACTAAACGGATAAACCGATTTTGATGAATGAAATTATTACGTTGTTAGTTTCGTCTTTCTTGCGAAAGTTTCACTCGGTATATTATAATCAACTTTAAAACCTCTATCAAAAACAATAAAATTAAATGTATTGGAATTTTAATTCCAATACATTTAAAAGGAACTATTAGCGTTTAATATTTTCTTTAGAAAATATTAAACGCTAATAGTTCCTTTTTAGCCGTCAGTCTATTTATCATTATAACTATAGTCGTTGTAAATAAGTTAATAATAAATATGTTATTATTTAAAATGACGATAGAAAAAAAATCAAATTACATCCTCCTAAATTACGTTGATACTAGGAATGAGGAATACCAACAAAAAAATGTAATTAGTCCGTCAGTTAGATTATCAAAAAATATTGGATACGTATTTTTTATTTTATCAAATCCATAAGAAATTACAAAGATAAGTCCCATCAAAGTGCAGGATTGGGGCTTGTGACGTCATTGTACAACTACTTTTTAGTACACTTTTTGCAGACCGGAAAATTTTAACGCGCTGTATCTTCGTTATTTTTTGTTTTCGGATCAAAATAAAAAATACGTACTTATCCAATATTTTTTGATAATCTAACTGACGGACTAATTAGATTTTTTTGTTGGTATTCCTCATTAGATCCAATATCTAACTAACAATATGAGTTTTAAGTAAATCTCATGAACGATAAAAATGCCTATTCTATATGGTTATACCTCTCCGACGGGTGTGGTCTTGGCCTACTTTTTACTTTATACGTCATTTGTTACAACTTTTCACATTTGTTGCTATTGCAATATTTTTATTTTACGATGTGTCAAAGAGCCTGATAATTAAATAATTATTATTACCGTTAAATGTATACCTACACTCACATAGAAAAAAAAGTAGGTATCTACCTAATTTGTGTTTGACCACAATCTCTCGTTATTTATTTATTTATTTAAGGTCTGCCAACAGTTGTTACAATCATAATCTATCTACACAACACTCATATAAAAAATAGTTAAAAGCACAACGAATTACAGACAAACACCATATGAACTACTATAGATTAACATATACATAAACTTGACATTTGTATATAGTATAATAATAATAATAAATATCTTGGGACATCCTTCACACACGGTTATCTGATCCCAAACTAAGCAGAGCTTGTACTATGGAATCCAGATAACTGATATACTACATATACTACTTTTTTTTGTTGTATATACATACTTATATAGATATTACACCCAGACTCAGGACAAACAGACATGTTTATGCACACAAATGTTTGTCCTTGATGGGAATCGAACCCACGATCAGCGGCGTGATAGGTGGCGTCTTAACCAACTGCGCCAATTGGCCTGTCATATAGTAACATACCTACAATAAAATAAAAAAATAAGCATGGAAAGTAATGTAAAGAAAAACAAAATTAAGGTAACGGAATAACAATAACAAACAATAAATGGAACAATATAAAATTTACAACATACACAAATGAATGAGACATGTACATACAAACATAACATAAAAGCCAAAGAGAAAAAGAAATGTTACATAAAAAGGCAAAAAATTCAGGGGCATCAAATAATTTACCAAATAAACCAAGATAAACTGGAATTCTATAGTCAGAACTAAAGGTCGTCTTTGCTACGTCCACAAGTCATCTATCCTAGTCTTATCTACATAAGGCGTGGCTATCTGACGTGGGCGATGTTCGACATATCAACTTGACTGGGGTAGGCCCTTGATATACTATGTGAGAGCATGAGATAATATCCTTCTAATATTATAAATGCGAAAGTTTGGATGTATGTTTGTTACTCTTTCACGCAAAAACTACTGAACGGATTTGGATGAAATTTGAAACACAGATAGTTTATAACTTGAGTTAACACATGGGATACTTTTTATCCCGGGAAAACATGAGATACCTCGGGAACGCGGGTTAATACTCATTAATATTTGACTGTCATAATTTATTTGATCTGAAAAAACGTTAAACGATGTCATTTTTTCGTTTTAGTCATGAGCAATTGTTGATTGACTCTTCAATGATACTACAATCTTCAGAATTGGATTTGGAACTGCTCTGAACCTAGAAACTGATTTTAGGTATTGTTTTTTTGTTCTTGGTATGATTTGCTGTAGGTAATGATTACTTTTAAAATTTGCTTTAGATAATTTTAGAGCACGCGTTTTAATATTATCGAAATTTTTCAAAAATCTGTAATAAAAAGGTCTGCCTCATAAATAATGAGTGCTAGAGATACTAAGAACCTTGAAATTTAGAGGGTAGAGTATTTTAAATCGTAGACGATTTTCCGAAACTCAAGTGACAAAGAAAACTGATAGTTTTGATTGAGGAAATGAATATACCTACAACAGATATTTTTTTAATGCCTAAAATTAAAAATAAATATATAGAAATTATTTTGAAATCAAAATAAGTAGTATATTGATCCAAAAGAGGTAAGCCAAAATAAACACTATTTTTCTGAAACATTAATCATCAAAGCCAATCATGTACTAGTTCGTATCATCATTCTTTCGTATAAGGCCTATAAATTACATAAGACGGCAATATATTTTGTCTGGATTAGTCTGGTAAAGATGAAGAGGATATTCCGTGGTCAAAATATTAAGTTACGCAAGAAATAGGCGTCAATTTGCTATTATAAGATAGTTTTAAAGCTTGTTAAAGGCATAAAAGCTTAAACAGTTTAACGCTATAAAAGTTATTAAGCTATATAAGTTTTATACTGGTAACATCAATTTTATTTTATTATAATTTGCTTACCGATTGTTTGGCAATTTGGTTTTAGCTGTGACTCCTACCATATTTCATGTAAATAAATATTATGTGAGCAAAAGTTGTAAGCGTTTAAAAGCTAAGGGAAACTAACTGCTAGTTTTTATAATGCTGCTGCCGTATCAGCCAATTTTGTGCTAGACGACAAAAATGAGGTTATAACTGTGACGCGATAGCCAGCCAGGTGATTGCTACAAAGGGCTTACTGCTGTACCAAATTCGGTTCTATTATTTTTCATGAATTAGTTCCTTACTGAAGATGGCGAATCCCAATCATCCTTGGGGTAAATTTGAAGGATTTTTTTATATTACACCAGTTTTTATTTAAAACAAAGATTATTAGATATGTGTTCACAATTCTTGTAGCCACATTATGAAGATGAGCTTCCAGTAAAGTTACGAGATTCCTACTGGGAGATGGATGGTACTAACTCGCTTTGACATAGAAACGTAGGCTTCGGGGAGCTATCGTCGCATCCATCATTCATTTGTCAGCAAGTAGTGTGGTGGCAGTCAATGTATTTTCTGAATCAATTATTTAACTGTATGCTTAGCTTCTTTTTAAAAATCTACGATATTTCTTCACGGTCATCCTTAAACTAATATAATACGCAAAAAACCCAACTGCTGTACAAAAAATTATCATAAAATTTTGGGATTTTTATTACTCTTTCCAAAGTACATTTAAATATATAATTTGTATTTAATATTTGTTTACTACTCGATAGGTTTGGGAGAAAAAAATAAAAATATACATTTTGGAGACATAAATCCGCTATTTTGAATTTTCGAGTTGTTTTTGAGAGCATTATGTAGAACGACTGTCTGCTTATCAACATTTTGAAATTAAAAAAAAGTTTATTGACCAAACTTAAACTCAAAAATCATTTATTCAGTTTAGGTCCTGATAAGACACTTATGAACGTCGGAAGTTACAATTGACTTTACCACCGGTTCGGAATACACTTAAACTGGACACATGTTGGATTACGTTAAATTCGTAATTATAACATCAAACTTAATAGAAAAACATTTCCCATTACTTACTTTTGAGTCTTTGTGGTTCATAAGTTGAGAGCTAAACGAAATCCTTTGTATATTAATACAAAAGATTTTTTCACAAATACTCAGAATATGTTATCTTCATTGAAATATGAAAAGAACGCACAAAGAACAAAGAGTAAAAATTCAACCATAAGCTAAATTCAAACTGAAAAAAGCCTACACAAAAATTGCGAAACATTCGACCCCATATTAATTGTCGCGAACAAACGACGCGTTTATAACAACGGTAAGGAACAAAGTAATAAAAGATATAATTTCAACTCCGACAACCGTGAACCGTTGTTCCTTTAGGGAAGAATGGCCAGGATTATGTCATTGTCGTTGGTATACCACCTGGAAAATTGCACTTATACAGTTATTAAGAAAATGCCCCAGTGACCCGTCTCGGTTTTAGACAGTTGAATTTTTGCGGGGCGACTGTAGGTACCTATTTAGAATGTCGGTTTTCAGTTGTTTAATTCTCAGTATCGTTGAGTATTATGCCGCATTGCAGGATTTTATTATAAAATTGAAGTTAAATATTTACTTTACGCAAAGGTAAAGTTATATAATGTAGGGTAAAGTTCAGTTAATTAAATAGAGTAGGTAGCTAAAGACATTTCTTTAAGAAAAGTACTCGGAGAGTAATGCAAATAAATACGAGTTACAGTTTTTACTCATACTTGGATGGTTCCGTACTATACCAATTACCATTTTGTGACTAGGTAATATAACTTTGGTAAGACATGAAAATTATACGCAAAAAATATTCATAATATGATATTCGATTTTTAAAATAGCAGACGGATGTAAAAGGTTTTTTTTTTGTTACAGCATGAATCCTTCAATTGTAATGTAAGGCATAAGTTTGTAAAGCCTTAGATTTTTTTTTAAAAGCGAAACAAAATTACTAACTATTTATGTATAAAATTTTAGTCAGTTTTTCATCTTTTAAATATTTACACCACATTTTCTTGGCGTCAAAAGTTACTTAAGTCGTTGAAGTAGGTACCTTACATATACAGGCCCTAAACACACCTGCTATTTCATTTATTATTATAATTTTTGTTTTAGACAAATAACCTATTGTAAAACTATATTAGCAAACTTTAATCTTTAATTTACTGAAAAATAATAATAGTTCTATTTTATACCAATAAACACAGGCCGTTAACAAAACTTTTAAGAAGTATTCGGTATTCCGTAGGGTGAAGGTATATCCTAAGACAACTACAAGAAAATTGAAAAAAACACTGTTAGGATAGGTAAGTATTCCTACCTGATTCCTGCCAAACACCTATAAAGTAACATGTATGTCATACACCATTCTTTTACCTTTATTTAAAGCTAGGTTTTTAGGAACACACCGAAAGGTGCTTGGCGACAGATTTTCAACTTGAGGGTGGTAGCCGGCCAGACGGGTACTACAAAGTACCCTACCACCGTGCTGTGGTTTCCTCACGATGTTTTCCTTCACCGAAAGCTCAAGCTCACTGTAGGATTCGAACCCGGGAACTTCGTCTCGGCATCCGACGTCACTACCACTGAGCTATCATCGCCTAGGTAGGTATTATACGGCAGAAAATAGAACTATTTGTTCAGCTTTGTGACGGTTCTTATTTGACTTACCATTTTTATTCCAGGTTTTTAACCGCAGCCGGAAGTGTCGCTTGAGTAATGGCCCTTTTGAAAATTTGTTGAATGCAAATTGTGGAATTTTTATGTTGCACTTTTAAATGTAGTTGAAAAAAAGATGTTAGCTACCTAGTTTTCATAAAGCTTTGAAGACGAATCACACATCAAAAGATATTCTAGGAATAATAAATAATGTGTTTCTTTATGTCATAATGAAACCATTACAAACATAAATAGTAACCTAATACTTACCAAAAATAAAACTAAACTACCTACTTGTAAATAAAAAAATCTTGCCAAGAAGGCTGGCAGCATTGTCACTCTGAATAGTGATGCTAATTCTTTGTGCAAAGTACATACCAGCCCTATTGTAATAATAATTTGTTAATACCTATTTTTTTAAATCAATGAAATATTTTTAAACCTACTACTAGCTAGAGGTAGTAGTTATTCTAATGTATTTTTATATATAACATTGATAGACAAATATCGACACAAACCTTCAAAAATAAGTAATATAAACTAACAACCCGAAATCAAACAAAAGGATCCCCAATAGATTTTAAGATAGCTTGTAATGAGGCTAGTGAGTTTTACGTCCGAACCTTCTTTTTTATTTAAATTAAACTTTTTAGAACCAATAGGTATACGTTATCGAAGTAGGTACAAATAATATGACGTCAACACTAAATAAAAACGTAAACTTTTCTTACAAGAATATAACATAATAACGAAGCAAATTTTGTTTGCCGGAAATTAAAATTCGGAGAATCGACTCTTGATTATATTTTGTCTAATAGAATTATTATTTATTTACTTTTTTTCATTTACCATCATCATTATTGTTTTTATTATTATAAACGTCTGTAACGAGTCTCATCGTAATTACAGATGGCTTTCTAATACTCAAGTTAAAGCTAGTCGATAATCCAAGTTTCCTGGTCATTTATTTTTAGGGCTGGACATAACGGCTAGGTTATAGCCTCAATTGCTATTTACAACTGAATATCAATAGGCACTTAACAAATTGAAGTCTAGTGAAATAGTCTATACTTAGTAAAAAAAAACAGATAAGTACATAAAATAAACGTTTTAGTTATTTCGTGGTGAAACATAAAGCTTATTTTATGTGTATTATAATAATGATTTATTAATCATTTATTTGCAGAAGGACCTTAGAAGAGTTTGTTAAGGTAAATAACTTTTATGATAGGACCATAGCTTTATAAATAAACGTAACATATAGTTGCGAATGAGAATCGTTAGCAAATTGAACCCATCTTAGATTTTAATATCCGGAAATATCTAGCCTGTTTATACTAGCTGCTTCCCGTAGTTTCTGGGATATAAAGTAGCCTACAGAACTCGAAGATAAAGTAGCTTACTATTAGTGAAATGTTTTTTTAATCAGACCAGTAACTGGATTAGGTATCTCCTACATCATCCGAACTTACATACTATTAATGTAGAATTTATGTCTATATTCCCTGTGAACCTAACCAGATATATACAAGTAAAGCAGGAAACCTTATGAAAATTTAATTCAAGGACCAAGTGAACACGTGCTCCTCTCTCCACCATCAACTAGGGAGTGCTCATGAAATAAATATTAATAAAAAAAAATACACATGAAAATGCTTTGTACAATTGACAGTGACAGTATTGGATATATGAATACTAAACGATGTAGACACTGTATTTTCAACTGTGCTTTGAAGTGAATAAACAGACAATATTTGAACTATTTGAATATTTCAACCAGGTACTTCATTTTAATTACGAAACATGTCTTTCTTAAAAAGGATGATATAAAGATGTAAATTGAAATAGTGGATTAAATAAAAAATTAATATTAATAATTAAATACTAATATAATCTATTTACATTTACAACTAGGATATATTTACAATTCAAAAAAAAAAAAATTAAACAAAAAAAAAATATTACTAGATATACACAAAATGAAAATTTCCTGTTCTGTTGTATATTTATGAACTCAATATTAAAAATAGAATATTGAGTTCAGATCGCTGCCCGTGGGTAACGTGCCCAGAAGGCTGGCAGCATTACCGCGCTGGATCGCAAGGCTAATCCTTTGTTGACCTAGGTAAGAACCAGCCCTCTGGTCACCGGACAACTTTATGAGGCGCGTCGAGAGTTCTTTAAAAAATTGCCGCGCTTCGGGTCCCCAAGGCCCCAGAGTTTCCACACCAAAAGGAATAAATATATAGCCGTCACCAAGGGCCGCATATTTGCGCCTTTTAATGCTCTCTGCTGTCGATGCCTCTGCGCCAGATACCCTGGAGGTAGACTGAAGATGTGGCGGTGCCAGTGTATCAACACACGTCGCATCCCAGACCAAAGGCCTTCCTCTACTCCAAGGTATCAATGACATCCCGTCAGGTCTCTTACCATCGTCACGTGCAATACCGTTCGGCTCAAGAAAAGCCGGCACGTTGACGCTGGTAAGGGTCCTGCGAATGATATCATTAATAGCCGCATGTCGCGGCAGACGACCAGCGCTGCGGCGACAAGAAAGACCGTGGTGACCCTTATTTTTAATATTTCATTTTCGATTACAATTTTGATTTACATGTCCACATGAAAGCAGATACAAATATTTTACAAACGGATTTATATTATGTATTTAACAGGAAAACGTGACTAATATTATATCAACGCATAACACAAACTGCAGGTTCTATTATCAACTTTAGTCTAAATTAATGATATAATTATGTGTCTTTTTATTATTTCGTTATTAGATTAATTGTTGTCTAATCCCTTTCTATTGCATTTATTCAATTAATAATGTCTCTTTATTCTTACATAATTAATTTCAACAATTTATATACCTACTTCCAACTCACCATCAACTAAAATTTAAACATTCCAGCTGCATTAGAAAATCTAGTGAAACTCTTTTAAAAAGATTGTGATCAATTGTTAATCTCACTTTCGTTCGGCGCAGCTTAAAAAAACGGTAGCTAAGAGTGGAGATCACTTTTCACTGGAACTAATGACGTAATTGCAAGAAGCTTGCAGTTTTAACTTGAAAGTATTTTATGCACCAGATGTAGATTATGGATATCTACATAAACAACATTTTTAAAACCCCGTTACCTTTCTTTGCGGTCGGGAAAATACGATAAAAAATTATGTTTGCTGTGTTTTAACGCATGTAGATATGTTATAATTTTGACCTAGTTTACACGTAATTGTTGTTTGTGAACTGGCATTCACATTATGAAAACGATGAAATAATATTCCATAAAAAATATTGGATATTATAAAAAAAATATAGGATATTTTTTTGTTTTCATAATTTATTTTCCAAATGTTGTATATCTACTGGATAAATGATAAAACAGCGGAAATTTTGAGAGATATAGAACAATTAGTATCCATATAGGTAGATGTGTAGTTGACCCAATCATCTATGTACCTACCTATAACTTTACTTTGACAGTAGGTATTTCTGCGACACAATCTGACAGTTTCAGGATCGTTGTTTCCCACTGTGTATAATATAAATTTAATAATTAAACATGTAATTTTAAATAATAGGTATCTTAAATCTTTCAAGTAATTATTGTAATAAAATAATCCGTAATAGACCAAATTAGCTTTTTAAGGAAATAAAAAATGGAAAAGTTGCACGAATAATTGGGAAATTCGGGAAAATCTGAAAATGCTTTTTGTTTTTGTATAAATTTTTAATCTTGACAGACAACGTCTGTCGAGTCAACCTAAATAAATATAACTTGGAGAAGATTACAACGAGTTTTATAAAGGAATAAAATAAAAATGATTTGATTCTTAAAATAGTTTCAGTGGAAAGTTTCAAGCATAGATCATCAACATAAATGTGCTTTATAGTAAAGTTACTCTCAGTTCATTTAACTGAGACGTTAAAACCAACTTCAGTAGTCAATTTATCTGAACTGCTAGGAAACATTAAGCATCCACACTTTTATAACTTTAACTTTTAAACCTTCATTCGAACTCGTAGTTTGTGAAGAGATTATGGGTAGTGATCGTTAGTGATAATGTCATCAAAATTATTGCTAGTATTTTCAAATCTTTTAAAAATATTATTATTTTACAAATAACTTGACACCAAAATTATCTTAGGATTCATAGTAACTCTACCGCGATGGAAATGGTAATGAATTATCATTTTAGGCTATGTGGGATCATAAAATATAACTATAGCACAGCTTAATTATAACAATATTAAGTGCCAAACTTAAGTGGCAGTGGGCGGGGCACATCGCTCGTAGAACCGACGGCCGCTGGGGCAGAAAGGTTCTCGAGTGGCGACCACGAACCGGAAGACGCAGCCTGGGCAGGCCCACAAGATGCACCGATGACCTTGAGACGGTCGTGGGAAACCACGGGATGCAGGTAGCGCAAGACCGGCCATGGGAGATCCTTGGGAGGCCTTTGTCCAGCAGAGAACGTCTTTCGGCTGATATGATGATAGCACAGCTTAAATATGACTACCCACCCAGGTAGGTACCGAATAAATTTGCAACAAGCTTATTGAGGACCTAAGAAACTCACATTTTAAGCAAAGAATACTAACACGTAAAGAAGGTGCACTCCGCCGCGAATGTTTGTCGTCCACCGTTGTCGCCAACAACTTAAGTATAACAGTATTATCTATACGTAACGGCAAACTCGACGTGAAGTAATAGGTACTTACGTAGTAGATAATAATTAAATAAGGTAGATTGTATAAAGAGCCTAGGGTGCGTTAAGTAAGACATTACAAATCAAACTTGACATCGTAATTATTGAATTATTAAAGTAATTTTTTCAAAGATCAAACAATACACTGTACAAAAGATATAATTATAATTAATTGGTAAATTTCATTTAATCCGAAACAGACGAGACCGTTCCCTTGAGAAAGGGCGAACGCGAGAAAATACTTCGCAGTACAATGATCTAAGATGGGTGCCACTTAAGGAAATTGTCTGTAATAAGACAATCGGCTACAAAAAGAAATCTGCTATTACAGAGACGTAGACTGATGGGCGTCGATGTCGACTTCGTGTTCTCTTTTCTATTTTTATTGAGAAAATAATGGCAGGAAGAAAATATTGTAACAAAATAAATACAAAGGTAGGTACATAATTCAACAATATAAGTACCTACAAATACATAACTAAACACTAAAATAATATTGAGTGTGTAGTATGTTTTATCATACTACAAGACAGATAACAAGAGAGAGGTAACATTTTAGATACCTAATGATGATGAAATTACGTCATTTAAGAGAAAAAAATAAATTCATAGAGTCTCATCCCTGATGAAGAGATGACACCTGTTGGATGGAGCCGAGCTATTTTCTAGCGTAGGATTACAATGAATTACTAAGCCAATAAAGTTCAAGTTTTACTCTAAATGGCTGAGGTGATAGCTGAATAATTATATAAATACGACTTAATATCACTAGGTATTTTATTCGTTGGCAAACAAGTATATAGTCCGCCTGATAGTAAGCGGTTTCTTAGCCTATGCCGCTATGGACGCTAACAACTTGATAAGTCAAAGCCATTTTGCTATCTACCATACACTGATTTATGTCTTCTTGGTTACCAACATTTTTTTTATGGATAATCTTGGAGAAATATACTTTTTTTAACTTTAACTTAAAATATACTTTACTAATGTTAACTTCAAAGACTAAACTATATAATTAATAGGTATAAAAGTAGCATGATTCAATAACATATAATAAACATGAATTTTATTGACATAATAAACATGAATTTTATTGACAATATAAACATAACTAATTTATAATAATGATTTATGTAATGTATAAATATTCATAGAGTTTATTGAATAGTAATTAGGTACCATTTTACCATAAACAGTTTGTTTTAAATACACATAGACATTTTTAGATTACAAATCATAGAGGTGTTCTATGCAGATAGAACCAGTGGTGGTGAAGCACCAATGCTTTATGCATAACTTGCTAAGTAATTACGCACATTTATTATAATTATTTATTAGTTTGATACGCCCTCTGTTTTTCCAAATTTTATATCAGGCAGAAAGGCTCACGTACTAATATTGAATTTAGGTGGCCTTAAGCCTTGATAGATGGCGTAAGTAGTGTCGTCGCTTTTCGACAGCTGCTTCCGTTCAAAATTTGAAAAGCCAAAAAAACAGATGATTCACTTGGAAAAAAGATGGTCTACGTGACGTACTTAAATAAGCTGAAAAATTAAAAATTAAAACTGGAATAAAAATACTAATTGGTTACACACATTCTACTTCATTATTTATTGATTGCCGAAGATAAAATTCAAGATATTATAGAGTCGACGACATCTACTGTAAATCGCTCTAAAAGGGCTGCGGGTGCCTGGAGGATTTAAAGGTACGTGAGTCTTGTATTTCTCTCTGCGATTTTAGGCATATCAGCATTTAGGAGGGTGTATCAATTTAGTTTTATTATATTCCAAATTACCGCGTTATCTTAGTATAACAACACGTATGTGTCTTCGGGTGTCGGCTATTTACACGCTGCATACCCATAGTTTTGGTCCTAATTCGAGCCGGATATTCTGTCCAGTTTTAGATATTTTACGTAATTTAGTTGGTAAAATATCTATAGCCTAAATTGCTAAATTTTACCCTTGTTTCATAGCTTTGCGTAATTGTTTGGCAAAGTTTATGTTCATAAGCCATACCAACTGCAATTGACAATAGATTTTACGTATTTTTTTGGTAAAATTCTAGTCATAACCCGCATTCCAATTATATGATAGAATTTACGTATTTATTGGTAATATTCTTGTTCATTTTTGACAAGTAAATGACGTAATATTTGGTTATTTCTTGTTCGAATTTATGACATTTAGTTTTTACTATAAAGGTTTGTGTACATATTACTATTAGTTAAATACTTATTTTACAATGACGCAAATTAGTCAGGAGAATTTATTATTAATGTTAGAAAAAAAGAAGGAGTTATTATTTGCTCGTATTAATCGTTTATTTATTACATCGAAGAATATAATTTCTTTCGATTCAACTACACGGTCTAATGAAAACTTTATGTCTGAGTCAGAAACAATTGATGATATTCGCGATAAGTTTGAGTCTATTGTTGATCAAATATGTCAAATAAATTTAACTTTGAAACCTGACATTCCTCCTGATTACGCATGTCTGGAGTCATTTGAGGATTTGTATATACGTGTTAAACATATACGGAATAAAATAATTAGTTCTACTACAGTTGTATCATCTCGGAAGGATAGTCCTAAGCTTGTTGTTAAGTTGCCTCCTATTAATATACCGAGTTTTGATGGTAAAACTGAGAATTGGCCCGTCTTCTACGAGTCATTCAAATCGAACATTCATAACAATGCTCAGCTGACTGACTCGCAGCGTGTGCAGTACCTTGTGGGTAAACTTACTCATAATGCGTTGAAGGTAACCGCCGGTATAGTTCCCACGGGTGACACTTATAAAATAATATGGGATAGTTTGGTTAAAAAGTACCAGGATAAACGTTCTTTGGGTACTTATTATTTGAATAATATTTTAGACATAAAGGCGTGTTCACATACCGCGAATAGTTTAGACTCTTTTATTGATATTTTTTCTGCTTCACTTTCTGCTTTAAAACAATTAGATATTCCCGATTTGACGGATTTTATTCTTTTACATTGTGCATTAAAGCGAATGGATTCCCAAACTGCACAAGGTTTCGAACTTTCAGTGCGAAATGTCGAAATACCTGCAACTAAAGAATTTATTTGTTTTGTTCAAGATCAGGCGAAAATATTAGAACGCTCGAATTCTTCAAATCCGTATTCGAACCCGCGAATAGGGAATTTGTATAAGCCTGTTTCTACGTCACGCGATACACGTACGCATCAGTCTTCTAAGTCTTTTGTCGCGAGTGAGGTAACTGTACGTACTCCGGTTGCTGCCTCCTTTGCTCCACCGCCTGCGCCCGTGGCATCGCGCTGTGCGTATTGTAATGATACCGCTCACGTGCATCTTTATAACTGTGCACAATTTAAATCATTACAAGATTCTAAAATACGTTTTAATTTTATAAAATCCAAACGTGGATGCGTGAATTGCTTGAGTATTGCACATAATTCAAGCAATTGTAACTCGTCATCTGTTTGTGAGTTGTGTAAAAAACGTCATCATACTTTATTACATTTTGAGAGTAAATATGAAAAAACGTCACATACTCATACCGCTGCTATAATAAATAATTGTGATGTAAGGTCGACGGTGCCGTCCACGTCCTGTGCACCACCGTCGTGCCCCGTGGCATTCACACCTTCCGCGTCTTCGTTGCCTGCGTTCGCGTCTTCTGCCGCTCCGATAGCAACTTCGTCGCATTTCCCTTACGTTACTAACAATAAGGATAATACTCCGAGTACAACGTCTGCACTGCAATCGCACAATACCTCTGTATTGCTCTCGGCTGAAACGAAGTCGAGGTCGATTGTCTTGTTGTCAACCGCACAAGTCTACGCGCGCCCTAAAGGTAGCACTGGACGACGATCGGTAGTGAGGTGTTTGATTGATAACGGTTCGCAAAACAATTTAATTACATTGAATTGTTGTCGTATTTTAAATTTACCAATAATACCTTTGAGTAATTCTTTTGTCAAAGGTGTTGGTTCAACTTCACGTCCAGTATTTGGATATGTATACTTGGATATTGAATCTCGAGTATACGTTAATCAGAAATTCACTATACATGCGTTAGTAGTAGAGTGTATTACTGAACAATTGCCGTCGCAATTTATTGACGTATGTAGGTTTAATTATCATAAACTTCCACTCGCTGATTTAAGTTGGAATATACCCGGTGACATTGATGTCGTGTTAGGGGCTCAACTCTTTCCGTACATTTATATGGGAAATAGGGTCAACTTTGGTCCGCGTGTCCCACCCGCTTTGTTAACTTCTTTTGGATATGTTTTGATGGGAGATTTCCCGACTTTTAGCGCGTTAGCTCTTAATGACATAGTTCAGAAATTCGGAGAATTTGAGGAACTGCCTACAAAGCGTCGGTTATCACTCGAAGATACTGAAAGCGAAAATATTTTCACTTCTACTGTGACCAGTGACAATGTAGGTCGGTATACAGTTTCCTTACCGTTCTGTAAAAGTCTTTCCGAACTTTGTAAATCTGAGTTGTCATTAAATGGCATTTTGCATATCGAGCCTACTTTACAGGCTGACCTGTTTTTATTATTTATAGATTTTAGTTTATTTCCCTTTGCTATGAGCTCTAATATAAAACAAATGATTTTGCGTATTGGTGTACAAGTTGATCAGTTTAAATATCTTCGCATTTTATTTCGTTTCAATGAGAACGAATTAGTGCATACTTATTCTTTTAATTGTGTACCTTTAGGACTTATGTCGAATCCTTTTATAGCTATGCGCACTGTGCGACAGCTGGCTTCTGACAGTCCATGTTATCCTGAAGCTGCTAAGATAGCTGAAACCTGTCTACTTCTTTACGATTTGGTTTCTTCTGTACCAAATGAAGAAACTGCGTTGCAACTTTCTCAGGATCTTATTATTCTGATTAAATGGTTGAATATTTTTTCCACTTTTTTGCGTAGTCTTTCTGACTCGCACCGCAAATCGCTTGCGTTTGATGTAGGAAGTAGCTCTTCCGAGGTATTATACCTTTCGTGGGATCCTCCGGAGGATATTTTCTTTATCTCATTCTCTAACATTCTCTTTTTGGCGCTAAACTGCACTAAGAAGAAAATATTATTATTAGTTGCGCGTTTATTTGACATATTTAGTTTAGTCGCGCCTATAATTTTAGCCAAAGTTCTTAGTAAAGAATTGTGGTTCAATAACATTGACTGGGATGATCCTGTCCCAGAAAATATTATTGCCTGCTTTTTTGTTTCGTTGCAAGAATGTCTTTTTATTTTATTTAAATGTTTAAAAATGCACTTATATGGTGTGATCGGAACTCAACTTCTCATGTATGAGGAGTTACAGACTGTGCTGGTGCAAATAGATTTTATTATTAACTCTCGCCTACTTAGTGTCGTGTCTTCCGATCCATACCCAGAAGTGATTACACCCGCTCACTTTTTAATGTCTACTCCGTTGCAGTATTTGCCTGCTGCTGACTTGTCCGGTCAGCATGTTGGCCTGGTCCAGCGTAAACAGTTGTCGGATTGTATTGTACAGTCATTCCGTTTAGAGTATCTACATACGCTGCAAGTTAGACAGAAATGGGCTACTCCGGACAAACCAGTTGAAATCGGAACTGTCGTACTTGTGGGACAGGACGATTCAGCTCCTTTGTATGGCCTCTAGGTGTTATTACCGTGGTCTATAAAGGTACTAATAATACAGTTCAAGTTGCCATGGTTAAAATTTGGTAACTTTAAACGAGCTGTCACAAAATTATATCCTATTCCAACACAATAAATTGTAATTTAATTTATATATTATTCATATTTTGTTTTAATTATTTTCAATTTTATTGTTTCTGATAAGTCATAAGCTTAGACTATTATAATATATGAATGCTTTAGTCATAAATTTAGACTACATTCTATTGTCAAACTATAATATAGAGATGTGTAGCTTCTTCTTTTGAAAGTTTTTGCGACCTTCCAAGGCGGGGTGTATGGTGAAGCACCAATGCTTTATGCATAACTTGCTAAGTAATTACGCACATTTATTATAATTATTTATTAGTTTGATACGCCCTCTGTTTTTCCAAATTTTATATCAGGCAGAAAGGCTCACGTACTAATATTGAATTTAGGTGGCCTTAAGCCTTGATAGATGGCGTAAGTAGTGTCGTCGCTTTTCGACAGCTGCTTCCGTTCAAAATTTGAAAAGCCAAAAAAACAGATGATTCACTTGGAAAAAAGATGGTCTACGTGACGTACTTAAATAAGCTGAAAAATTAAAAATTAAAACTGGAATAAAAATACTAATTGGTTACACACATTCTACTTCATTATTTATTGATTGCCGAAGATAAAATTCAAGATATTATAGAGTCGACGACATCTACTGTAAATCGCTCTAAAAGGGCTGCGGGTGCCTGGAGGATTTAAAGGTACGTGAGTCTTGTATTTCTCTCTGCGATTTTAGGCATATCAGCATTTAGGAGGGTGTATCAATTTAGTTTTATTATATTCCAAATTACCGCGTTATCTTAGTATAACAACACGTATGTGTCTTCGGGTGTCGGCTATTTACACGCTGCATACCCAAGTGGTATAGTTGATCTTCACATATTATTCAAGGTTAATTTGAAAAAAACAGTGAACAAAATTTTAGTCAGAGAAACCATTTCAAAAATATCTAAAAATGTCTGCTAATGTAATGGTACCATTAAATTTTAAGACGCTATCATTTGTAAATGCAAAAAGGTTTCTCAGTAGGTATTGTACCTAAGTATCTGCTTCAAAAAAGGTATAATGTTTAAAATAATATCTACGCTGCCCTTCACAAGCATTAAATAATTTATATAAAAAAAAATGTTACATATTTTATGTATACAAATTGCAACAAATGTTTTCCTGCTAAAACTCAATTTTCCGTAACATTTTTAACCACTCATAAACCAAGAAACCCAATGAATAAAATCTTCAAAGCATTGAATATTCAAACGAAAATCTGAAGCAATAAATTATACCTTACAAATCTTCTTTTATCGCCGAAAGAAGGTAACCTTGAACTCTGTTTAAAGTGAGAAAAAATCGATTTAACAGGAAACAAGATAATGATGATGAACGACTGTTTGCCAAATCGGCGCACGATTCAACCACCTTGCCGGGAGCTTATTTCATTTTTGTCTGTCAAAACCTTTAGAAATTGTGGAAATAGAACAATTAATTATATTTTTTGTGGCCATTCCGAGTTTGATGACGTTTTGATTTCTTTTCATTTGACTGTTTGTTTAATAAATGGCCTACGATGGCAGTTGTATTCATCGAGAAGTTACCTAGTTAAACACACATGTACCTAATGTAGCTCACGGGCAATAGGGTGATCGATTTTTAGAAATTTCCCAGGCTGATAAACATCATCAGGTGGATGTCGCCTGCCTATTTATCAACATGTGGGAACTTTAACCATAAAAAAAGAAAATACCTACAAATTATACTCGCTTACTAGTGAATGTAAAATACTAATCCGTTACTTATGGTGCTACATTTGGAAAAAAAATATGTTTGTTGGACTCTATCATAATTAAGGTATCTACATTATTTCATTATGTTTATGTTTATTTTAAATGTTATCTCTGAATTTTCTAGTGAACGAGATACAAGTTAAAAACTGTTTATGGCCAAGTTGATACAATTCAATTCTATAATAATTGAAAATATTGTTACAAAAGTTTATCGATAAATAAATTCAAGTGTTAGATAGCTAAATAAATTCAAGTCGTAGTGATATCAGCAGTTATCAGCCTAAAGCAAAGTATTTTGAATCTGAGAAGGCATCTCAATTTAATTAAAATTACTCGTTATCGTGTTAACGATATTACTTTTAAAGGATTGCTTAAATGAAAATTAATTAATGAGAAATGTCTGTTTTTTAATTCTGAATGGAAGAAGAGTTCATATTGCGCCGACCCCAAATGATTGGGAACAGGGCAGGGAGATAATGATGTCTTTTTTCAATTATAAATAATATACTAGTACGTAGTAACTAAACTAAATTCTAACATCTAATTAGTTTACCAATAGTTTGGCTAATAGGATTTCGTCTTTACGTATAAGTTTGCATAGAATCCTCTCTGCTAAGAGTGATCCCTGTTATACCCTGTATTATGCAACTCTGGGTCTTAAAAAGTATTTTAAATTCTTTGTTTTCTCTGATATCTAGTTCATAGAGCAATTCAAAAACTTGCATCACTACCTACCGTATACATTACAAAATCTACTGAAAGTTGCAAAGGCTGGGAACATTCACGTTAGTAGGTACGTTGCATCGTTAAAACTTCAAACCTTTAAGCGAAACTCTGTGTTTATCGGTACTCGTTCAAGGCAGTTAGAAAGATTAGGATTTTTTATTTCCTTCATATATCTAGGATTCGTTTTTAAAAAATACTTGGCGTTCATACAATCTAAGCCCTTCTAGGTATTGTGTACCACTTACGGCCACATCACTGACCATGGTGGAATTGTGGTCAAACCCAGGCTTTATACATACAAATAATTTCAATGAAATAAACGTTTTATTTTTAACCAAATCGAATTTGGGTAAAAAAGACAACTATTTTACCCCTAATAAATTGTTCGCCAATCTGTTCATCCACCATGAGCTCTACAAAGGAATTCATAAGTAAAAGTTGTGCAAAATTTTATTTTACTCACGTAGCAAAAGAGAATGGGCAACATATGAGCAAGCGTTAGCAATGCGGTCACGGATATATCCGAAGGCACAGGTGAAAATATCCTTTCAGAATAAATAATACGGCTTCAAATTCGCTCTAAAATTGTTGTAATTAAAATCAGCGGTTGCCAATCAACTGGCAAATTACAATAAAAAGCATTGAAAATATGAAAGTTAATTCTTAGTTGTATGATTACTACCCTATAGCTATTAGGTATTATATTTGTAACAAGCTTCCGGTTTTCACGTTTCACGTTTTTCCCGAGATCACGTGGATGTTATTTTTACAGGGGATATATTCTTTCAGAATTTTGATTATATATAATAATGCATTGTGTGATGAATTATATACCTAGTGAATAAGTTAGTTTATTTAAGTGAAGGAGAATAAAACAACTTGTTTCCAGTTTTCCCGGGATACAAAATAGTCTATATCCTTCTCCATATTATAGGTTATCCGAGTGGATTTCATCGCAATCTTTTCAATAAACTCACTCTAGGATTTATAATATTTAGATTGTAGTTATATTTTTAGCAATAATTTTTAAAATAACAGCAGTGTGAACGAACGAATTATTGTTTCGTATTTTTATGGACTCAGTGCCTTATTTCTACACTTGACAAAGCATCATCTGATTCTATTCACGTATTACTATCTCATTTATATTGACGTTTTATATCTCGACCTCTGAATCCCACTCTTGTATATTTATTTTTATGGTGAAAAATTTACGACTTGTTTTCTATGGGGGTTTTATTCGCAATTTCCGTAGATAGCTATGTCAAAATAAATCGTTGCTTTTGACGAGCAAGAAATCTTAGTTTAAAAACTTGCAATTATCAAAATGGCTTTTTATATCATGAAAGTATATTGTATTTAAAAATGTTGCCTGTCCGTCTATCTGTGTGTTTGTTTAGGCTAATCTCCGAAACGGCTGAACCAATTTTAATAGAACTTTTATTGGCAGATAGTTTTTCATAAAAGGAATAACTGAGAGTTAGCTACTTTTATTTGAGAAAAAGTGTTAGGGTTCCACGCAAATACTTAAAAAAAACTCTCTACTCACAAAGATTGTAGAAATTTTTCTTCCATCGGTATTACCACTCAAATAACACTCTTAGTACACGAGGAGGTAGTGGAATATTACGTTGGTATAACTCTTGTAAACAGTCGGGCTTTGTGCCAAATCACCTTTGCTGTTGTGCTACATAGCACCCTGACTATGGCGTTTAAAGTATTAAGCGATAGCCCATGAAAATTCTTTGATAGCGTAGCTAGTATATCAATAATTCGTAAAATCCCGAATCTTTTAACTACTAAGCAGCTAGATCAGTTAAATGCTACTCCAATAGTTCTCATATAATAATATGTTCACAATTATTTACAACAAATATACAAAATTATACATAAACAAGGACAATACGAGTATAATATCATAAACAAGGACACGAAAGATGTCACATCTAAGACGACCCGGATCAGAGAGTCTTGGCAAAGAATGACTTGAATGAATGAGCCGACCCCAAATGATACTCATTCCATCATTTGCTAGATGGAGAAAGAAAAATATACAAAATACGATCTACGTATAATAAATCCTTAAGGCGGCCGCTGCTGCAAGATCAACGGCAAGGTTCACAGAAGGCTGACAGCGTGAACTCTTGGCCAAGCTAACGCATTGACGGAAAAAGCTCCTCACCCGCCGGACCCAGAGGTTGGAAGATAGAGTTCCCATATGGATTTCGATGAAAAATATTCTGCTACTTTTACGTAGGCGCAGATATTGTATAGAAGTAAGAACACTCTGTACTGACTGCATGATAGTAAATAGCTCAAACAGTATAGAATTTAGGGGTTAGAAGTATTAGTCAACTTAAAAAACTTTTACTAGAGGACTTACTAATTATTTTCATTATTTGTAGTTATAGAGGCGACAGAAATACACATTCTGTGGACATTTCAACTGTCTGCCTAACAGTTCATGAGATGCAGCGATTGTTAATGACGAAATTTGTTTTTTTTATTCACGTTTTTTGTATCGGGACCACCTTAAACTTTTAACTATTTGTTATTATAGCGGCAACAGTATATATTCTGTTAAAATTGAACAGAATAGAATCAGAACTTTAGTCTACCTTTAATGGTTGATGAGATACAACCCGCTGACACGAACGGATGGACAGACGGACAGCAGAGTCTTAGTAATAGTGTTCCGTTAGCAACCTTTGGGAACGGAACCCTTTTATTAAATTAAAGTTCCTTTACTTGGCCCCATAGTTGTTCATAATAATATTGATGACTGAGTAATAAATAAATAAATATCCTGGGACATTCTTCACACACGGTTATCTGATCCCAAACTAAGCAGAGCTTGTACTATGGAAACCAGATAACTGATATACTACATACACTACTTATTTTTTGGAAATACATACTTATATATAGATAATTACACCCAGACACAGGACAAACAGACATGTTCATGCACACAAATGTTTGTCCTGGATGGGAGTCGAACCCATGACCAGCGGCGTGATAGATGGTGTCTTAACCAACTGCGCCAACTGGCTTGTAATGATTTATGATGTAAATATATTTTTTAATTTTCCGCTTGCTTCGTTAGCTCACACCACATCTTGACGCAAAATAAGACCGAAATACAGATAAAAGTCAACACTGGTATACAAGTAATTAAATTACAAAAGTTGGCAATGGTGTTGATTACAAGAAACAAAATGAGGTTTACTTGGTGGCCTTAAGTTTAGCTTTAGTATAAAAAGGTCAGAGAAGACAAAGCAAATAATAAATATAAACTTTATTTGATGAATGTAAAACAGTCTATTGCATTTTTTATCAAAACTTGTTGGAGTGGCGAATTTAGGCACTTCTCACACGTAGTGACGCCCCACAACGGAGAACTGCGACGTAACTAATATTTTTATATGCCTTAAATCAACTTATACTCATAGCACTGTTCGTTGGACTCACGAACAAACGTAGGTACCTGTTCCCTGCATGGCTTTGAGACTGGCGACCAGCACTGCCATTCGCACACGACTGGTTAAGTCACCATTGAAAACGCGTTTTCGATAAGTTACGCCATAGAAAACTGGCTTTATTTTTGTTGTCTCGTTTGTAAATAGGCTTAATGTTGATTGGGGTGAGATAAAATCGGTCTTAGTCAAATTTATATTAACTTTTATCTGAAGTATAAATAAATTAGTTTTTGATAATAATCTAGAAACGCAACATTGAAAATCAGCATGAAATGTAGTGAAAGGAATATTTATCTCGTAGAATATATTTAAGTGAGGCAGTTTGAATCCTAAATTTATTCAAATATATATTCATAATACCTATCATTATTCTTTCTAAATTACAACCTTACTCTGTATTTTTTTGCTATTTGCAATTTAATTTAAGTCACTTTTATCCGTTTGCACATAAATTTGCTCACGACAGTAACAAATTTATATTTCTTAATGTCAAAATAATAGATTATATGATTTTTGATATAAAGTTTAAAAAAAACCATAACCAACCAGACAAAACGGATTTTAGACTGAGTTCACATAAGAAAGTAAAGCCACCTTGCTTGGTCTTCTTTTATATACAAGCCTCCACGCACACGCCACACATATATACATACTTACCTACACCATAGTAAAAATAAATGTATGAAGAAATATTTTATTGTGATTTAATAACGTATTTAGGTATATCCTATTAAGTAAACTAACGTAACTTACTCGCTATTGTATAATTTAATGCCATTTCTGCCTACTATATCAATATTGTAACCCTGTGTATTAGCATGCGAGACCTTTTACGTAATGATGTATATTTTACAAGTACAAATAAAATCTATACTAATATTATAAAGAGGAAGGATTTGATTGTTTGTTTGCATTGAATAGGCTCCGAAACTACTGAACCGATTTGACAAATTCTTTCACCAATAGGAAGCTACATTATTCCTGAAGGCTACTTTTATCCCCGGAACGCGAGTGAAACCGCGCGGAACAGCTAGTCATTTATAAAATAATGTATTCATTATGAGCAATAGAGCTGAGCATTATATACCTATTGTGAATATTTGGAAGATACAATTACATACACATAACATAACACCTTCCTTGTTAGGTACTCTCATAGCAATAGTGCCGTAATAAAGTTTCTACCTCATTGTTTGCACAAGGTCTCTACAGAGCAATGTTTGTAACAAGCTAACATTATCTCAAACTCTAGTGTTTGTGAATGCAAAATTTACTGAACGTACCATTGAACATATTTTCTATTGAATTATAGTTGGTTTATTTTGCAGATAAAATTGGAAAATATCTCATATTTTTAAAAATGTTCATTTATAAAAGTAAATATCTATTTTGACTCGATTTTCTCGTTCGCAGTTCGAACCAAATTCGTACCTTGAAAATCGAGTCTAGCAACGTATAAATTATATTATCTAAATGTAGTAGGTACTCCATCGTTTAGCAGAAGGTGTTAAATTGTAAGGGTATTACGGGAATAGAGTAAGGATTAAGTCCTGAATCCTTGCAAAGGTCTGATTCGAATCGGACATTGATTGATGAAACACCGTTGGGGTGTTTTTGTTGAGATAGTTCCAGTTAAAATTACAGTGTAAGTATTTGATCAAGGCGAGGATCTTTATATTATTATTTTTCCATTACGTATGATAGATTGAGATTAAAAAAAATATTAAAACCAGTAGTGCTAGCACGAATCATTTTGACGTATCAAAATGTAAATGTAAGTGAACTTTGTAATCTGAAATACATTTTATTTTAATCTAAATATATAAAAGGACTGGCTGATCTATTAACGCACATCTCAACTGGATGGAATGGGCTGAGATTTAGCATACAGATAGCTTGAATCAATCAGCCACAGATATTATAATAAGAAACATTTTTTTTAAATTTAACTTCTAAGGGGTAATTTTTTTTATGTCAGATGGTCCACTTGATTGTAAGCGGTTTCCGTCGCCTATCGCCATTTGCAATACCAGAGGTCTAAAATAAGGGATTGCGGGTTAAACTGGGGGCGGAAAACTAATGTATAAAATTAAAAAAATAACTATTCAAAAATCACAAAATGATTCGTACTTACTTTTTATTTTCATCATATTTTGCCGAAATTATGCCTAAATGGTCCACTTTATGGTAAGCGGTTTCCGTCGCCTATCGCCATTTGCAATACCAGAGGTCTAAAATAAGGGATTGCGGGTTAAACTGGGGGCGGAAACTAATGTATAAAATTAAAAAAATAACTATTCAAAAATCACAAAATGATTCGTACTTACTTTTTATTTTCATCATATTTTGCCGAAATAATGCCGTATATGTACGTAAAAAATATTTAACAGACCAACTGAAATTCAGATGAACTAATTACCAACTTAGGAACAACTATTCGTATTCTAGGCAGCATCTGGTCTGTCATTTTCATTAATTTAGATATGGAACTTTTCTGAAGTGAAATTAATCAACGAATTTAATTCCCTTATGATTCCGAAATATAACAACATGTCAATGAAGTTATATAAGATTACAACGTTTGAATATCAAGGCTTTCTCTAACTCATAAAATCAAATAAACGGTACGCGTTGAACAAATAAGATAAATAAACTTCCAGCAGATGAATGGCCCGGGAAATATTTCTTGCTTACTTAGGATTTCCTTGCTCAGAATGTATTTGCTAAAGTATGCCTTGATACCTGCCCCGCTGAAGTATTTTTGCTGAGAAGTAGATGATAAGTAGAAAAAATATCCTACATTTCATTTGTGTGTAAGATCAATTACGAACCGGAAGGCTAGATGTGGGTAGCACAAGACCGTCATCGGCCATCGTGGAGATACTTGGAGGAGGCCTTTTTCCAACAGTGGATATCTATCGACTGACATGATGAAGATCAATTTATGTTCAGGTTGTATGTCTATCATATAACTTCTTTATACGTGTTTCAGATGTTATGTACCCAAGGTATCCTATATTAGGCATCCATGGTTTATTTAAGACGAATACCTATTATTTTTTACGAAAATTAACTTGAATACAATATTTTTACTTAGAACGTTACGTACGTTTTGCACAAGTTCTTTGACGTATCAAATATTCTAGGCTGATTGATTAAAATATATATTAATTGCCCACTTTTTCATAAAGCTGTTCTAGTGAATAGCGGGCAAGATGTCAAAGGCTTTGGTACTCCGGAGAACTTGAAAGCTTTACACTACAGTGAAGCCACTTAAGTAATACAGTTTGGTCTTCTAATTAAATGAGAGATGGTGATACTGGTTATGCACAAATGTGTGCACATCTTTATGTAAACTTCTAGAACTAGATGTAGAAACTTAATGAAGTTAAGTGTTCTTAGATGTTTGAGTTAGTTCAAGTTTGTCTCGTTGACATAATAATTCAATTATTACATGAACTAAAATTTTATAATTTTATCAAAATTTAAGAATTTTATGCCGGCACTTCACATATCATTACGTATTTGTTTTTGTGTATTAGACAAATAGGTATTTGAATGCGCATTCTATCCTATCTTATCCTACTAATATTAAAAATGTGAAAGATTGGATGATGTTTGTTACTCTTTGGACGGATTTGGATGAAACTTTGAACATAGATTATATTCTGGCATATAGCATATAGGCTACTTTTTATCTCGGTAAAATATAAGATCCCTTAAGAATGCGGGTGAAACCGTGGACCAAAAGCCAGTTTGGCAAAATAATTGTCAAATATACCGTATACACCCGGAAATTATTACAAATATACAAAAACAAATAGCCGAGTGAAGTAAAAAAATGCTACAAGAGAATAAAGCAGATATTTAAAGGTACCAAAAAAACACATTGAAATCACGTTCTATTATAATCGTATTAGCTACCATATAAAGCGCATGTAGTATGCAAGTTTACAATACTAGCTAGAATCTGGCAAGCACAATTTGTTAGCAATTCATGTAAACACAAGTGCCCGGGCCTGAAACTTCTCGGTCAAAGTTACACAATAGAAACTATTCTGTTCATCGTGCGGGGCGGGGCTCGACGGAACAACGGATTGGACTTTTTGATGTACAGTTAACTACATTTAAAAAATAATAATTTAAAAAAAAAACATTGATTTTAATATCAAACTACATTTAGAGGTTTCATTTACTATTCAATGATTTAAAAATGAGGGTAAGTTAAAATGTTTAGAGTACCTACCTAATTTAAATATTGATTAGTTGAAGTAAAAAAAAATATAAACTTAACTATGAGTAGGTACTGCCATCCTAAATAACACTGTGAAATGAAAGTTATAGATTTTAATAATCAGCACCTTTTTAAGACTCGTTCTTAAGTCTGAACGAGATTATTGTTCATTTTCCTTTAAAGTATTAAAGAAAATAAATCAATAAGTATTCTGGAAGATGGAAAGAAGTTGGAATGAATCATTGCATTTGAAAGTTTTCACAAAAGGATGAAGAATTTCGTTGATTATTTTAAAATAATTCCCGTCGTCTTTCACCATTCTTTCTTAGATAAGACTGAGGTTTATCCTTTCCTTATGGTGGATTTTCTCCATTTATACCTGATGCCATTAATCGTTGATCCCTTCATTGCAAGAAGATGAAACGCCGTCTTAACGCAGCTTTGTAACATTCATTTCGCACCTTCCTTCCATTCATTTGATGCAAAGCTGATTACGTTGCTTCGGGAAACGAAGACGACTTAGAATTAATTCGAAAGATTACTCAGCTTGCAGTCGTATAATGAATGAAATGGATCACAATACATTATTTTGTGTCTTTTTACAACTTCCTTGCAGTAAAAAATAAAAAAAATATCTGTACCTACCTAACTAAATAGAAAACGTTGTTGTATTAATTGTTGTCAACTGTACAGTTAAAAGTAAGCACCAAAATAATTATCTAGCTTATAATTCCAATAACAGTATGTTACCAAGATTTATAAATGTTATATTCATATATAAATTTTAAAGAAAAACATTCATAAATTTTATTTACACGAAGTAATGTTTACTTTATTATGAGCCTTATGATTTACAAACCAACACCAAATTTTTGAATAGACTTTCAAATGAACTAACCCAAAAACTTGCTGGTTCACGAAATTATAAAGCAAGTTACAATAATCAACACCTGGACGCTTGCTGGAGTATAGAGCAGACAGTTTCCAGGATGTCAGACAGTACAGGACATATTAAAATGAATAATAGTAGCATTTATCTAGAAAAGCGGGATGCTTGATGAGAGTAGAATACTAATGAATTGCCTGAAATTTAGCATTTTGTCAGTATGAAACTGGCGCTGCTTCATAACCGCGGGATAAAGAGATGAGCAAAGTGTGACCTACGTGATTCAAGGTTCCGTATTAATTGTCTGCTCTATCATAAGTACCTAATATTGACACCCCTATTTCTATGTCCAAATGAGTCCTATGAGTTCATCCAAATCACATTGCGGAAAGGCCACCCACGTTTGTTGTAACAGGCGAAAAAGATTTTCGAGAGTGTAAGTATGGCATCCATATTTGACAGAGCTCTTCTTTGAAGCAAATCTTTAATTACCAGATTTGCAGGCCATGGTAAGACGTTGATAAGAATTAGCTGCGGCAAGTGTGTTTGCAACTACTCTGGGAGTCAGTGGACGTGCATTATCATCCATAAGCCGAAATGAAGCCAAATTCATCCATAAAGGAATGACAACACCTGTTACAATCGCTTCAGCGTAAATCTATACATTACAATTTCGGTTCTTCCTCCGATCCAAATTCCACTGTAGGTATGCATGGACTTCTTGGGATAATATTAAATGTTCTTGGCGTCCAGGGGTCCTCCAATGCCCTGTACGTCTCTGGCCTCATTTGGCCTGTATCTGGCCTCAAACTGAAACTAGCGAAAACGTGCTTGATTTTCCTAAACACTTGATGTGTGTATTTATTTGAGCAATAAAGTTAATTTATTATTACTACGGAACCCTAGAAAAGAAACAGGTACAGGTTGGATTTTCAAACCGTTTATGATAAATAGGTAGACGTTAGGATAATGACAAAATTATTGTGCCTTGCGTGGGAAGTTGGGGCTTTTTTACGGTTCAAGAAGCTTTTAATGAGCTTACATTTGAATATACCTGCAGTAGTCAACGTGAATTTTATGCATCTTATAGAAATTAGCAAGGCTTAGGTGTTATTTTAAAATGTTCGATGTATTTACAGTATAACGCTAAATAATATTCATAATAAATCAATGGTAAAATTTACGAAGATTTATAGTCAGTTCACATTCTTTTAAATACTATGACTGTGTATTTTAGTAGTTATTAAGGTTTGTAGTATTTTTATTGGTAGATTTCAGATATTACTAAGTAGAAGCAGATAATAAGGTAACTTTATAAAATTTACTGGTATATAGTTATTTTTACAGATTTTATTTTATTTTCTTTGATTTAAAAGAAAGAAACTCAATAAAAGGATATATCAGATAAACAAGCAAAAACTTATTTAACACCTGTAACCCCTTAAAATATATATAAGAAAATTATAGCCGTTGAATATTTTCCGTATTTAAATTTTATAACCACTCTATTGTCTAGTAAAAGTGTTTAATAAAGATTAAAATTTTGATAGACTTAAAGTACTTACGCCATAAAATTGTTAACAAGATTTTATTGAGCAAGTAGACTCAATGACAATGTTGAGATGCCTGGTTGAGTGTTAAAGGGTTATTCGTTCAAGTACTTAATTATAATCTTAGTAAACAAATCTTGTTAGATGTTGGATATAAGAAAACTTTTTATTAAACTTCTTTATTTTTAAAGTATAAGATAAAACGAAACCCTTGAATTAGGTACTTTGACGTTATTAAAATTGACGTCCCTCTGCAAGGTTTCAAAAGAAGGAAAAATACGCAGCGCTATAAACAAATGAACTGAAGCTATAATAAAAAACTTTCAATAAAAAATAGAGCCGCCTCCAAAGGCGGCTGTTAATCTATCTAATCTAACTGTTTTGAAGTCTTTCGTTTTTTTCGCTGACTAGTTATTTTATGCTTTTTAGTGCTTTGAAGGTGGTATATTATATTAGCGTTGTACCTTCCATCATTGAGATAGATTTCGATGATAATTAGTTTGGATTTAGAATGTCACATATAATATTCTATAATATACAATATTTACAATTATTTACAACAAATATACAAATTATATATAAAAAATTTCCTCGAGGCGGCCGCTGCTGCCAATCAACGGCAAGGTTCCCAGAAGGCTGGCAGCGTTCCCTCTTTGTATGTCACTAAATCCAAACTTCAAAGTTCCTTACTGAACAACATTACTAACGTACGGCCTAAACCACTGGTCCTCGAGACTCTAAGAAAGGATTTTTTGAAAATCGACTTCTATGTGGGTAAAACAGGTGATGGCAGGTTAAACCGTGGGGGAAAGCTTGTATGGAACAAAACAATCTGATTTACAAACTAAGCTAAGGTAGTCAGGGCGCATAGTAGATAATAATTTGATAAACTCTAACGAATCGAATATAGGTTTTGAAAATATTACTATGAATAATAATTATGTATTTAGTATTGTAATCCAAGTTTTCAAGAAATCTTTTGACAGTAAATTATACCGAGTTAAATAAAAATGCTTACATAAAAAACATTTTTTCAAACAAAACAAATAGCACAACAAAGAAATTCATGTTTCAAAAAATTTAATTTCCTTCCTTACGTGGTCGTGTTGTTAAGTAAAGCGATAAAAAGCGGTTGTAGCTGGTAAATAGCTTCTGGAAAGAGGATTTGCACTTACACACCAAAGCTAAAATTTACTTGAACTTTTAATAATCGCGCGATTGTATACTCTATTTTGTTAGTCATAAAGTAGCACGTGACCCAAAATTGCTTGCCCAAATGTTGAAATAAGTTTGCTTTAAGTACTATGTACACTCTAAGTAAGTTAAGTTTCACGACATGTAGTATCCGGGAACGCAGTGGTGTTAATTTTAAAAGTTGGGAAAAAAATGTTGACTCGTTCCTTTGGGGGAACGCTAGAAAAAATATATGGCGTACGAGGAAATTGCGCAACCGCGATTAAATACGAGCAAAATGAATAAAAAAAACCTTTTAATTCAGTTTTTCTAGAGTTTTGTTAACTGTGACTTTACCATCCTATCTATAGAATTACTAGCCCCCGCCCCGCGGTTTCACCCGCGTTCCCGTGGTATCTTATGTTTTCCCGGAATAAAAAGTAGCCTATATGTTATTCCAGGGTATGATCTATCTATGTGCCAAGTTTCATCCAAATCCGTTAAGTAGTTTTTCCGTGAAAGAGTAACAAACTTCCATACATCCATACTCACAAACTTTCGGATTTATAATATATTAGTAGCACATTAGAGAAGGATTTAAATTACATTTATTAATACAATCATAAGTTCATTAATTTAATTATAATAATTTTAGATGAAATATGTAAACTATTAAAAAGAATATTACAGTGTGCAGACAGACTTCAAAACTCGATTAACAATAATATTATTTATTCTTTGCTATTATCATGCATAGTAAAGAAAACATTTCATTCCAAACTTTTTATCCTGAAGTCAAAATTCAGAATTCGACTGTTAAAAAACTTAACGAGTGAACAGACAAAAGAGGTAGTAAACAACGAACTGTAAATTAAATTATTAACCCGCTTATTTCAGTTTGTGAAACTGAAAAATACGTAGACAACTCAATTAATCGTTAACGACCGGTGGCTGTCGACGTTCTGGGACCTCTCCATTACTTGAAAATGTTTTTTTTAATAAAAAAGTATGGGCATTTAATTTTATATCCTCGTAAAAATGTGTTGTTTAATAATTGGTTTGACATTTATGATTTTTTTATGATAATAAATTATCATGACCATTTGACCATGAAAATGCCATGAACATTGGCCTCTGTCCACTATATCTTTCTCTCGTGTTAGGTAAGGTACGTAACTTTAGTAAATAGGTAGTTACTTCAATCTTATAATAGTAGTTTATGATACTGTTGCATAATAGGGGTTATTAAACACGAGTGTGAGTTTAAGTACCGAGCCGTAGGCGAGGTTCTTAATAGTATCACACGAGTTTTTAATACCTAATTATGTGCAGTATCATACAGTACTTTATCTAAACTCATCTAATAATGTAATTTAAAGGTAAAAAATCGATAATATTTTGTCATAAGTTTTCATGACTCACGGGTATCGATTATTCGTCATTTCCACTGCCGCCTCCACAATTTCAGATCCAAGTTTATTTCACCTTACTATCACTGCCATTTTACTGTCATTTTTGGCCAAAATAAAATATGTATGCAAAAAAAAAACAATAAAATAAACAAACATTAATCATCATGGCGCCCAAATCCGTGTTGGGAAAAACTCCCTACCGCATACGCGACCACAGAGTAAATTTGCATCTAAAATTGAATTGATACTGATTGATTCCTAATTGTTAACAAAGAGAATATAATACTAAGTTTAATTGTTTAGTCATGTCTGGCCACTTATAATGTTTTTTTCTTTATTATTTCGTTTGACAAGTTGACTGACAGTAATTGAAGTATTAAAACCCAAAAAACATTGTGAGTGGCCAGACATGTCCATATACTTGTACTTTAATGAAAAAAAGTTATTTTATAGCATTATCTTGGGAAGAAAACTGTACTATAATACATTTTTTTAATTTCATTATAGACGGGTGTGCCTAAAGTGGGTTAAAGTACTGTTTTTGATTTCATAATTAGAACTTTACGATATGAGAGTAGATAAAGTATTTTATCTACTCTCATATCGTAATGTTTTTCATTAAAGTACAAGTATTTGGACATGTCTGGCCACTTATTATGTTTTTTGGGTTTTAATACCTCAATTACTGTCAGTCAACTTGTCAAACAAAATAATAAAGAAAAAAACATTATATGTGGCCAGACATCAGGACTAAACAATTATAATTTTAGATGCAAATTTACTTTATCTGTGGTCGCGTATGCGGTAGAGATCTCAACTAAGGAGTTTTTCCCCACACGGATTTGGGCGCCATGATGATTAATGTTTGTTTATTTTATTGATTTTTTTGCATACATATTTTATTTTGACCAAAAATGATAGAAAAATAGCAGTGATACTAAGGTGAAATAAACTTGGATCTGAAATTGTGGAGGCGGCAGTGGAAATGACGAATAATCGATACCCGTAAGTCATGAAAACCTATAATAAAATATTATCGATTTTTTACCTTTAAATAACATTATTTATATGAGTTTAGATAAAGTACTGTATGATACTGCACATAATTAGGTATTAAAAACTCGTGTGATACTATTAAGAACCTCGCCTACGGCTCGGTACTTAAACTCACACTCGTATTTAATAACCCCTATTATGCAACAGTATCATAAACTACTATAATACGACTCTATTTATCTGGGTTTAAAATTAATACTATTAATCTACGTAGGTACGCATATGGTAATTTTCTACTCCTAGAAAACTTCAAAAATATGGCTCAACTCTTTTAAAATTAATATGGCTAAATCAAATTCATATTTCTCTACATATTTATGGTAATCTTCTACTTCAAAAATTTAATAAAATAGCTACTCAATGCATACAATTTCCTATCAAATTCAACGTTGGTGGAGTATCGATATTATTGGAAAAGTTTATAATAATATTCATTTTGAATGAAATAAATTTGAATTGATTTTACATTTTTTCATTATTATTTTAAATTAAAAGAGTGGTAACATTCATATTTCTATAGAATGTGAGCCGTGGAAAGCGCCACACACGGTACGCCTTTTTGAAGATAAGTTGGTAAACCGTGGCGGTGCGCGGTGCGGCACCTTGAAACCGCGCGGAGTCATATCCTATTGCTTTACAAAACCTGACATCATCATTATCCTCCTTCCCTGTTCCTACGCGTTCCCGAGGTATCTTATGTTTTCTATCTATCTATGGGATATATCTATCTATGGACCAAGTTTCATCAAATCCGTTTAGTAGTTTTTACGTGAAAGAGTAACAAACATTCATCTATACATCCATACTCACAAACTTTTACATTTATAATATTAGTATGATTCGATAAACATATTATTTAACGGTTTTGATATTCTTTCGTAGATGTGTGATAGAGTTTGTCCAATAAAAATGATTTATGCTGCAGGGCTAGCAAAGGTACTTGAGTATTTATCGTCTAGTGTATTTTTTTTGTTCACCCTTTTAAATTCGCAAAAGGCCAAATCGATTTTCATTAAAGGCGTTGCAAGCAATTTGTCTCGGTCAAAAGTGATATAGGTCATGTGATATTAGAAAGCTGTCGAACGAAAGGGGAAAATAAATATTTATAGGGGTTTAATTTCTATATAGGTTTGTTATTCGTGCGTATAATTTTAAATATTTAGCTTTATTGTTCTCTAATTATTTCTATTGTGTTTTACATTTTAATTCATTTCTCCCATGACGCACGCATTTAATGACGGTACTATTTTCAATATTTTTAAGAATAACGCAATAATTCATCAACTTTAAAAAGTGTTGAGTAGAATATAAAAAAAAACCCTTTCCATTTAAGACCTTATAAAATATTATGTTATTTAATAGTTTCCTTTCAAAAAGATGCTATAATTTTCTCACCAACTTTCGTTTACATTTTGCGTTGACGTTAAAAATTTACTTAACAATGAAGAATTCTCGAGTCTTATTTCCAACGGACCCGAAATATTTAAATGACTTCGTTACTTACGGTCATTTAAAACTAGTAGAAACTGAAAAAAACGTTTGGTTCATTGTCATATTTTATTTAAAAATAACCCTAAATGTTTTTTTTTTTATCGATAGTGGAATATAAATTACTGATCAGTAATCAGAAAAGTTTTTTTATGAAACATGGGGTAGGTATACATTAAGATGTATGTATGTCAATAATGTAGATACAACTGGTTCTTTTTGAATATTGGTAAGAATTTTATTATGTCAGATATAATAATAATACTGTACTGTGTGTCAGATATAATAATAATTTGAACTGATAAGGAAGGTTTTTGAACGTTATTATTTGGTAAATAAAGTTTTTTAACGCAATTTATTTCAGTTCGTCTTATTTTAATACAGTATGTCACGAATCTAAAGCAAGCCCGCATCAACGGCAAGTAACTTAAATTTTTAAAAACCGTTCTGTATTTTCGGCATGGAGACATATTACCTTCTTAAATTATGAGACGACCCCAACGACAATGTTTAAATTAAAAGTGGACAATGAACCTTTTCAAAGCCACTTAACTTTATTAATTGCTTTGCCAGTTATGTAGAAGGCTTTGGTTGACTTAAAAAAGATGAATGAAGCTTTTGGTAACTTAAAAAACGGCTATCAAAAAAGCTGTTTCACATCAAAATAGTCACGACAGACGGACAGACAGACAGAGGAGTCTTAGTAATAGGGTCCCGTTTTACCCCTTGGGTATGTAAGTCAATTTTGATTCGCTTCCCGGTGTTTAATCTGAAATTTGGTGGACAATGTAAGTCCGATAACAATATAATGATTTGGTATCATGGAGCTGAACTTAAACGGTTTGTCTTTAACATGTTTTTTATTTTTAATGAATACTGTCTAGCTACTCCACGTTAATCAGTAGGTATTTACACAGTGGGTTTATTTATATAGGGCAATACCCCAGTCACGCACTGAAGTTAACAAAAGCATTTAATTAACTTTCAGATTGTGTATCGCAAAACTTTAAGTAAAACTACAATATTTTGAAACATTTCCATTAATTAATTTATAACAAAACCCAAGAGATTTGTTATCATTGTGTTTAATATTGTTTAATGTTTTCACAACTTTCTTAATTAATGTTCAAAAATCTGTAAAGGTTTTTTTTAACAGTCTGTAACCTTTTGCTTTTAAACGTTGTTGGTATTTTCGTACGTCTTTAATAAAATTTTAAACCTTAGTATTTTACTAGACAAAAATACATAGGTAACCTACCAAAGGTCGCGGGATCAAATCCACCCGGTGTGTTCTGACAGCTCTACTAGAAAGCCAGTTCCCTCCTAGGCTTTATGTGTTTTACAATTGGTTGTTTAGCCACAGCCCTATAGTAAAACCTCCACCTGCCATGAACAAATCTAAAAAAAAAATTAATTTTTGCATCAATTTCATAATCTATCTTCAATACGTCAGCACCACATCGCCTATACATTAAATTCAGTCTACTTGAGTTAACTATATAAAGAAAGCCTTGTGTGCGACCCTGCTACGTACAACACAACGCAGTTACAGCAGTGAGGCTCCGTTCCTGGCACACTCAAATAAATTTGTGTTTTTGATGCACAGATCCATCTTTCCCAATTGTATAGAGTATGGCGTCACAACCAGTGTGCACGGAACCAGTCTATAAGATTATAACAAGAAGCGGTTATAACATGGATATTGTACAAATTGGTTTCTGTAAAGTCAAATTCTTATATAAATTGTATCATTGCAGGTAATTTAATTAGATTATAGGTATTAGTTTATTCATATATCTAAATTATTTGTGTTTAATAGGGTGATATTATCGCAATGACAACCAAACCCTAAAACAATGTCCAAATCATTTTAAATAATTTCAATTTTTATAATGTTTAAATGTATCACACCGATGACTGCGCGCGGTGTGAATAATGTCGGATGTCAGCAATGTTAGGCATCCCATTAAAAGTTCACGGGACGGCCAACTTCAGAAAGCGAAAACTTAATTATGTCAAGGGGGAAATTTACTAGATACCACTAATTACCTTTAAAATTTTCTCAGCTTTATATTGAGCGGCGTATAATGACTTCATTAAGCGACTATAGCTGACTTAGGAATTTAAGTCTTTAGTTGGAAATTTCAATGTATTTTTACCAACCAAATACTTAAGGTTCTTTATTTTCTAAATTAAGACTTTACCTTCTAACTGTTCCTATTTTATTTCTTTATCTAAATTGAACATTTATGCAATGGGTACCTACTTGTTTTTGTAAAAATTATGTTTTTTTATAACTTTTAATACTCCAGTATAGGTTTAACCATTTAATATTTTATGAACTAAAGGTGGCTATGAAAATATTATAACAAATTTTAATTCGTAATACAAAATCAATTTGAACGCGCTAATCTCAATAACTACCAATCGTAATTGAGAAATTCTTTTGCAATTGACAGCTCGATTATTAAGGAAGGTTATATGCAATTCAAAATCATGGTACGATCCTTAGGACCCGAGTAAAAACAAGAACTCTAAGCGAGAAGGATGCTATGTCGCGGGTGAACGATTCAATCTATGTAACAGTGAAATTTAAATGACTGAAAAGTAGCTACACGCTAGTAAAGACAAATAAAAATCCCTATCAAATCTTTAATCAATTCTACCCATTATTTTTCCACTATCAATACCTATACGGCAAGGTAGCCCGCATATTGACCCTTTTCTTATCCAGAGCCATCACTCTGTTAGGATTGTAATCCACCTGTCGTCCTTCCGTCAGGGCAAGCACCTCCATCACCCCCTTGTAAGTTTTCCCATTTATTTAACATGTAAATCCAACAGGCGGATGTATTTCTTTATTTGTTCGAGTATTTTGACCTGAACATTTGACTTTATACAAGTTTTCAGGGAGTTAAGTTTAGGGTAAATGTTTGTTATATTTATTGTAAACGCTGCATAAACCGTTTCAAAAACTGATGGTATGTATAATGTTTTATAAGAGAATAGCTATTCCCCGCGGCTTCAATCGTGTTCCCAGGATAGTATAACCATAACGTTCGAGGATAATGTAGCTAATAGAAAAAAGTGAAATCAATTTTTGAATCGGACCAAGAGTAATATCAGAGATTGGCGCGTTGAAACAAACAAACTCTTCAGCATTATTATTAGTACCTATAGATATACCTAGCCTATAAATAAAGCCATTTGAAAATCAAAACTACTCCCTTAAACTATGAAAATTAAGTCTTACCAATTTTTAATAAGGTACATATTGATTTAACCAGTCAGGCGTCGGCGTCTGACAGCGGAGGTCACTGATAGCTGGCTAGCTAGCTAGTTAACTTTGTTTTTCCACATGAAATTTTCAAAATAAGTTCCCAGAAACAAAAGCGTTTGAATGCCGTCACACGGTTGTCCACTATAAAGGGAAATCTAATGGTGGCGACGCCAGACTAACAATGTTTGGGGACCAAAGCATCTGATGCTAATTTGAGTTTTATTGAATTTGAGCCAACGATAAAAGTTTTGAAGTCTATAATCTACTCGTACTTTACGAGTAGATTATAGATAACAATGGAAAATTAAATGAGAATGAATTCGTTCTAATAGTGTCCATTCATATTTTATTTTAATTTTGCAATATAATATTTCCGAATATAGCCGTCTCCCGCGGTATCACCCGCGTATCTGGGAAAAAAAAACCAAAGCAACGAATGCAAGCAATATCAAAAAAATTGCATAAATATTTTTACATTTGTTGACCTACATCCAAAAAGATTATAAATCTTTTTCGCATAATAGTCGCGTTTCCCCCCTCCCCCCCATATTCTCCCCATCGTCCATAACCCATCCTCAGATGCTAAGTCCACCGAAGCCACCTATAAAGTGGTCTAAATGGCCAAAATTTGTCAAGAAGTTAAGATGTGAGTTACGGGATCCATTGCTTCGAGACGCAAGGGGCGTAAGCTCACTTATCAAACCTTAACAAAGATTTATTTTGTGACTTGTCTTATTTTTTGTGGGCTTTTATGATAAATTTCCTTTTAGGGAGAATGGTGGAAACAATTTTACTTTCGTGCCCATTCGGTTTGTCTTTATGAATTTTTATAGATGAAAATAAATAAAAAAGCTTATTTTTATTATGTAAAAGAATCACTTGGCCCCAATCATTTGCATTGCGTTACAAAATGCAATGGTTGCCAGCGTTCTTGGCACTTGACTTAGAGCAAAGATTTAGGTTGTATTTTAAAATGTCTGGTTAGTATTTTATTGTTTTGTATGTTTTATTATTTTGTTTGCAGTTAATGCTCTGTAAGACAAACAGAATAAAATTTACTCGTATGGTTTTGTATTAGAAGCAAAATAACTTAAAATAGGTAAAGTTAAGTAATTCACTACAATGTGAAAATAAAATTATATTAGTATTCTTAGGAAGAAAATAGAAAATTAATTTTCTTTGACCAAGAAATAGAATCCACAGTAAGTAACTGTATTAAAAGTTGAAATTGATGGATTATAATGGAATATTGACTTAGTAGTATTAACTGAGGCTCGAAAAGCAATGTGGACTTAGTGAAGTCAATATCAGACCAATGTAATGTAATAGTTAAGAGATGATTGAAGAAAGACGAGTAAATACTCGACTACCTAGACTTACTGAATCAATTTTATTGGAGCCGGATATTTATTCCGTGCACCTTATTAGTTCTTTTTTTTAATAAAATAAATTGCCTAAATTACTTCACATAACCATAATAAGCTATTTGCTAGAAACTCCCGTCAAAATCTGTCAGCCGTATTGGAGATAAAAAAAAAATAAAAAAATGTTTGGTAGTTTATGTACCTACCTTATTTACTTTCATATACATTAAGGGTGGGTTGCAACATCCAACGTTTTCGTTAAATAGTCTGTCAAAACTGTCTTTCGCTAGCAAAACCGTTGCTCTGACAGACAATTACGATAACGTTGGATGTTGCAACCCACCCTTAAAAGTTATTAAAATCATTTCAAATTTTATTTTATTTTTATAAATAAACTTTAGTTAAGAAACATCAGAATCGGCACCACCTTGTAAAAGTAATCCAATTTTTTTCCGTGTAAAAACGTGTAACTTAAATAGTAACAAAGTCATATATAAAACCTACATCGTATGCGAACGGTCACATTGCGGCCATGTGAAAACACAAGTGTATTGTAACGTACAGAGAGGTTTGTAAGGGCATGCCCATAGGTGAGAAAATGGAGACATTTTTATTTGTACTAATATTTTATAGGACAAAGTTTATTTGTTAGTTTGTATTTTGGTAATACCTTGGTAATATTGATCCGATTCTGGAAGTGTATCTAGGAATACGTTTCAAGAATCACTTTTGTCTTTTACCATATTAATTTTGTAGATACGTATTTGAAATTTAAAAAAAGACGGTTGGCTGTGCTATTACCATATCAGATTGCTCCCGGTTACGGGCGGGCGGTGTCATGGCTGACAATAGTCGCTTGTTTTTATAACATAAACAAATTATCATTGTAAAGTGTTTAGAGTGAATGTACAAATAACTTATGTAATCGACGTGTAAACAAATGAGTGAAAACCATAACTAAAACACCGAAAAAATTACCTACATGAAAGGTTTTTAGTTTTATTTTATTAGCTTTAGGCTATTTATTCTTTGCTTTAGGTAAGCTATATGTATGAAGGTAATAACGCTTCAAAAGTGGCTTTGTACATCAAATACAAATTATGGTACCGATTTGTAATATTATTTTTTCTAATCTGAGTTGTAAAAAAATGAATAAGAATAATAGTTCGGCATCGTGAGTTTTTACCTACCACCTACCTACCTTCTATGCAAAATACCAATGCAATACCAGCCCTGAAACAGATAAGATTTACTAATTTCAATTAAAATGAATCTGCATAGAAATGACACCAATATGCACAAAGCCTTAGGAAAGTATTTTGTTGAAGCGAAATAGACTCAAGAGGGTTGACGTCATCCTCAGTCTAGAAGCAACAACTCCAACAATTTATTCCCAGAGTAACATCCACTACGAACTTTAGATCCATTGAAATCTGAATGAGTATTAGATGTTCTACAAGTTTCTTACAAATAAATTTATGCTGTATTTCCACTTAAATGTATTTGTAAGAAACTTGAGGGTTGTTAAAAGCAGCATATTATGTTATTCTTTTAAATATTTTTATGATCTATCTATGTGTCAAGAATCCGTTTAGTAGTCTTTACTTGAAAGAGTAGTAAACATCCACATCCTCACAAATGTTCGCATATAATATTAAGTAGATTAGTAGGATTGGTATGTTATACTTAGCCTAGTTTAAAAATATTTAAATATTCCGTGAGTGCGGGGTTTGTTACTGTTAGCTGTAAATCCGTGTAAACCCATTTTAATTATTCGGTATTGATAATAATTGCTCTTATTATTAAATGAGCCATTTAATGAAATCAAAATATAAAAATATAATGATAATGTGTTACTTGCTAGGTATTCGAATTGTTTATTATGCTTGATAAATAGTTGCAATTTTAGTATTTCATAAGAGCGTTTGTTTAATTCAAAAATAATATACCACTTCTAATTCTCATTTATATACAGTTTCTATGTTAACACCGGACTAAACTAATAAGCCTGCAAATTTAGATAATTTTCAGAATCTTCAAACCAATTTGGTATTTACGTTACATCTAACATTTTGACCATAATTTGTCACACAATCAGACACTTAAATTGAAAAATAGTGTTACTATAAATTTATAAAAAAATATGATAGACTTGACACGCTTGTATTTTTTTTAATTTTAACAAAACTAAATCAAAAACGGTTTTCTATTAGATATAATAATTAAGTTATAGATTTTATCACAAAATTGGATCAAGAAAAGCCGCCCAAGATTTAAAACGTAAAGAAATAAATGTAGGTATGGAGATTCCTTGAGGGTTAGGAAATGCAACAAATATATCTGTCAGAGAATTTGACGAAGAGTATTATATGTATTAGTAATACCAGAAATCAAAAAAAATAAACATTAAATACTTTTGTAACATCAAACGAATAATTGAGCAATTTTGCAACAATTTTGGATTCACTAATATAATGCGTCCACAAAATTAAAATCGAATGACGCATGAAAATCCAATTTACCTACCTATTTTGATTCTATCCAAAAATATTAATAAAATAATTTTCATATCAAAGGATTAAAATGTCCGAAAAATCCAGTTTTTAGATTTGGTAACCCTACTGAGTTTACAGTTCCCAATTTTTTTTTTTTTTAAAGGACTAATTTGGTAGCCTCAGATGACTGCAACAACCTTACCGGACAAAAAACCCAATATTTGATCCTTTTGAAGTTTAGAGTAGGTGTGGTTTAGTGACAAAATTTACTCACTATGTTTTGCATTATTGTTTAACTATGTGTGTTGTTAGATCTCACATACATTGAAAGAGGAGAATACTAACCATGATTTACCTAAATTCTATCATGTTTTCTACTCCATAAACACTCAGTTTTAATCTATATATATAAAAGAAAGTCGTGTTAGTTACTCCACTTATAACTCAAGAACGGCTGAACCGATTTAGCTGAAAATTGGCAGGGAGGTAGTTTAGAGCCAGGAGAAGGACATAGGATAAGTAGGTAGGGGTAGGTAGGGTAGGTAGGTAAGGTAGGTAGGGGTAGGTAGGTACCTAACCTACCTACGGTAAGGTAGGTAGAGGTAGGTAGGGTAGGTAGGTAGGGGTAGGTAGATAGGTAGGGGTAGGTAGGGTAGTTAGGTAAGGTAGGTAGGGGTAGGTAGGGGTAGGTAGTTAGGTTAGGGGTAGGTAGTTAGGTAGGGGTAGGTAGTTAGGTAGGGGTAGGTAGTTAGGTAGGGTAGGTAGGTAAGGTAGGTAGGAAGGTCCCAGTTTTATTTTTGTTCTCAGGGCAGGACAACGTCTGCCGGGTCAGCTTGTTCAATAATATTTAGCAAAATATTATTCACATTTTTTAAAAACCAGCTCCTAAATTGGAGCTTAAAAAGTTACAATTTCCAGATGTCAGTTGCAGTTTCCACAATTGAGGTTTGCCGATGTGCAAACTACATTTAAACGGACATTATTTCAGTTAGTGCAGTTTACCTTAGTGCCAGACTGAAAAGTTGAGAAGTTAAGGTGTAGTGGTAAATTGGTAATGGATATTTTATGAGGAGGATATACAGGAAGAAGAATTATGTGAAAGATGATATGAGTAACAAAGAATTAAATTCTTTTAAAACGGATAGAAGAGCCAATTCTTTAGCTAGATTAAAGATTATAGAAAGGCTTGTTAAATATTGGGATAAGAACTTTCAGCTCAATCGGTTGAAGATATCTGATTCAAAATTGAGTAGCAAGATTCGACCCGAACAAACATACATTGCAAGTTAAATAAAAGCTTTTTTTTAACAAAGATTTTTTTTGCTTTTAATTTATTACTGGATTAAAAAGTATCGTAAGACATAGTACTTAGTCAGGTTTAGGTATGAAACATAATTATTTAAATAGATTAGCATACGTTGATAATAGGCTCATGAATTATGATATTTTATTCTTACGCGAAAAAATCTACGAGGTAAATGACTCTCACTCAACCGAGTAAATTTAGGTGACCGCACTCTTGAGAGCACCCTCGAATGGGGCTCTTCTCTTATCTCGGGCTAGGGCGTTACCAGATTATGATATAGATAGGGCACAATAATAACGTTGGCATCAGATTTTATATGCATAAGTCCACGTCGTCAGGTAATAGCATCTATTTAAATCAAAAAATACTACAACGTCAAGAAGCGACTCTCATAGCACAGGCTATTTTGCACCCCAAGAACCACGCTACGGTAAAAACGCAAGAAACGGTTTATAATAACATAGAAAAACTAAAGGATATCCCTGAGTAAAATACTTCCAAAGACATATGTATGTGAAGCGATATCTCCTCTCACTCCATTGAGCGTGGATTTATGAACCACCATTGAAACAAACGGCAAATGCTCAAAACCTATCGATCGAACTTTAACACTAAAACTGTTTGGTACTCTTATAATAGTTGTGCATAATGCTAAATTAATAAATAATGTAGTGTAAAGTTTGATGTTTTATCAAATTCAAATTCAAAATTCAAAAGTGTCTTTATTAAATGAACACATTGAAAGTATTTTTAATCGTCAAATTTGTAAAAATAAAAAATATGTATATAAAAAAAAACTATAGAAAATAAAATATTAAAATTAACAATATGATATAATAATAATAACAAAAATTATAATAACAATAATATTTCATAATGTATTTATAAGAAAAAAAATACAATGTGGTTAAAAATAAGAACGAGAAGGATCCGTACAATATTAATATTAATAGAACATACCACAGTGAAAATAATATAGGTACTATAGTAGTACGGTCACAATATATAGTAGAAAATGTTTATTAAATTATAAAGAAAAAATAAGAACTATACAGTCAGTAGGTATACTGTAAATACCAAGTTACCGTCGCGACGCCTTCTTGATAGAATAATACATTAGATACCTACTGTATTATTTAAAAAGAATTTCAAATATTTTACTCTACTTACTTGTATAACCCAAACTTGTACAAGCATATACACATACACCTATCAACCAGAGATGAATTTAGCTGCGTTGCAATGAATGTGTTTTTTATGCATTTGTAAATAAGGTGTTGGTACTTAAAAACACATTAAAAATAATGTTATTTTTTATATTTATAATATTATTTATATATCCAGTAACATAATTTATATATCAAGTACCTAAGCGATTGTTAAACGTAAACTCTGAGTTCATTACCCATGCGTTTGATAAGTACCTACCATAAAAAAAGTTTTATGATACTCATTAACTACTACAACTTTATACACTCATACTTTAGTAAAGTTACATGAATCTTATCAATACAGCCTTGTTCGGTCCATGCCAACGGTGAAAGAGTAAGAAACTAATTAATTTCTGAAGCACATAAAACTGGGGCTTTGATGCCACTTACTTTGACGTTATTTCTGTTCCAAGGGCCCCTAAGATTGGTTCCTTCAGTATTACTTTTTAGGGTTACCAAATTCCCAATATAAGTTTTGTGATCTTGTGAAAAATAATGGTCTGAATTCAACTCACATAATAAAAGTATGTTGGTTGCCTAGTTAGCATGGTCACCTACACCTAGGTGACCATGACTAGGATTTTCGTATTTTATACATATCAGATTTTTTTATATTATTGAAAAGGCGAGAATTGTCGTAGAATTATTGATTCCAAATGTCGTTGGTTCAAATTATACAAAGAAAACACAGTAAAAAAAAATCCTAAACACAGTGCCAAAGTACGTAGTAGTACCCGCCTAGGTAGAAAACCTGTCGCCAAGCCGGTAGCTATACCTACCTATATTGGATCTAGTTCAGATTTACTACAGCAACTCAGCATTATCTCCTATGCCCATTGTAAACAAGACACACTTTTTGTAGTTTCAATTAAGCAACCTCGGACACTCAGGTTGTGGAATAAGGTTGTTTTTTCTTGATTTACCCAAGGGCATGGGTTTCTTCAAATAGGATGTAAAGAGATTTTTACAGAGATGGCAACGTGCGAATTCATTCCCTAGTACTTTATCATAGAAAACACAATACTTTTATAAATTCTGTATTTACCTCACAATAATGTTCAAATTGTTTATCGTTTAAAATTGTTTTAATTAATATTTAATTCAATTATACAACATGCGGTAAGCGGTAACCCATATAAATGATATAATTCTATAAATATTGTATTATATAATAGGTATTTCACTTATGACATGGGTTAGTGTAAAAATATAAGCATCGGCATATTGAATATTACTTTTTCGTTACGGTTTTATAGAAATCATAATTACCATCCAAATTAATTTTTGATCCGGGTATTACCGGAAATTAAACAAGCAAATACAACTTCATAATATCCTGTACTTTCGAACAGGTAAATTTAAAAAGATATATTTTAAACAAATCATTATTATTATAAATAGGTACAACCATACATGGAATTGAAAGTTTGTGGTAAATAAACACTAACTGTCATTATTACAGCAAGTTTCGTATAATAGCTCTATCATTATGGCGTTATGACAATAGGGTAGTTGACTGACATATCAAATCAGCTACTTTTTAATAAATGTCAAAACGATAGTTTATATGGAATTTTGTATGAAATATTACACTATGACGTCATAGTTTCACAGCTCGTTTACTCTTAGTGGTTCTACTGGTAATTAAAAATCATACAAAGCATTAAATATACAACATGATATTTCCACGTGTTTTTAGATGTTTTATGTATTGGTTAGTGTTTGGTCATTTATTTTTGACAGTGTCAACTACCCAATTAGAAGTGTATCGTAAATATATAGGTAGGTATCTATCTACGAGTACCTACCCTAATAATAAAGCTGAAGAGTTTGTTTGATCACGCTAATGTTCCTGTTGGATTCGAAAAAATATTTCAATAATAGGAAGCTACATTATCCCCGAAGGTTATAGGTGGTTATAGGGTACTTTTATCCCGGAAAGTGGGTGTAACCGCAAGAGACTGAGTATCTGATAAAAGCATTTACTTGAATTTAGATATATTATAGTGATGGGGCGAGAAAGCTATTTTAGTACTCGAGTAATCTAATAGGTTTTTTGATATTTTATTGAAATTTGTATGGAGATATTTTAGTATTATTTTCCACTCCAAAATATTTTCATGATCTGTATAAGGTACCTATAACCTACTTCAATTCCCTTTCGGCCTTCTACATCCTGTATAAACAACTATTCAAGTAGATAGATAGGCCCTTAATTTTTTTCTATCACGCACTACTCCAGCCTTCGCGGACTATGATCGATCATAAAAAGCGTTCATAAAGTTTACATAAACAATGCTTCTTGACAATATAATCTGGTACTTTTACTGGTACTGCCACTGTGTTTTCTTTAGTATATTGAAAAGAGATTGAGATTGCGAGATTGAAGTAGAGCAGCAATTTACATATTTTTAATGAAAAAAAATTAGCTTAAGACTTAATATAAAATAAATCTATAATAATAAATATTTCAATCAGTTAGGTAACATATATCTATACTAAGTCTATGTCTATTCAAGTATCTAACTCTGAAATCCTAAAAATATTGATACAATTGACGTAACAATTTAAAATTTTACAAACGTGAGAGATTTTTTGTTTCCCCTCTTTATTGATATCGCCCGTACGTGGGATACAAGTACGATCATTAGCGTCAAGTATTTTGTGGAAAAATAAAAACATAAAAAAATACGCTAACTAATTATTCAGGCTCCAGGTCCAGACTTTACGAATGTTACAATAAAATTTCTATCACCACCACCGACTGAATCAGGATACACTTAAATCAAACAATTTCAAGTTAGATAGCAGATTAATAAACAAGATTTATTTTAAAAAATACATTTTACAACAAAGTAGGTACTAACTACATACCTATTTTAAAATAGGTGTGAAACATGAGTTTTTATTTTCTATAAATTTGAATCGTTATCTTTTTTTTAAATTGTGTATCACAGTTATTTTCGATGTAGAACCGTATTAATCTGAGTGTATTTTCAATGCATTTTAAAGCCATGCATTACTCGTCAACGAGGACTATTTCGGCTCAGCCAGCGGCGCGTGACGTTTCATCGTCAACGCTTTGCATGCGATGCGGAATGATGCAAACGAACTGACAGACCACGAAGCATGAATAATTTTACCTAAACAGCTAAACGTTTGCTGTGAATCTGTGTATAGACAAAATATTCATGGCTATAAGCAAGTTTTATTTTCGTACTTACCTACTTCTACTGTAATGAATTATAAAATGAAAATTATCGAAAAATGTGAAGGTTTAGTAATAATACAGATAACTCTACTTAGGGTCGGTTGCATAAAGCGCGGTTATAATTAGATTACGGTTATAGTTAACTTTAACAGCCGAAAGAAAGCAAACTGGGTTGCTCCTGTCATTTTAACTAAAATTTTAACCCTAACCATAACCGACCGAAGGAGATCGGTCATCGTCAAAGTGACTCTACGGTCAAAGTATGGTAATAGTTAAGTTAACTTTGACTATAACTTTAACTCAAATGTACAAGCCCTTAAATGCTTAATTTAATGCTGTGCTGTCAGGTGAAAAAACATACAAACGCCAAACCAAAGAAGGTTCATTCAACAAGAAAGTTTAAATTAATATCTTACCATGTTCAAATAACGTTAATCAGTCGATCTCATTCCGTTTACATCCCTCAAGTTAAAAAGTCAAACCTGATTCAAAAGTCTCATCAAAACTTGGTAGACATGTTGGGAACAAATCCCGCCTGCTTTATGTCGCTTCATCGGTTTTGGGCGGCTACCCATTACTCACAGTTGTCCTCCTAAGGTTCAGGTCATACAAGCAATAGCTTAGGGGATTATTTTTACTATTTTCACTAAAGGAATCTTACTTTCTACTAAATACCTACTATACCTACAATTTCATACTTTCCTAATATTTTAGATGCGTGGGGTTGAGTTTAAAACTATTTATCCCCGGAACACAGGTAAAACCGCATGGCGGAATATAGCACAATAATTCATCAAATGAATAGGTAGGTTTATATTTTTTCCTATGTTAGGTACAGGCAAAAATGCCGAAGATGTTATTACATAAAGCCTACAAGAAAATTGGCTTTTAAGGGCAGTTGAAGGAACAAATCCGTAGTCCTGGCGACAGATATTCAACTGGTGATAGCCAGCGAGAGGGGTTATGCGATGTACTATTCTCTTCTCTGTGGATGTACTGAAAGTACCTTCACTGAAAGCTTAATTCATGAAGGATTCGTGAGGGTACTATTGAGTAATAGTCACCTTTAACAGTAATTAAAAGGTAATAATTGAGTGGCAGTTTCATCAACCAAGCGTTGTGCTTAACATGAAACTTATACAATCTCGAATGGCCCCAGGTGGTTCAATTTCAAGGATCAAGAGTTTTGCCGCGTTTAAAGGCCTACCTGTAGGTATTATCACAGTATAATGATTCGCCCTACAGTGTGGCATCGCATTTGATGTCGGGCGTTTCCGCCGCTATCGCACGCAGACGCCAGGATTGTTACAAAATGAAAAATAAAATAAACGTGTAATTTAAAAGTACCTACCGTACCAAATACGTAAAATTATATTACTTAATCGCGTCAGCAAACTAGCTAGTTTGCTGGCAACGGTCTGAGTTTGCCGGCTTCCTCGCAAGAGCCCCGCCGCCGCGCCGTTGCTCTGCGCAAGTACATTCGTTTCCGAAATGTAGGGGAATAGATAATCTGTGGAATTATTATCCACAAGCGTGCAACGGTTTTGCTTTTAATCAATGTCTATAGGCTTTATTAGTACCTAGTTATAATTTGGTGTAAATTTTGACTCCAAACTACTTAAATTACCTTAGTTATTTTTAAAAAAGCAAAGGATAGTTTGTTTGTCCGTTTATTATGTTTAATTTTTTATATACCTACTTGTTATTATTTCATTAATAATTGGAAAATAAACTAGGTTACTTTTTATATGCGTAAAGCCGCTAGTATAATAATAACAATAATGTTTTAAATAAAAATAATCAGTTCGTGTAACATTTCACTCCATTATATTTTAATAAATTATTATTTGTGTAAGTCCAAGTCACTTAATACAACCGAATCCAAGGTTTTTCTTTCATGGTTTCAGAAATCTTGTACAAAATGGCATCCACAATTAACATTTCCGGGATTTTATCTTACGTCACGCACAAGATTACCGCGTATCAAGTTTAACCGCATTATATTACACATTTAATGTGAACCTTCATATAATTAACACTTGCATATTTTGCTTAAATATATAGAAGACACCTACGTTTAAATAGATAGTCAGTTTTCAAATTATTTTGAATTATAAGGACCCGCACGATTTGTTATGCTTTTTTTGAAGTCTAATAAACAGGCAGGCGGTCTATTATATGATGGCAAGGTTGCTAACGGTGCTTATGGGCATTACTTATACCAATGCTTAACAGATCTTTACAAAGCAGAAATGCAAATAATGGCTCTCAAGGTAGGTGACCAAGCGATTCGAGTAGGTACTACAATGTACCATACCGCCTTATATGATTTCTGACAATGTTTTTCTTCACCGAAAGGTAAAGCTCATTGAAGAAAAGCGAACCCAAGATTGCCATTATCGTCTCTACCGCCGCTGTTATGTAACTTCTCATCAAACTTCAACATCAAAATTAACTATGGTGGATATTGTGGCCAAACATAAGCCTCTTCACAGTAAAATAAAATTATTGATTAATTAATATTTAATTTCTCTAAAATTCTGCGGAAAAAATTTTAGGTCTTTTGGGAACCGTCATTTGATATTGCAGTGAAACTTTTCCTATTGCACCAAAAATAATTTAAAAAGTACCTACCCGATTTTGTACATTTGCAGTAACATAATACTCAATTTCTTTAGGAAATGGAGGTGAGTAACCCACCAAGGCGTCATTCCAGCCGGCAAATTGGCAACGCGCGACTTGAATTTTTTAACGAATCTGGGAAATCTTCCGCCTCGACATTTTCTTCTAAAAACTACGATCTTATATGCAAAAAGTTCAAATCAACTTTAAAAACTCACAAACTAATATTCAACTTCATCCAATATTCATAAAATTATGTAAAAAATATTTGTGAGGAGGGGAAAAAATATTTAATAACACTAATTACGTTTTCAAAATTTAGGTAGTCTAGAGTCTAGGTAATCTATTTTTTTCAAAATCTAGATAGTTTCTTTGCGACAGAGTGTATATTACACCTCACTGACTCAAAGGACTGACTCTGAGATTTAATCCTCTTAAATTATTTATTTCTAGAAATAAAAGATTTTTCATTTTATATTTTAAATGGCTATAATTTTCAATTATGTCCATTAGTTACATAAACTTATATTAAATATTAAAAATCACTTGAAAGTCTGATGAAAAAAGTAAATGCTTCTAAGGATCACTCTCGTCTCTATCTGAACATAATGTTATACTTATTACCTAATTTTCTCCAAATCAAATGTAAAAATCTTGACATAGGTGTGGCGAGCTAAATCGAAATCTGTTCAACCGATACGGACCTGAGTAGTAACAGACAAATACAAAAGCGCATATAAACTTTATGTACAAGCTATCCTCTGTCCGCGTTCTCGCTATAAAAAGTAGCCTATGTCCTCCATAGCATCCATAGCGAGTTCAGAAGTTTCTTCGTGAAAAGGCAACAGATGGATATACTTCCTTACGTATTTTTATTATTAGTAGATTTTGTAGAATTAGTAAAAAGTAGGATAGTTAATTTCAATACAATACCTATATTGACTGAATTCTTCGCATCGATACCTTTAATCCATTTACTTAAAGCGTATTATTGTCCATGACGCGTGAACTTAACCGTCTTTCGGTGAATTAGGGGATTCGATTGACTAACTTCTGTAACTACTACAGATAGTCGACTAATGGACACGACAATGCTTCCGACTACTGAGATGTCAGACAGATGTAATTATTGTTACTTGTGTTCAGTTTTATTAGTTTGCGAAAGTATAAAAAATCTTTATTTGAGTCTAACAATATAACTAAAATTAAAAATAATAATTTAAAAAAATTAATTTAAACTCACTAGAAAAAGGGTGATAATTTTCAAACGGCTGAGCAGATTTGAAATATAGCTAGAACACTCTCGATTAAGTCACCTTTCAAACAAAAGAATCAAAATCGGTCGATCCGTTCAGAGGAATATTCTGTAACGTATAAAGAAATTAACCATAACATTATGAAATTAAATTACAATATTATTCCATAAAAATATACATTCTTAAAGCTAACAAATACTTTAATACCAACAAAAGTACCAAATTTGCATGTCACAGGAACGTTTTCCTATAAACTAGCTAATACACTTAGAGTTTCAACGGCACTCGTAAAGCCTACAAAGTTTGTGAAGATGCACTGCCTCCAATGTAGGAAATCCATTTGGCTAAATCGAGTTACAAACATGTCGTTCTATTTTGTATATATGGCATATTTAGCTTTTATACTATGTGAATAGTGGAGAATTTTGTTTGATGATTTGGAAAATTAAAATGGTCGTTTGTAAACTTGGTCCCGATGTCAGTATATGAAAAAAATATGTTTAAATCGTGTATTTATTTTAAAATCAATGAATTGGTAACGTATAATTTTATTGATGGAATAAAATACAGCATTTAAACTAGGAAAAAATAAATAAATAGGTTAAAAAAAATAGGTTAATTATTATAACCTTAGAATACGTTTCTAAATATTATTTAACACAGGCATATTAAGGCGTAATTTCATTTAATTCAAAATAACAACATAAAAATCGATCCAACATGGCGTCCTCAATTTAATGACTAAAATAATTAAAACGTCAATGTAATCGAAACGATATAAAATATCTTACAGGAAATATTATTATCTATGAATAACGAAGACGCTGAAACGCTTAATGAAGTTAACTGTTACCGAGTTATAATAAATGATGATCAGATAACATCGTTAAAGTGGGGACTGTTATTTAAAAAAGTGAGTTAAATTCGTATTACTTTTAAATTGCGGTAACAGTAGTTCCAGAAGTTTATTGCAGTTTCACCTGCTTTCCCAAGGGATTATAATATCTTCCCGGGATAAAAAGTATCCTTTATGTTATTCTAGGGTATGATATATATCCCAAGTTAGTAAACAAGCGTACAGCCCATCTCATCAGACGCTTGTAACACCACGGGTATCACTCGCGCTTTGCCGACCCTGCAAAAATCTCTTCAAACCCTTTTTAAAGAACCACATGCTGTAGTATCTTGAGAGAAACACGGCGGGAAGCTCATTCCACACCTTGGGGAGTCCAAGATAGGTTTCATCCAAATCCTTTCAGTCGTTAATGACCGATTAATTGATGAAACATCTAAATATCCATACATCTAAACATCCAAACTTCAAACGTTCAACAAAATACATTATAATAGGATGTTTTCATTCGCATTATTTGAGTGTTGGATTGTTGTTTCATCTCAATCCATTATTAAAACGTAGTGACGTCAAAGATTTATTATTTTCTGGCTTCAAATACAATGAGTTATCAGTGAAGGAAAATATTGGAAAGTATATCGGTAAGTAGAGAACTTTGTAATACCTGGCTTACTTGCTACACTACTTATGGCGTTTTAGCTAAAATGTTACGACAAGGTTCGGCGTTGTGCTATAAACAATAACGTTATGCAAATATTATCAATTTAATTTGAATATATATTATCATAATAGCAAGCTTTATATATCTTCTTAAAAATGATGCAGCTGCAGTAAGTTGTGGGTTGTATGCATAGCACGTCTCAGCACAACGCTGATTGTCAAACACTCGGATTTTCATTTAATAAAAAAACTTTTGCAGGTACGACTATCATTTGATAGGAATATATATTTAGCAACAGAAAAAATATTTTCTTATTTACAGAAATACTTCTATTTCTGAATATTATTTTGAAATATATAATTTTGGCTATAATTTGATAAGACAAAATTATAAAAACAAGTGTATGCAACCTTTTAAAATGGTATTGGATTGGAGTCAAACTAATCTTATGTGCCAGCATAGGTATATTTATTTTATTTTTTTTATTTTACGTCACACGGTTTATTAATAGGTACTAATGGAAATGGATTAATATATACCCTGTACTCAAACTACAGTACTATAATCTAATGTAAAGTCTATCTAAAATATTAATAACTTAACGTAACCTATGTGCCTGTTTATACCTTGTTAACAGCTATTCGAGTCGATTGATCGTATCGTTAGCATTATCCTATAAACTTCTAATACTAATTGAATTGAATACAGGCTCACCTAATATACACTCTTAGCAATAGGCTTAAATATAGAGTGTCTGGCAAAATAGGGATTCAATTAGAGTACCGTAATAATTAATAGACATAATGCTTACCTACCCCAAAACTTGATGGAGACAGATTATTAAATACAAAATATTATTCCGTATTTACTTTATTCTACATACGTACTACGCTTAATTATTTTTATAAATATTAATTAAATTCCAATCAATAAATAAAAAAAACTTCATCATTTTATCATAATAATTTTTATTACTAGCTTCCGCCCCGCGGTTTTCTCCCGCGTTCCCGAGGTATCATAGGTTTTCCCGGGAATAAAGTATCTCATGTTATATATGTATGTATGTAAATCCAGGTTATCAACTCTCTAAGTAATTTTATCCAAATCCGTTCAGTAGTTTTTACGTGAAAGAGTAACAAACATCCATCCATACATCCATGTCACAAACTTTGGCATTTATACTATTAGTAGGACTGCACACGAAACAGCGTGCTAATAGTAGTTTATGATAATGTTACATAATAGGGGTTACAATGGGTATAAAATAAACAGACACAATAATCATATACCTAATCAAATCCGTGTTGCCAACTCCCAAAAATTCTTACCTCTAAAGTTCAAGTCAAAAATTTGTCACATTGTCATCGTCAAATTGAATTGATACTGATTGATTATACTATTGATAGGTCCAAAGTATACTTTATTAGAAAAAAAGTTATTTTATAGCATTATCTTGGGAACACAACTGTACTATAATGAATCATTATAGACGGGTGTGCCTAAAGTGGGTCATTAAAGTACTGATTTTGATTTCATAATAAGAACATTACGAATTGAGAGTAGATAAATAACTTTATATGAAGATATTTATTAGGAAATACATCATTACAAGGGAAAGTACAAAATAGGTAGGTACGTGGGAAAAATAACAATCCGATTCACAAAACATACAAGTAAATGAGATGTTGTAGATTTAATTAAAGCTCCGTGGTTTTCGCGTATGTAATTAAGATTACTAAACGGGAGCAGAGTTTATTTTGAGCAAAGATTTTGAATGGCCGGGCAACTTTGCACTTGCGTGAAACGAGATAAAACTAACACAGTTCGAGTTTCATTGCAGAGCTTTTTATAATAATGTCTTTGCTAGTTGCTTGTTTTTACTAGTTTTTTTATGAAAATGGCCGTCAACTTTAATTTCAAGTTAAGCTACAGAATTATCATTCAAGTATTTTAATACTTATGTAGCCGTGAGCCGTGGGCTTCAAGTTTAAAGATACTTTCATCATTGCAACAGGGAGTGAAATGAACGAAGTAGATCGCACAAATTACATTTTTCAAAATGTTGTTGCCTAATTTTCATCTCAGGAAAGTGAGTAAAACCACGGGGTACAACTAGTTTTACTTCTTATCCTCTTTATTTACACTATTTTTCATCCAAAAATATTTTCAGATAATCGTTTTATGTTGATTAAAATATTGGGTCTATTCCGTAACAAAATAATTCAAACTTTTCAATTAAGGTACCCTAAAATATAAAGAAGATACAATAACATTTATCTGAACAGTCTACTCGCTTCGAAGGCTTTTTACTTAGCGTGAGTGTACCTAATAACTCCTTCCTTCAGAAAGGCGATTCATAAATAAGTACTTATGAGGCAAAAGTTATTTTACTTTGATTTACATCATGTGTATTATTGAGTGTTAAGCATTGTTGTTTTGATATTGGATTAGGAAAATAGATGACGACACATTCCTTTATTAATGTTAACTCACTTGATAAAAAATTCTGATTCGTACACACGGCTACACATTTTTGTTTGTAAACTACACTTTTTGTTGCAAAATAGCTCCTATTACAACCGCATTAGGTGCGGCAGTGTGTAGCTTAATCTGTGGCCATGTGTACATACATATCTATCTATACTAATAATAAAGCTGAAGAGTTTGTTTGTTTGTTTGTTTGTTTGTTTGTTTGTTTGAACGCGCTAATCTCTGGATCTGCCAGTGGGATATGGAAAAACCTTTTTGCAATTGAAAGCCCATTTATTAAGGAAGGTTATAGGCTATAGAACATCTCGCTACGACCCTCAGGAGCTGAGCAATGATAAAAAGAACGTTAAGCGGGAGCATGTATAGCATGGGTGAGCGATGCGACGCGGTTGTCAATGGATGACAGCGGTCGCCTAGGTAACAGTTTTTTGTTATTTTTAACTGTCATCAAGACGAGGTTATCAATTCGTCGAAATCTTTTTTTATGTATGTTCCTCGATTACTCGAAGATGCCTGACCCGATTTGGAAACTATACATACAGGTGGTCACATGGTCACCAAGTCAGGGTCTGGTGATGGGATCTTGAAGAAATCGAGGGAACTCTTCAAATTTTATAGGCACTAACAATGTTTTTCATATATTTTCTAAAACTATTCAGATATTTGCGTCTGGTAGTCGTCACATGTTGCTGAGCTGATGATGGAAGGTACAACTCCTTAACGGGTAGGAGTTAGGGGATAAATCTTTAAATATTATAGGAACGATGATGGAAAGTACAACGCTAATATGCTTATACTAGGTCAGTGACCTTGAGAGTCATTGATTACACATAAGAAACTAAAAAATGAAAAATAAAATACTTTTAACAAAAAAAAACCACAAAGGCACTAATAAGTATAAAATAACTATGTAGGAACTCTAATCTGATAGTTTTGAAGTCAACGAAATTAGCCATTGCTGTTGCATCATCAGATATTTATTGCTGCTACACTATTGACAGGTAGAAGCACGGCTCATTTCTCTTCTAAACAGACCCTTACGGTATTTCTTGAATAAAACAGCGTACGCTCTATACGTAAAAATGGACCATTGGGCAAGGTTTTACAAGATGCAAACCTAATAATATGGGATGAGTGCACATGACTCATAGAGCTCATCTAGAGGTTTTAGATTTAACTCTCAGAATTATAAAATGCACAAATAGCCATGGGTGGTCACTTTGATGTTTTCTGGTGATTTCAGATAAACGTTGCCTGTTAGGGAAACTAGAGCAGATATTATTAAATCTTGCTTAAAATCTTCCTCATTATGAAAGTCTGTTGAATTATTGAAACTGTATACCAAAATAAGGAGTCACTTGGGTAGAGGAAGCACAGATTTCCCAATAAAGCTCCATTTAATTGGGGATGGGAAAGTACCTGCATCAGATAAAAAAATAGCTATTGACAAAGACCTTGGTAAAATCGTGACCAACATTGAAGACCTGATCTGTAGAGTATATCCGGATATAGCCAATATCGACCAAAAAAAACATTAATGGATGTGTGAGAGGGCAATTTAATTTAATTAGCTGCCAGAAATATAAGCGTTGACGCCATCAACGACAAAATAATGGCTAAACTACCAGCCGACAGCGTAGTTTTCGAATCGGACCAGTAACTCCGGAGATTCGCGCGTTCAAACAAACAAACAAACTTTTCAGCTTTATTATTTAATGCTAAATAGCTTTCCACCCGCGATGCCACCCGCGATCAGTCAGTCAATTAACCAACTTCAAGCGGAGGTTATCAATTCGTCGGAATCATTTTTTTGTATGTTCCCCGAATACTCGAACGCCTGGACCGATTTGGAAAAATATTTTTTGTTTGAAAGGGTATACTTCACAAGTAGTCCCATGGTCACCAAGTCAGGATCTGATGATAGGATCCTGGACAAATCGTGGGAACTCTTTAAATTTTATAGGAACTTACAATGTTTTTCATCATACTTTCTAAAGCTATTCAGATATTTGCGGCTGGTAGTCATCATCTTATGTTGCTGAGCTGATGATGGAAGGTACAACTCCTTAATGGTTAGGAGTTAGGGGATAATTCTTTAAATGTTATAGGAACGATGATGGAAACTACAACGCTAATATGCTTATCCTAAGTCAGTGACCTTGAGAGTCATTGATTACACATAAGAAATTCAAAATTGAAAAATAAAAAACTTTTAACAAAAAATAGAACCGCCTTCAAAGGCACTAAAAAGCAGAAAATAACTATTTAGGAACTCTAATATGATAGTTTTGAAGTAAGCGAAATAAATCTGCGGTACCATGATATCGGTTCTAATTTTTGTTAAAAATTTATATATTTAGATTGGCTATTGGACGCTGATCAGTGTTATTATCACCATCGGCTTCAGCGTAGGCATCAACCATAAAAAAGATCTTGGGAAAAACGTAACCTTTTGATGGGTTGGTCTTCTGTACCAAATTTGGCATACTGGTTTCCATTTCGATATACTTCAAATACAAATGGGTATATTTGACCGGCTGCAACTAACTCGCAGAAATGTAGAGTGTTGTAACATCTAATTTATACTTTTCTTTTGTCCCATGATTGTTGCCAAGACGGTCATAAGACATAACAGCAAATTCATCCCAATTGTTCGCCATATGCATTGCATTGCACCAAGCTTTTATGTGAGTTCAAAAGCAGTATTGATATCAACTTCGATGCAAATCACCCCCAAAATAACTTTCTACCCTTTTTTAACCCCGATAGGCGATGAGTTTCAATAAAATACAAAACACGTCTTCCATCAATTATCTTAAAGAATGTTTATGCAAAATTTGAAGTAGATTGGACCAAGGAATCGCGTTGTTCCATACAAACTTTGTCCCAGTTTTTCAACCCCTAAGGATTTCGGAAGATCCTTTCTTATAGGATGCCTACTTCATACGAAGAACACACCCTCTAAATTTCAGGTCTCTACGATCAGCGGTTTAGGCTATGCGTTGATCCGTCAGACAGTAATTCAGGACAATGCATGTTAAATAGATATTAGACCACCAAATTTATGTAATGGTACCAGACTTCAAGTAAAATTTCTAGATTTCATAGTAGCGATTGGTTTTGACTGAGCCAGCAGTTGGGCAAACAGTACCTCGCATTCCGATGATACCCACAGATTTACCATATAGATTTAAACGAATAGGTACAATTTCCTGTGAAATTACCTACCTATCGTCTGAAGTCAATATAAATAAAGCACAAGGACAAACTTTTAAGCATGTTGGAATATATTTAAGAGAAAACTGTTTTTCCCATGGACAATTATTATGTTGCCTTATCTAGATCAGGTTGCATAGGCTACTTTTTATTTGGAAACGCGGGTGGAACTGCGGGGGACAGCTAGTACTAATAATAAAGCTGAAGAGTTTGTTTGTTTGTTTGTTTGTTTGTTTGTTTGTTTGAACGCGCTAATCTCTGGATCTGCCAGTGGGATATGGAAAAACCTTTTTGCAATTGAAAGCCCATTTATTAAGGAAGGTTATAGGCTATAGAACATCTCGCTACGACCCTCAGGAGCTGAGCAATGATAAAAAGAACGTTAAGCGGGAGCATGTATAGCATGGGTGAGCGATGCGACGCGGTTGTCAATGGATGACAGCGGTCGCCTAGGTAACAGTTTTTTGTTATTTTTAACTGTCATCAAGACGAGGTTATCAATTCGTCGAAATCTTTTTTTATGTATGTTCCTCGATTACTCGAAGATGCCTGACCCGATTTGGAAACTATACATACAGGTGGTCACATGGTCACCAAGTCAGGGTCTGGTGATGGGATCTTGAAGAAATCGAGGGAACTCTTCAAATTTTATAGGCACTAACAATGTTTTTCATATATTTTCTAAAACTATTCAGATATTTGCGTCTGGTAGTCGTCACATGTTGCTGAGCTGATGATGGAAGGTACAACTCCTTAACGGGTAGGAGTTAGGGGATAAATCTTTAAATATTATAGGAACGATGATGGAAAGTACAACGCTAATATGCTTATACTAGGTCAGTGACCTTGAGAGTCATTGATTACACATAAGAAACTAAAAAATGAAAAATAAAATACTTTTAACAAAAAAAAACCACAAAGGCACTAATAAGTATAAAATAACTATGTAGGAACTCTAATCTGATAGTTTTGAAGTCAACGAAATTAGCCATTGCTGTTGCATCATCAGATATTTATTGCTGCTACACTATTGACAGGTAGAAGCACGGCTCATTTCTCTTCTAAACAGACCCTTACGGTATTTCTTGAATAAAACAGCGTACGCTCTATACGTAAAAATGGACCATTGGGCAAGGTTTTACAAGATGCAAACCTAATAATATGGGATGAGTGCACATGACTCATAGAGCTCATCTAGAGGTTTTAGATTTAACTCTCAGAATTATAAAATGCACAAATAGCCATGGGTGGTCACTTTGATGTTTTCTGGTGATTTCAGATAAACGTTGCCTGTTAGGGAAACTAGAGCAGATATTATTAAATCTTGCTTAAAATCTTCCTCATTATGAAAGTCTGTTGAATTATTGAAACTGTATACCAAAATAAGGAGTCACTTGGGTAGAGGAAGCACAGATTTCCCAATAAAGCTCCATTTAATTGGGGATGGGAAAGTACCTGCATCAGATAAAAAAATAGCTATTGACAAAGACCTTGGTAAAATCGTGACCAACATTGAAGACCTGATCTGTAGAGTATATCCGGATATAGCCAATATCGACCAAAAAAAACATTAATGGATGTGTGAGAGGGCAATTTAATTTAATTAGCTGCCAGAAATATAAGCGTTGACGCCATCAACGACAAAATAATGGCTAAACTACCAGCCGACAGCGTAGTTTTCGAATCGGACCAGTAACTCCGGAGATTCGCGCGTTCAAACAAACAAACAAACTTTTCAGCTTTATTATTTAATGCTAAATAGCTTTCCACCCGCGATGCCACCCGCGATCAGTCAGTCAATTAACCAACTTCAAGCGGAGGTTATCAATTCGTCGGAATCATTTTTTTGTATGTTCCCCGAATACTCGAACGCCTGGACCGATTTGGAAAAATATTTTTTGTTTGAAAGGGTATACTTCACAAGTAGTCCCATGGTCACCAAGTCAGGATCTGATGATAGGATCCTGGACAAATCGTGGGAACTCTTTAAATTTTATAGGAACTTACAATGTTTTTCATCATACTTTCTAAAGCTATTCAGATATTTGCGGCTGGTAGTCATCATCTTATGTTGCTGAGCTGATGATGGAAGGTACAACTCCTTAATGGTTAGGAGTTAGGGGATAATTCTTTAAATGTTATAGGAACGATGATGGAAACTACAACGCTAATATGCTTATCCTAAGTCAGTGACCTTGAGAGTCATTGATTACACATAAGAAATTCAAAATTGAAAAATAAAAAACTTTTAACAAAAAATAGAACCGCCTTCAAAGGCACTAAAAAGCAGAAAATAACTATTTAGGAACTCTAATATGATAGTTTTGAAGTAAGCGAAATAAATCTGCGGTACCATGATATCGGTTCTAATTTTTGTTAAAAATTTATATATTTAGATTGGCTATTGGACGCTGATCAGTGTTATTATCACCATCGGCTTCAGCGTAGGCATCAACCATAAAAAAGATCTTGGGAAAAACGTAACCTTTTGATGGGTTGGTCTTCTGTACCAAATTTGGCATACTGGTTTCCATTTCGATATACTTCAAATACAAATGGGTATATTTGACCGGCTGCAACTAACTCGCAGAAATGTAGAGTGTTGTAACATCTAATTTATACTTTTCTTTTGTCCCATGATTGTTGCCAAGACGGTCATAAGACATAACAGCAAATTCATCCCAATTGTTCGCCATATGCATTGCATTGCACCAAGCTTTTATGTGAGTTCAAAAGCAGTATTGATATCAACTTCGATGCAAATCACCCCCAAAATAACTTTCTACCCTTTTTTAACCCCGATAGGCGATGAGTTTCAATAAAATACAAAACACGTCTTCCATCAATTATCTTAAAGAATGTTTATGCAAAATTTGAAGTAGATTGGACCAAGGAATCGCGTTGTTCCATACAAACTTTGTCCCAGTTTTTCAACCCCTAAGGATTTCGGAAGATCCTTTCTTATAGGATGCCTACTTCATACGAAGAACACACCCTCTAAATTTCAGGTCTCTACGATCAGCGGTTTAGGCTATGCGTTGATCCGTCAGACAGTAATTCAGGACAATGCATGTTAAATAGATATTAGACCACCAAATTTATGTAATGGTACCAGACTTCAAGTAAAATTTCTAGATTTCATAGTAGCGATTGGTTTTGACTGAGCCAGCAGTTGGGCAAACAGTACCTCGCATTCCGATGATACCCACAGATTTACCATATAGATTTAAACGAATAGGTACAATTTCCTGTGAAATTACCTACCTATCGTCTGAAGTCAATATAAATAAAGCACAAGGACAAACTTTTAAGCATGTTGGAATATATTTAAGAGAAAACTGTTTTTCCCATGGACAATTATTATGTTGCCTTATCTAGATCAGGTTGCATAGGCTACTTTTTATTTGGAAACGCGGGTGGAACTGCGGGGGACAGCTAGTACTAAAATAATAGTTAGGTTTCAATATTAAGAGCTATAATCTATTGATATTCACGCTTTACAATCACAATCCTCCAACAAGATGCACTTAGCGTAGCCTAATAGCCAATCGCACACACATGCGTTCGGAACACTCTGAGTGACCGCATATAAAAGCTGAATGCCAATAGCCTATTTATAGTAGGTAATAATTCAAATGAAAAATATCTAATGGTCAAGGGTACGCCCTTTTAGATATTTATTACCATTAGACTTATCATTATACCACAATGTAAAGACCTTTCTCTTGTGATTATACTGCTGCCTGTCCGAACATGCTACTAAAAAACGGGTCCCTTTGCAAATCGGGCGGGAGCCTTGAGCGTTCTGATGCGACCCTATGGAGGACAATGGGTTGTTGTGGTCACGATTCATCACACAATAGCACAGCGATGATGCTGGGGAGGTATCATACGTCCCCTAGGACGGGCTATCTAGCATCGCGCGAAGAAGGTTTTTTTTTTTATACTACTAAGGTAGCAAGCAAGCATACGGCACACCTTATGGTAAGTGGATACCGTCGCCTATCGCCATTTGCAATACCGGATATATTGCCAATGTGTTGCTGACCTGTTACAAAGCCGTGAAGGCAAACTGGCTCTCGAATGCAATTGCCGGAACACACCGGTAGGTGCTTGGTGACAAATTTCTGGTCTCACTCACACCGTACGCGTTCTGTTTGAGAACCGAGAATGCCTCAGCGCATAATATGGTGACCACCGGCGTTGCGAGTCCAGCAAAACTAGGCCACTCCATCTAAGGCGGTTGGGTATCCTATGAGGATTTCCCCATCATAAAAAAGGGTTATTATTGTAGGTAATTATGTCGCATTGGACTATGAGTACAAAACCTTAAAAATGTTCAGACCACAATGGTCAAAATTGCAATCTAAGGCCCACTTGGTATTGACTAAACAAAGTAACTAATCAGGATTATATTAATAACTAGCTGTCCCCCGCAGTTCCACCCGCGTTTCCAAATAAAAAGTAGCCTATGCAACCTGATCTAGATAAGGCAACATAATAATTGTCCATGGGAAAAACAGTTTTCTCTTAAATATATTCCAACATGCTTAAAAGTTTGTCCTTGTGCTTTATTTATATTGACTTCAGACGATAGGTAGGTAATTTCACAGGAAATTGTACCTATTCGTTTAAATCTATATGGTAAATCTGTGGGTATCATCGGAATGCGAGGTACTGTTTGCCCAACTGCTGGCTCAGTCAAAACCAATCGCTACTATGAAATCTAGAAATTTTACTTGAAGTCTGGTACCATTACATAAATTTGGTGGTCTAATATCTATTTAACATGCATTGTCCTGAATTACTGTCTGACGGATCAACGCATAGCCTAAACCGCTGATCGTAGAGACCTGAAATTTAGAGGGTGTGTTCTTCGTATGAAGTAGGCATCCTATAAGAAAGGATCTTCCGAAATCCTTAGGGGTTGAAAAACTGGGACAAAGTTTGTATGGAACAACGCGATTCCTTGGTCCAATCTACTTCAAATTTTGCATAAACATTCTTTAAGATAATTGATGGAAGACGTGTTTTGTATTTTATTGAAACTCATCGCCTATCGGGGTTAAAAAAGGGTAGAAAGTTATTTTGGGGGTGATTTGCATCGAAGTTGATATCAATACTGCTTTTGAACTCACATAAAAGCTTGGTGCAATGCAATGCATATGGCGAACAATTGGGATGAATTTGCTGTTATGTCTTATGACCGTCTTGGCAACAATCATGGGACAAAAGAAAAGTATAAATTAGATGTTACAACACTCTACATTTCTGCGAGTTAGTTGCAGCCGGTCAAATATACCCATTTGTATTTGAAGTATATCGAAATGGAAACCAGTATGCCAAATTTGGTACAGAAGACCAACCCATCAAAAGGTTACGTTTTTCCCAAGATCTTTTTTATGGTTGATGCCTACGCTGAAGCCGATGGTGATAATAACACTGATCAGCGTCCAATAGCCAATCTAAATATATAAATTTTTAACAAAAATTAGAACCGATATCATGGTACCGCAGATTTATTTCGCTTACTTCAAAACTATCATATTAGAGTTCCTAAATAGTTATTTTCTGCTTTTTAGTGCCTTTGAAGGCGGTTCTATTTTTTGTTAAAAGTTTTTTATTTTTCAATTTTGAATTTCTTATGTGTAATCAATGACTCTCAAGGTCACTGACTTAGGATAAGCATATTAGCGTTGTAGTTTCCATCATCGTTCCTATAACATTTAAAGAATTATCCCCTAACTCCTAACCATTAAGGAGTTGTACCTTCCATCATCAGCTCAGCAACATAAGATGATGACTACCAGCCGCAAATATCTGAATAGCTTTAGAAAGTATGATGAAAAACATTGTAAGTTCCTATAAAATTTAAAGAGTTCCCACGATTTGTCCAGGATCCTATCATCAGATCCTGACTTGGTGACCATGGGACTACTTGTGAAGTATACCCTTTCAAACAAAAAATATTTTTCCAAATCGGTCCAGGCGTTCGAGTATTCGGGGAACATACAAAAAAATGATTCCGACGAATTGATAACCTCCGCTTGAAGTTGGTTAATTGACTGACTGATCGCGGGTGGCATCGCGGGTGGAAAGCTATTTAGCATTAAATAATAAAGCTGAAAAGTTTGTTTGTTTGTTTGAACGCGCGAATCTCCGGAGTTACTGGTCCGATTCGAAAACTACGCTGTCGGCTGGTAGTTTAGCCATTATTTTGTCGTTGATGGCGTCAACGCTTATATTTCTGGCAGCTAATTAAATTAAATTGCCCTCTCACACATCCATTAATGTTTTTTTTGGTCGATATTGGCTATATCCGGATATACTCTACAGATCAGGTCTTCAATGTTGGTCACGATTTTACCAAGGTCTTTGTCAATAGCTATTTTTTTATCTGATGCAGGTACTTTCCCATCCCCAATTAAATGGAGCTTTATTGGGAAATCTGTGCTTCCTCTACCCAAGTGACTCCTTATTTTGGTATACAGTTTCAATAATTCAACAGACTTTCATAATGAGGAAGATTTTAAGCAAGATTTAATAATATCTGCTCTAGTTTCCCTAACAGGCAACGTTTATCTGAAATCACCAGAAAACATCAAAGTGACCACCCATGGCTATTTGTGCATTTTATAATTCTGAGAGTTAAATCTAAAACCTCTAGATGAGCTCTATGAGTCATGTGCACTCATCCCATATTATTAGGTTTGCATCTTGTAAAACCTTGCCCAATGGTCCATTTTTACGTATAGAGCGTACGCTGTTTTATTCAAGAAATACCGTAAGGGTCTGTTTAGAAGAGAAATGAGCCGTGCTTCTACCTGTCAATAGTGTAGCAGCAATAAATATCTGATGATGCAACAGCAATGGCTAATTTCGTTGACTTCAAAACTATCAGATTAGAGTTCCTACATAGTTATTTTATACTTATTAGTGCCTTTGTGGTTTTTTTTTGTTAAAAGTATTTTATTTTTCATTTTTTAGTTTCTTATGTGTAATCAATGACTCTCAAGGTCACTGACCTAGTATAAGCATATTAGCGTTGTACTTTCCATCATCGTTCCTATAATATTTAAAGATTTATCCCCTAACTCCTACCCGTTAAGGAGTTGTACCTTCCATCATCAGCTCAGCAACATGTGACGACTACCAGACGCAAATATCTGAATAGTTTTAGAAAATATATGAAAAACATTGTTAGTGCCTATAAAATTTGAAGAGTTCCCTCGATTTCTTCAAGATCCCATCACCAGACCCTGACTTGGTGACCATGTGACCACCTGTATGTATAGTTTCCAAATCGGGTCAGGCATCTTCGAGTAATCGAGGAACATACATAAAAAAAGATTTCGACGAATTGATAACCTCGTCTTGATGACAGTTAAAAATAACAAAAAACTGTTACCTAGGCGACCGCTGTCATCCATTGACAACCGCGTCGCATCGCTCACCCATGCTATACATGCTCCCGCTTAACGTTCTTTTTATCATTGCTCAGCTCCTGAGGGTCGTAGCGAGATGTTCTATAGCCTATAACCTTCCTTAATAAATGGGCTTTCAATTGCAAAAAGGTTTTTCCATATCCCACTGGCAGATCCAGAGATTAGCGCGTTCAAACAAACAAACAAACAAACAAACAAACAAACAAACTCTTCAGCTTTATTATTAGTATAGATAGATATGCTATACGATTGTGAATAAACATTAGAGAAACAAAGCATTTGTAGTAGGTATACTTACCTACTCGACTTTATCTAATTTGATGCTATGAATTCATTCAGAATTTTCATATCTCGAAACACTATTCAATATAGAATTTGAAATAAATTTTATATAGAAAAGTTCAACTGTCACTACTAGGAAAAGATAATAATATGAATAAAGAGACGAATTGATAAATGATGGATCTAAAGGAATACTAAAGAATATTTCTTTCCACCGCACTATTCAAAAATTCCAAACGCTGTTGAAAAAGTAAACGCTGTGTTTGAATAAAATATACTCTTTAGAATATTTTGTGATACAAAAAATAGAGAAGGAAAATATAAATTTTCAAAGTAACCTTAGTAACGAGATTGATGAAAAAGCAAAAATCGACGGTGAGTCTCAAGGGAAAAACTGTTGAGTTGCTGTAAAATTAAATGTCTTACGGTGACGATTCTATTTTGATTAAAAAAAGAATTTATATGAAGCATTTCATTGTCAAACAGTAAGTAACTGTACCTTTTGTTTATAAATTGTACATTTTAAAAGACATTATTATTATAAATGCGCAAAGGGGTTGGATGATTTAAGTATGGCGCCCTACTTACCTACCGTCCGCAATTTTTTTTCCAAAATATATTTCATATACTTATGTTATAAATAATATAGTATAAGTTTTCAACATAAAATATATTTAAAAAAATATACATATTTTAGGTAACTTACTCTAAGAGGGCCATTCGTTTCACTCGATTTGAATAGCTGATAATGGTCACGGTAGAAATAGTATGATTAATATATTCCATTAAAGCGTACGTTCTCCAAAACTACTCTCTACGCCCTACTCTTCGTTCTGCTCAGTCATGACATAGCCAGGTGAGTTTTATGTATTTAAGCTAGGCGTAAAAGCTTCCAGGAACGGTGTTTTCGTTCCAACAGGAAGTAAAGTTAAGTGTGTTTGAGGATTTGTGAGGTTAACAGATGAATAAAATATAATAAGAATCGTATTATACAGGAACAAACCGGTTTTTAACGACAGATTTAGTTTAGCATTAAACAGTGGATAGCATATTTTAATGCGATAGAAATATACTTTCGCAATCTCTTTTAGTCTCTGCATTATTTAGCACATTTTTATTTTTGTTTTATTCTTCAAGTTTTCTGAGTATTGTAGTCGTAGGAATATCATTTATTTATAAGGTTCAATGATCTGACTTTTCTACATTTTGTAAGTGATCGCGCATAAAGGCGTTTTCTACTTTATTTTGTTTAACTTTTAGTTTAATATTTTATGATACTTATTTAAGCTGTTCTGTTTGAACTATAGGAACCTATAGTACCTACTCATCATCATCATGTCAGCCGAAAAATGTCCACTGCTGGACAAAGGCCTCCCCCAAGGATCTCCACGATGGCCGGTCTTGTGCAACCCGCATCCAGCGGTTTCCCGCGACCCTTACACGATCGTCGGTCCACCTTGTGGGGGGCCTGCCCACGCTGCGTCTACCGGTTTGTGGTCGCCACTCGAGAACCTTCCTGCCCCAGCGACCGTCGGTTCTACAAGCGATGTGCCCCTACTCATCATGCTACATCCTAATTAACCTTCAACACATATAACCTACATAGAAAATAAATATATATCCAAAGGTCGCCGCGCCTCTAACAAATCTAATTTCGTTGTAACAAATCGTTTGTGAGATAATCTCGTTCTCTGACAAGAGGAGAACGCCCAAGCCATGTAAAGCGATAGATAATGTTTTGCAAACAAAGAAATTCGGGAAGGTATGTTTATTTTATCGACTTATTTTGTTAATTGTTTATCTGAAGGAGCTTTCATACTGCAGTTAAAATAGTTTATAGATTAGGAAGCAGTGAAAAATAACACAATTTATTTTCAATAAAAAAATCTAAAAAAAAACAATGAATCGTAAGTTTAACTGATTATGTACCTATTAGATTACGTGAGTACTAAAATAGCCCATCACTACGTTTCTGTCTGCGAGTGATTTATGCTAAAATTCAAATTATTGTCATAGCTTCGTGGTGGTACTATAGTATGGATACTATTGTAATAATAAACTTTCACTGACAATTTCTTATAGAATTTATCATCATCATGTCAGCCGGAAAACGTCCACTGCTGGACAAAGGCCTCCCCCAAGGATCTCCACGATGGTCGGTCTTGCGCTCCCCGCGACACTCACAAGATCGTCGGTTCACCTTCTGGAGGGCCTGCCACGCTACGTCTTTCGGTTCGTGGACGCCACTCGAGAACCCTTCTGCCATAGAATTTATAATAATAAGAATTAAAAACTTTCCACTGCTTTTTACGATCTTCACCTTCATTTTTACAGATGCAATCAGCATAATAATACTTAAAAAACTTATAGGTAAAGAAAATAAATAACCTTTACAAAGTTTAGTTTAATTTTCAGATAAATATCGGTAGCCCGGCGCATATGATGAATATTTCATGAAGATAACGTAATTTGTTACCAATATTGCCTCTTTGTATGTGCGCTTATATTATTTACTATGTTGATGTACTACAAAGCCTAGTAAATTAGTTTTTTAATGAATATTGCACAGTTTTTTTTAATTTCCATTGCGAAAATTGAACGCTTAACTATATGAGTTTAAAATAAATAATTTTCAAAAGAAAGTAGTATAAAGTATAGTATGTGAATACCTACCTGTATGTAGGTACCTGTATTGTTTTATTCCGTGGTTTTGGTTAGGTATATTAGGCCGAATGGCGAATACTACAAATGTGTACTAATATTCCATTTAAATATTTTATGTTTCTTTTGAAGTACCAATAAACATTTAAAATGGTTAGTACTTAGGTACCTATAATTTCAACAATGAGAAACGTCTGGTAAAAGTCCTAAGTCGCGCTCAGAAATGTACCTCGTGATATGGTGAGATAGCAATTTTAGATCTTTCTTTTCTTAGTTATTATTTATTTCAATTAATAGTTTTTAGTCTTTGAGTTTTGTCTTAAATGTTTATTTTTGCAAATACACATCAAGTATAACTTAAGTGTACTTACTTATGCGTATAACAAATTTAATTAAATAAAACAATAAATATACAATCAAGTAATAAAATCAAACAATAATTCCAAATCCAACTACAACAAAAACGTAGAGAAAAACACGATACTAAACATTTTATCCGGTACAGTATTATTATATCTAAACGAACCTGTTCGAACTTATGGCGCTTACAAAATAAAGAGCACCGATATAGAAAAAGCCCCGGGAGCGTTTTGAAACGGTTACCAAATTGTGTGGACGTGTAAAATTCACACTATAGGTAATAACGACCTGGGGAGAAACGGGAAAAACGTTAACAAGCGTGTAAAAATGTTTGACAATCTCCTTTTTGAATTTGCTGCTTAGCTTTTTATGGTTGATATTAGGTTTTTTTTCACGAAACTGGGGAGTTCGATAGGTTTTATATTTCGGCCTTGTTATTTGCTTAGCATATGGGGTGATACTCTGGTAAAAATATGATGTAATTGTTATACCTAGATTCAGGCTAGCTAAGTCAACAAGACTTTTCTCTGTAACTGCATTCGGTTTAATAAGCTTTTCATTGTTTATAGTTGTTCAACATGACTAACCTTAACTTTAATAAAATCATCCATAAAATCAAATCGAATTCCAAGGTTAACGTTTCCAAATCAAAGATTGACATGACAGTGAATTTTTCAATACGTAAGTAGTACCTACAGCTTAATCCTGTGGCCTAAATCTCTATTTCTGCGAGAGACATGCGGGTAATGGGACGCCAAGATTCGTCGTCACGCATCCACGATTGTACAACAACCAGACATTGACGGTGATGTTTGACACAAAATGTATAGATACGCATCGTTGAATCTTTAGTACGGCTACAATTCTACAATTGAAGGTGAAATTAAAAAAAATATTGTAATACTTTACTACTGTTAAAGAAAAACGTTTGACTAGGTTGCGAACTAGGTGTTGATCTGACAATTTATGCTACTGAAACAGGTACCGAATTTAAAGGAGTTCATCAAGTCTCCGTCATTATAATATACTTTCCGTCTAATATGATGACAATATACTTATATAAAATCTGAGCAATATCCTTAAAGATATTTTAAAATAAATTCGTACCTAAGCAAATTTATTAATAGTTTTCGATTTTCGAAGTTTCTTATATAGTTAATAAAACTCGATCTGTTTACCTACCAAATATAAAAAACTTTATTGATGATTTAGAGGTAATAAATCTTAAATAACTAGGTATAATTTATTGGTTATGCTATCGTAACATTTTACTTTTGACGTCTTATCTATACAAGATGCGGTCCATTGGGAAATCATAGGACCCTCGAAATGGCTACGAAGAAACGGATTGGACGGTACTATGATACCCAAAATGTTGCGGTATGATTTGTGTCACATCTCACCAATATTTATTTAAGCATTATTTTCAATAGTATTGAATACCCTCACTAAAAGCGTTTCTAGGTTTTTATTTTACTCTGAGCATTGAGTAACCTTGTCACGGAATAACTCATGATATATTACAAAATAATACTCATGGTTAATATTCGTCTGTTTGCTAGACATGAGCGTCTCTGAAAATCTATTCTGGTAATTCTCGGATACATCATCCGTTTCTAGAAAATCTATAAGTATTCTATATCAGCTTGAGAATAAAATTCTTTCGTAACACTTTCCTAAAGCATGTTATTATTATTGGTTCTTAATAAAATAAATAACACATTATCGTACAAATCGTAGGTAAATAAGACTAATGAAATATTAAATATTTTCTTTGTTTTTTACTATGTACCTACCTGTAGGCCTGTGTTTGACTGCAATCTCACCGTGGTCAGTGATGATGTGGCCGATGATGGTAAGCACACAAAGCCTAGAAGAGAACTGGCTCTCAAGTACAGCTGCAGTGTGGAACACACCGAAAGGTGCTTGGCAACAGATTTTCAACTTGAGGGTGGTAGCCAGCCAGTTGGGTACTATAAAGTACCCTACCACCGTGCTATGGTTTTCTCACGGTGTTTTCCTTCACCGAAAGCTCAAGCTCATTGTAGGATTCGAACCCGTGACCTTCGTCTCGGCATTCGACGTCACTACCACTGAACTATCATCGCCTTAAAATTCAGTTAAATTACACCATGTCATCTTATGACATTATTCCGTTGGCTGGCTATAATATATATTTACACTTTGTTGAAGACAAGAGTTAAAGCACTCTGTTATCTTAGCTAAAGATAGTTGGCACACATGCCCAAAGAAGAGACTCGCTAATTTGGCAAGATCCCATTATAACGCGGATATTGCTCCCTGTACGAAAACTTTATCCCAACAAACAAAAGTTTTGATAACTTATGTTGTATTTTAACACTATCGCAGAAATTATCCCACATACATTGAATTGTTTTTTTGTTCACAAACTCATTGACGTAGTTTTGATAAATACCAATCATATTAAATCCAATACCTAAATTAAACAATTTAATTAAAACAGGATACATTGACAATGGTAGCACAATGCAAATATACATACGTGTTCAAGCATTCAGTGTGACTGATCCAGAGGCAAATATGCTTGCCACATAAGCGTGGAAAGTGGGCAGCTGTCTGTGATACGAGTACACCACTTCATTTGTATAATATTGACGAATTTTATCATCAATACTCGTGCAAATCACTTTAAAAACGGTCGGATCGGTTGTGTGTAGTAGTATGTTGTGTACTTTTACGAGCTTCGTCAGCTTCGATCTGAGCTAATGTAATAGGGTCATCCGGCTCGTTGAGGGCTTGCCTTGGTCTATGGATACGGAGTATACGGGAGGGCGTGTAGGTTGCGGCTTTCACTATAAGAGGGTTGCGGTGATTAACGGCGGTATTGAAAAATCTGCGTGAGGTGTGTTTTATAAATTTTTTTATCGTGGGGAGACCTAAGTCAATGTGGAGAAAAATGTTTGTTTTCTAAATTTACAATGCAGACTCTATTTTTAAGCTCCTTCAAAAAAAATGTTCTCAATTCGGTTCTATGTTTCTTTTTTTTATGTTTGTTCACGCACCTAATCCTTTCTTTAAGTGCACGCATAACTTTATGGTTCGGTATAGCTCTAAAGTGGTCCCACGTTAATTTGATAATTGACTTTGAAGGAGTTTTTACTTTTTTAAAGTGAATTATCTAAGTAAAAAACAATTTGTTTTTCCCCTAGATTTTTCACGGATAAAAAGTAGCCAGTGTGTTATTTCTGGTTATGATCTATGTGCCAAATTACATCCAAATCTGTTCCGTAGTTTTTGCTTTAAAGAGTATCCAACATCTTCACATTCATACAAACTTTCACATTTTATAAATATAAAAAAATGATTGCCTCTCGTTAGTCTCACTATACTAGTTCATAATATTAGTAGGATAATAAAATCCGATAGTCTCAAAGCTCTGCGTAATAGGTTGGGGAAAAAGTTTCTTCGCATTTTTTAAGAAAATTCAAAACAATTTTTAATATAGTTTATTTACATTTTACTAAAGTATGTAGATACCATTTTGTTCGATAACTTTTTGCCATCTTGTAGGTAGGGACATGATACCATTGCTATAGAAATTTTGGGACTTCTGATCAAAATACCGCAACAAGTGATTTGGCAGTCCTCTCGTGATGTTAACCTGACACTGCCTAAATAATTCTGAAGAGACCGAAACAGGTGGAAATCTGAAGGTGCAAGGTTAGGACTATACGGCGGATGCATTAACACCTCCCAGCCAAACTCTCTTAATTTTTGCTGAGTGGCTAAAGATGTGTGAGGTCTAGCGTTATCATGATGAAAAACGACACCCCTTCTGTTGATTAATTCCGGCCGCTTTCTCTCAACTTCTTGCCTTAATCTCATCAGTTGTTCGCAGTAGAGTTCAGAATCGACGGTCCTGCCTGGTGCTAAAAGCTCATAATGAATAATGCCCTTCCAATCCCACCACACACACAGCATCACCTTGTTGCGAGTTAACCCGGGTTTCGCCACAATCTGTGAAGCCTGACCGGCCTTTGACCACGACCTTTTTCGCACGTTCTTGTCGTACGTGATCCACTTTTCATCACCAGTTATCAGCTTCTTCAAAAATGGTTCGGTTTCATTACGTCGTAATAAAGAATCACAAATGAGTACACGGTTCATTAGGTTTCTTTCAGTGAGCTCGTGAGGTACCCAAATATCGAGCTTTTTTGTGTACCCAGTTTTTTTCAAATGCGCCAAAACTGTTTTGTGGTCAATTTCCAGTTCTTCAGCTACGTCGTAACTACTATATGCCGATCTTGCTCCACTTTTTCAAAAATGGCATCCATTTTATCCGTAATAGGGTGACCAGAGCGACGTGCATCTTTGACATCAAAATTTCCGGATTGAAAACGCTTAAACCAAATTTGTGCTACTCTCACAGACACTGCACTAGGTCCATAAATATCGCAATTTTTTTTCGCGGCTTGCGTTGCATTTTTCCTTTTTTGTAGTAAAATTTTAAAATGTATCGAATTTCTTCATTAGATTCACTCATCTTGATAGTACAAAAACAAATGAAAATCACACATTTTCCTAATTTGAATTTGGAATTATATTCTTTAAAATTTAAACATTCTAATGATACCTAAACCAGCCAGATACAAATAGTATAGCTATAGAGATTTTATTATAAGTGCATACATACTATAATGCGAAAAGACTTTTTCCTAATATGTGAAATTTCATAGGTGCTCCATTGTTTCACAGAGATAAACTTGAAAAAGAAACTTGATATTGTGAAAGATCGTACCTCAAGGGAGCTGTTTATAGATCGAACGTTCTTAAAAACTAAGCAACTACATCTTGGTTATACACAGGGTACAGTAGGAGTACTTACCAGACCTACCAGACCTAGATAGGTCTAGCAAATAGGTATTGAGGATGATTTTGTTTGGGTATGTTAGGCCGAATACAACGGATAGTAGGATACATAATTATCATTAATCCTACAAAATTTCAGTAGCTTCAGCATAACCATTACAAAGTTAACAACAATTATATTATTTATTATTAGAATTAAGTATTTATTATTAGAATTATTTTTTACATGACCTGCATAAGTACTATACTACCCTTTCAAAATCAGTTGAAGTTGAACGCGTACTACGCTGACCTTTACTAGTATTTTTATATTGCAATCTGTAATGAAAACACAGATTTTGTTTTATTTATATGGCGTCGAGAGTAAATAGTAGAATTATGTTACGAATCCATGTTATAATTTTCGTTACGTACGAGGTTACCTTTATTTTTTCTTTATTACTTATTGTTTTGCGGTATATACCTACATGGGATTTGAAGTCTGGTTTTGTACAATTTTCAGCTACTTAATCTGTAACATTCGAATTCAGGTTTTTTGCTCTAGTGTAAAAAACAAGTAATGGACAAATCCGCTTTTCTTGCTCAGCGCCTTTAGTGTCTATATAAAATAGCTACATTTAAGTGATCATATAATCATAATTGTTAGATAATTACACACAGACTCAGGACAAACGGACACGCAAATGTTTGTCTTAGGTGGGAATCGGACCCACCTGGGGCGTGATAAGTAGCGTACATAACCAACCAAAAATAGTTACCTAATAAAGAATATGTATTAATAGCCAATTTATTAAGCTCACTCGCATCAAACCTTTATTTGAGCACAGGATAGTTTTTGATCGCAAAATATTACCTTACGCCAATATAACCGAAAACATAACAGTAACGAGAGCTTTGGGACTATCACATAGTTCATTTATTATATGATAAACTATCTGCTGTAAATATGGAATTTATGAGTCTGTTATTGGTGAAAAAGAAATAAAAATAATGCTAATCCCTCAGGTTTGGGGGAACAAAACTAATATTTGGCAGGATAAATTCCATTGATAACTTTCTAGGGGATTTTTTTGATGATAACTAAAGTAAATAGTAGCAGACCCAATTTACTGTTCAATCTAGAGAAACTTGCCGCAATGGTGATTTATTGCCTAGTAGGTTTTTTTAGTTTGTTGGTCTGATATCTTGCTAATATAGCAGTTAGAACTTTAGGTAGTAAGATAATCGTTTTTATTCTACTATCCTACCAATAGGTAGGTATAATATCTAAATGTGAAAGTTGGTTTGGATTTAAGGAAAGATCTTGTCTCCTTGGCGTATGCGACTATTTAGTTAGGTATGTGTAAAATAATCAGAATAAGTCTGATATGTGAAGATTACTCTTTCACACAAGAATTATTAAAAAACAAATTAAGATGATATTGACTTGACTCATAGATTTATCATACCCTGGAATAAAATAATAGTTTTAATTATTATGGGCATCTTTAAATGCCGGGAACGCGAGTGACACCGTGGGAGATAGCTAGTTGGTAATATGAAGTTGAATACTTTTTTCTTCTCATTTTTTGATAGTAGCAATTTTTGCATATATAGTATTCGTTAACTCTCTTGGTTACAAACGACAAATCAAAAAGAATTTTAAAAACAAACTGTATAACAACACTTTCATAATAAAAGCTTGAGCAACAAAGGCGAACTAAGGAACACAGGAAGGTAAACTTCCCTTTCCCAATATACTCCCTTCTTTCCGGATCGTTAGTTGCAACTAGTAACAGGTTCAGGTTATGCCAGCAAAGCACAAGAATTACGAAAGCTTTTAAAAATTTGCCACGTAACGGTATTCAGCAAAAATATCCAGCAAATTTTGTGTCATAACAACTGAAATATTCTAAAACACAGTAAATGTTTCGTTTCACGACAACGTCGTTTTTGTTAAGGATAGGGTGACCATGTTTTTCTTAAAAATACCCTGGGTTCTTTTTACAGCACGCCAAGACCATAAAGTATCTAGGCTTGCTTGATGACAAAATTTAAATGAAAATAATTTTATTTACTTATTTCATAAGATTCACAGCAAAGCCAAAACTAATCACAATATATAAACATAAATAATTAGATTTTACACAGAAAGTAGGTAGGTACCTGTAGTATAAGTACCATGAAAATATTAAAAATAAAACATCCCAGCAAAATTTACAAACGTTGTCACCTCCCTCACATGTGAATCATAAGTATTTTCACATCAAGAATAACTGTGAATAAATGTATGTTTTCTTAGATAGAAGATATCTGTAGATAAGTTAATATTTAGCATTTGAGCTGTCTTAAAACGTGTACTGCACCGGACGAAAATATATTGTTCTACTTTCATAAGCCAAAACTTTGAATTCCAAGCAGTTTTATAAAAGGTTTCTAATTTAGAGATGACTTTAATTTGTATGTAGAAACTTATCTTGTAGGAAGTTTGAAATTAATTGACAATGGGGATGAAAATTCAAGAGCTCTTTTCTTGTCAGGGAACCTTCCCCAATCCATACTAATATTATAAATGTGAAAGTTTGACTGTCGATGTTTGACTCCATGTAGTAACAACAACTAAATGATTTGGTACATCCAACTTGCCACATTTTATCATGGGAAAATATAATATCCCTAAGGAGAGTGGGTGAAAATTAATGTAGGTAACCTATATCATTATAATATAGCGATAGAAAATGTTACTTTAAAAACAAATCAGAGACATGAAATTATAAGGTAATTGAAATTAAATGATGATACCTATAGACATAGAATTCAAATTCAAATGTTTCAATGTCGTTACAAAACTTGTCCTAAAGCTATATAAAATACTGAACATTGTAGGTACCTATCATGAAATTATTTGATCAGCAATAAAGACTCCGAATTCATTCCTCATTGAATAATTATGTATGTATAGCACTTACAATCTTATGATTTCCAATAAAAATGAAACGAACCATTCGAAATTATGTAACGAATTCATTTACATATAAAATTTCTTACGACTTAATCTAAACCAAGCTTCTACCTCTCAAAAAATGTGTCACAAGAAATTCATAGCTTTTTCTTATACAAAAAGGGAAGTTAAACAAGGGTCACAGGTATTTTTTTCCCTTACGCAAGATTAAATGTTGCGTATAATTTAACGACTGTGCCATGGAAAAAAATAACATTTATTTTAAGAATAATTTGTACTTAAACAATACAATCCTTGCTCTTTATAGTGATACTTTTTTTTTCTAGTGGGAAACCAATATAGAAAACCGAACGACCGATTTATGATCTATAATATTTTTACTCGGTACAGTAATAGCAAATATCTGGCTTTAAGGTGGAGGCTTCGGTTGGAGTGCGAAATTCAAATTTTATCACGTTTTTTGCAAATTGCGGCTCAGTCATAGGTCGTAAGTTATCAACATGTTCTTTGCGACAAGAATGTTAGTATATTTACTGATTAATAACAAAAGAAAATTCCTCCAATGTATATTAGTAACATTTTCATCAAATAGTCAGTACTATACCTTGGATGAAAATTTTGATGATTTCTTTTTTTTTTTAAATATACTACCATTTTTGTCGCAAATAACATGTTGATAACTTATGACCTATAACTGAGCTGCAATTAGCAAAAAACGTGATAAAATTTTAATTTCGCGCTCTAACCGAAGGTATTCCTTTAGACCTTATAGAAGCCATTTAAGGCCTATAAGGTCTAAAGTTCTTTAATAAAACGTACCTATAATACAGTGCTGTTAGCAGAGATATTTTGTACTACAATATCATTTTAATTATTGATAATCTAATATCGTTATTTCAAAATACCTATACAATACATTATGTCTTACCAGCCCTCCTAATATCGCCACTTTTCGACGAAATATATTATCTGATGGATTCGCAGAAACATTATCTGTTTCGCCTAAAATTGGGCTATATTACAAAACTTCATACAGCTCTGTCAAATTACATGAAATGAATGATAGATGTCAGGTCGAAATATCCATATTACGAATTCACTTCAAATTAAACATATCATGAAGCAAATGTGTCGAAATTAACCCCCCTGTTCCCAATTCAATTTGCTTGGATACTAAAGCTCTATCTATTTACTATCTTATATCCATAAATTGGTTTCTATTCTTTTAATCTAAATTATAGCAAAGAAATGATGATGCAAATAAATTAGGTAGTCTTACTACTGAAGAAATAATTGTAATCTATTGAATGTAATCGCATTGAAATATTGATGGTTTTAGAAATAAAAATACTTAGATACCTACATTTATTATTATAGAAACATAAGGCATCAATTTTATAAATACAAAAGAACGCAATCTATCAAGGCATTGCATTTTGATAATAAATTGTTCAGAACTGAAGTAATAATTTTTCACTTATTATTTACTAGTGACCCGTTTCGGCTTCGCACGGCTTTTCTCGGCTTTTCTGTACTATTATTTGCATGTTTTATATATATAAACCTTCCCTTGATTCACTCTATCTATTGCTGAAAACTGCATTAAAATCCGTTGAGTAGTTTAAAAGATCTAAGCAAACAGACAGCGGATGCGACTTCATTTTATACTATTTAAAGAAGTCGTGTCAGTGGCCACCATCGCATCGCCTAGCCACACCAGGAGAATAGTCAATATGCTAGCGATGTTTACAAAGCCTAAAAGGGAACCAACTGGCTCTCAAATGCAACTGTCGGAACACACACGTAGGTGCTTGGCGACAAATTTTCAACTTGAAGGTTATCCACCCCCAACTGGCTTGCCGGGGGAGTATAACAACGACCGAGCTTTGATATTCTTACAATGTTTTTCTTTACCGCATTTTTAAACTCACAACATTTTTGCGTTCCTTCTACTGAGCTAAAAAATATTGAAGTAAAATACTAATGTTATGAACGATAGATGAAAAACGATGCTTAGCTCAGTGACATAGTGACCTGTGATTACGTACCCAATGAAAATCTTTGCACTATCTGAAATACACTAAAATATACCCTATTTTCAAAGTGTTAAGATTGTATACCCAGCTAATTTCAGTTCATAACTTCATAATATTTTAATCATAAAAACATGGCTCCGTGAAATAGTTAAACGAGGTGATAAAACTATTAAGTTTGATGGATATGTTCAAAGTTGCAAACATGACACGGAGCGGGATGGTTCAATGATTTTACTTTATGTGGTCAGGATACAAACTAAGGATGAAATACCATAAACTTTAGGGTAGGTATCAAAGGTTTATGTTACAAAATCTCCATTTTATAATCTATGCGTACTTTAGCTATAGTTGTATGTTTAAAGGCTCTAATCTTAGTAATTAGTTCCGGCGCTGACGTCACTCGCAAGCCCACTCGGACTAAGCAGACTGCTGAAAATGGTTAACTCGGCATGAATGAGGTGAGAAATTGGTACACCAGCTCAGCTATAAGGCAGGTAGGAAATACATTGTACCCGAAACATTGATGCAGAATTTTTGATGATATGAATGCATTTTTTTTTTACTTATCAATAATAGTATACAGTCAATAAGATAAGTAAATAAAATACCTACAAAGCATTTATTTTATTTAAGCAACTAAATATCCAATTATCTTTGATAAAGTATAAAGAACATACACACTCGTCGGAGATTAAACTACGTAATAACATGAAAAACAATACCTATCACGTAAACAGCAATTTGAGAAGAACCTTCCAGAAACCTGAAGATATATCTCGAACCTTAGTATAGGTTCAAGATCAGCGATATTAGAAGAAAAAGCCTTAGAAAATTCCCATTTTCTCATAACTTTCTTAGCAATAAAGCTTTAATTTAAATAAAACAAGGGCACGTAAAGTTAACAGTTGAGGTGGTACAAAACTTTTCCTATTACGTATATTCAAATTCTTATTTTTGATATCGTTTATATTATTTTCTATGCCGTTTTCTGTATTTTTATTTTCCCTTACGATAGTGATAAATTGGATTCTCTTTATTTGTTATATGAATTTCTTTTCCGGGTAATAATGTTATGAAAGTATTGAAATACATGATTTTTTTCCTTATATACACTTTATGATAGATAGTTCATGCTAATTTACCTCTATTTTACACCCATAGAAGGTTTTATAACGATATTTAATATATTTTTTTATTTTTATTTTATTTCTTGTAAATAGTTTAATTCCTAGTTTTTATTTATTTATAATACCTACGATGTACACACGGCCACAGATCAAGGTACACACTGCGGCACCTTATGCGGTTGTAATAGGCGCTATTTTGCAACAAAAATGTGTAGCATGGTCTGTGGCCGTGTGTACATCGTAGGTATTATAAATAAATAAAAACTAGGAATTAAACTATTTACAAGAAATAAAATAATATTAAAAATTACACATTAGCGGATAGATTGTGTCGTATTAGTCTTTTTTTCCATTAATTTGTGTAAAATTTTCCGTTACTTATATCCTTAAGCTTTTTTCAATTTCAATTCATCATCATAATATTCAGCCAAAGTATGTACAAAGAAATCCCCCATACAACCAATTTTGGGTCGTTTGCATCCAGTGACTCTGACTAGATTTTTGGTCCACCTGATGGAATTTCTACTCAGCGCTTTCCAGTACGTGTTTGCCAAAAAACCTTTACTCGATTTAGTCTGCACATTGTCAAGTCACTTTACTGCCTCTACGAGCTTCCTATAATCCGTAGCTTTATTAGCTTAGAAATATGAAGCCATAGCAAGCAAACGTCTATTAATATTGGTACTGTCAACTCATGAATAAGACCAGCTGGCTTACATCCAAAATGTCAAACGTTTGGCACAATTACAAACACTTTATTAAGTAGGTACAATTATATTTCAAGAAACAAGAAAGGATAGTTAGACCTAGAGGAGGTTTATGTCTAAATTAATGTTATTTGGACCATTGGATTCGCCAATCACGCTTTTCTTTTATATTTATTTAAATAAAGAAAAGGTTATTTTTTTCTAAATTGCTTCGTGATAGTAATTTCACCGTTTCCGACTTTATAACTTTGTTTTGATTGCAAGTTTTAAACAGTTCCCTAAGTAACCGAGGAAATTAAATACTTTGTAAATGAAGATAGTTAAGTTTACGAGACGACTCTTCACTAGTTTCAATGAAGTCAATTTGCGGCTATTTGCTAGAAATTATTTCTTCCAATCCACGTGCAAATAGTTCTGTATAAATTAATCCTGATATTGATTACTTAGATGTTCTGGAATTATGAACTTCATTACATTTTCACACTTTTTTTCTCACGCTGTTTTACATGTGACCTAAGGAATAAAGTTAAGAGGAATGATCGTAACGTCAGTACATCACTACAATTAATAAAATCGTCAGCAAATTGCAATTAGTTAATGGATTCGTCATGGTTAACATTACGTTGATTATGCTCGTTTATTATGCAGCCATCGTATAGGGGAAATTTTGTGTTCGTATATTTGTTTATATAATAAATCAACTGATTTGATTTATAGAGCAAATTAATTTCAGCATGGACTTATTCATCCCGTAGGCTACTTTTGAACATAGACCTCACGTGAGATAAGTTATGGTCCTTTTCAATGCGCATCTATCAGTACTATCTGTGGTATCAATGAACCTTCAAGTATGCTAAGATAGGTGCCTTTATGGCTTCACTCTGCTTTTTATGTGTATTTAATTGCTTTTGTTTTTGTGCGAGTCCAAAATGTTCAAGTCTTTATTTTATTTCGTGACGATAGCATTCTCACACTTCATTATCGAAATGTTCTCTGTATAGACTATGTTTTTTTTCTATTTATCCTGGACACAACTACATTTTAAAAGTTAAATACATTTTTTTTTTATTTTATTCTATGTTATACACAAAATACGAATTCTGTTTGATTAATTGTGAAAAAAATATTTTTATTTCATACAGTGGATTTATTGATGTAGGATCGTTAATTGTTTTTTATATCGATAACCTAATTTAAAAGTGACCTGAAATGAAAAAAAGCAAACAACTCAAGCAAGTATTCAAGTGAGAACTATTTAATAGCAGGAATTTCTCTGGTTTGTCTCGGACTTGCAACAAATGCATGTGGATACTAGAAACTACCCAAATGCCAAAGAGATTTAACCTAAAGACATTTCACTAATGCTTTACTCTAACCACGGGCTGACTGACTTAAAATAAAATAGTGCCAAAAATTCTTAAAGGCCATTGTAGTTTGGTCTCCAAAAAACCTTACTTCAAACCACAGATAGTCCTTTCAGAGCTATTTTTTAGGTCACTATAATCTGGTTGGTTACAGAACAACCGTGTGTTGGTCAATAAAATGCCGTTGTAGTTTCCTACTTTGTACCTTTCTTTTCAGGAGAACGACAACAATATTTGCATTTACAATGTAAATTTTAAGCGAAAGGACGATTTTATGAAAGGGTTAATGTTTAAAAGGAAAAACAAGAAATGTACAATGTAGGGAAGTATGGTGGTAATACTACATATGGAAATGTATTTGAAACGAGATTTAAAAAGTAGGTCCCAATTTCTTTTATTCTTAGGGCAGGACAACGTTTACGGGGCTAGCTAGTACTTACATAATAAATTTGAAGGAGTACACAAAGATGAAGAACCAAGAAAAAATATCCTTTAGATCAACACGCTCAGAAGCAAATACTTAACAGCTTAGTTCTACTAACAAAATCTTTTTGCTATCTACAAATAGGAATAATATTAGCCATAAGTCATTATTTAGATTCAAAACTGGAAACAAGGACGGCATTTCCCTAAATCCCAGAGTGCATTAAGCCAGTAAAACGTTCATTTATAAGTTTTAATGTCATTGTTACATATTCAACGAAAAGTAACAACATTTCAGAGTAAGAGTATGATGAATATTTAAAAAATCACTATAGTTTTTAGGGTTCAGTACTCAAACCAACAATTGTTATAGTTTTTTCATGTCCATTTGTCTGTTACAGTAATTTTGTTTGGAGACTAGAAGTATTAAGAGCTGCAAAGTTATTACATATTTTTGTCACCTTCAAGGAAATAAAAAAACAAATAGTTTTGTACGTCCTTCAAAGATATAAGTTTGGTTGAAGTATCATTGAATAAGTCTTTTAATAATATGGAGCAATATTCTTTGAGTTAAAAAAATAAGATTCGTGGATCACTCACCCATCAACTCACCCGCTACTTCAACATTATCATCATATCGAAAATTATCACCACATTAGCTTTACAAGTTTACAAGCAATAGGAGCGTTTTACCTGAAATAAAACGCATATTAAATACTTACCTTATTTGAAACTTTACATTTGAGATAGGCCCTACTTGTTTTCTGCCTTAAATCAACCTTCTTCGTCTACCCTATAATGCCGTCTCGCTCGCACACCTCCCACCTATATTCCCACCAGGCAGGATCGCGAGCTTGGGCCGCGCGATCTCTGGTCATTGGGTCGAAAAGCACCAGGCAGGATTAAAAACTAAAGTTTCAAATAAGGTAAGTATTTAATATGCGTTTTATTTCAGGTAAAACGCTCCTATTAAACACTTGACCGTTATTTGAAACTTTACATTTGAGACCTGTTTGTTATCGCCTGGTGGAAGTGGATGCCAATGTGATCTTATGCTTACTAGATGCAAGCATAAGGTAATCCGTAGAAGACCTGTGGATCTGATAGTTTAGGCACGTACACAAAAGTATATAATATATACAGTAAGAGTTTGCATGAAGGCATCATGACATAATTAATGGTAATTAATAATAATAAAATAAACAGGTGTGCGAGATAATAATCATTAATATGAGTACCTAGTTAAATATTTTCAATATTAAGTTGAAGAAATTGTTATAGTGACAAGTTCTTAAAGATCAAATCGTTGAATACCAAAGAAATATTTTAACTTGCGTGTAAGGTTAATAAAAATGTTAAAGTATTGAAAGATTGACAAATCCACGAAACAAAAAATGTTTTAATCACTTTAAACACGGCATGACTTATCACTTTCAGAACTGTCTAAAAGTATTTCATACCTCCAATGTGGCAAAAACTTATCAATCGAATTGTTGTTAGCACAGTTTTGCTCCATCTCAAAATTGACTTGATAATGAGTGCGTTGCTAGAGAATGTATTGTGTGTGCCAGTCCCAGCAGTAATGATTTCATCCATTCCACAACCACTGCTTGAGCTATCGTTTTGTTATTAAAAAGGATAGCGATTTTATCTAATCGATCGTGTGATTTATAAGTAAATACAAATATTCATCTTGCATTCATCGATAAAAACCGAAGCGAAGTTTCATAGAATAATAGCATATATAATTAAGTTAAATAAAATAATAATAAATATCTCGGGACATTTCTTCGCACACGGTTATCTGATCCCAAACTAAGCAGAGCTTGTACTATGGAAACCAGATAACTGATATACTAAATACATACTTATAAGTTAATAACTTCCAGCTCAATTTTTAGCCATCATTTGTATGTTCAATAGCTAAAGCCAAGTAAGAATTCATAATTAGCATTTTTATTTAGTGCAATCACAAGTACAAAGAGTACCTCTTCAACCTGAAAACTACAAAAGTAATAACTAGGCAAGTCTGGACATTAAGCATGTTACATGTTGTTTGTTCATCAACTTAATGTTTCGTACACATGACATTCATCATGTGTAGTAGGTACATGTAGGTAGGCAGGATCTCAAAAACATGTCTAAACCGCACATGACACTACAAATAATCCGATGATTCTATACCAAGTACCAAGGTGCATAGGTACTGAAACATATTTGACACCTTAATATTCTGCAGAATCTTTGATGAATCGCAGAAATAAAAATATTCTAATTTAATTTTAACCCGTAGGTCAAACTAAATAAATTAGTTCATTTTATCATAAGCAAGACCCCTGTTTCTGGTAGAAGCACGCCATGCCAACAACAAATGATTATTATATGTTAATGCTAAATATCTTCTTATCGATCTTACGCTTTTCCATACATGCTATGCTAATAGCGTCATTTCTAAGGCTTTTAAAATTGAAAGACTTATATGTCTTTATTGAATTGTGTTGTTAATGGCAATCCCATCCCAAAGTTCTGGACTTGAAGTGAACGAGTGTCCTCTATAACGTACATATACCAGGAAATTACTAGCATGTTAAAGCCTTCAGCCTGATGGGGATAAATAAGATGTATGAGAACGATTAATACAATAATAATTACGGGTGTTATTTATATGAATAAGAAAAAGAAGTTGTCAATTCTTCTCACACATTAGGTATTTGCAACAAAAACAAAACCAAGGCAAATTTTATTGCAGGTAGGTATTCCGAGTCTGCTATGAATAAGTGCTACTCGGGCGGTATTGGTAACGATAGATGATATGCGTGGCCGTTGGACTTGTGTAGTTACTTCTAATTTTGATGAAAATTTAATTGAAACAAAGAAATTAACTATTACCTATGTTAGTGAGAGCAGACGATTTAGCTACCCTCGTTGCTTTTAGAATTATGTTTACCGGCAACCACTATTTTGGTACCATTTCAAACATTAAAGAATTATCTGAGATTGCAACATTTGTTTCTGGCTAGACCTTTATTCTAAAACTGGTAGACTATTTCTATTCACTTCCAATTATGACATGATAGGATATTTCGTATAGGATAATTTTGGTTACATAACCACGGTACAAGACCTTGTAAGTGAATGAAGGCAACTATGGCCTCAGGAATAACAATTTTATAGACTGATTAGAGTAAGCAATCTACAAACAAGAACACTATTCAAAAGACTTATGATCTTTGAAAAAATAATAAGATTTCAAGTAGGTATCCAATTAAACTCACAAAATGACCAGACTTTGCTTGTCGCTAGCTAGCCTTTAATTTGTCGAAATAAATAAACCAACTGAAATGTTTCAGTTTCTTTAGCATACTTATATAATTATATTCTTACCGATATTCTCAAACATGACAACGTTAATAGCTAGGAAAAAGTTGTCCAAATAAAACATAATATTATTATCTATATCCTTTCTAGATTGAGTTATGTATTCCAATTGTTTCAGGACACAGGTCTTAAAAAACAATTTATGTAGCTTTCTTTAAGCAGAGAAAATATGCCTGAGACAGTATCTTGCACAACTAGTCTGTTGTTCACAACTGTCTAAATACTATCGGCTATTACAAATTTCTCTAAAAATTATAATCCGAATAGTACGAGAACTTGTATAATAGCATCAACTGTAACGAACTCAACCGATAGTAACAAACTGATTGTCCGGCAAAAAGTTATGTGGTAACCAAAGTGGCGGCCTTGCCAATCTAATCCGATAAGTAAAATGTTTGAAAAATCGCAACATGAAACTACCCACAAAACGACCCAAGTAAATATTTAAATAAAAATACACTATGGTAAAATAGCTTTCTGACAAAGGGACGGCTGGTACTACAGGGCCCAGGGCGGCCCAGAATGCAAATCCGCCACTAGATAACCATTTTCAATATACAAGCTAAAGTGCTTAGTTTTTCCCACCACAACTAGTGGAATAGAAGTAACGGTCTCGTCCAGTTATGATTTTATCTTTCACTCTGTCCGTTAACACCTTACTTGTGAAGGGACAACTTTAAGAAGGTACCTTTAGAGGGTACATTTGAACTTACCTGCTCTTGCGAGTGGACAATTGAATTCTTTTGCTGCTATGGTCGTTTTTGTAGGAATGCGTATAGTGACAACATCCAAACGAAGAACCCCGCAAGGGTACACTTCAAGCTGCCAGCCCTTGGAGATACGAGGGCTAATTATATTAGAAATTTGCGTTGACGCATCATCCAAACCAAGTACCCTGCGAGGGTACACTTCAAGCTGCCAGCCCTGCGAGGCGCGAGGGCTAATTATGATGGAAATATGCGTTGACGCATCCTCCAATCAAAGGACCCCGCGAGGGTACATTTCAAGCTGCCAGTTCGACGAGGTGCGAGGGCTAATTATATTGGAAATGTGCGTTGACGCATCATCCAAACCAAGTACCCTGCGAGGGTACACTTGAAGCCGCCAGCCCTGCGAGGCGCGAGGGCTAATTATGATGGAAATATGCGTTGACGCATCCTCCAATCAAAGAACCACACGAGGGTACATTTCAAGCTGCCAATTCGGCGAGGTGCGAGGGCTATTTATATTGGAAATGTGGGTTGACGCATCATCCAAACCAAGTACCCTGTGAGGGTACACTTCATACTACCGGCCCTGCGAGACGCGAGGGCTAATTATGTTGGAAATGTGCGATGACACTTCATCCCAAACAAAGGTGAGGGTTGGTTGTTATGGGTAATGTGCATAAAGGCACAACATTCAAGCCAAGTGAGGGTTAATCTTAAGTTGTATACCCTTGTGACGGCGTGTCACAAGACACAACATGCAAACGACAGACCCCGCGAGGGTTCACTACAAGATATCAACATCGCGAATGTTGATTATGTTGAAGAATGTGCGCTGAGACACAATACTCAAGTCAAGCACCTATTGCGAGAGGTAATGATAGAAAATGTGTTTACATACCCAACATCAATATTAAGCACTGTTATAGAGCGCTGCTTGCTTTTCAAGTACTGTAGGTAGTACCCGGCGTTAAGCACGTGGTGGCAGATCCTTAGCTGAATAATTTCAGACCACAAATTTGAAATAGCTCTTAATTTTATCATTGTGCCTTTCATATTCTAGGCTAGAATATCTGTTCACACAGTCCAAGCTTCACAGACAATTCACAAGCAAAAACTTAAATTAATATCCCGGGAAAAAATGTTAATTAAACCATAAATATATACAATAAATCGTTATAAAAGTTATTGAGACGGCAATGGCCACGATTCCAACTACTTTGGCCCCCCCCCGTTTTAACTGGAATGAATTTAGGAGCTTGATATGTGCTTGGAACTCGTGTGCGTAGTGCTACCATAGTCTTACTAACAAGATAATCGATAGTTGTGGTTTATCACTTGATGTAATTTATATCTAGGAAACTTAGGGCTTAAAAATTAATAAAAAACACAATCATTAGTATTTAAAATGAGGGTAGATTTATAAAGGAATCACACAAAAACGATACATTACAGCAATATTAAAAAAAAATTCGAACGGCAAAACCGTTAAAAAAAAAAATGAATTATTCAATGTTCAAAGAATGAACACAAAAAGATAACTTTTAATTTCATTAACTATAAAATGAAATATTTCGAACGACAAACCGTTTAAAAAGTGAATTATTTTAGTAAAATAAAATACCATGTTCAAAGAATGAACACAAAATTCGAACGGAAATCCGTTTAAATAATTTATTAAATTATGTTGGAATAAAATTAATAATAAGAAGGTATATAAAAACTTACGTGTGTACCTAGGCTGTGCTAGGTACAACCGTGCGCCGCAGAAAACAAGACGCCAATGACCAGAGATCGCGCGGCCCAAGCTCGCGATCCTGCCTGGTGGGAATATAGGTGGGAGGTGTGCGAGCGAGACGGCATTATAGGGTAGACGAAGAAGGTTGATTTAAGGCAGAAAACAAGTAGGGCCTATCTCAAATGTAAAGTTTCAAATAACGGTCAAGTGTTTAATAGCCAGTTTTTAGTATCAAGTGATCACAAAACCCGAACCCAAGTTTCAACACGCCCTTTGCCAGTTTTAGTTCGTTTTAACAGTTGGATAAAAAGGTCTAATGCAAAAAGAGCATTAGACATTTTTCCCAGCGGAGTGACCTCAGACAGAATAAATAGGTCGAAAGGCAAAAATCCGAAGGAGCTCTAGAGTTAACTTAGCTTTTAGTTTACTTTATGGAAAAAATAGTTATTAAACACTCATGTTCTAATATGAAATCAAAATACATTCAAAAAGACAAAGGGGTTTTAAAAAGTTTTAGAAAGGAACTGGCGCTTCATACTACAACTGTTAGATTGCTAGGTGTTGTACTACAAACCTTACTTCGAACTTTCCTCACAGTATTCGATGTCTATATAATCGCAATCGACTCTAGGATCGACGGGTGGAGAGTTTTTTCCACCAACGGTTAGCTTAGCCATTCAAAGAGGAAACGCTGCGAGCATTCTGGGAACCTCGCCGTTGATCGGCAGCAGTGGCCGCCTCGAGGCGTTCCCGGGATAAAAAGTAGCCCTTAATAACCTTCGGGAATAATGTAGCTTCCTATTAGTGAAAGAATACGACATATTGACTGAAAATCACAATATTCAAGATACCATACAAGAAGCAAAACAAAATACATATTATCATATAAGGTTTATTAACGGATTAACTTAATATCTCACAAGACGGCCGTAAAGATTTTTTTCCATTAAAATATTTTCCGATTACCCAGGACCGGATCAAACAAAATAGGGAATTAAAGGAACATTGTGGAGACGGCAACGAATATTACTTTTGTTGGAAGTTAAACGAAAATTTGTTATTTTATGTCGAATCGAATATGTTTTGCATCTACTTAGGATTTTGTAGGGTACACAAATAAATAAATTGTTCATGTGTTGCTATAATTCTTTTTTTTTTATAATCAAAATTAGCTGGCCCTGTTCTGAAAACATTTCATGCGTGTTCTTGTAACCAAACCAAATAGGGATTAATTTATATTTATAAAATAATACCTACACTGAGAAAAAAATATTGCTGAATACAACAATAAAACTTTAACAGGGGAGAGCCTGCAAAGGTGATTATTAACCACATCAAAGTTTTTATTGCCAAGTCTAAGTTTGTCATTGCACCAACATTTCAGTACCTAGTTTCTACAACAATAATATATTGTCAAATCAGTAAATCTGACTTTAAGCTCGTACCTACTCTCTCTCACTTCCTCAGAAATGTAAGCTTGCTGCTGCAATTACTTGCTTTACTTCCCAACAATCTAACTTTGTGCCCGTACTTGCTCTCGCTTTGCTTCCTTGGCAATATAACCTTGCACCCGTACCTAATTTACATTTGCTTACTTAGCACTTAGCTTTGTCCTCGTACCTACGTTCATTTTGCTTCCTCAGCAATCTAATTTACAAATTCTTAGGGACACACATTTTTATTGAATATCTTTATTTATTATCACACTGAAAATATATTTGAGTTATTGTCACTTTATTAGCTAATTACATTCTCAAGCAAATAGGTCTTGCACGAAAATGTATTGATGAAGTTTGACACACAAAATACGACAATAACCCAACCGTATATATTTTCACTGTAATAATAAACAAAGATATTCAATAAAAATGTGTGTGCATAAGAATTTGTGAGACAGTTGATCTAGTCTAGAATGTTAGAACTTATTAAAACAGGTTTTTTGAAAAAAAATATTTATTTCGTACAAATACAAAAAATCAAAATTTATACTTAATTCAACATCACCATAATAGTATTAATAATTATAAAAATAGTAACACACACAACATACTATAATCAAAATATCAAAAACGAACTTACGCCATTTGCTCCATGTAGGTATATATTGGTAAATTACTATAGAATCAAATTTTAAAATACACAAGTATCAAGTATGCCCTAAGGCATTCTTTACCAAAAATTCTGTTAGTTTACACATTTTATTTTTTAAATAATATAATTCCGGTACGTCGACCATACGGCGAGAAATTCTAAGAGCAAATGAACGAGTTGAACGAACGAACGGGACGGACGAGTGACACAGCGCACGCTAAATGCTGCGCTAGCGACACGAACGTGGTTACCATAATTTGGTTAGTTTGTTATGTGACATTTACATATTTTGATAATTTTAAACAATGGTAAAATCAACAACTAATTTTGTTAAATATAAATACTTAAATGGGTTCGCTTACAAAGTTGACATTATCACCTAATCAATGCTTTTGAAAGATGTTAAATGATATAGGTATTATAGCTCCTGTGACAATAAATATTTTGACCATAAAAAGATTGATATGGGTAATAAATGCTTTTTGTTACACTAGTAAAAACGTTTTGTTGCATTAAAAATAAATGTGTGACAAAGCATTTATTGTCACTTTGTTAGCCATTTTTTTTCTCAGTGTACTACAAACACAAAATGAATTCGGAACTCGCATAGCATCTCAAATAAATATTTGTTTACGATGTATTTCTACAGCAATTTGTGAAAAAACATTAATTATTTTGACACATAATATTGCGGTCACATTATCAGAGCTGCTTCACTTAATTTTGTTAAGGAAGAAATAACTTTATGACGGCAAGAAAGAGTTTATTTTCGAAATTAAATGGAGTTCAGAAGCGGAGCGTGGTGCTCAATTTGAGAACAAACGTGGTTAACTCAGAGCTACGACGGCGACGGTTGCCTTTTCGTTCTAGTAGAGGTTTAATTAAGCTTGGTGTTAAAGAAAAACAGGGTTACCATTAAATAATAAACATTTTCTGGAGGCAGACAGTAAGAGGCAGAATATAAAGATAATTATAATAAGACAAGATGGCTTTGTTATTCTTATCATTGTATTTTTGCCTCTTGTCTGCATTGAAGGTAGTATTATGTAAGTATTGAATTGCGTTCGATATTAAAATTTAATTCATTTTACACTAATAATATAGGGAAATAGATACCTTAACCAAGTACCTAGTCATAGAAAAATATAGTATTCGAACAATGGCAAATAATACAAAAATGCCTATAAGAATTGAACAAAAATCTAAACGCATTGGGTATAGTTTTTATAAAACACGTATGTTTAACATACCTAACTCTAACTGAGGTGTATCGAGTAATCTTGTCGGTACTAAATTATGCAACCATCGCTACGTTTCTGAAGGCGACATAGGGTCGACAATGCGAATTTAATAAGTTACGGTAACCGCTTACCATTAGGCGGGCCGCGGTTCTGAATTTCAAATACTATGTATGTAATGAGTAGGTACATTTTATATTAAATGAATTTCTAAACTCACTTTTTCAACAAAAAAATAATAAACTTATTTTCATTTAACCGTACAAAAACACGGATATGGAAAACTCAACACGTGTCTAAACTTAAGGGAAACATTTTCAGCTCACTTCGACATGTAGGTTGAATATTCTAGCTTCATTCTTATTTTCTTTCATTTTACGTAAAAAATGAATTTTAATCTTTTCCTAAATTAAACAATAACAATTTTATGATGAATATTATTTTTTTATGGACCAATTTTTTTTTTCATTCTTCAATACTTCAATTGAGAACTAACTTTTTCTTAAGCTACTAACTAATCCACTTCATCCCATGAATCTCTCTCCAGAATGAATTCAAATTTGTTTTGTTCAATTATCACTACTAAATTCTGTTAACACGAACTAGCAACCCTACTCATCGTAGTGGTTGTTAAAATGCAAATACTTAGTGCTATTACGAACCACTATGTGAATTCAGTTCTGTTCCCATTGCTTGTTTTGTGGTTGAACTAATTGAGATGTAAAATTATTAGCAACATCATTGGTCTGGATTACGAACAAAGTGAGAATGTCTAAAAGATTAAACTAATATCCGTCTTTCAATTCCTTGCTTACTTCTTAAGTTTGTTGGTTTGTTGTTTCTGTTGGTTTGTTACTGAAACTTACATAAATACAAGTCAAATAAACCAAATCACAAAGCAAAATCTAAATTATCAGTTTCCATATCAAGTTTCAGAAGGTATAAGTACATAGGTTTGTAATTAAAGTTTTCAATTTTTCGACTATACTATATTATATAATAGTTTTTAGTGTAGGCTGTTTATGTTCTATTAGCTGTCCCGCCCCGCGGTAATAATGTAGCTTTCTATAACTAAAAGAATTTTTCGAATCGGATCAGTAACTACGGAGATTAGCGCGTTCAAACAAACAAACAATAAGTAAACAATAGTATAGATAGGTTTGACCACAACCTCACCGTATTCATTGATCATGTGGCCGAAGGAGGTAAGCATATCAAGAAGAGAACTGGCTCTCAAGTGCAGCTATTAGAATACACCGGTAGGTTCTAAGCGACAGATTTTTAACTTGAGGGTGGTTGCTAGTCGAGCGGGTCCAAAATACCCTTTCATCGTGCTATGGTTCCCTCACAAACCCACAGCCTTCGTCACGGTATTCAACGTTACTGTCACTGAGCAATCATTGTCTTTTACAAATATGTTATCGCTCGTCTACGAGCCGTCCGATGGCTGTTGGGGCAGAATGGTTCACGAGTGGCAACTACGAACCGGAAGACGCAGTGTGGGCCGACGATCTTGTGAGGTTCGCGAGAAATCGCGGAAAAGATGCGGGTAGCGCAAGACCGGCCAACGTGGAGATCCTTGGGGGAGGTCTTTGTCCAGCAGTGAACGTCTTTCGGCTGATATAATGATGATGACAAATATGTATTTGCTCAAAAGATATTTTTTAAAATAAATTACAACAAATTAGATGCTGTGAAGCCAGAGATCTCGAGTAAAATTGAACCCACCACGTGACAATAGAAATATTATAATATTAACTACAATTTGTCTGATCATTTATAATGTTTGAAACCTCATGGGGCATGTAATGACACTCCCCAGTGATAGTGCTTATTCACAAAGCCCAAATTAAATTGTGTGTTGAAATTGAACGCCAATTACTCCGATAAATTTACACAAAGCAGTATTTCAGTTTCAACTCATATGTGAAACCTTTGATTGGTCGAGTTGTTTTGTTAATAACCATTGTTATATGGGTCTTTTAGAAATAATTGCAAAAGCGTGTAGTGGAGTGATTAGCTGATCTGTCAATAAAATTACGTATGGATGTGGATGTGATATTTTCTAAACTATTTTTTACATTTAATCAATCTGAAAAACGCCATAATAGAAAATGATTGCAAATGTTTATTTGAAGAAGTAAAAAGGACCAGAATACGCTCGCTACCGTACTTTCGTCCATTAGTTACGATGAAAAATAAATCTGTAAATGAATTTACACGACAATTTAAATATTGATATTAAATGGAGCGATGGTAGATTCCGGTTTTTTTATAATGTAACAAAAACAGAATAGAATGATGGAAGGCGTTGTCCTAAATAGCTATAAATTTAGACTGACATAAAAACTGCAAAAAAGAAATCCCTTTGAATAAATCGGGCTAGTGCAACAAATCACGTGCCGGCAAAGATCGTGTCAAACATCAGTTATAGGTTGAAGACAGCTTGAGCACGCCCCAGCCACTCGGCACCGTGACGAAGCGGTTTCAAACCACTTGGGCTTCGGAACACTTGTGTATCGAGGACATGTAGCTACATGCAGTCAATCGTGCTTATAGATTGTTATGAATTGCCTTAGTGGGTAATATTTGTGATTCAGAACAGGGTATGTATTTTAGGTCAAAACAGTTTTGTGCACAGTAATACGTAGGTACACACGGCCACAGATCAAGCTACACACTGCGGCACCTTATGCAGTTGTAATAGGAACTATTTTTCAACAAAAATGTGTAGCTTGATCTGTGGCCGTGTATACTAAACAAAAGTTACATAATATTATTATAGAAATTGGCAAAACTACAATTCTTTAAGTGGAAAAGGATTCACGTTTACAAAAATAAACATTGGATATTTTTGGATCTCATTAAATTTATATTAGTTTTTATGTTATTATTTCAATGATGATTAGAATTTAGTTAAATAAAAACATTACCATTATCATTCACTTTAAGGACAGTCTTTGAGAAAACTCCCTCTGAGGCCTATTCTTACGACGCTCGTTTCAATGACCGGTATTTTAGATTGAGCTTCAATATTGTATTCAATGACACTTTAAATTCTTAAAATCCTTATCTGCAATGCACCAGAGCGCTTCGCAACGCTATTAGTAAAGCTATGGCAATCTTCACTTAAATAGAGCGTTCAAGTTGTGTAGTTTGCTGATTGCTTAGCTTCCGCACAGAGAGCAACAATTGCACAGTTTCACTGTAAATGTACATCGATTTATTCAGCTTAATATGTGACTTAAAGCTTATCTATTAAAGCGCTTTGTGTTAAAGATTGCAACAATCTCAAAGTGTGCTAAATTAAATAATTCATCATATCGCGGCGACAGGATGAGTGAATGATTTAGTTGTAAAATGAGCTCTCCGCCGTGGTTTTGCCAAGAGAGTAGTTTTCAGCATCGGGCTGTTCAAGAAGGTTGTGAAGGATTTTTTGCGGGTTAGGCAACATATACAAGCAGCTGCGCTACTATAGCATATAACTAACATTAGGATGCATTATGCGAGACGAATAGTTGTTTATTACTCCCACAGAACAGAAATTCAGATCAACTTCACTTTTATAATGGTCCATTAATTACAGAACTAAAGTAAACATTTCTTTTCACAATGATTAACTATGTTTTTTACTTTAATTTTATCCAGACAGATACTTATTGTTATTTATCAAAACAACGAGACAAAAAAGCCTTGTTGTGTCTCAGTTCATTACAGTGAGGAACGAGACACCGTAAATAAGGTCAAAAGGTGAGTAAACCAAATTCATGGTAATTTAGCAAAGATGAGTCTTTCAGCATCAAAGACTGGATTCGAAATCGATAAAAAGGATATATAAGCCCTGTGATATTGTATATTGCTTTCCAGTGAAGAATTGCAACGCTTTTATTTTCTTTTATAGGATTTAAAGTCTAGACATAGTTTACAGATACAATCCTAGGATTTACACTTGGATTGACAACTTCAAAATTCATGATGCATTGCAGTATCGGCGTCTGTTTCGTGAATTTTGCAGAGAAATACCACAAAGGCATTTGATTTCTTGAAGTTAAAAGATAAATAAGAGATTTTGTGATAAATAAGGAGAATTTTCTTACAACTTTATCGTTGTGCAGATTCCTTATACAAAAGAAAGTAATAGATACATATTAAAAGGATAATATATCAAATTATTTTAATCATAATTCCAAACTAGTTGTTAACCTCCGACGCGAAAACGACGGGTGTTATAAGTTTGACTTGTCGGGGAGTCTGTGTGTGTGTGTGTGTGTGTCTGTCTTTAGCATTTTAACTTCTGAGGGAATGGACCAATTTTGTTTTTTTTTTTTTGTTTGAATGGTGCCTTAATCGAGTGTTTTTAGCTATGTTTCAAGAAAATCCGCTCAGCCGTTTGAAAATTATGACCAATTTTCTAGTGAGTGTCGGGGGTTTCCTTAAGGGTGGGTTGCACCATCCAACGTTATCGTTAAATTGTCTGTCAAAACTATATTTTGCTAGCAAAACCGTTGCTCTGACAGACACGTTGGATGGTGCAACCCACCCTTAAGGAAACCCCCGACACTCACTAGAAAATTGTTTAAATTGTCTTATTTTTTCAGTTATATTAGGTTAATCCTATTTAAGTTTTTGTTGCATCGATCTATATGAACTATATACGGGTAGAATGTTGAATCGTACGAAGTTTAACTTAACATAAATCCATCAGTGTAATATTACTTATGCGCATTGGATACATCAATCAAATCAATTCTAATGGTTGATGCGTTGCAGCGTAGCACCCGTCTGAAATGTAACGTGTGTTATGGACGGAGCTACGCAAGCAAGGTTAGTTTCGTATTATATATGTTTAAGCTTATATATGGTCTAAAATTCCATAACGTTTAGTAAGAAGCAGTTTAAGTTCTACCCTAATTGGTTTGTCATAAATAACTGCTCACTTCTTCATCCAGGGTGTCCTGGATTAACACATAGTTTACTTTTTATCTCTCGGGAACGCGGGTGAAACCGCGGGGCGGAAGCTAGTGTTTTATATATTTGTAATAAAAAAAATGTTCTTTAACATATACCTATCTCGGTGGTACATTCTACGTGATTTGATCATCAGCGAATTTCCAAATAAAACCGCAATGTTTTCTATCTACAATGAGAAATGTCATTAGTCACACCTTTTATTCAATAGCCAGAACAAAAAGAATGAAAACAATGAAATAGCCTTGTTTCACGGTTTACAGTTCAACAGTGTTGTGAACAAGGGTCATTAAATTCAACAAATTGCATTCAGTCGTTTTACTGAGCGCTTTAAGTCGCGTGACCTTTTTTTACCGCGTTTCATTTGAGTAGTGTTTTCACCCTGTAATTCACTCCACCATTTGTGTAAAACTGAGAAATGTAGTTCATCAAATATGTTAAGTGCTATATAGAATAAATATAAGAAAATTTTGTAACAGTATGGTACTTAAACTCAGAGATTTATATACCTCATCCTAATAAAAGGTACTAAGACTTAAAAAAACCGGACAAGTGCGAGTTGGACTCGCGCACCGAGGTTTCCGTACAAACCTGTAGGTATATTAGTAAAAGTTATGATATTTTGATTGCTAAACGAAATCCATAACATTACATTGTGGAAAGCTGGAGGAGCATAAATTTAAGAAAAAGGTCTCCAAAACCAACAATAAGAAATATAATAAACGCATTTAGGTTATACAGCTACATTTACCAAAACATCGGGATTGAATGACGATAAGTTCGTCATTGCCATTTGAAAAATATTGTCCCCTCCCCATACCTAAAAGCTATCACAGATTTTGAAATATACCTTACAGTATCGTATAATAGAAGGTATATTTATCTATATAATATTTTCGCAAGTACCTACTTAGGTATCTTAAAACCGATCATAAGTTAACCATAAGCAATTTGAATAGTGCTGTTAAATCTGTTCATAATATATTCAAGTTTTGATTTAAGCCTAAGTTGTATCGAGCGTTTCAATGAATGGGTTATGTTCGTGTGTGACTGAAAGTTCAACAGAATATGAGTTAAGCTCTGTGGTTTAGCTGGTCTAGGGCTGCTATTAAATTTTGCGGCTCCAATATTTTACAAGAAATAAAACATGAAAATCATTGCTTGGTATTAGCAATTTAAACTAATTGATAGTATTAAAAACTTATAAACGAATGCCTCGTTATTAAACGTAAAAGCGCAGAAAACAATAAAAAAAATGACATCCTTATAATATTCGATTTATCTTAAGATATTTATATGTACCTAACATAGTACCTATAAAATGATGTAAGTCAAAGTTTAAATCTAAATCTTATACCTATTAATATGCTACTAAAATGAAAATAAAAGAAAAAAAAACAAGTAGGTATGAAAAAAGTAGGTATCAAAATGCTAAATCTTAAACCAATTCGGTCGAAAGGTTGACTCCCATAAAACATTAATAATCAAAAAAAATATTTAAAAGGAAAGTGTGAGTGACTGATCTATCAAAGCACAGCTCAATGCTAATTCAAAGGCTTAGCTTTCTACCACTGGAACATATTAAAGACCCTACCTTCGGAATGTCTCCATCTTCCGTGATATTTGAATACAACATGGCGTATCATAATAAAACTGTTATAACAAAAAGGTATTCGACAAAAGGATCGTCCTCGACATCCTATTCATATTGACAGGTGAATACATAACTGATGTATTTCTTTTGTGCTGATATTTCTTTCACATTAACCACGAAAGTTTCGGGTCTTTTGATTTGGTCAAATACTTTGAAAATAAAATTTGACCTATAGATTAAAGATATTAATCCTACAATAAAAATTAAGAATAAAGTTATGCCAAAGTGATATTTTTTATTTAATTAAATATAACTTAGATTCATAGCAAAATATATTTTATAAAAAATCAACCCCTAAGAAACCGCGGGGCGAAAATTAATATATTTTATCCATCTAAAATAATAAATGACAAAATTTTGATAAGAAATTACGCCACAACCACGTAGCTTGCGAGCCTTACGATCGTACCTTGGAATAACATAAAATAGTATACTATTATTTATCTCAGGATAAGATCCCTTGAGAACGCGGGTGAAATTGGGGGTCGAAACAAGTTTAATTATAGTAACGTAGGTAATAACGACTACTACATATGTTAATGAACAAGAAAATAACTTATCAAGGTACCTACTTTTTACTTGTAATACTTTAACAGCATCATGTATATAATGATATTAATCTTCTGAACACGAGAAATAACGACTTGACTTTAAATAGGTATAAGCCATGAAATCCGAGTCATAATTTCAATGGGTCTTCCGCGGTCTCTGAAATTATACCTCGCTTAAACGTAAATTTGGGTTAGGTGTACTTATTTAAATACGATGTTGTATTAAAATAATGACTATTTTAATAATTCGCATAATTTAGGTTTTTTGGTTTTTCACCAAAAATATTAACTTTAAAACAATAAGTATGTACCTAGGTACTTTATGATTTTTAAGTAAGACGTAACAGAATTTCTATTGTTTTTTTTTTTTTTAAAGGTTAACTGATCCCAAACTAATATACTACATATACTACTTTTTTTGTGTAAATACATACTTATATAGATAATTACACCCAGAATCAGGACAAACAGACATGTTCATGCACACAAATGTTTGTCCTGGATGGGAATCGAACCCACGACCAGCGGCGCTAATGGTAGTGTCTTAACCAACTGCGCCAACTGGCTTGTCAAACTGGATTGCTCATGATACAGGAAACTAAACTGAATAAATGAGTGTTGAGTTTATTTTTCAATATTTAATAAAAACAGTTTACCCTATGTGGCCGTCGGCCATCTAACAGCGGAGGTCACGGATAGCTAGCTAGCTAGTTAACTTTGATTTTCCACATGAAATTTTCGAAATAAGTTCGCAGAAACAAAAGCGTTTAAATGCCGTCACACGGTTGTAGGAAAATCTATTAAAGCGGTGTCATGCTTGTCGACGCCCTGTTGGGTATGGTTGTTCACTAGATAACGAAAGGAGTTTTACCTCAGAAATAATAGGTATATAACATTTTATCTTAACAACTTAAATGTACAATGACTCATATATAACTCATGAAGGACTTTTGGAATAAGTTCAGGAGTTTTCGAAATTTGCTTAATTAATTTTGATTTAAATTAATGAAGGACGTGGGGTAGTGGTAAATTTGGTTGTATGGGGACAGTTAAGTTGTTAATATTAGGTTGATTTGGATATACTTTAATCATCACAAGCTTAAAGCATTGTGACAAAGACAATTAAAGCATCATCTTCAAAGCCTGCAAATAATGACACTCATAAATTAACCAAATGCTTTAATCCGTACTCATTTTACCTACCTACTTATAAAGTCATTTCCGGATTTAAAACTCTTCGATAGAAAAGAAGAAATTTATTCAATTTATTTTCAAAAATATGATTCCGTTGCGTTGTTTTAGTTTCAATTTAAAATATGAACAAGGGGAAATTGAAGAGGATGAAGTCAGGCTTTAGATAGGTAAGTGTTCAGTTCTATGCTCGCAATATGAGTGGCATAAAGATACTACATGTATGTTTATAACAAATAGAAAGCTTTTAGTATTTTTAAATGAGTTTTGTTATGTTTCAAAGGAATGGAACTCACTTTCAGCTTAAGAAATTCAAACAAGAAATTAATAGAGTGCATAGACGAAGTCTGTTTCATTTTCGTACCAATTTTTTTTTAGTTTTTGTTAACTGAATTCCAGTCTAATTTTAATAATTTCATCAACACTAATTATGTTTTTTTTTTTATTTATTTATTTATGGTTGCTTTTTAACATCTAAGGTCATTGTTTGTAATTAATACACTTAAAAACTAATGCACTGATTTTAAATATTCTCTCACTAGTAGAATTATATTTAATATTATCAATGAGTAACTTAAGCACTATTTTGTTTTTGAAAAATTACTTGAACTGATCTGAAGACGTGATACTTATTAAGGCACTTTTAGAACATAAATACTTGGCAGAACTATTCGAAGCTGATACTGTGTTGTATCCAATCACTCGTATTTCAATGAACTGAATCTTGGCGTCGCTGCGGCGCGCGGCGTCGGGAAGTTGACTCATTACGATCTCGAAGTAATATAACCCTAAAATAAAATGCAATACTTTACTTTATATTACTTACTGCTTCCCGTACTTTTCGCGTAGCCACATTATCCCTCATATTTTATGATATTACCCTCTCGTGGATTATATATTTTTAAATATTCTGTGGGAGAAAGTGGAGTAGGTACATTAACTGGGTATTAATTTGATATACAGACGATTTTTTTTTTAAATCTTTGAGTGAGAACTATACTAAAATTAGAAAAATACTATCTACCTCATGTTATTTCTCTTTCTTTGGTATAAATCTGTCGATAAAATATTATCGTACCTTGGCCGTTTGTCACGCACTTTAAATCTGACGAATATAATTTCGATTGGGCACTTTTTCCAAAATCTTTGTGTCCTAATTTTTTAACAAATTCAAAATAAAACAAATCAACTGTGTACCTACATAAAAACCATTTCACCTTTATCAATGTCAGATGAATAACTTAAGTAAACACCTACTTACTTTGCCTCAGATTTCTCAAACAGAAGCCATAATCCACGATTCCCAGAATAAATAACAACGTAATTGGATTTCAAACAAAACCAAGTTAAGCTTAATTGAATGAACTGAAACTTCAAACAAGGTACGAGTACGTAGTACTTACCTACCTACACCAAACATCCTGATATAATCTCTTTTGACAGCTCCTGAAACTAGCGAACCGGAACCAAGTTATAATAAACCAATTTCTATACGACCGACATAACATTGCCCAAAAAGTCTTAGTTACCTTCAAAATTGTAGCTATAAACTTAAACTTTATGTATTCCAAAATTTATTCCAATCGCATAAGACATAAATGAATCCAAAAAGTTTATTAATGGGCATTCTGAAGGTGGACGGTTGCTCTCCTGAAAATCGTGTACTGAATTTATAATAAAGAAAATATTATTCCCATTGCTGTCGTTGTAATTAACCTGCGCGAAATTACAGCTTGCGTAGTGTATAATATAAGCTTGTATAAAAAGAAATATCATGTTGAAAGCTGTTTTTTTTATAAACAGATATTTTTAAGTAACACAATTATTATTCTAAATTTGGTTTACAGTATGTTTTTTTTTTTTTTATTTTGTTTCAAAATTCTCTATGAAAAGGTATCTAAAGTAATATAGTTTATGAGAATCCTCCAATTTTAGTTTCTGTCATGCATGAGCTAGGTGGATGAAATAGCTCCTGAATTCGTATTTCCTTGAAATATATTTTTTTAAATTATATTATTTCGTTTTATCTAGTTAGAAGTCCATTTGTGATATTCTAGAACACAGTCTCTATCCTAGAATATAACAAAGTCCGGAAAAGCAAATCATTATAGAAGATTTTACCAAACTTTTTAAACGCAAATATTCGTGTTACCTGCCTCCTAAAATCAAGGTGAAGTAATCCATACTAATATTGTAAATGCGAAAGTAGTTCTGCCTGTATGTTACCATTTCACGCCCAAACCACTAAACCGACAGTGATAAAATTTGGCACGCAAACAGCCTATGGAGAAAGACAGACTAAATTTTATTCCGTAAACATGGGTACAGCTAATTCAACATTAAAAAAGTATACTCTAAAAATTATCTTAAAAAGTGGGAGACTAGAGATCAGCCTTATTGATTACCATAACTTTAAAACTGGGAGACTAGAGCCTCATTGATTACCAGAAAATGGGAACTGACAATAACTTCCGCTTTGCTATTAATGACCGCCTGAACATTTAAGGCTGTCCATTTATTTTCCTTTGAGTGCTGTAGGAGACTTAATAAAAGAACAATAGCCTAGTCCTGGCCCTTTGTCCTCTATAAAATAGTTATTTTGTAGTACCTGCCCGGAGTGTTTAAAGTCAAAATTGCCCAATATATTTTATTAGTCGGAACAGTTTCAAAAGTGGGTTGTTTTTTTCATCATCCAGCCATGATTTATTTGGTCAGGATAGTACCAATAAGTAGGTACGTAGCTACAACATTCACATAGTCAAGATAGTGCAACTTCAGAGAAATTATGAGTTAATGCTAATTCTGTAATAATCATAATAGGGTGCTAAATGACATCCTTATATAATCTCTTTTGAAATGGAAGTGGGCGGTTGATGTCGTCGTTCGAACATCAGATGGGCGATGGACCGAAATAATACTTTATTAGTCTTATCCGAGAGATGGAAACAGGACACGTGGACGAAACAAAAGGTGGGACGAAGATATAGTTCTTACAAGTGGTAGGCCGAAAGTGGTTTCGTGTTGCAAAAGAGAGAGGGCACTGGCAGGAATTGGAGGACGGCCTCGCCCTACAATAGGCACCAAACAACGCATGACTTGTAATTTATAATTTTGCTGTAATTTGATGATTATATTTTTTTTTATTAAAATAATAATTCTGATTTTAATGTTATGTACGTGTAATAATTGTAGTTTGGAATAAAAGGCTATGTTATTTTATAAGTAACTTCCTTACGTTACGAAAACTTGAACCATGAATTCTGTACCCTATTTTAGACCCCTTAATATGTTGTAGTTTTCATTACGATGTCATATACCCGGTACAGGTTTTTCGTCATCTTAACGTCTAGCAAGCTTTTGATGATGACCGAAAGCTCAAGCTCATTGTAGGATTCGAACCCACGACCTTCGTCGCGGCATCCGACGTCACTAAGCTATCATCGCCCAAAAGAGGACATAAAATTATTTTTATCTTTTTCCAGACGGACGGACAGACACGACAAAACTTTGGACGAAACTATTGAATCATATAAACGCTTAAACAATTGCTGTCTTGAACAACTTTACTACTACGTTGACATAAGCAAACTTTTTGATTTATTGACAGATTCGGAAAGCGTGTGTAATTTCAAGAAGTCGTTAGAAGAACTTCAAGTATAATAAAATAACAGTCAGTATTCTGTAGGAAAGCAAAGTTATGTATGATGGACAATGTTGATTTGACGTAAATTGTAACTAAATATTAAATAATCATTTTATTATACATTATTATGGTAGGTTCCAATATTAAACTCGATGCCCGATGAGGCAAATTTATTTTTTCGAAATCCAAGTAGGTATACAGTTTTACTTTTATCAAAATCGGCCTTGAGACTCATTTCAGCATTTTTCGCTATTCCCTATACTTTAGAATTAGGCATTCCACGGAAACTTGAAAAATTCACATATATACCTATAAAATTTACCATTATTTAATATTTTATGTGATTAAATGTAGAATTCATCAGTTATGATAATCAATACGGCTATTAACTCAAAAACATAAAAGGTTGTCTGGAAGACATCGCTTCTTAGCGATATAATATGTCCCCGTGTACCTACAATATGAACTTTATCTACGTTCTTTTAAAGTTGATAGCTTTGTGTACTATTATCTCCGTTTTATCTTGCAAATAAGTTAAAAGCCCATACTGTTTCCATATTCATGCCATTGATCTCAGATAACTCTTCCATATATCATAGATTCAACTTGAAGTCCATTAATATAATAAGATTTATGCAATTGCCAGATGACATCTGCACTTGCGGGTAAAACTAAATTCGGTTACACATTCAGCGGGAAAATTGGAATTTCTGCCAAAAAGATTTCACTACGCTTTTGAATTTATTAAACTAATTAGCAATGACTGCATGTGTATAGTTATGATAAGTACGTATAAAAATTGAATTTTAATTAAATATTATTTCAAATAATTTTAAAGTATTCTAATTTTGGTACCTATATTATATTTTTAGAAAGCCATTTAAATGTTATGTTATAAAACTGAACAAATACTGGATGCTTTTTTTTGCCATCGAAATAATTGAGTACAAAAATTTCTAAAAATTATGAGATGGCAAAAAACACCTGTATTTTCAGATTGCGTCGTACAGCGCAATTCTGTAAAAATTGAAGACTGCGCTGTGCACTATTTGTCTCTATCATTTACTAAGCCTTAGTTTATGTTCAGTTATTACCTCAATAAAAATAAATTCCACCAAAAAAATATTATTTTTAATTTCATTAAGAAACAAACAAACTCGTTTGTAGGTATATTCCAATCCAATGACTTGAATGTCGCAAAGGTTAATTATAACTTTCAAAATAACCCTCGGCAAGAGGAGAAATACGGCAATAAATAAACAAACAGACGACTGAGTTAGAAACTTTATAAAACGTAATTGTATAACTGTGACCGAGTAATGCAATCGTGATGTTATTGGCATGGCTTTTAGGAAAACTTTCGTTATGAATAGAAAATTATGAAACTGACAATCCAGGGCCACGGCCCGGGGCGGCAGGTTACGACCTTCTCTGGCCTTTCACTGTCAAGCTTACCTACAATATGTTTGATTATATTTTAATTGACGTTTAAATTAAAAACAAACGAATGCTTTGAACCCAATCAATTGATTAAATACTTACCGTCTTTAGTTTAGTTACCTACATAGGGCCGATTTCTGAATTGAGAATTATAGCAATAATCAGTAGAGTTTTGCTCAAATATTTGATAAGTACTTAAGTTTTGTGTGTTTCACAAGAGAGAATTTGATTTCTCAAACCTCTTTAAACTAAGTTTTTCTCAAACGGTATTTAGCTTAACGAAAGCATTGCTTTAACGTTCCGATACAAGTAAAAAACCGATAGTTACCGAATATTTTTTTTTGCATGTTTATTTAATTTTAGTGAAAAATGTATACAAAATGTTTAATGTTATTACACAACAAGGTGAAAATCAAGCAAATCTAATTGTTACAATGTATAATTTCATATTATCCCGATTTTAAGTTAATATAGGTAGGTTAGTTGAAAGAGTTCGTAAAGAATGGAACGATTGTTATGTCAAACAAACAAACACCAAATTAAATCTAACGAAGCTGAGTGTAAACCGCCTTAACTTATGACAGCATTATTGACGATTTTGTCAACGATTTTATTTTCTGTAGTAGACCGTACGTATCGATAAATAAATGAAAAAATATCTTAAAAATTTTAGTTTTTTTTTCTTACTATATTTATTAATTACTTTATCGGGCGACACGGGGGGGGGGCGCCAAATTTTTAAATACACTGACAATGTGGAATTTACATAAAACAAAGATAAAAATTAAATTATTCATTGAGTATTTTTGCAATAAATTACCAAAATAATTATTTCTATGTTACAGACACTAATCTAATGTTACAGAGTATTGATATTGAAAACATAAATGTGATACAGACAAAATTTCAAAAGTTATTGATGAAAAACTAGTACCAATGAAGCGTAAAAAAGGTAACAAAACGGTAAGTTAAACACCTCGTTAAATATCAGTGGGGTAATTTTCACAAACGCTCTCACATTTTTATGACGATATCTACTTTTACGTTTTAGGTAAAAATCTAATATTACGGCAATAAATATTTCAGGGTCACTTAAACACAAAGCAATTTGGGAATAATCTCGTAACGAACAATAATGGAGGTGAAATCGTTGTTCAACAATATATTATTTATGTCTATTATACCTAGGTACCTACTTCATGATAAATTTGATATATTTCGTTCTAAAACTAAATATACCTATCTAAAACCAAGTATTTACTTGTAAATTAGGTGAATATTGGATATTAATTTGATACCTTATAATATTTCTGAGAATAAGGAGAATTAATTTATTCTTAAATGGTTTCGTTGTACCATACTAAGATATAAATTACCCTAAAACCATAGAAACCGCTAACTACATATCGAATAAGAGAAAATTGCACCATTTTCCTCGCCCTATCTACTTTTTGCGGCAACATTTTTATAAAAGTCGGAAGAGCTTTTTTGATAAACGACTACAAAATACAGCTGTGGAAATATCATTGCGTGAAACGGATGCTACCTTTATATTTTCACGCCGCAAAAAGGATCCGGCTAGAGGCGTTGCTTATCTTTAAAAATGATTAGCCTGCATTCAGGGGCATTTTTTTTAATTGAATGAAAGACAAAACAATTTAAACAAATAAAAATGAATGACTGCGTGTTACTACAGTTTAAAATAAACTTCAATATGTTAGTTTTTACGTAAGCTTTGAATATACCTATTTAAATTCGAACGATGTAGCAATATAATCTATTGTTCTATCTTATGTTACCTTTTTGTATCTCTAATATTGCAATTGACGCAATTCCTCTTACTTTCAGTATTAATAACATAACCAAATTACCTTCTCATTGGAGTGATTAATATTTTCTGCTATTTTACACCCGACCTAGATTGTCCGGGATCTGCACTGTCAAGTTAGTTTTAAATTCAATATCTCGATAGATAGAACTTTGTTGCTCCAAGATGTTTCGTTTCTTTATAATGATTTAACAATATAAAAATCTATATTATTTCCTATAAAATATTTGAGTTCACTCACAGACTATTCAAACCTATAAAATCGTGTAAGTAAAGAGAAATTCATGTATTCCAGAATACCCAGATTTCCTCACATTCACTACCCAAAAACTCAAGCATCCTTAACCCGATAAGTCACACCGCACTTCCTTATCAGATTTAAGGTTCTTGACCTAGTCTAAATGTTGTCTAAGGAGGTCGAAAGAGTTTTTTATGGGATCGACAATTCGTCGCCTTTTTTGTTGGTTGAGAAGAAAATATTTTTTCCACTGTCAACTAAGGCGCCTTAAATACTAGACTAGATCACTTATGTGCTTATATGGCCAATGGACACTTCTAGGTTATATTCAAGCGAGAAATTTTTAACTTGAGGATGGTAGTCAGCCAGGCGAGTACTACAAAGTACCCTACCACCGTGCTATGGTTTCCTCACAATGTTTTCCTTAACCGAAAACTCAAGCTCATTTTAGGATTCGAACGACTTTCGTCGCGGCATCCGACGTCACTACCACTGAGCTATCATCGCCTTAAAATGTGAAGATATTTTTGACATTTTCACGTAATATCTACTGAATTGATTTTGATGTAATAACAAAAAAAACTTTATTTTATAAAATACCTACCTTAGTTTAGCATACGTTTTATACGAAACAAATATGACAATGTTGTACACGCCTGACTGATCCATCAACGCACAGCTTAAACCACTGCACGAATGGGATTATAAAACGTAGCCATTTTTTTTTAATGGTCAGTAGTGAGAATAGGAAGGAAGAATAAATTAGAAAATGGCCACTAGTGTATTAAATTAAGAAATTGGCCACTTTAGCAAAGCCATATTTAATCAAGGTTGACCCTTTTTAATGATTAAAACGTTATAAAAAGCTAATGTTAAAAAGTTTACAAATAAATTAAGCCTAGCTAAAGTTAACCGACTGTCAGTGCGAAGCAATCATTTTAAAATTGAAATTGCATCATTAATTTCTTATGTCAAATAAATCAGTTCTTTTCACAAAAGTTTACAACATGCATCTCAAAATGAATAAATTAATTTTCACAAATCTCAGCTCTAATAACATAACACTACATTATTGTTTTTCATACATACCTAGTTGAATAGTGTAATTATGTACAGTATTGTATACTTTGTGTCTATTTACTTAGTATAACAAGTAGGTATATAAGTCAAATAGAGGCCGAAATAAACAAAGATGCCGGCCGGCCTCTCCGTGTGGACTTGTTACCTACACAAGAAGCTTACGACCGCACTTCACTTAGCTTTCATGATATATGAATAACCATAGAATCTTGTTTTTGGGTCCGAAGGATCAAGACAAATTTATTGAAAATTTATAAAAGTAAGCATAAGAAGACGATTTTCTAAAATGTGTTTGTTTATAACTAGTGACCGGCTTTACACGGTGTCGGACCGCTTCACACGCGGTGCACGTTTTTTTCCGACATCTTCAACAATAATCGTCATATTTCAACCAATTTACACAAAGCCTTAAAAAATTATACTCTTATGTAGGTATATGTTCTGAAAACCCCTCGAATATAAATTTTATAAGGTAGTTTTTATTCTAATAGCAACTCAGTAATAGGTCGTGTGTTTGTCAAAATGTGATTGGCGACGCAGACGACTTTGGTTCCTGTCCATTATTTATTGAAACGGAGCCAATAATATAGATTTAAATAGTCTAAAAAGTATTATGTATACATACTACAATAATCAATAGATAACATATCAGGCTATCTTTATTTTTCGCAAACAGACGACCTTATTATTGAGCTGCAATTAGCAAAAAACATAATAAAATGAATTGAATTTTATTTCTCTTATGTAACGTTTTGTAAAATGTAGCGCCTTTGTAGTAGATAATAGCCCAATAAATTACACAGCATGTGGTTTAATATTATCAAAATAATAACAACTAGTTGCCTATGTAGTTACGTGGACCATTTGAAAGGTCACGAAAAAGGATTTTCTTTCATTTACTACATTATTTGTTGGATAAATTGCGGATAATATTTCGTGATAGCCCGATTACTTCCGACCGTAGCCGATTATAGATGAAATAATTTAGTATGTTATACTTGGTATATATACATCTAGCTAGGTGTTAAAAATGATAAAATGAATGGTAGGTAAATTATACATCATCAGCCTATATTAGTCCACTGCTTACATACCTTGACATAGGCCTCTCCAATTGCACGCCACTGAGCACGATCCTCAGCTACTCTCGTCCAGCTCTTTCCAGCCGCCTTGCGAAGATCATCGCTCCACCTAGTCTGAGGGCGTCCTACACTACGTTTGCCGATTCGCGGTCTCCACTCAAGAACTTTACTGAACGTTTACCCCAACGGTTGTCGGTTCTTCGGCTGATATGGCCGTCCCACTGCCACTTCAGTTTGCTAATCCGCTGAGCTATGTCGATGACTTTGGTCATCTGTCGGATCACCTCATTTCTGATTCGAGCGATTCAAAGAATTATACCTATCATAATTTAATACTTACGACGTATATTTGAATAAATGATTACTCTAAAATTAATAAAGAAAGGGGATATGGTATGCTATTGTTTTTAAATCAAACATACAACAAAAACACTTAAACTTCTAAAATAAGACTATTAAACTTTGACATCAATAATTTATTCCTATTATTCCACGTCTAATTTTAATACCGCAGCACAGAGTCTATACCAGCAGTCACTTTTATATCGTTCTAAAACACATTGTTGATACATCTTTGTGTATTGCAGAACTGTAGGTACTGAGATGCGTTTAATATATTAAATAGCATAATTATTATAATATATTAATAAATAGATGATGAATATTTGTCGTACCTAGCTTAGATATTCACCTTAATCACATTGTAGATTGTATCGAAATATGAATTGAGTGGCACTAAAACATAGTATCGAAATTCATCAATAAGTCTAGGATTATAATTGTGAGATGTGCCCTGTATGGCCATATAAACAAATACAAGCCTAGATTTAAGGTGATATCACTTTATGAAATCTATTAAAAAGGGGATTTTAAAAACAATTTATGTCCTAGTAGAACCTTAATTAAAATGAAAAAATATATTTAGACATTCTCAAGACCTTTCTGCAGCTTTTAACGGAACTCAAAACATGTTTCTTTAAAAACACTTTAAAAATACCGTTTGTTTCACTTTTAAAATCAGTTTTTCTCTTTAAAATCTTTTTTATTTGAAATTAAAAATAATATACAACTATATTTCTGATTCTAAACCATTGACTAAATCATTTTCAGCGAATCAGCCTCGCAATTCAACGAGGTATCGTTGCCAGCTTTTTGCGAACCCTGTCTGTAGGCGGTGATTTAAATGCGGTTTATTATTTATAGTGACTCTGTATATAATTATAGCTATTGTAGTTTTAATTTTAATTTTATATTTCAATTATTTTGTTTTTGTTTATTATCGCACATAAATGTCATTAAAAAAAGAATAATTTTAATCTATAGTACTAATATTATAATAGTACTAATATTATAAAGAGGAAAGATTTGATTGTTTGTTTGTTTGCATTGAATAGTCTCCGAAACTAGTGAACCGATTTGAAAAATTCTTTCACTAATAGGAAGCTACATTATTCCTGAAGGTTATAGGCTACTTTTTATTCCGGGAACGCGAGTGAAACCGCGCGGAACAGCTAGTTAATAATAAATAAACAAAAGCTATGAGTTATTTTACATTTTTAAAAGTTGCACTAGCTTGACTTCACCTCAAACGATGCGGCGACAGACGGTAATTTTACAGGTAACAATAAAACAGTGTACCTACCGTTTTAAGTTCTTTTCTAGGGTAATATATTAAATCCTCCAGCTTTATACTTTAAACTACTCACTTTAGTTTTTATGATAACAGTTAGGTATATAATAAAATATTTTTCTTGGAATATTAAATGGTAAAAGAAGGAACATAATATAGACAAATTGTAGTTAAGCCTATTTATTTTTATTTTATTTATTAGGTTATCCAACAGCATAAGTATGTTCAATATATAAAAGACAAAACCCAGTATAAGATAAATATTATAGGTACCTAACAAAGAAACCATTTAAAATACCTACGTAGTACCAACTATATCAGAAGAAGCATATAACATCCAATGTTTGAAAGTTTGAGCGATGAAATATCAAATAACAAAACAATACAAACGCAAACAATTTAAAGACATATCTCTCGCAAACAGAATGTGAAGAAGGGAAAAGCAACAAATACGTTATTAAAATCAATACTATGTACATTTTACATTCACCAAAATGAGTGAGACAATACATATTTTACAAATCTTCATAATGGTACATAAATTACGTATAATATGTGGTAGGATTTTACCTTAATCCTTACCTTACCTTATAGTTACCTATCTCCCTACCTGTTCTCCAATTTGGGATTATTGAGAGATGTAGGACCTTCTTAGGGCTGTTAACGCTTATCACTTTCGGCCTCATCGCCACATCCCAGTCATATTGTGGCCAAACACAATTAAGACTTTCCACAGTAAAATAATAATAACTACTATTATTTTAAGATTTTATTCGACATTTTAATTTAGAAGTTCTTGTAATGAGAATCCAGTTTTAAGGTTATAAAACGTATAAACCAAACTTTCTAGCTAGAATTATTGTACAGGTAGAATTTAGTATACAATATAGGCATTGTATTCTACCTATATATTATGAGCTAACATTTGCCAATAAGTATTTCTATTTTATATCTCTACATTTTTTTATATTTTTCGATATTACGAGACAAAAAATATATATTTGATGATTTACGCAGCTTTTTATTTGGACATATTTTTTTCAATATATATAGATATAACAGTAACATAAATCCCTAGCTAAACTTACCTACCTGGTTACAATTTTACAACCACCCTCATAATTTTGCTTTCCTATTCCCATTTTTCAGGTAAAAGTTATGAAAAATAGGAAAAAGTCGTCATACAACCGTTTGTTCACCGATGCGGAATTTAAGTACTCAACCGGGATTACATAGAACTGACCCCAAGATTTTGTCAGTTCCCTTTGGAATGGTCGACAATTTTCTTCGTGTCGTCGTTACAACGTCACTGCGGGCGGTCAAACTTATGTTCATTCTGCATTTACACCGAAGCGTATTTTAATTCCACTGAAACAAATTTAGGTCTAACTTTTTATAGAACAAGAGTCGATCAGCATTTTCTCTTCTTCCTTCTATGTCATCAAATTGTGATCAAGCACAAGGTTTTCTATACTACCTACCTTTTTTCTTTTTTTTTCATGAACAGTAGGTAGCCGTAGCTTCATACACTCGAATAATTATTTATAGTACCTACCTGGACGACCAAGTTTTGCTCGTTTTTTTTTAAAACGACGTTTTCTAAAAATGAAACCTAGGTAGATCGATTTATCTCCCCCCAAAACCCTCTGCATACAAAATTTCATGAAATCCGTTGGAGCCGTTTCTGAGATTCAGATTATATATATACAAGAATTGTTCGTATTATTGTATTTAAATCTTAATTGTCTCTGTATAAAATCTAATAAATTATTTTTATATAATAATATGATTCTATTTGGCTTTGCTGTGAATCTTATGAAATAAATAAAAATAGTACCTACCTAAGGTAACTCGTCTTAGGTAATAGTGTGAATTTTAGATGACTCTTTAAAAAATCGCATTGGTGTGAATAGTCCCACGTTTAAAAGGTTTCCTTATAAATCTTACCTAAGGACTGACCCTCTGGAATAAATTGAATGGTAACGCACCAACCGTTTATATTCTACATTATCGTCGGCACTTTGTAGAAAATACTAACTCAGGAACAAAGAACAAAGTACACTACCCTTTCCTTTTTTATTTTATTTGTACTACTAAGGTAGCAAGCAAGTAAGTGGTTACCGTCGCCTATCGCCATTGGCAATACCAGAGATATTGCCAATGTGTTGCTGACCTGTTACAATGCCGAGAAGGCAAATTGGCTCTCAAGTGCAATTGCCGGAACACACCGGTAGGTGCTTGGCGACAAATTTTCAACATGAGGGTGGTAGCCAGCCAGGCGGGTACTACAAAGTACCCTACCACCGTGCTATGGTTTCCTCACGATGTTTTCCTTCACCGAAAGCTCAAGCTCATTGTAGGATTCGAACCCACAACCTTCGCCGCGGCATCCGACGTCACTACCACTGAGCTATAATCGCCTTTAGTAAATCTATTCATATTAATTGAATTATAGAACTTTTTTCGTAGCTTTTTTTCATATTTATTAGGAGAAGGCAAGCTTAGAATGTGATTAATTTGTAAAGTAAATAAAGCGCATTCCTATTTACACTCCTCATTTCAATGCCTCAGTCAATAGGGTAGTTGACACTGTCAAAAATAAATGACCAAACGCTAACCAATGCATGAAACATCTAAAAACACGTGGAGATATCAAATATGTTGTACATTTAATGCTTTTTATGATTTTTAATTACCAGTGGAACCACTAAGAGTAGATGATTTGATGCTGTGAAACTATGACGTCATAATATAATATTTCATACAAAATTCCTTATAAACTATCGTTTTGACATTTATTAAAAAGTTTCTGATTTGATGTGTCAGTCAACTACCCTATTGTTTATTTCTCAAATTAATTTAATTTGTCAATTTTTGTAAACTTTCAAAGAATGTTGTGTTTACATTCAATAGTAGGTACCTTTAGTTGTGGAAATTGTAGTCCAATTATACATTCCTTGATAATGTTGCTGAGCTTTACAAGTACCTATAGGTACACATCTTAGGTTAAAGTAAAGAGTATATAATGTAATGCAATGTAATTGACAACTTGATCCAATTTATTGGGCCTAATACGACACTTAACAGACAAAGCAATATTAAATTCAATGCGTGATTGAATCAGCAGTTTGAAAATCAAAACCATAATGCTACCGATATTACATTAATCTAATAACAACTGCGATTACAGAGGCCGCTACGGAACTGAGTAGTAACAAACATACACATTAGCTTTCTCATCACTACATAGTATAAAACAAAGACGCTTCCCGTCTGTCTGTCCCTATGTATGCTTAGATCTTTAAAACTACGCAACGGATTTTGATGCGGATTTTTAATAGATAGAATGATTCAAGAGGAAGGTTTATATGTATAATACATACATATTATAGTACAGAAAAGCCGAGAAAAACCGTGCAAAGCCGGGGCGGGTCGCTAGTGTATTATATTATATTTCTCACAATACAGTGTGAGTCTTTATAATGTGCACATATCAAAATGAGGGAATCTATACTTAATTTTATCGACGAAAAAAATATTTAAAAAAATCTAAATATTTTTTTTATTTTTTTAAGGAATTTTTCGATCGCCAACCCGCCTGCCAAGCGTGGCGATTATGGCATATCCCCTCAAATGATGGACACAACAAAACCGCGGCCCCTAGTCCCCGGCAGCCCCACTATTCCCAGCCCTGGTAACATCTGTGGTAACGGTGGGGCAAGGGGTGCTAAGAATCCCCGGCAGACGACACGTTACCAACACCAACGACCTCTGGCCCTGGCAACATACAACACACGTACACTGCGGACCGACGAGAAGATTATCGAACTGGAGGAGGAATTGAGCAGGCTGCACTGGCATATTATAGGATTATCTGAAGTCCGAAGAGAGGGGGAGGACACGATAATCCTTAAATCCGGAAACCTGCTCTATTTCCGGGAGGGCGACCATCTGTCCCAAGGTGGTGTCGGGTTCATAGTCCACAAGTCCCTCGTGAATAACGTTGTGAAAATCGAGAGTGTGTCGACTAGGGTGGCGTACCTTATACTCAGAATCACCAAGCGGTATTCGTTGAAGGTCATACAGGTATACGCACCGACTTCGACACACTCCGACGATGAGGTTGAGGTCATGTATGAGGATATTTCTAGAGCCATACATACTTCTAAATCTCACTTCACCGTGGTCATGGGGGACTTCAACGCGAAGCTGGGTAAACGATTCGGTGATGAGCTGAAAGTGGGGCAATTTGGAATTGGAGACCGGAACCCCCGGGGCCGGATGTTGGCCGACTTCATGGAGAAGGAAGGACTCTTTATGATGAATTCCTTCTTCAGGAAGGCGGAACACCGCAAATGGACCTGGGCGAGCCCCGATGGTAAAACGAAAAACGAGATAGACTTCATCTTGTCGACGAGAAGACAAATATTCAATGATGTCTCTGTGATCAATGCGGTCAAAACCGGGAGCGATCACAGACTGGTAAGAGGCTCATTGAACCTTAATGTCAAAATCGAGAGGTCCCGACTGATGAAGTCTACGCTCCGTCCTTTACCTTTCCACGTCCAAAACCCCGAACCCTTTCAGCTCGAACTCCAAAACCGATTCGAATGCCTAGCAGACTGCGAGGAAGTGGACTTATACAATGACAGGTTCGTGGAAGCTGTCCATACGGCTGGGTCTAAGTTTTTCAAGGCCCGCCGTACAAAAGGAACCAAAAAGATCTCTGATTCGACCCTACAGCTCATGGAAGAAAGACGGAAAATGGTTCTGACGTCCTCAGATGATGGTGCCAGATACCGGCGACTCAACAGACAGATCTCAAAGTCTTTGACTCGCGACACACGCCAATTTAATACAATCAGTATTAAAGAGGCTATTGAGCGGAATCAAGGCTCTAAAGTGTTCGCAAGAGATCAGTCTGTTGGGCAGAGCCAACTGACGAAGCTGAAGACTGAGGATGGTAGAATCGTCACGTCGAAACCTGAGCTACTAGGAGAGATCGAGAAGTTCTATGGACAGCTGTACGCGACAACCCGGTCACCTGTCAGTAGTCATGCTTCAGATCCCAGAGCAAGACTAACCCGACACTACACTGAAGATATCCCGGACGTCAGCCTGTACGAGATTAGAATGGCTCTCAAACAACTCAAGAACAACAAGGCGCCTGGGGATGATGGAGTTACAGCTGAGCTTCTGAAGGCGGGTAGTACACCGATCCTTAGGGCCCTTCAGAGGCTATTTAATTCCGTCATACTCAAAGGTCAAACGCCACAAGTATGGCACAGAGGTGTGGTGGTGCTCTTCTTCAAAAAGGGCGATAAAACCCTATTGAAGAATTACAGACCCATCACACTTCTGAGCCATGTTTACAAGTTGTTCTCGAGAGTCATTACGAACCGTCTCGCGCGCAGGTTTGACGATTTCCAGCCTCCCGAACAAGCCGGTTTCCGGAAAGGCTTTAGTACCATAGACCACATACATACGCTGCGGCAAGTTATACAGAAGACCGAGGAGTATAACCAGCCATTATGCTTAGCGTTTGTGGACTATGAGAAAGCCTTTGATTCGATAGAAACCTGGGCCGTGCTGAGATCTCTTCAAAGGTGCCAAATCGACTACCGGTATATCGAGGTGTTAAAGGGTTTGTACGAGAACGCCACCATGTCGGTCCGTCTCCAGGACCGGAACTCGAAACCTATCCAATTGCAGCGAGGCGTGAGACAGGGAGACGTAATATCTCCAAAACTGTTCACCGCTGCATTGGAAGACGTCTTCAAGCTTCTGGACTGGAACGGATTTGGCATCAATGTCAATGGCGAGTACATCACTCACCTTCGATTTGCCGATGATATAGTAGTCATGGCTGAGACCTTGGAAGACCTCAGTACAATGCTCGATGACCTCAGCAGAGTCTCTCAACAAGTGGGTCTTAAAATGAACATGGATAAGACGAAAATCATGTCGAACGTCTATGTTGCACCCACTCGAGTAAATGTTGGAGACTCTGCACTCGAAGTTGTAGACGACTATATTTACCTAGGACAGACCATCCAACTAGGTAGGTCCAACTTCGAGAAAGAGGTCAATCGTCGAATCCAACTCGGCTGGGCAGCGTTCGGGAAGCTACGTAATATCTTTTCGTCTCAAATACCGCAGTGTCTCAAGTCGAAAGTCTTCGACCAGTGTGTGTTGCCAGTGATGACTTACGGAGCAGAGACGTGGTCGCTTACGATGGGCCTCATAAGAAGGCTCAAGGTCACCCAAAGAGCAATGGAGAGGGCTATGCTCGGAGTTTCCCTGCGAGATCGGATCAGAAATGATGAGATCCGCAGGCGAACCAAAGTTACCGACATAGCCCGAAGAATTGCCAAACTTAAGTGGCAGTGGGCGGGGCACATCGCTCGTAGAACCGACGGCCGCTGGGGCAGAAAGGTTCTCGAGTGGCGACCACGAACCGGAAGACGCAGCGTGGGCAGGCCCCCCACAAGGTGGACCGACGATCTTGTTAGGGTCGCGGGAAACCGCTGGATGCGGGTAGCGCAAGACCGGTCATCGTGGAGATCCTTGGGGGAGGCCTTTGTCCAGCAGTGGACGTCTTTCGGCTGATATGATGATGATGATGAAGGAATTTTTAAAAAAATTTTTCGCTACTTTGACCCCAGTGTAAACAAAACTCTGTAACTTTTAAACTAACTAATCTATCGCGATGAAACAAACTCCATAATGATTGGAAGTAATAAGGCGTCCTCATAAAATGAAAATTGTGGAAAAAAACGATCCTCAATTGAAAATAAACATGTTTTTTTTAGCAAAAATCAGTCTTTTTTCATCAATTTTTACAATTCTCGTAAAGTTTCTCAAAAAGACTCCCCCATTACCTACCTTTTTTTTTACTTTAAGTTATTCTTCATCGTATTAGCTACCGAATAGTAAAAATTGCATGTTTATAACTCAAACATAACATTTTCTATCAAGTGTTAAAAGATGGCACTCCGAACGCCAACTCCATTTATTGTTCTTTTAAGGATGGTTTATTTGGGATGATAATTAATACAATGCGTTAAATTAAAACCATTTATTATTTAACACAAAATTTAATGCATCACCCGACAAACACACACAATAAGATAAGAACAAAACAAAACAGATAAGAAATGTTGGGATTGAGTTACAAACATGGAATTTTTACCATTAGATGGCTAATACGATCAAGAATAACTTAAAGTAAAAAAAAGGTAGGTAATGGGGGAGTATTAAAGAGAAATTTTACGATAATTGTAAAAATTGATGAAAAAAAACTGATTTATGCTAAAAAAAACATGTTTATTTTCAATTGAGGATCGTTTTTTTCCACAATTTTCATTTTATGAGGACGCCTTATTACTTCCAATCATTATGGAGTTTGTTTCATCGCGATAGATTAGTTAGTTTAAAAGTTACAGAGTTTTGTTTACACTGGGGTCAAAGTAGCGAACAATTTTTTTAAAAATTCCATAAAAAAAAAAAAAAAATTTAGATTTTTTTAAATATTTTTTCCGTCGATAAAATTAAGTATAGATTCCCTCATTTTGATATGTGCACATTATAAAGACTCACACTGTATTACTTCGAAGTAGGATTACTCGTAGTAGGCTATCAAGACTAGCTATGCCCCGTAGTCATCCACATTTCAACAAAAATCTGCTTGGTTTCGTTTTTTTTTTTTAATTAGTATATAGGGTTACAGGTTAAGTCGACCTAGATCCATTAAGGGCGTGTAGTACCCATCTTTTCTGACATATTTCACTACAGAACACCCTACCCCAAACCTAAACGTTTTCAAGAAAATCGACATTTAAATTTTTTAATAAAAAATTCCGATTTTTTGCCATTAATTACAATATTTTGAAGTTAGTGCATCTTATTATTATTATTATTGATTTTTTACATGCGAATTAAGATGCTCTATGAATTTAATAACCATAATCCTACGTAGGTTAACTAAATACGTTGTTCTGAACGATTGAAAGTTAAAAAAGTGGGGTAGGGTGTTCTATAGTGAAATATGACAGAAAAGATGGGTACTACACGCCCTTAACGGATCTAGGTCGACTTAACCTGTAACCCTGTATAATTAATCATTTGGTAAAAGGTTAATAAACTAGCTAACAAGTATGTAAAGTGTAATTTCCAAAATGTCTAGATAAAATATGATAATAACAAAGTGCCAAACTCAACACTAACTTCATGTATCGTGGTTGTTTCTTGTAATTTGTAGTGTAACTATTGTACCAAACGAGTTGAATTAATATCACGATTTATCAAATTTAAACAGAGCTGTCTCGTAATTGCGTAGACGGAAGTTGGTTCCGAAAATACGTTTAATTTACTACGAAATCATTAAAACGACACAAAATTCAACCTTACCGACTTGCACACACGTGCGGTTATGTAATAACTGTGATGATGATAATATTTGCTAACAAAGTGTGTCGTTCAATTTGTCTGCAAAGTGTAAATTACAACTAAAGTTCTCGAGCATGAAAGCAATAAAGGAACTTAAAATAGTAATCGTTAATTATTTCTACTTTGATATATAATGCTGGCTTGTATTTCCAGTTCATATTTGTGACGTATCACATTGTTTCGCATAACATTTTTAATACTAATTTACTTTGGCATAATCAGATAGGCATAATTTTTATACATAATATAAATTTTACACAAACTGTTTTCGTCATACTTTGAAGTAGGCATAGTAATGTTTGGACAATATTATTTGAGACTAAAGAGTTGCATGAAAGTTACAGTAGGTTAAGGTGCGGCGGGGTGGCCCTTAGGTGGGCCATTCATAATCTACGGCCGAGAACATGATAAGCTATAAATAATATGCCTGTTTATCCTTATGCCAACTTACGATATGGTAAACACAATTATGCCTAAACATTTATGCGTAATTATTAACATGCTTGCATATTAATAGGATAAATAACATTATGCCATACCTATTACATTATATTTTATATTTTGTTAAACCTACATTTATATAATTAAATACATTGAGATGGCATATTATGAAATCGCGATCACTCAATCAAAATGTGTGAAAATTATGTCATCGTAATGTCAGAGATACCATAACATTCTTAAAGAGTTTTCAGTATGATAAATAGGCTAGAAAAATATGTCATTTGAGTATTTATCACACCAACCTCAGTACTATGGTTTCCTCACGATGATTCTCTTCACAGAATCTGATTTATACACAAAAAAGAAATTTAAAGTATGTACTTAATAGTAGTAATAGAAAGGAGTAAAATCGTTTTACATGGCTTATTTATTGCCTATTGTTAACAAGTTTTATGCCTAAAAGAGTGATATAATTTATTTTTACTATTTTATACCAGATGAAAATTTCTTCATGAAAATGTATCTATTGTTTGCTCTACATATTGTGTTTAATTTCCAAAGAACAGGTATAATGAAAACTTTCAGCGCAATTGCTCATTTTAATGATGAATCTAAAAAGTCTCCGACTTTCAAAAGCAAATTAAGAAAATTTTCTGTGAACAATTAAAGTAGAAACCTTGACTTATGTTTGAAGAGGATCCACAAAGAGAGTTGGTAAGAATTACAAGAAAAAATATTATACGGGTCTTTGCAGTTAAAATAAAAGTATAAACAAATATTTTTCACAGATAACAAGAAGACTAGTTTATACCCAGAGGACGGCGCGGCTTCTATAAATTTCGTCTAGACTCGCGAGTATTTCTGTTGAATAAGGTAGGAATTGCAAGTGACACCAATTTATTTTGGTGTTGGGTTTATGAAAAATATTCTGTAGCTAATAGGACTTAATAACACTCCCTAGGCACTTCAAGCTAACCACTAATGTAGGTAATTAAAGCGGTTCGCTTGTTTGAAGTGCCTACGAAATTAAGTTTATGTGATCACACGCACACGCGGCGAGCGATGGGGACTTTGATATAAGTACCTACATTAAATAAGATAGAATTAATTATCATATCAGCCGAAAGACTTCCACTGCTGGACAAAGGCTGTCTTTAGCTACCTGCCTCCAGCCGTCCACCTTGTGGGGGGCCCATGCTGTGTCTTCCGGTTCGTGGTCGCCACTCGAGAACCTTTTTGCCTCAGCAAATAATAAGAGAATTAAATTATTGAAATTAATTTGATTATAATAAAAAGACGACTATTATGATAAATTATTATCTTTATTGATGAGTAAAATTAATAAAAATAACCGATATTTCAATAACCAAATTTATTTCTCCAACATCTGTATGAAGTAAATCAGCACAGCGACCACAGAGCGCGCCGTTCCATTTATTTTCATTATGTATCTTTTCATTCCTTTGTGAGGTCACTATTTTCATTAACTTGACCCAAATGGTGGTTCATACTTCGCTACGTATTGCATTGTGGCAATGTTTCCTTATTTCGATAAAAAAACCGAGAAAAAGGATTCAGTCAAACGGACACTGGAAAAAATGAGAACACTGGAACAAGTTAGTACAGTCAGCAACTGAACATTATAAGCAAATTTATAAAATTCCTGTATACTTTATCTTTCCATGAAATTATAAGAAAAGTAAGCAGTAAGTATAAATTTCTACGCCATGGATAGTTTTAGAATACAGCCGTTTTGAAAATTAACATTTGTTCATCTTGCTTATGCTGCTGACGGTACCACGTTTTCACGAACTTTTTTAATATTGCTTCATGATGTGAGTTCAGTATCACTTTCTACGTCACCTACCAGCCTACACACACTAGAATATAAATTGTCCAAACAATTTTTTGCTTCATATAAATTTTACCACACATTTTCATATCGCGTTTCGTTTTGACAGGAAGTCCTTCGTCAAAAATGAACTTACATCATAAAAAATAATTTGAGTGACGTGTAAAGTTTGGCTTTTGAAATTTCGTTACAATGACTACGATGGGAATTAAAAATAAACAAACGTTGTACAAAATTCTATACAACTAATTGTACCTACTTTTTAAGGTGAAACCTTCGGTTGGAGCGCGACATTCAATTTTCAAGGTATATTATTAACATTTTCATGAAATAATCGTATATGTCTGATTATGTTGATGATTTTTTTTTGTTATTAATGAGTAAATATACTACCATTCTTGTAGCAAATAACATGTTGATAACTTACGACCTATAATCGAGCTGCAATTAGCAAAAAACGTGATAAAATTTGAATTGAATGTGAAGATGTGTAAATAAAATGATTCCCATAGCTATATAAACTTAATCGGAACCTGAATCAAAGGAAATAATAAGCTGCGAGCAGAATCAGTGTGATAACTCAATACTTGAATAAACTTACATCGTGTATACACACGACTTTGATTTTGACTATACAGTCAAAGTATCTCATTAATTCTCATAAACAACCTTTGGAGTGCAAACTGTTGAGATAGGTACACGGAAGTCAAATCAACGTAAAATTATTTATTATTATAGTTTATACTTGGAATAATTGAAATCGATACGTACATTATTATATCATGAAGCAAGCATCTCGACTTTTCCTAATGAAATAAATATTTTCTATAAATATAATTTTATATGAAGGAACTATAACTTAGATAGAATTGGATCCTATAATTTCGTAAAGTTCTTTTATTAAAAAAGAAAATTGAAAAGTAATATTTTGTCAATGGATCGATCCTCACAAGATCGTCAGTCCACCTTGTGGGCCTGCCCACGCTGCGTCTTCCGGTTCGTTTTCGCCAGTGGAGAACCGTTTTGTCCCCTCAGCCGTCGGTTCTGCAAGCGATGAGTCTACTGCTACTTCAGTTTGGCAAATCTTTGGGATATGTCGGTTTAATCTTTAATTACAATTGAATTTATAACCCAATTGATGAATTTGGCTTGGTAAAGGGAGACTTTAAGTCTTTTGTCCTATTGATATTGAAATAGCCGGGATAAAGCTTTTATACCTTGTGAAAAAGCTACCTAGCGTTGGATGCCATCGCTGTTTTCATTCAATTTATTTGCAGTTTTACCAACGTCGGATTATGTATAAAACATATAGTAGTACTTACCAAATATAAAATATAGTAAAATTAGTCTTTAGTTTTTATTTGCTGACAGGATCACAAGTTATAATTTTCTAAACATAATATATATAATGGGTATAATTATGTTGTTTTGTTAAAACTTTTACTTATTTTTTATTTCACGGTTTGATTTTCAACGGCAAGTTAAGCGATAATTAGCTATTTATTTGAAATTGGAACAGTACGTACCTATCTGTGTAGACTTTATTTCGGAATTTAGAAATTCGAACTCCTGCACCTTCACTATAGGTACCTACAGTTGTTTCGTGTTGAACTGGGCAACTGAACTAATAGAATATTTTGAAGAACTAATGAGAATAACATTTCTGAATTTTCAATTGAAAAATGGTTAATGATAGCTATTTCAAAAGAAAACGACAAACGTATATAAGGTACGAACAAATGACAGGACCAATTAAAACTTCCGAAGTTCGATAAACTTAAATTAGATGGTCCTCACTTTCACTATGATCGAAGTCACATACTTCAAAATATTATGTCTTACTACCTTAAGAAATCATCAACACATTCCTCCAAGGTATATGAGTAACATTTTCATGAATTAGTCGTATATGTTAGTAATATACCTTGGAGGAATATTTTGATGATTTATTTTGTTATTAATCAGTAAATATACTACCATTCTTGTCGCAAATAACATGTTGACACCTTACGACCTATAACTGAGCTGCAATTAGCAAAAAACGTGATAAAATTTGAATTTAACGCCCCAACCGAAGCCTCCACCTTAAAAGAAATGATCTTGAGGGGAAAAGAGTAGGAAATAGAAAATTTAAGAAACAATAATATTACAATTCTCATAATATTCTGGGTATATACAAATAACGAGAAATTAATTTAAATTCTAATTAAGCTTTATTAAAAACAATATGCTTTCCTAATTAAATGTGCCTTTGTGTAACCTAATGAAATTACGGCAGATTTTAATTTAGGCAAACCGGCAATTAGAATGACACTCTTGAAAGTAAGTACCTAATTCCTTAATTTATGTTAAGACCAAGTAAGTATATTTTCCTGTTTGTTGCACACCGACACTACGATATTTTAAAGTGAAAAACGCTTCGACAGGCGTGACCGCAGCAGTACAGTTTTTGGCTATAAATATTCATAGATTTAAGATAATATCTCAACGAAGTCTAAAACTATTAGTAGTTGTACTAATTATAAGAGGAAGCTACTGATAAAATTAGGAATCAATCCTGCGGGCTGAGATCCTATTTTACTAAGCCTCATAACCTCATGCTTAACGTTAATCCCACATTGGTAAGTGAAAAGTACACAAAGCCAAGAAGATAACTGTTTCTCAAGTTCACCACTCAACCGGCTTAATCTTAGGCCTCGTAATGTCACAATGAACAGAGCATCCTCTAGGACCATAAAAATCGTATTGCGAAATAGTACCTAATTAAACGTACCGTTTTGTATAACTGTAACGCGCGACTTTATGCTTCAAACTTTGATACCTCCAATCCTTTTCAAACATTCTGATATTTGATATCATAGAATCTATTTTCGGAGACTATAATGGATTCGGTTAGTGACCTACTTCAAGTGCTTTATAGAAGCTACTACATTACTTCAATTTTAGGTAGAAACGGCTAATGTTGGCCAGATACCTATTCCTAAAATAAATCTAGATACTTACCTTTGTAGGTACGTCAGATATAAATGTTCAGCAGAGAACATTACTTGACATATCTACGTCATTCGAATAATTATCGGTTTTGATAATTAAAAAAAACAAGATAGGTATGTGTAATATGCGTTTACATACATCGGTAATTTAATTTATATTGAACTCGATATTTATTTATTTAATAGCTTCTAAATGTATTTTATGATTAAGCTCATTATGATAATATCCGACATGTCAACATTTTATTAATATAATACTATGTAGGCACGTCCTAATTGCAAATATATTTTTATTTCATACTGAAATGAGTTATATAAAACTGCACTCTATGATGTTATAAATAAGACTGATTACTGCTGAAAATAATATTTAATGAAACCAAAATTAGTGACATGTAATTAAAACCTCTGATGTCGTAAAGATGAAGTAGTCATAAAGTGAACTTGAAACTCGTAAAACTGAGTGCGCCAGATGTTGCATAGTTATTTAATAATGAATAATGGCTTCTCGGGGATTTTATGATAGTAACAACTAATTATTATTTAATTAAAAATGCATTCTTAATCTTTTTAGAGGTAAGTAGAGTTTATGATGGGCCCAGTCTTACAGCTACTCAGTTGATTTAATTTTTTTGATTGGGTAATCCAAAGACAGTTTTCAAATTTGAATAAGGTTTGTACGGCAGAGACGTAAGTATTTGTTATTAGGGACAGCTATAGAAGTACCTACACTCCATACAATCAAACTGATTTAAGGGGATCACTGAAGCCAACCTTGATAATTTGCTGTACAACCAAGTACTCAAAGCTCAGGCGCCTGCGGGTCAGCGCATTTACATGTGTTTTTTTTTTTTTTTTTTAATTAAGCGATCAATTCAATTGAAACATTATGAAATAAACTATATCCCGGGAATGCAAGTGGAACCGCTAGTAAAATAAGAGTGTAGCTATTATGTTGTTGACCATACACGACCACAGTTCATGAAGTCTATGAATAATACTGAATCTGAAAAAATAAAACAAGCGATTAGTTACCTATTTACTGCGCTATAAATTGCAAAATGATTCACATAATTCAAAATCATAGCATATAAAATATCGGATTATTTACTCCTTAAAATTATTATCAAACTTTTTAGGGGGTGGGAATAAAGTCATTTTGTCATCAGTTAAAGCTTACACGAGCAGTCAATAACGTTATTATGTTTTAACTGAACTACATACAATTTTATTACTCACTCCCAAACTTTGAAGAGTTGTGAATCCATCATCTCCCGAAGTTTTGTATTGAAAGGAAAATTGATGCCTTTATTGGAAAAGCGTATAATATCCGCTGTTGTCAGTTTTTTGACTTTCGTGAAACTTTTTCATTAACTGAACAATAGGTAATGTTGGATAATTTTTCTGATAAATATTAATGTTATCAAGGCCTAAACTGATAAATGAGTTTTGAGTTTGAGTTATGCGTGTACAAAACTTTGAATTGTGAATCCAATTGATTAAGTATGTACTAACTCAGCTACGATTTGGGTTACATCACTTCAGGGGTAATGTTGTAATGAAAATTTAAAGGCTTAGTAAAAGTTACCTCGTCATTAACCTTAATAGCTTATAATTACCGTTTTAAATCCTATTTTAGATTTGTTTAAATGTAAACAAGTATTATGTATGAAAAACATGACATTATGATGTTTAATCTCGAACTAAAAAATAATATCTAGATATAACTAGATATAGTACTTTTTTATACAAGAGGCTAAAATAATCAATTCGTTCAGAGCGGACAATTCCGCTTTTGTTCGCCAGCTACGCAATTAATTAGCAATTAATTATACTACACAAACACAAAGAAATCTTTGCAAGTCCTATTATAAAATAAATAGTCAAATTAACGTCATATGCAATTCTAAACACCCCATCAAGACATGCAGAGCAATTTCCTCTTAGAAATAGATATATTATTACAATTAATTGAAAAAAAAAACTAAATTATTCATCCCAATTAACATTAACGTAGATACTGTCAATCGCATGTTGACCTTTGGAGAATCCGTGCGTAGTGTGGGTGTCAATACTAAACGGAGCTCAGCTTATGCTGGTGGTACTGTGCGGTCGACCGTACACACTGATAAAGGTTAATGACGAGGTAACTTTTACTAAGCCTTTAAATTTTCATTACAACATTACCCCTGAAGTGATGTAACCCAAATCGTAGCTGAGTTAGTACATACTTAATCAATTGGATTCACAATTCAAAGTTTTGTGGACGCATAACTCAAACTCAAAACTCATTTATCAGTTTAGGCCTTGTGAAAGTCAGAAGTTACAATTGACTCTGCATATCGCACCGCAGACATCATGAAAATTAATTCAGTGGTTACATACTACAATCAACAATTAACGTAGCTTACTAATAAGTCATTTCAATATCCTAATCGCATACCTATATCTAGATTTAAACTAACAAAATATATTTAATGAATAAGTACCATAATTAGACAAATTACTCAATTCACAACACTAAGGCCTGTTTGAGGTCGCCCCTTTTTGCATTATATTAAAATTTGACATTATTGTTGGAAATTTCGCTGAATAAGGTCAACTTCCAAAAAGTTTATATTTCTTGTTATTAAACCCCTTTTTGTTGGAGCTGCAAATGGTTCATAGCTCCATTTCTGCGGTATTGTACTGGGTGCGAAGTACCCTGATGATTGGGGAAAGGGTTTTGAAAATATAAGTGAATTATATTGTAACGTTAGAGTAGTTATGATTTGAGATGTGGTGCCAAATAGAAATCATAATTCATAGGTAGGTATATATTGAAAACTTACATACCTAGCTACACTAAGCACACAATTTTATATAAATTGTGACCCTTGCATTGCAAATGTCTATAGAAGTGGTGACCACCAACTCATTGATATTTAAAATATGTGTATCCAAGAATAAACCCCACCAAGAAAAAATACATTAAATTGAATCCTTAGAATACACTAACACGCTTAAAAAGCTTTATGATGCTACTAAAGTTAATAACACCACTCTTCTATAGATTTTTTTATTTATGAAAAAAACATGACGATCTTTTTTAATAAAGTAAAAGCACGTACAAACAGAATGATAGTAAGTTATACGCCGTTTCCTCAGTAACGTAACATCGTAAACAACAAGAAATGGGCTCCTTACAATCTGATGCGAGTGAATAAATCACGCTTATAAAAACATGCGTCAAATGAACGAAGAGTTAAATTATTTTGTGACAAGCGACATATCATGAGGTTAGCTTCTCAGATGGTACCGAGGATATTAAAAGCCACAGAGCTATTCCGAGACATACATGTTAATTAATTTAGCTACCCGAAAATGTTGTTTTGAAGTTCAGCGCAACACTTAAAATAAATTGGTCATAACTTAAATTGGGCGATAAAGGAAGGATCATAACAAAATGCCTGTGTTGCTCTGACACTCAAATTAGTAAACATAAACCTACAAGTTTCATACAACAATACTTGAACACATAACTCGTTTACGCAATGCATAGAAGTAATAATAAGACGTATAGAAGAATACCATGGAGAATGAGTCGGGTCTCGGGCATTAAGTGTGGTTATGCTACCCCGTAGTTTTCAGGGCTGAAGATATTTAAATTAAGTTCCAAAGTCGCAAGTGGTAGGCCAAAAGAAGAAACTGACGAGAGAAGTAAAATTTTATTTAAAATTATTTTGGTAGGTGTACCTACATTTCTTTATTTCCAAATTTCGTATGTTCAATTTTAGATTAAGCTAATATAAGGTCACCTTTATAAGATTTACCAGCGGACACAGATGTCAACATGTTTGTTTCTTGTCAAACCTCTTTATTTAAAACTACTGAATAAATTTTGGTTACAGTAACAGTTTAGAAGACATAGATGCATTCTTCACATGGAGTAAGCGTAAAAGCTACCTATTTTAGTGATCCTGAATATTTCATTCTGCAATAATTATACTTTTACCACGTTCAAGTAGATGCATATATGGTATTATTTTAGGTATATGTTAAAAATCAATAGTTATATGTTAAACTAATTTACAGAATCTAGTCGTCGTACTAACGTCTACTGACGTCCAATACCGTGGCGAAAATCGTGTCGTGCAATGAATTTATACTTTCGGTTAAAGAAATCATCATAAGGAAACCGTAGCACTTTTTGATACCCACCTAGATGGGTACTACTCTCAAGTTGAAATACTGACGCCAAGCAACTATTTTATGTAAATTTTGATTCCCCTGAAGAATAGCAAAACAGCAAATAATATTAGTCACAGCCAAATGAGATTTGTACAATGACAAATAACCTCTCACACTTGGCTAGTGAATAACTCTCAAGGGATCAATGTATCACCTGTAACTATGTGTGAATATAGTTCGGAGAAGTCCTGTTTTAAATAGTTTGACATTGATATATTTATATATTCCGATGATGTATTGAAGAGAAGTGGCTTGCTGTATAGTAATGGTTTACTCTTGAAGCTGCGCAGTAAAATATAGTATTTCATTTAAATATTTCAAAGTGAATTTTTCATTCGCGTAACCTACGAATAAATCTTAAATATTCCGGAGCAATACAACACGGTGTCTTTTGTTGAGTTTCCTTTCCATATCCGTAAACCTCTTGGCAGTGTTCCAATGTGAAGGGTAGGACAGCACCCAGTCAGTTATTGTGTCAACTCAGATTTCCTACGTTTTGTTTTTCTTCTATTCTTGCTATTTTTCCCGATAAAGTTTAGAATGGTTGAAGCTAAATTCATAGGCGAAGTGGGTACAAAACTTCATTGCGTTTTATACAGCCTGTTTTTATTACGTAACTGATTAACCTGGTTGTGTAAATACTGTTTTGTGTTTATCTTGTTTTGTTAGGTGAGCTCATGCCTTTATATTTGTTTGTATATTGTGGAATTTTTAAAACTTATTGTTACTGAACTTTAGAAAGTAACCGAGATTTTATCATAACTAACGTTTTACGTAGCATATTGTAGCGTATTGTTAGATAACGTGACAAAATAAACATTCATTTTATGTTCAAAACATTTATTATTTTCTCTTTCCAATTTAAATACAATGTTTACTTTACATGAGTAAAGTTTTAATATAACATTTACGAATAACATCAAATCAAATATTAAATAATTATTTGGTAGCAGTAATGATAAAATTATTGAAACATTAAAACCATTACATAAACAAAATTAAAGAGAAACTTATAACAAATTTTGGTCTGAAAATTATAACAGCAGAGAGTAAATAGAGATTTTTATAAAACTACATAGTTTTTTTTTTACAAATTTGATAATTCCTATTATAATTTATGCATCTTACTTATTAGAAATTGAGACGCTTAAGGCACAGCGAAATTACATCTAACTAGAATGTACAAGTGTTATAGATATTGAGGGAGCCTTAACTGAGCTTTTTTCCGGAGTTGATCAGTATTTGGGGTTTGTTTACGATGGCTGAGACCGAAACTCGCGAGAAATTTCAATTAAGTTTACTCCATTTATGGCTCGGAGGGGCGTTATATCATTCTTTCATCCATTATCGATGTTTCAAAAAAATATATTCAGTAGAAGAGATTTTGAACTCTCGCTAGAGCACTGGTAAGGTTGTAGTCTCCGAATCCTCTGACTGATATAACGAATCTCCAATATAGATACCCAATTCCATTGGAATAAGGCTAGTTGGAAGAATATACAACTATTTATAGACACTCTTGGTAACAAACATTATAATCTATTTTGCAAATTGTGATATGTACAAAAATATTTTATTTCATCTTTACTATCTAATTATTCTTAAATGTATAGAATGTTAACACAATGGAATTGTTAAACAATACGCATGTTTAAAATTAAATGCATTAAATGTGATGATAAATAAATAATTTTACAGCACCTCACAATAAATAAACCCAGCTAAGAAGAATTAAATCTAAACAATAAGCAGAATACATTGTAAATTAAAATAACAATGATACGAACAAAAAACATAATAGTACGTGATTAAAACTCACACATTTGAAAACACACTTCATTGGCACAATTTCACTAAATTTTAGTCTCAAAATAGTTAAATACCGGTTCCAGCTCTAGAACCGATATTCTTCGAATCAGGCAGCCGTGTTTTCCCTTCTTTGCCTTTCTAACTGTTTTCTGTGACTGTGCCGTTTTCTTGCTATTATTGCTACTAATATCACAATAACGGCTAGTGCAACACCTATACCTATCCACCAGTATGTATTATATGATGCTTCTTTTGTTTCTACATCACTTTGGTCCCCAGCTGCCACAGGATTTTTAATTTCCAATACTCCAACAGTCGAAGTTTCAACACTGAATTTGGAATTTGATTCTTCAGCGGTATCAATATTAATAACATTATCTATTATATCTTCATGGGTTTCAGGTTTTTCGTGATCTTGTATTTCAGAATTGGGAATTTCATTTTCCTCTGGTTCAGGAATAACAGGCTCAACGTAATCTTCAAATTCATTGTTTTCAACAGATGGGTCCAGTTGGTTCTCCAAATAATCATCTAAAAGTCTATAATAGTCGGTAAGACTAGTATATTCTAGGCCATTTTCCCGTTTTCCCAATAAATCACGAACCATTTCAGGCCAGATTGATCCATAACCTTGCGTCATTGTGTCACTGTTAACAAAAATAGAAAACGTATATTCTAGAGATATTTATCTTATTCTATCATAAGAAAAGAATAGTAACACTTACAATAAACGCTCGTTGTTTTCCGCTACATGCTGAATTAAATCAGAATCATCTGATATAAGTTCTTCGGCAAAGGATATATAAATCTGATACTTTAGAATGAGTCCCATGAATTTCCTGGAACAGAAAATGTTCAAATTTTATTTTATAGCGTAAAAAATTAACTCATTCACATTTAATTTGTCCTTAAATGTTAAATGGGTTTTCCTGTTTGAGTAAAAAACGACATCCGTAAGGAGGAAAATTGTATGAGGTTTATTACTTACCCAATAAAAGGTTTATTGAAAAGAACATAAGGGTCTCCGAGCATGTCAACATTTGACGTTTCAATAAACGAGAAATTTTTACGGAACTCACTCCAACTCGTGGGTATTTTTGCGTATGGTATTTTACCCATCAACACTTTCAATCTCCATTCGTCTGCAGCTAAGTAGTAGTTCAACCTGAAATATAATATTCAATTAACCTTTCTACAGCAGCAACAGCTACAAATGAACATTCATATTAAAATCTGTACTTACTTTGGTAGATCTCTCAAAGCCATTATCAACTGTAATACTAGACGGTGAATGTTGGGGTTGTAATTAAATATTTCTATTGGGAATAATCCAGCTCTACTTAAAGCATGGGGATTTAGAGACAGCAGTGCAGCGAAGCCAGGAATTGCTTCGTAGATAGCTGAAATAAGTAAATTAACATGTATTCACTAACATTGTTTGAATTAAAATCATGTAAAGCTTTCATTCTTACTTACCAGAGTATCGTGAACCTGCTCTTAAGATGTAAGTATTATTACTGTGTAAATTAATAATCTGCTTATATTTAATCTTCATGACCGTTTCATGGGCTTCAATATAATTTCCTATACTAACGTCTTTGCATGTAATGGCTTTTACTTTATTAGGTTTGCACCAATCCACCAGATTTGTTGGGCAAGTGCTATTAAAAATGGAGTCTTTCCATATTTCTGGTTCGATCTCACCCAGATTCAAGGCTTGGATAAGATTTTCTGCTTCTTTAAATGCTTTCACACCACCCAAATCCTGGAATACAAAATAAAAATGTTTTACCATCTAACGATGCATTAATTATTAGTTACTAGCAATGGTATTATATTTTTTTGGAAATATTTATGTATCGAATCCCATTAATTGAATTTTTTACCTTCAATTGAAGATTTGCGTATATTTTTTTATAGATTCCAGAATGCTTCGGTAGTAAGCTTTCAACGATGTTAGACCAGTCTTCGCCTGTCAGCGATCCTGAAAAAAATGGATTTACTAAATTATAAAAAACATTAACCATGTTTAGGTACCTACTTTATTTAGTTCTTGAAAATATGACAAGCTAATAATTGGTATTTGTGATTTGTCACTTTAAAAATTAATAATTTTTAATAACCAGCAGTTTCAGTTAATATAAAAGTGAAAACAATTTGTGATATCTATAGAATATAATGTTTCAACAATTTATTCTTATATATATATGTATACTGTCATAATATAATTTCTGTTATTTTAAAAACTCATTTGATTCATTTAAACAAGGTGCTCCTCTGAATTTAAGGCCTTATGACCCTGCCCAAAAGGGCCGAATTCGCGGCGATTTTTTCCGCGATTTCACGTACAAAACCGCTTTATTTTTTTAGCTATGCAATGATCAAATTGTTAACGATTTAGCAAAGTACCACAAAACGCAGCAAACTCGCGCGTTTATCTCAACAGGGTGTATAACACATAAGAATATTAAATTCACTTACTAAATAAATGTACAGGCAAAGGTTTTCCGACCGCATCTGCTCCTTTCAGTTTTAGTGCAACGTATTTATGTAGTTTCATGTACAAAGGTTTCACGTTATCCCAGAGCTCTCGGGCCTTTAGTATTGCTCCTTCGTATTCACAAAGTGAGTCCCAGTATTCTTCTACATTATTGTACTCTGAAATCAAAAATATAGTTAAAAAGTCATTATAAAACATATTTAAGACCACATTGTATAAAGTAAGTTTATCGCTGATAAAAGTATGATGCGAAATTTGGATGTATATCTCATTACAAATAATCCCCTTGCAGAATCGACATCGTAATTCTGCAGAGGTTACAAATAACTAGTGCGTAACCATTTTTGTAAAAGTGGGAATATTATCCTGTGAAAATTCATGATTATTTTAAACAGTTTTAAACCAAGCGGTTTTTTGTTTTCCATTTGTAGATTTTTCTGAACGAATTATTTTTACTGAAAAAGACAGTGTATATAAGATGCAGGTGTGTATCCTACTTTAATACTGCACGTATTAGTAAAGTGATAATTTTACTATTGTGACATTACATCTATTAATCTAGCGTGCCCCATGAAGAGTTTCGTGCGTCGCTTCTTCTCCTCATATGGATGGTATAACGTTGTTTCATTGCCTGCATCGCCCATCGAATCTTTTACCACCGAACCCTAATTAGTGTTCGTATTGTTTGGTACATTTTACCATACGGCCGTCGGCGTCAAACTAAACAAAACTTGTATAATGGAAGCCAATTAACTGATGACGACTTAAAAAGATAATGAGGAATAACAACAAAAAAATCTAATTAGTCCGTCAGTTAGATTATCAAAAAATATTGGATACGTATTTTTTATTTTGATCCGAAAACAAAAAATAACGAAGATACAGTGCGTTAAAATTTTCCGGTCTGCAAAAAGTGTACTAAAAAGTAGTTGTACAATGACGTCACAAGCCCCAATCCTGCACTTTGATGGGACTTATCTTTGTAATTTCTTATTGATTTGATAAAATAAAAAATACGTATCCAATATTTTTTGATAATCTAACTGACGGACTAATTAGATTTTTTTGTTGTTATTCCTCATTATGAATGTATCTTAAATCCATCTACGTCTGGTCTAAGGGTAAGATTATAGCCTAATAGTGAATCATGACAATCCTGTTACATAGGCTGGCTTAATCCAAGGATATCAAATACCTAATAACACCAAAGTTAAAGATAATTACACTTCATAATTATGATTTACTCGGAAAAATATCGTTAAAAATACATTAAACCAAAGGATTAAAGCACTTAAATTTATAATGCCTTGTTTTATGAGATAATTACAAACACCTTCAATGGATTCTCTGGAGTAATAGCCCATTCCTTCGTAAATATCTCTGTCCGTTGTAAATTATCTTTTCACTAATAATAATAATTATGCAGATAAAACTTGTGGTTCAGGCTTCCATGTTCATTTTTTAATTTTTTTTTCAGCTTAATTATTATTTTAAACTTATAACGAGCATAAGTTTTTTACAAAAATCAGAAGTACTAAAGACCATAATACTGAAACGATATTTAAAATTTGGGAGCATCATAACTACCAGAGACGCCCCTATTCCATACAATCGTACTGACAAATGACGAATCGAATCTTTATGTCATGTCCGTAAATTATCAACAGTCTATGCAACTAAAATTAATAATACCTAAAAATGTATCTAAACCAAAAATGTTGTAGGTAGATAAATGTGAAAATAATATTTTTTCAATACAAAATGAATCTTGATAAATGAATATTGAAATCTCTCAATAGTAAGTGTAGAACGACGTTGCTAAGTTTATTAATTTACGCAATACTTTAGAGATTTTTTTCCCAAATGTTTATTTACAACTTACTGAATAAAAACAATTTTCAAAGTCTATAAAGACAGAACAGTTTTAAAGCATTTATAAGAGAAGATAATATGTTAAGCTCCATAAATAAAGACACGCAACATTAACAAACTGGATAAATGTAGGTCCTTTTGGACTCTACCATTTATTTACTTACCGTTCTGTTTCGAAGCGTTCCTGAGTAGCGGAAGTATATGTTCTAGATAATCGGTGAGGTCGGGCAAATTCTTTTCCCATGACAGTTTCATTCGTTGTACCGTCTCTTCGTCTTGTTGTCGTGCCAAGTTGTAGTGTAATTCTAGGAAACAAATTAAAGTTAAAGTTTAAAATTCTACGTCAGATATGAGAAAAAAGAAGAGCAAATTATTAAAAAGCATAACGATCTATATATCCCCTATTTTATGGTACATCTAGGTATATTGTGAAGAAACTTAAGGAATGTCATTTAGAGCCGATTTATAAACAAATAATATATCTACATTATTAATATTATGTATTATATGTTAAAGTCTAAAGCTGATATTTTATATGTTAAAGCTATTTTTGTTTTGAAACTACCTATTACAGTTTGAATTGTGACAAAGTCAAATTAACCACTTTTCAGGAAACGATTTAAACTACTAACTAAACTAACGATTTATCTAAATTGGCTATTGATGAATTGTAACAAGAATAGTTACTACCAGTAATTACTTCAATTATTCATGGAAGTTGCCAAGTTCAATAATTCTCGGCGGAGAATACCGATTAAGCAGAATGAAGTATTCGTGGACCTAAGACTCCTCAATTTGCCGTGCGATCCATTTTAATGCAATCATAAAATCTTGCCCTGTGTTTTTGTTAAAAAAGCAACATTGCTCCTACAAGGGATGAGAAATTAACTTTTTGCACGACCATTCGTCTCGAGCATGGAGTTATTAAAAAGTTTTCCTTATTTTATGAAATTCGTAATAACTTGTGAATTTATACTTCGTAGATATTGGTCTCGTTTCACTTTGTCTTTCGCTTCCGTTTGTTTGATATAATAAGTTTATTATTCATTAATATAAACGTGCTCGAAAAACCCAATATTTGTTTTGTTCTCCTTTATATTAAGCTTAATAAATTGTTTTTACCTCTCAATGTACAGTTTGTGTTGGTGCCACAGTCGTAGTTTGTTGCGAATCGGATTTTATTTAATGCAGTATCTCCAAATATTACAAGCTGTAACAAAAATGTTTTATTTGATTTCCATCTGTGCTACATGAGAGCTAACTTTTAAAAAAAATATACATCGTTTATCTTAATTTTCCGGATACAACATATCTATTATTAAAACCGGAACAAAATTAGTTTTTAATGAGGAATAACAACAAAAAAATCTAATTAGTCCGTCAGTTAGATTATCAAAAAGTATTGGATACGTATTTTTTATTTTATCAAATCAATAAGAAATTACAAAGATAAGTCCCATCAAAGTGCAGGATCGGGGCTTGTGACGTCATTGTACAACTACTTTTTAGTACACTTTTTGCAGACCGAAACATTTTATCGCACTGTATCTTCGTTATTTTTTGTTTTTGGATCAAAATAAAAAATACGTATCCAATATTTTTTGATAATCTAACTGACGGACTAATTAGATTTTTTTGTTGTTATTCCTCATTGTAAGATATGGGACTTAAAACTTCAAATATCCATAGCAATATTGTCAATCTTTTAAATGTAAAGTAGTTAAAATTAAAAGTAATTAGGTAACTTCTATACATTACGGAACATCAAAAAGTTTAATCAAATCATTAAACACATATTGTATGAAATACAAAAGAGGGGCAATATAAATATATTACAAGCAGATTATTATTTGCCTGAAGATAAACACAAACCCTAGAAGGTAACTAGATCTAAATGAAAGTGTCGGAACACACCGGTAAAATGCTTGACGACAATTTTTTCACAAGAGGGTAGCAGACAGCCAGGCGAGTACTACAAAGTTCTCTATTAACAGCTATGGTTTTCTCATGATGATTTCACGTCATCAAAAGCTAACAAACCTAGAACTAAAATAGAAGATTCGACAAAATGGAACAAGAGGGTAAAACCGTGAGGTTGGGTTAGTCTTGAATAATCTTGAAGATCGAGTGGTGACATGTTTAAATGACAGCTCGCTTAACCTCACTCACAAATATTATTGACGACTACGAAGATTAAAATAAGTGCCCTTTAGTCAGAAATGCCTTCAATCCTAGTTGATGATAGAGATAGTTTAAATTGTAGGAAATCCATTTTAAAGGTGTGGAATCTTTTAGTTTCTTACAATAATAAACGTATATATTTAATATACCATTATTTGTAAATAGGTATGCCATTAATAATACGGACAAAAAATTTATAACTATCAGAATACATTATTTCCATCATTGTTTAAAGAAATGTATCTAGTGATAATTCATCATTATATTTGATTGATGTCTCTGAGTAAAGTTCCGTAAAATTGTTACAGTAATGTATTCGCTAAGCAACAAAGTGTAACCTTTCTGAACTGTATACTTAAGGGGTATTCTTACAACAACTTAATAAAATGTACACTGACGTATCTGGGTCTCATGTTCCAAGGTTCGTTGCAGGTAAACCAGGGAAGCAATATATTTTATGGATAAGACTTGGGGCATGTCATAAATATAACAAAGGATTTATGTCCAATTACTTTCTGCTATCTATCGTAATAAATGAATTTATTATTGTACACACGGCCACAGATCAAGCTACATACTGCGGCACCTTATGCGGTTGTAATAAGCGCTATTTTGCAACAAAAATGTGTAGCTTGATCTGTGGCCGTGTGTACAACCGTATATCATTATTATGAGGTAGCAAATGTTCTAACTCTTCCACCACTATTTTATGATAATGATAATATTTTATTGCATCATGTAAATGTAGTGCATTACCGTTATCCATGTTATGTTCTTTGAAATTACTTTCGTAACTGTAAATATGGATTCTTTGCATATCGTAAAACATATTGTGACAGTTGTAATGAATTTGAATGCCAATGTTGAATAAATTGTAAAAGTTTGATAACATTTGATTCATTGTAATTAATATAATTTTGAATTACTTACATAAATAAGTACTCTGAAAATTAATTAGATAATTTCAATCATATTATTTATGTCACTAAATATGAAATGTCATATACAGGTTACGAACATTAATTTATAATGTGACGTCAGTGTAAAATTATAAGTAAAAAATTATTTCACCATATTTTGTCAGTAATGTTCAAAACCTATAAAATTCCTATCCAAATTAATACATATGTTTTGTATCATCAAAATATATTTCAATGCAAAACCAAATTGAAATATTTCCAGTATCTTGCCAGACTCCTGACAATTGTTCCTTTAAATTCTTATTTTAGTGACATTCTTACCCTGATCCACTGTTCAGTTTCCATCAATGTGTCTCCAGGTTGTAACAATAGTTTCACTTTACGCCTCAGGATATTGTCGTCTGGAGCTAGCGCATGCGCGGTGAGAGCACTTCTTATATCCGTCGTCTGTTGGCGGGAAAACATTCCGAATGCCTTGTCCCGTTCCAACTGTAATAGAAATTATAGTTTTAACACTGTCTAAACATACCCTAGGCATTTTATTCAAGTGAACTAATTTAATTACCAACATTGTGATCAAAGAGTGAGAGAGAAGATCGCTTGAGTGCACCTTTTTTACGTAGTATGGTACTCCCACACACAATAGTTATAAAAAGTTCTACACAATGATTTACAACCTGAGAGAGCCACAGAAAATAAAACAACAAAGAAGAGCACCGTTTCAATTAGTTTGGTCTAATTTATTTAATAAATTTAGATGTTCATTGCTCGGCAAAAAATAAAAGGTAAATAATAGGTATGTATATAGTAGTAGAATGTAAAAAATTGTAAAAATGGAAAATGATGAAAAAATTAAATTATGATAAAATTGACAATACTATTATCTAATAATTTTAAACGAGAAATTATTGTATAGATATTTATTTATTCGTTTTGTGTATCTATACTATTAAATTTTGTATTTGGATAAGTTTTTGCTTTTTAAGTGTATCTTTAAATATATGTATAGAGGTCATTCGTGAAAAAACGCGAATTTACATAAAATATTTTTAACACCACCTTTTTTTTGAGGTATGTAATGCCTGTAGGCATTTTTGAGATGGTGCTTTATGACATCATTATGTAGGTAAGATTGCAAAATATTCGTATGAAATAAATATATGATTTGTATCTAAATAATTATCTTCTCTAAAAAGAACACTACTGTATAATATTTTTTTTTATTGGTATACAAAACATAAAAAATAAACTCATTTTCAAATATATACTAAAATTATAGGACAAAAAAGACTTTAGATGTATAAAGGAAATGCATAAGATGATAAATTATATAGTTTCATTTAATATGATAATACATCTAGATGCAACGAGGCAATAAATTAAAAAATGTGATTACTGTAGGAAACGAGCTCGTGTATAAAATGAATGCACAAACTTATTTACTGAGGCGGGGTTAAGTAAATGGTGCTTTGAAGAATTAAAAAGGTATTTTTCTTTTCGAGAAGGTTAAAAAAGAATTTACTTATGAATATTCTTTTGACGTTTAGTAAATAGACTTAGAGCAAGTTTAAAAAAAAACAAGGTAATGTAAGTACTTCGCAACGTTTTGTTATTCGTAACGTGATAATAATGGTCGTAAAATTATAACAATATCACTACCCACACTCCTATAAATCTTGTAAATCAATTTTGACTCACTTCCCGATGTTCAATTGATCTGAAATTTGGTAAGTACAAGGCAAATGTACCGGTGGTAAAGTCTATTGTAAAAATTGTAACTGTTGACATCCATAAGTGCCTTATTAGGGCTTAAACTGAATAAATGAATTTTGAGTTTGAGTTATGAAATCATTGAATCTTTATTATACAGATGAATAAAAAAGCTTGTGCTCAATTTTTTTTTTTTAATTTAAACTTATAAAATGTCGTCCTTCGGAAGGTGTACGGATTGCAGTACAGCTCACTCGAAAGAGCACCCTTTATTTTAGGAACACTACACATAAGCATGCAATTTCGTACCGTATCATCTACAAATTTGAATATAAATTTCATTGAACATACCTTCATCGACAATCCTTTACTCTTCCCAATCAGCTCGCTCCAAGAAGCTGTAGCACGCTGCTCGCAATGATCCACGTAGTCCAACTCAACCAGATCCACGAGAGAGACCAGCCATCTCCGGTCATCTCCACTCGAAGAAGTCCCACATAGGAGTGGACAGGATAGAAGTGAGAAGGAGTAGATGGACAGGAGTGTCAATGTGACCCTCATTGTAGATCTGCAAAAGATGTAGAGAATTAAGTAACTAAGTATTTACTGCATAACTAAGGCATAACTCAATATCTGAGCTGCTCAGATATTACTTGATATGAGTGGCTTAAATATTGTATTGTTGAATTTAGCAGGACAGAGCCGGCCTTTATTCAAGACGGATTCTTTGAGGGTCGACGCTTTTTACATAATATTTTCCAACTTCATCAAAAAATAACTTTTATTTAAGAAATTTGAATTAAAATTCCATTAGAAGCTATGTTTGATGTGGAAAATTAAAATATAGAAAAATTTATTTTTCGCTTGAAAATGTTTTTCGCATTTAGGATTTTGGCGCCCCTTGCTTCCTGGCGCCTGGATGGCGCGCTTAAGTAACACATTGGCACTCGGTTTTTTTTGACCTGTAGATATAGTTCAATGCCCTTTCGGTCCACTAGATCTCCCAATATAGATAATTACACCCAGACTGAGCACAAGCACACATGTCCATGCACACAAAATGTTTGGCCTTCAAATGGATCGACCTACGGCGTGATAGGGTATTAGGTATCTTACCAATCACTCCAATTCGCCTATCATATTTTCTATAATGATAATCTACACCCAATTATAGCTTTACCGAACATCTTCCTAATATCTTACAGAATTCAGTGAGGTAGAATTAATAAGGTAGTTATTAGCACTCAAGTTGTCTATCGTCGTTCTATTTATTGCCGAAATAAAAAAAGATTGAACGTTAATAATAAACGCAATTTGTTTTATGGATTTATAGGTAATAAATAGCCCACAAAACATCGAACACCATCACAATTTTGGGAGCGGGTATAAAATGGATAGGTATTGTTGTTTTTATGAATGACTCAAAATAATGTGAGTACCTACTTTTAGGCCATGTATTGGCACTTTACTTTTAGGCATATCTATCGATAAATATTAAAGAGCATCACCAAATTGATTGTCCTTGATTACTTGAATTGGCTTTATATAACAATCAGATATTGCAACGATAATCTTGCAGTTATATTTTCATTCTCAGTACAACATTGCAAATAGTTCACTAAGATTGTGATATTAAAGTCTAACGTGCCTATATTGATGCAAGGGTGTCTCTTGGTGCACTATGTTTGTCACTTTTTGGCTCATGGATTTATAAATAATAAGCTATCAACGGACCTGTTAGATACACAGTTTTTAAAACCCTTTTATTTTTTATAGCGCTTACACGTAAAGCGTGGTGGTGCACAGATTTGTCGTGGCCTATCAAGCGGTCGACCAATGTTGGCGTCGCTTTGTGACCATCGTAATTTTGAACAGTGTGGTTGGCTCACGGTTCACTGCGAGTGTTCGCTACAAATACGTTGATTGGTGCCCTTTAAAAATACTGTATTGGTATCAAAACTCACTGTGATCACCCACATCGAAAATATTTATATGCTATCTTTTTGATCTATATTACGAGCTCAACATGTTTTTAATCGCGACTGCCTAAACATCATTGCCCTACAAAAATCACAAAAGGATTCCATTTCAAAACCGCCAGTGTTATATTTAATCCTGACGAACAATGCATAAATTCATTCATATTCAAACCCACAGCGTATTAATTATCAGCGTAATGACTGACCAAAACGCGCGGATTGATGCGAGCCCGCGCTGAAATACCCCCATAATGAGAACCGCAAAATTAAAGATTTTTTTACGACTTCTGTTTCCATTCAACACCTTATTCCGACCATAAAAGGGTTACTATGGCAACAAAGGCAAAAATGAAAAAATATTTTTCAGGCATTCATAAAATTATTATTGCTTTCATACCTTTATCTTCTGATTCTTCCAAGGGATATTAAAGCAGAAGTCATAAATATTCCTCTTCATCTATACTAATATTATAAAGAGGTAAAGTTTGTTCAGATGTAGATGTATTCTTCACAGCTACATTCGATTCGATTTAAAAAATGATTTCACTAATGAGAGTCTACATTATCCCCAAGTGGTATAAGCTCTCTTTTTCACCCTAGAAATGCAGATGAAACAGCAGTGCATTAAACATTTCTCTCATTAGTGAAAGTTTATTTGAACTGAATCGTTAATAATAACGAATTTATACTCATTTTCTTATTTATAATCCTAATTTTAGTAATATTTCCTTATCCAGTTTACAAGATTCACTCTACTTGAATATAATCGAAAGCAGTTATATCCCAATTTATTTTCTTCGTAAAATCATTTTCTGATTTATCTCCAATTCATGCGTTTCTTCTCATTTATACATTAGCCAATTTCCGACTTGCTTTCAGCGATGAATGACAAGTTCTTTGACCTATTTCAAGTATCACCATTATACGGAAAGTCAGGTCTCCAATGAAACTCCAATTGGGTTCATTGAGTCCTATTCCACACGATGCGACAATTTCTACAGTTGGACCGGAAATTGTCAGGAAAGGTGACAGTCACGGATTCCAACCAAAATTTTATTTGCAACCAAAATTCGATGTGTTACTTATTTTCCTGTTCACGGATAATTTAGATGTGAAAATTCTACGATTCGAATAGAAAAAGATATAACACTACGTGGTAAGATGTGTTTATTACGTGTTTTGCTTGTATAAAAATACAGCATTTATTTATTTTGTTTATTATTAGATCGACATTTTTTTATATCAAAAAGTCATCGTCACATAAAGTGCAACCGCTAAAACATACTATAAGGTGCTTGGCAATAGATTTTCAAGTTGAAGGTGAGATAGCCAGCCATTTTTGTATAGTTTCCTCACGATATTTTCCTTTGTCGAATTTCATTGAAGGATTTGAATTTATATTCATTACCTGTACCTGTTTTAAAGTCTTAAAACAAGAAGATTATATTCGTACACTTTCTATTAATTTATTCCTTGACGTGTTATTAATATATTGAAATAGTTACAAACTTTCAAGAGTGTGTTCGAATTGTTTACCATAATTGAAGCCTTCTAAGAATAACTAATTATGTAATAATTTAGATTATGACTTTTTGATCACATTTTCTTTATTCATTGTTAATTAACTTTCAATAGAAACATTGTTATCTAATACACTATTATTATATAAGTATGATTACCACCAAAGTTACAGAACATTATATAGTAAGATAGCAGTTATGTAAGTTAGCGCTGATGTGACTGCTAAATTTTATGTTGAAAATGCGAAAATAAACTAAAAGCTATTATACAGTAGAATTGTTATAATTTAAGTTATTGCCTTCATCCAAATTATGCTGAAAATATAATATAACACGTAATACTGATCTACTGAGTGTACATTGAGGTAGCGAAAAGAAGGTACGGTCTCAAAAGAAATTATCTAATTTTTAAACAGGCAAGTACCTTAATGTACTCCAATTTTGAAACGTCTCATCTATGCTCTCTTAAGGAATAATTGCTTTTAACCAATTTACACCCTTCGGTATAACCCGCACTCCAGATTGTAATTAGTTCCATAACTAGACTAGTTAGACCTAAAATGTTTAGCAATGCCAAACATTTATTATGATAATATTATTAATTTTATTTTATGTCAAGGAACGAGATTTGAAAATAATAAGTTTTCATGAAACATTTTGAAAACCTTGTACTATTATTTAGAACCTACGTGATATACCTCATATACTGTCACACACTGCGCTATAAGTTGTTTATTTTGTGTTCATACTTTCTTTTACAAATATAATAAATACGATTTGACGTAGATTTGTACTGAAACGTACCATACAACTTCATGAAGGCATTATATTTTTTATATAAACATTCTATAAAATCAATTAGGTATATAAGTATTTTTGAGATAAACATAAATACTATTATATTTCTTCATGTTATTCCTAACTATTCATAAGCAAACTCATATTAAGTCCCTGTAACCGATCTCATGTGACTCAAGCAGTCCAATCACGTTTCATCTCCAATTACTTTCTTCACAGTCTACTGAACGCGAGCTTTGTTGCGGTTTTCCTATAAACCGGGTCAAAGTAAAATACTCATTAGTGTGGGGTTACAAGCCCTTACTCAAGACAAAATAATTTAACGGTTATCTGATACCTTTTTACTCTAAGTAAGACGATTCTCACGGAAAGTTTGGAGAAGTTGGAAACTTATGGTGCTAGGAAGTTTGGGAATCTCTAACTCAATATTCGACATGCACTCTGATTTCAATTTTTTTTTAAAAGTATATTAGAAGACTGATAAGCAGATAACTAAAGATACAGGTTCTCATTGTAAACATTAATGTCAAGGCGTACCTGCTCTATTTGAGCTGCTTAATTTGTGAAAAAAAATACACCGAAATTTAAGATTATAAACGAAATTCCTAAATGGTGAAAATATTTTGTTCAAAACTTTCGATCTAATATTCGTAACAGGTGAAGTAAATTCCAATAGTACGTAACTGTTACCCTGAGACGGAGGCTTGACATTTTAATAGGTACTCTAAGTTCCAAGCTTCCCATTTGACATACTTACTCGTAAACATTGTTTATAAATAATAAACGAAAGTAAAACCGGTTATTTACGGTTCAAAAGACTTTGATGTTTTTATTTGGTTTGCTAAAATCTTAATGATTTTCCACTGGATTAAATAACTAGGTAGCCTTTTTAAGAGATTTAATATCTACTCAGTTGATCAGTATCTTATATTTTTGTGTTAATATTCATACAAATTCTTTCAGTCTACGGTGGAATAAATAGTGAGACAAACAAACATGTCTTTATTGTATACGAACACACAACAACTATGGCAAATGAATAAATATCACCAAGTAAGAAAATGGAAAAGAAAATGCAAGAGTTCCAAGATAAAATTTTCTTTTTGTTATTGTAGCTTTATTCTATTTGTGTAACTTAGTTCTATTCTGACAGAAGACTTATTATGTGTGTCCTTTCATTATAGCATTGAAAATAATTAATATTAATTAGGTACCTACCTTTAGGACTTTCTTTTGAAATTGAGATTACCATTAATAAGTTTGAACGTACTTAACTCCAAAGTTAAAATAAAGGTGGCTTCAGAATTAAATCGATTTTTTCTATTGTAATAATACGAACAATATTTGAAGTGTAAACGAGGAAGAGTATAAAAGAGTACTTTGACCTTGTTTAAAAACCGGAGAATCGCTGAGAAGAAAAGAACATAATACCTAATACTTTTTTTTTCCACTGTTTTTAGTCCACTTACTATCTAACTCACTTGGCCATATATTGTCTATTTAAAGAGTCACTTAACTGCAACATGTCTGAAGCACGTCTAGGGATAATAAGAGAGTACTGAACCCTGTTATTAACTCCCTCGGTCTATTTTATAAGGGTAATATGCACCGGGGTTTTTCATGCGAAATCTTACAAATGCATGTTTTTCCTACCTTAATGAAATTGCAGACTTGAGCAAAAATGTGAATGTATTGCGTTTACTGAAATATTTTTACAATGTCTTAAACTACCTACTATAATACTTAGGTACTTACTAAAAGCTATTCATTATTTTTATACGTCACATATGGAATTAAATACTTCATATCTAAAATTAGTCCACCTTTAGTTATATACCCTTAAAAATAAGTAGGTACCTAGGTTTTCCCGAGAGACTACAGCATGGGGTTCTTCAAGAAGGGTGTGACGAGATTTTTGCAGGGTTGGCAACGCGCGTGTGATACCCCTGGTGTTGCAAGCGTTCATAGGCTACGGTAACCACTTACCATCACGAGGCCAATTCTCGCGCGAGTAGAGATGAATGTCTATGAAAAATCTCACCAAAATATCATCATTCGACATCGAAATCTCTACTGCTCCGGACCATTCGTTGCATCTCGAACGAAAGGGATTCGACATTTCTCTAGCGTGACATCCCGAGAATACGAAAAATTTATTTTATTAGAGATTCGCCATTTTGTTTCAACATATCTCGAATTAGAGATGATCTCTACCCGCGCGAGAATTGGCCTCCAGATGGGCCGTATGCTTGTTTGCTTTCTTAGTAGTATAAAAAAAAAAACACGAATAAAATAAACAAATATTAAGTAACTAAGTTTATTTATTTATTTATAAGACACACCAACAGTTAACATATTAATACATTCAATAAAATAATATAACAACAATTTCGAGTACGTTGTAATATTATTACAAAGAACAAAATTCAAAACATATTTTGTACTCAAATTCCAATTCATCGCAATAAATACCAATATAGCCTCACATTGAAGCAGAATTCAATTAGGGACTACCTAATTAATTAATTACTACCATGGGCACCGTCTCCAAATTTCATTAACGCTTCCCATCAGATAAATAAAAGAAAACGGAAGAAATAACGGATAATTTATTACCTACCCGATGTTTCTTTTCCCACGGTGTTCTATTATTTTTTTACTGCGCGCTAATATTAGAGTGATGGCAAAAAATTGAAAATATATGGTGATATATTATTATCATATATTTGCTTCCATTAAAACAAATGTTAAGAACGAGTAAACTGACCAGCATTGCAAAGAATAGCGTGAAAGAGTTTATCCATACAATATTATTATACTAGCTTCAGCCCCGCGGTTTCACCCGTGTTTCCGAGGGATCTTATGTTTTCCCGGGATGAAAAGTATCCTTTGTTTTAATTTAGGTTATAAACTATCTGTGTTCCAAATTTCATTCAAATCCTTCAGTCATTTTTGCGTGAAACAGTAACAAACATATGCACAAACTTTCGCATTTATAGGTATAATGTTAGTACGATTGTAAAAATCTTAAGCTTCTTCTAAAACCTCCAATAAACTAACCACTTAATTTCTCAAGCGCATTAACGTCAATGTAAAAGAGGATTCTCATGGAACAAACAACCTCAATTACGCAGTAAATTAAGACACATTACAGCACGTCGAATTAAATTCTAATCCTACCATCTATAAGCGTTTTAAGAGTCACTTCTAAAGTTAACGGGAATGAGATGGGCTTAATCGTATGTAGAAACTTATCCTGGTATTTTTCTCATTAAGTCTAGTCTTTAGTGTTGGATTAAGTAGATTGAAATTCGATGCTACAGAACCCCTTGTAAAAGAAAATTGCTATTCAGGATTTGGACAAAGAGAATTTTTTTCAGGAAACGTTAGAACGGTATAATACTATGTCTTATTATTTCAAATTGAAAATTAACCTAAGTACCTAATATTTGGAAAATAATAACGTATAAACAGATCGTATAATTATAGTAAATGGACTCCTACCTACTTGAAATATTCAAAAAACTCCAAACAAAGCCTTCACTGGAAATCAATGCTGACACCGAGTTGAAATATCTTTTTTAAATTTTTTTGTTTTCTGTCTTAAATCAGGTATCATAGGTATTTAACCTCATTTAAAAAAAAATTGGAGGTTTTTTTTTTCTTTTACCGAGTATAGGCCTGAAGGAACTGGCTCTCAAGTGCAGCTGTCGGAACACACCGAAAGGTGCTTGGCGACAGATTTTCAACTTGAGGGTGGTAGCCAGCCAAGCGGGTACTACAAAGTACCCTACCACCGTGCTATGGTTTCCTCACGATGTTTTCCTTCACCGAAAGCTCAAGCTCATTGTAGGATTCGAACCCGCAACCTTCGTCTCGGCATTCAACGTCACTACCACTGAGCTATCATCGCCTTGAAAATCTCTTTTCTTCTCAATTCGGTTGTGTTTCTTTTTTCATGCTTGTTCACGTATAACATTTTTGATTATGAACCGATTTTAATTAATTCGTTAGGTTCTGTATAGCTCCAATATGATCCCATATTAATTTTATTGTCTTTAATGGAGGTTTTACTCTTTTTTTTAATGTTAATTATTTAATAACAAAGCTTTTATAAACTCTACTGTCTATAAAATATCCTATACCTACTGTTCTAAATACAACAATGTATTTGACCGTACCACAATAAAATCCAATTTATAATCCTGTCGTTCAAATTTCAAATAATTTTCACTTGCTCGACCACGAATAGCGTTCGGAAAATGCATTTATAGATAAGTCAGTTGCAATCCTTAGTTGCTGGGTCACCTACGCCATGAAATATGCATAGTCGGTGTTCGACGTGGTAGATATTTCCATTTGAAATTGGTGTAACTACTTGACTGTGGAATTGTAATCATATATTATGCAGACACAGGTGTGACTTTATGTTTACATTTTGATATTTTCCTATTGGATTATTTTTAGTATAGGTATACCTAACCATGATATTGACACGAGCCCAATAGATAACTCGTATAAGGCAGGATCAATAATATAGGTACCTAACCTTAAGCTGATAGAAATACTTTTTCCTTGTGAAAATATTGAAAATATAATAATTCAAGTCAACTACTGCTGGCAGGTTTATATTGTGATTTTTAAATAAAATATGAATTTGTTTAAATTTATCATAGGTAATTTTCATTGTTGGATGTTTCAAATTAAAATCAACGATAAAAAACAAAATTCAAAAATAATTATAAGAACTTCATTGATAGTTAATTTCCGTGAATATCATTCCGTTGTGTCTAAAATCTAGCAATATTTAGAATGTAAAATTCTAGCGACCTCTGAAGCACACCTTAATATTGGCTTTGTGATAAGATTGGTTTCACAACAATAGGCTAAAGGAATAAGGAATTTAATTTGGTCAGAGTAGAAAATCTAAATTACTTAAGCACAAAGGAAATGTAGGCTGATCGAGGATCCTAGGGCATTAGGGTCTTTTAATTAAGTAGGAGAAGGCAAAGGTGTTGATCAAGAAATGCGAAATTGACCTAAAAGTAGGTATATACGAAATATGGAGGCACGGTATTAGACGCATAACATTAAGGATTAATTTTATTATGATCAAAATTAAACGCTATGGGCTATGCTGAGATCCGCAGGCAAACCAAATTAACCGACATAGCCCGAAGAATTGCCAAACTTAACTGGCAGTGGGCGGGGCACATCGCTCGTAGAACTGACGGCCGCTGGGGCAGAAAGGTTCTCGAGTGGCGACCACGAATCGGAAGACGTAGCGTGTGCAGGCCCCCCACAAGGTGGACTGACGATCTTGTTAGGGTCGCGGGAAACCGCTGGATGCAGCTAGCGCAAGACCGGCCATCGTGGAGATCTTTGGGGGAGGCCTTTGTCCAGCAGTGGACGTCTTTCGGCTGATATGATGATGATGATGAAAATTAAACATAAATTCACAGATTAAATATTAATAATATGTACGTTAAAGTAATTGTTTAATTATTGAGTTGATCTGTCATGTGCAGTGCAGCCATTTTACGAATATTGTTCATATTAAACATGGTATTATCATAAATTATATTATTCGGTTTCCGATCAGTGGATTTACCCGCTTTCCAGGAATAAGGCCTATGTTATTCTTCGGTACAAATATCTCTTAAAAAATCACGTCTATTGCTGCGTGAAAGAAGGACAAACCAAACACACTATCACATTTATATTATTAGTCCTAAGAATAAGGAAACTTTTGTATTTGTCACCGTACGATCGTGAACACCGTTAGTTTACAATCAATCTCGCGAGATTATAAACTGGCATCATACTAGCTTGAATGCGACGGAACGCACCTTGCGCGCTGATTGGTCTAACGGCATGGTCCCCACGACGTCATCTTTAGAGACAGGTAAAGGTGACGATTTTTTTTTATCGACTCTATAATTCATAATTTAAATGTCAATCAAACAAATGCAAAAGTTGCGAAGAAGTCAAATCTCTTCAAATGAGTGTAGCCAAAGTACCCAATTTTATCTCGATAAATGTCGTGTACACAAATAAACTTCCTATAAACAAACTTTAGGATACCAAAAGAAGGAACTTCAAAACTTTCTCGGGATAACATGAATTCGAACCACTGAGTTATCAGACTACCGTCATTCGCGTTAACGAGTTACAAACTAACCACCCGTATTAGAGTAACCAAAGTTACGAAAACAATGACATCAACCTTAAACTTCTAAAATAGGTAGGAGAATTTCTTCTTCAACGGTTATGAAGGATAACCAAAAAAAAATTGGATGTAATTTTTAAAGTTATTTTATAAAAAACTTATGACAAGAAATAGAACCACCGAAAAAGAGTTTGACCCCTAATTAAGATATACATTACCTACCACTTATTAAGAAATTTATATTTACCTATACCTGTATGCTGAGCAACCATGTGAATTATTCGCTCGTAATTTAAACCTCTGAATGTATAGTTATGTAAGTATCTATACATCAAAAAAGTAACTTGTTGTAACTATAAGTGATAACTTATTCCAGGATGTAGTACCTACTATATTAACGACTCCTTGTCTCCAAGAAAATTTACACAGATGCGTTGCGAAGCCTGGCATGTTTTTTGTCAGAGGCTCTATATATTAGATATTTATGGGATAACAAATTTTACTACCTGTTTACCTTGTCTATAAATATGATGGAGCAGAAAAAAATATTTGTTAGAATCTAGAAATATTCATGATGAGATGAGATTTGTAGTTAGTACCTAAACAAAATATTTTGTTGGTTTTACAATATTGAGATGCACCTCACATCCTTTTCGGAATCCACTTAACTGTTATTATTCCATTAATATCCTATTTTTTCCATGTATCCAATCTGGTGAAAAAGTCAAAATTGTTCATGAATTTTGTCCAATGACAATGGCATAGACGAAAAATCATAGGAAACCATTTTATTCAATAGTAAAAAGTCTTTTGTTAGAATAGATTCAGTTTCAGTTATGAAAAACCAACCAACCGGTAAATAAACGGATATGAACGGAATATCTACCAAAACTATTATTTTGACATTACTTCCTTTTGTACTATGGTTTTCCCTGATTTCAGAGCAGTAACTAATTGCTTTATGGGGGTAAGAATGACCTAGGATACTTATTTAATCAAATCCCTGTCTCTAGCTTGTCAAATTTTTATTATTGTAGACTTAAGATCTATAAACCACCGTGATGTTACAATAAAATTATATATGATTATCTAGTCTCCATAAAATGATAGTTTCAAATCAAAACCCATAAATATATCAGAAATATCTCACCTTGTTAAGAATAAAGTAAACTTAATTCCCAAAGTAGTTTGCCCTCTAAAACTTTGAAAATTCTCAGAATATTAAATCTAAATCCAAGCAAATCATTGGGACAAAGCTGTAAAACTTTTAACGATAGATAAAAACTTAGCTAAGCTAGGTATCATATAAGTGATATTTTCATTCAGTAAGTAACTTAACCTTTTGTTGCATTATCAAAATTAGATCTTTTTGAAAGTAGACAAGCAAAAAGGTTATATTATTAACTTAAACAAATTCTTCGGTATCTCATCCACATAAGAGTAAGACCCGAGGTATTTTCTTAACTTAATAGGATCTATATCATCGCTTAGGCTGTTTTATAGGATAGCACAGATGTTTCTTATTACCATAGAAATTCAGGTATAAAAGAAAGTGTATTTTCTTATCTTTTGGATTTAAAAAGTCTTATTTTTAGATGAAATCGAATACCAAAACTCATAAGGTGCTGAAATATTTAGTATTATCTTGTAGGTCAACCTCTCTGGGTAAGTAAGTAATAAAATGATTATTTGGACAGTCAGTTCTTTCAACTTCAACACATATGGCTATATAGTCGAGAACTTGAAATTTTGCATACAGAATACGTATATATAGGTATTAACTCGTACTAAGGAAATAATTTCAAAATTCACCTTATTGATATTAACTAATACTTCGTAAACCAGTCCACATTAATTCCAAAAAAAAAGTAAGTAGTCATGCAAAACCATATTTACAATGCACCAATTTCCATCCAATGCAGAGGGATATGTTATTACAATTGAAAGTGCTCCTCGCATTAACTATAGCCATTAAGCTGATAATGTGCTACAAACACACAATAACTAACAAACTAACATATGAACATCATTAGCCCGCTACTCGACCATTATAACACCACAAATTGGAGCTATTAAAGGACAATAGCGTATTATACTAGAATTAAGTGGGAAATAAAGCACAACAGAAACATAATTTCTAAAATAAAATGCATAATCCAAGGTTCATCCAATATAGGTACTAGATTATATAGTATTTATGCTTTTCGATATGTTCTTTGAAAAATAATTCATACAAAATTTCATGGAACACGAGTGTATTCGGTGAAACTCCGATTTTTCAATCACAAGATAACCTTGAAAGCTATTAAGTACTTTCAAATTAACAGCTAATAAATAGATAATAACTTTATTTTGGTATTATAAAATTGGACAAGGCGCCTTTCGTGTTTACTTTGGCAATATTGTAATTATCTTGAGGTCGTTCAAATAGTAAGGAAGCTCATTCTACAGGATTATCTTTTATAATTCTTCTATATACCTAA